>OY856409.1:1625223876-1625843043 GCA_963693085.1 Alisma plantago-aquatica | reverse complement strand
ATTTTTTTGAAATCGAAATTACAACATCCTCCCACATGCTCTAAAAATATTAGAAAATCAACAAATAACAAAATTTACGACAATATTATGTTGTTTAGTATTAGTAGTTTGTGACTTTGCAACATTGCCTAGAATGACTCACTTCCATCTGGAGAGACGCAGTGAACAACTTTTTGAACCATAGTCTCTTATTCAGATTTTACTAAATCACACAATCATAGTGTAGTCATGAAAACGAGTTCCTATCTATGTGTTCATAAGCAATCTTTGTAAGAATCTTGTTTCATGAGCGCTCTAGCGAGTGTGCCCAACTCACATAAATCTTGACTCTTAGATTACACCATATAGTAGGTATCCCAAGGGTGACTTGTCTGGTATACACCCTACCATTAAATGGTCTTGAACCCACTCAGAGCAAATCTCTTCCTATACTCAGACAAAATGAAGTACTAGAGTCATAGAAAAGGTCAGGAGTGAGACTCCATGTGTGTGCTTCTGCATAGAACTATAGTTTAGTTGTCCCTTTAAATCAATCCTCATGGGATCATCAATATTGGAATAGTTGGGTTGCCACTGCAATGTTTAGTCTATGGATAGAAGACCCATCCCCCTCGACGATCTAAGTACTACTTTTCTAGCTAGACCCTTAGTAAGTGGATTTGCAATATTTATTATGGAATTTACATACTCAATAGATATGGCCACATGGCGACTCACATTTTTATATCTTAATCTCATAAAGCATTTTCTCAGGTTACTCTTAGATTGTTTAGCTTTGTCTATGGATGCTTTATTGTCACATAATATAGAAACATAATAACATGGCTTTGGAATGATTGGCATATCAAGAAGTAAACTTCTAAGCCATTCAGCCTGACAACAAGCTAAATCTAAAGCAATAAACCCATCCTCTGTGGTGTATTAGCTTTCACAGGTTGCTTGGATGATTTCCAAAAAAACTACTCCTCCACCAAGGAAAAACACATACCCACTGGTAGACTTGATTTCATCTGAATCAACTATCCAATTTGCATCTGTATAGCCCTCCAATATTGGTGAAAAACCATTGTAATGGATACAATACATAGTTGTATCTTTAAGGTACTTAAAACACTCTAACCAAAGACTTCCATTAGTTTGTGTTAGGACAACTAGTATACCTACTCAACCTACTTATAACATAGGAAGTATCTGGTCTAGTGCAGTTAGCTAGATACATTAAGCTTCCTATGACTTGAGCATATTTATGTTGATCTATTAGACTACCCTTATGTTCCTTAAGATGTAAATTAGGATTGTAAGGTGTCCTAACAGGTGTAAAATCAAATATATCAAATTGATTTAAGATTTTATCAATGTAATGAGTTTTATTAAGTACCAGAAGCAAATTCACTTAATTTAATACCAAGTCTTACACCAACAAGTCCTAAATATTATATATCACAGTTGCTAGCAAGAAAAGATTTAGTTTCATTAATAATTTTAGAATTTGATCCAAACAACAAAATATCATCAACATACAAGCAAATAATGATGCATGCATCATCAACAATTTTGGAATAGATGCAACAACCAGATTCATTCACAATGAATCCAAAACATAAAGCAATTCTATCAAACTTGTAATTTCATTGTTTGGGTGCTTATTTAAGTCCATACAAGGACTTGACTGGTCTAAAAACTTTATGTTCTTGTCCACATGCAACAAAAACTTCTAGCTGATCCATATAAATCTCTCCCTCAAGATCTCCATTCAAGAAAGTTGTCTTAACATTCATTTGATGGATTTCAAGCTTATGGATCACGACTGATGCAACTATGACATAAATGGATGATATTTTGATTACATGAGCATATGTATCAAAGTAATCAAATCCTTCCTTTTGACTAAAACCTTTGGCTACTAGTTTGGCCCTAAACTTATCTATGAAACCATATGCTCTCATCTTTCTCTTAAACACCCATCTACATCTAATAATATTGCATCCTAGAGGAAGCTTGGTAAGAATCCAAGTATGATTTCTCATAGTTGATTCTATTTTATTATCGACAACTTCCTTCCAAAAATTAAAGTCTACGAATCTTGTGGCATCCTCAAGAACGCGGGTCTTCCTCTACTAAGAAGGTCTAGAAGTTGAGACCATAGTTCTTGTCAAATTTAGTCTGTTTACCCCTACCTAGATCACTGGGAGGATCATCAACAAGGAATTCATGTTCTACTTCTTATCAAGTTGCAACAGAGATGGGTTCTTGATGAGAAGTGGAACAAGGTTCTTCATGAAGTTGTCAAGGAACCTTTTCCTGAAGAGGAAATATGGTTTCATAATAGACAACATCTATAGGTCTAATCTCAAGAACAGAGTTGAATCTAATATTTGAGATATCAAATTTTATCACCAGAAATCTGTTAGCATTACTGTTACAACCCCAAATTTTGGGTTCATTTGCTGAGAAATGTAATTTCTCATATTAAAGATATTTGAAATAATAATGATATAATCTATTTTGAATAAATGTATTTCATTTACAATAGCCTTGATGATTGTTTTGCGGGCTTTATTGGCTATTGGGCCCAATAACAAGGAATTTCAATTAATAAATGAATAATGGAGTTTTGAGAAAAGAAAGGTGTGGAAACCTCTAGAAGGCAAAAGAACTTAATCCAAAAGTAGATTTCGTGCCACATGGGTTCCTTGGGTTCCAAGGAGTCCAGATTTGCATAAAAAATGCAATAAGAAAATAAAAGATCAATTAAGTATCTCCTTGTTAAGAAAGAAATTGAAAATAATGATGAAATGTGGAAAATATGCGAAAAGAGGTAAAATCGAGTTATCCTTGGTGCATTTTTGTATCCCAAATATTCCTAATGTTAAAAAGAATTCCAATAGGAAAATAGAAGAGAGGTAAAGAGAAATCCTTGAAAAGAGAAATAAAAAGGAAAAGGATTTGTTAAATAAAAAGGAAATATGAGAAGTAGACTTTTAAAAGAAGATAAAGGCAAACCAATATTCCCCAATATGGGAATTCGTGCCTTTAGGATTTCTTGAGGTCCAAGGGACCCAAAATAACAAGATAATCACAAAGGAAAAAGGAATATAAATTAAATTAGATTAATTCATGAGATAACTTGGGAGAGAAGGAAGACTTCTCATTCATTGCAATTTGTTTCCCAAATTTTGTACAAAGCTAGATAATGACAAGACAAACCTTCCCTTAAAATTTGAGTTAAAAAGGATCAAGGGTTTGGGAGATACGATTTTCCTAAGGAATTGCTAAAAATTGGATTTATTCAAAGGATTTTCCTTTTTGATCAAACGCAGATAACACTGGCCGTTGGATCTTAATCCAACAGCAATCGATCATCGTCTAAGTCCTACTGGGACTAAGACTCTGTGTGTTTACAGAGAATTTTTCCTCTTCAAATTTCTTGAGATTCATAGAGAGTGGTCGTGTGATCATAGTCCCATTGGACTCAGGAGACGAAATCACAGGGAGTCATCCCTGGTTTGCACAAGTTTGGCCTTCGTTTTGGGAAACCCCCAATTCCCAAGAACCTGACCTCGACCCTATAAATAGGGGGGGGGGTTATGGAGGGAACCAACATCCCTTTTTACTAGTTCAAACTCTGCAGAAGTAACTAGGGATCATTTTCGTACAATCAATTGTCCACTTTGCCTTGACCTTCGCTCCCATCACCACAACCAATCTTGCCGGAGTCCGGTGAGAAGGAGGAGATCTTGGCGAGCTCCGGGCGAACGATTGAACACCTGGATAGCTTCGACATAGGAAGATGAATCTTCCTGGCTTCTTGGCGAGCTCGAAGGATGATTGGATCGTAGAGTCAACGTTTCAGTTGATTGTGGGTCTGTTGCACTCAACGCAAGGTTGAAGACGACCTCGCGGCGGTTTACCAAATTGCCCCTCACCTTCTCCTAACGCGTCGAGGTTAGTTCAATCTTTCAGTTGTTTTCTTAATCGCAAATAGGTGCGGGTGATCGTGGTCATTGGATCCTAAGTGGACCAGCGGACCACGGATCAAACGATCCGTATTTTTCTGGAAATAGTAAGTAAATCAAGTAAAAGGAATTTTTGTAATAAAATCATATCTTCTGATTGAAAATTCGAATGAGGGAAGTTAATACATGAAAAATGATCAGAAAAATATGAGGAATGCATTAAAAATGGTTTGAGAGTCTAAATCAGTATATTTTTGCAAATGTATGTAATTTTGATGAAAAAGGTGTTAATTTGTGGATAGAAACCCTAATGGTAGATTAAGGGTAGATTTCTTATTGCAATTAGGTTAATTCAAGAATGGTTAACTTGTTCAATGATAAAGTTAGTTTTTAACCTGTTTTGATAAAGGATTTGCAAGAATTGGGGTTTCAAATCTAATGTTGTAATTAATACCCTTAGAAACCTAAGTGGGAAAGAAAAGATATAATTGATCCAAATATTAGGGTTTTGTGGGCCTAACCTGATCTTAAGAATCTTAATGGAAAATAAACTGTGATAATTAGGGTTTGATGGATATTTCTATAAAGATAAAGTAAAAGTGGTAAAGAGGAAGTGAAACCCTAATTATGGTCAAAACCCTAAAAAGGACAAATAACCTAGGAAACAACTAGGATTAATGGATCAATATGACATGATTGATGATAGAGAATTGAATGCCTTTTTTTAGGATCAACCAGTGTGCACTTGTTTGATTTCTTGATTGGTTATTTCTGCATTCAAGTCTTGTTAACAGGTATGTGGTTACACTTATGAATACATGTATCAAATTCCAAGATTACCGATGTTCTCGATGAGATTGAGCGACAAATAAACTGCCTGCTTGTTTATTTAGTTCTTGCAAACTATAAAGTCATTATGAGTATCACATTAATAATAGAAGTATGTATTCTCACACCTACATGCCACCCTGATGGATGATGCCAAAGGTCAGGCCCAGATGGGTAGACCAATGGACACCTTAAGTGGTGACCCCAGGCACCAAGCTCGGGAATGAGAAGGTGGCCTATGATATTGCATGACTAGTGGGCACCATGAGTGGTGACCCCCAGGCACCAAGCTCGGGATTGAGAAGGTGGCCTTAAGTCATTGGCAAAGGGCATCCTAAGGTGGGTATGCCAGGGTTCAGGCAAAAGCGGTGGAGAATGTCAT
This sequence comes from Alisma plantago-aquatica, assembly GCA_963693085.1. NCBI lineage: Eukaryota > Viridiplantae > Streptophyta > Magnoliopsida > Alismatales > Alismataceae > Alisma > Alisma plantago-aquatica. The sequence goes on along the minus strand of OY856409.1, from coordinate 1,625,837,877 downwards.
ACTAAAAAGTGTAAATTGGCTGGTTAATTAACTTGATTGTGATAATTAGATTGTTATACTTATGTGCAAACTTTTGGTTGTCCCCACATATCAATATATTTCGATATACTGACTGACGTTTTGTTTGTCGACGTTTTAGGTACAAACCTGAAATGAAAAAATGGTAAAGTGACACATTGTGAAAATAAAACATAAAGTGCCAGGAGGATTACATAGAGTAGATTCAAGCTTTGGATAGATAGACTTCCAAAGTTTTTCAAAGGTAAGTAAAGTTTTAATTTTATACCAAATTCCAGTTAGTTAGTAGAATTTCATAATTGTTATTGATTATTTGTCGAACCTTTGATCCTGTTAATTGGATAACGGCACCGACCTTTCAGTCTCCCTTAATTGGGGGTTACCGAGAGGCAGGGTCGTTACAATTGTTATCAGATTGTAGGTTCCTCATTTAATCTTTAATAATTATTAAATTTTACAAATTCCATAGAACCAAGGGAGTTATTAGAGGATTGTCTGAAAGACTGAGGTGTCTAGAAAAGGATCACGTCTGGGGGCTGGCAATATTTTCCTCTGCACCGCTAGTCAGAATATGAGGACTCCCGGATTGTGTGACTGCCTGGCCGATGTCTTAGGATATGACTCTAAATAAGATACCTTTAAGACTCTCTCATCTTGTTCATTTCTTCTCAACTCAAATTATCATAAGGAACTTAAGGATTAGGGTTTTCCTCTCATCTCATCACCCTCTTGAGGTATGGGTAAGGTTGATAAGGATTAAGGGATCCTCCATCAAATTAATAAAAATCATGTAAATAAGATGTCATGGACATAAGCTTAATAGAGTAAGCATAAAAGAATAGATACATTCTTAGGACGCATGACATAAGTTGTCATTGCCCTCGGAAGAGACCTGAGGATAGACCTCCTTGGCAGGAGGATGAGTAGAGAGAGTTAGTCTTGGAGGTAGAGACCTCCATTAAAAGTAGATACCTAGCACATACTTTGAGGATGATGTTAACCCTAACCCTAAGTGGAGGTTAGAGAGAGAGATGACATGATGAGTTAGATGTCATGATTGACCGAGTGTTTGGTTGGACATGCCTTTGGGATGCCATAAAAGGGTAGATGACCTAGTACCTTTGGTGACCAACCCTGAAGAGGGTCGTGCATGCTAGAGAGAAGGATAGCTCCTTCATGGATGAGGTTAGAAGAGAACCTATAGTTACCCTATGGGCTTAGGCAAGTAGGGTATAACTTGATGAAACCCTGGTTAAGGGATCATGGAATGAGTATAAAGGGCTATGAATGATTTTGAGCAAACCTAAGTTCGAGCATATGCTTCACCCATGAGAAGGTATGCTAGTAAAGCTTGATCCTTCATGGAGAAAGGACATCTGGTAGTAAGGTTGGATGTAGGGTTAGTTCTAGAGAAGAATGCATGACTCAAGCAAGAAGGTTGGAAACCTAAAGCCCCGAGATGTGAGGAACCGTGGGGAGTCGAGAATGATGCGACCTAGGTGGATGATAGTGGTTTCCTCATGCATGCTCCCTGGAAGCTGATGATATCTTGGTTGCCTTTATAGGAACCAAACCCTAGAGAGAGGACGATGGTTCTAGTACCCATGGTATAAGTGGTTACCTACTGGATGAGATAAAGAGTACTTTAGACCCTGAGGAGGTTTAAGTAACCATTCATGAGGCTTTATACCTAGTTGGTTGTCCTTGAGGAGGACTCAACTCTGGGGTGTTTCTCATATAAAAGGATCATGGGAGTACATGACATACCTTGGACATGTTTGATTTGTGGTTAAGAGTTTGAGCATGCAGTTGGATATCCAAAGGAGAACCTAGGGTTCCTAGGCCTAAGAGGGGAAGCAGTGTATCCGATGCTCCTGATGAGATTTGAGTCTCTATAGTTTCGAGCACGGTACTCCTCATGTATAGAGGTAAAGGAAATCCCTTACGTTAAGGGTATGTTTGATGAACCCCTCACAACTAAGTTGATGTAATGTTGAGGATGAGAACAAGTGCGACCTCGCATGGTTTTGTAGGTACACTTGTGCCTTAGTAGTTGTTGGTTTAAGCATGCTCATATGGATGTAAACCCTAAGGATGCTTGTGACCTTTGTTATAAAGGTGTAGTTTCCTCCCATCCTGGGAGAGTGACCCTTTGGTAGGGAGTTTACCAGTTTGGTTGGTTTTGAGGTAACCTAAGGAGGTTTCGTAGGATCTTGAGAAGCTAAGTGAAGAGTACATGGCATGAGAATGAACCTATAGACCCATAGATAACCATCTCTATGTGCATGTGGATGTGTTACCATGGAGGTAACCAGTATGGGGCTCGACCAAGGTAAGCAGGTCGCCATGACCCTTATGAAAGGATGAAAGTCAGCCCATGAATGCAAGAAGGGAGATGATGAATGTTTGGGTAAGGTTCTATGTTGGACATGTACAATAATAGAATCCTAAGTCTATCCTAGGGTCAGGTAGGGATAAGACCGATGGAAGAAGGAGTTGCCTAATTCCCTAGTTGCACATGACCATAGGGTCGGTAGGTAACAACTATCATTTTCTGAGGGCCATGGGTGAGGAGATTGATCACCTTCATGGAATCATGGGACCCAAAGGGCAGATGAGTAGGGCACTCTCTGGATGCATAAGGGAAAAGGGATGATCCCAAAAGTGCCGGCACCCTATAGACCTAGAGGAGATGACTAAGGATTGTGCTTGGACCAAGTAAGTTTGAGACCAGTTTTCCATGGAAGTAATTTTGATATCATGATGGTTGTGATGTAGAGACATATGTGGCACGTTTCAACTTAGATTTGAAAGTGTACTGGCAAGGTGGGATGTACCATCTCTATTCTTGGAACAGGAAGAACTCTGTATTTGGACTGTAGCCAAATGCTTATTTCCTCTTGTTATGGGAGTGAGAGATAGGACCGTATGCATGCCATACACTAAGGATAAAAGATGATGTGAGTTGGAACGTTGCTACAATGAGTATAGAGATGATAACATTCCCTGGTGGAGTGAATGATACATGGATAGTTTACAAACAGTAAGAGAAATAAGGATGTCTTTAGCAGAAGCTATGTGGAATTTGCAAGTTAACCAAGGTTGAGTTTGATCACCCTGAGGATGAGATCAGAGTTTCTTGATGAAGACAAACTTAGAAGTTTACGTCTTCGACATTACTTAACACCTAAGGATAAGAAGGGGTAATGAATACTCTGGTTGAGATATAGTTGCCTAGTTTCGCTGGAAGCTAGAAGAAGTTGAGGTTGTTTGGCTAACCCTAAGTTTGGAAAGAAGATGTGTTTTGGCTAACACTCGGATGTAATAAGATATGTTGAACAAGTTAATGGTTGTTTGGGTAGCCAGTTTAGTCCTTAATTTAGTAAAAGGATGGTGATAGAACCTCAGATACACTTCTTTGGATAGGAAGGTAATAAAACCCTTTTGAGATTGGTTTAGGGTTTCCAAGGTATCAAGATTGAGGAATCATAACAATACAGGAGGTCATGATATACCTTGTTACTACAAAGATAGTAAGTGATGGTAGCATTCTGGATGCTTAAAACAAAGTTGCATGTAGCATGTGGCCATGCAAGCCAAGAGGTGAAGGACGAACACCAGTAACCCAGTATATTGATATGAAGGGTAAAGAGAGTTCCTGAGAGGGAATGAGAGTTCATCACTATGGATGTTGTGGTAAGTCTCCCCTCGACCAAGGAAGGTTAAGATGCAATATGGATTATGGTAGATCGCCTTACCTAGATAACATGAGAAAGAAAGGAGTATTGTCAAGAGATAGATTTTGTTGACTACATAAGAGAGAGAGGTGGTTCGACTACACCATGATACAAGTTCAAAAGTTCTTGGGTAAGGCCAAGGTTCACTTCCATGAGGTGGAATTGGATACATGAAGAACTCGATGATAGTACAGTTCATCACCCCATACTAATGAACGGTATAATCCAGACTAGAGGGTCTGATGAGAGCATGTGTGCTCATCTAGGGTGACACATAGAGACAATTCTTAAGATGTGATGTTAACCACCATAGCCTTTATCGGGATGTAAGAAGTCTTATGGAGAGGTTGTGTCGGTCACCACTTCATTAAGATGATGTTGGTGAAGGAGGCCTCACGAAGGTCAGAAAGGAACCACAATGTGTGTAGATGAAGTCGCTTTGATCGTGCAATGGCTGAGAGAGAGAGAGAGAGAGAGAGCTCGGTGGTGACATGAGTCATGAGATGATGCAAAGCAAACTGACATATAGTTCACTGTGGGAGAATATGTGATGTGAAAATCCGACCCCTCTAAGCTACAACTGAGAAAGCTAAGTCCCCGATATATGGGTCCATTTGAGATGGATTGGTGGAGATGGTTGTGTCTAACCTTACCCCTTAGGATAAAATGATGTGTTCCATGAGTCCGATCTAGAGCACTATGTGAGGTACCCAAGCCAGGTGCTGAGCCCTGAACCTATTCAACTTTTGAAAGGGCTGAAAATTCCTGAGTCACCTATGAGGGTACGATATACCCAGGTAAGAAAGAACTCAGATGGAAGAAAATGAGATAATGAAGGTTCTTGGGAAACACCATGGAAAGGGTGAAGCCACATGGGAGCCCTGATGGACATAAGAAGACTTATCCTGTTTGTTTGCTTGCTTGATGGAATTTTGAGGGCAAAATTCTCATAAGAGGGGAAGGATGTTACAACTCCAAATTTTGGGTTCATTTACTGAGAAACATAATTTCTCATATTAAAGATATTTGAAAGAATAATGATATAATCTATTTTGAATAAATGGATTTCATTTACAATAGCTTGATGATTGTTTTGCGGGCTTTATTGGCTATTGGGCCCAATAACAAGGAATTTCAATTAGTAAATGAATAATGGAGTTTTTTAGAAAAGAAAGGTGTGGAAACCTCTAGAAGGAAAAAGAACTTAATAAAAAAGTGGATTTCGTGCCACATGGGTTCCTTGGGTTCCAAGGAGTCCAAAGTTGCATAGAAAATGCAATAAGAAAATAAAAGATCAATTAAGTATCTCCTTGTTAAGAAAGAAATTGAAAATAATGATGAAATGTGGAAAATATGTGAAAAGAGGTATAATCGAGTTATCCTTGGTGGATTTTTGTATCCCAAGGATTCCTAATGTTAAAAAGAATTCCAATAGGAAAATAGAAGAGAGGTAAAGAGAAATCCTTGAAAAGAGAAATAAAAAGGAAAATGATTTGTTAAATAAAAAGGAAATATGAGAAGTAGACTTTTAAAAGAAGATAAAGGCAAACCAATATTCCCCAATATGGGAATTCGTGCCTTTAGGATTTCTTGAGGTCCAAGGGACCCAAAATAACAAGATAATCACAAAGGAAAAAGGAATATAAATTAAATTAGATTAATTCATGAGATAACTTGGGAGAGAAGGAAGACTTCTCATTCATTGCAATTTGTTTCCCAATTTTTTTACAAAGATAGATAATGAAAAGACAAACCTTACCTTAAAATTTGAGTTAAAAAGGAGTAAGGGTTTAGGAGATACGATTTTCCTAAGGAATTACTAAAAATTGGATTTATTCAAAGGATTTTCCTTTTTGATCAAACGCAGATAACACTGGCCGTTGGATCTTAATCCAACAGCAATCGGTCATCGTCTAAGTCCTACTGGGACTAAGACTCTGTGTGTTTACAAAGAATTTTTCCTCTTCGAATTTCTTGAGATTCATAGAGAGTGGTCGTGTGATCATAGTCCCATTGGACTCAGGAGACGAAATCACAGGGAGTCATCCCTAGTTTGCACAGGTTTGGCCTTCATTTTGGGAAACCCCCAATTCCCAAGAACCTGACCTCAACCCTATAATAGGGGGGGGGTTATGGAGGGAACCAACATCCCTTTTTACTAGTTCAAACTCTGCGGAAGTAACCAGGGATCATTTTCGTACAATCAATTGTCCACTTTGCCTTGACCTTCGCTCCTATCACCACAACCAATCTTGCCAGAGTCTGGCGAGAAGGAGGAGATCTTAGTGAGCTTCGGGCGAACGATTGAACACCTGGATAGCTTCGACAGAGGAAGACGAAGCTTCCTGGCTTCTTGGCGAGCTCGAAGGCGTTTGAGTTGACTGCGGGTCTGTTGCACTCAACGTAAGGTTGAAGACGACCTCGCGCCGATTTACCAAATTGCCCCTCACCTTCTCCTAACGCGTCGAGGTTAGTTCAGTCTTTCAGTTGTTTTCTTAATCGCAAATAGGTGAACGTGATCGTGGTCGTTGGATCCTAAGTGGACCTGCGGACCACAGATCAAACGATCTGTATTTTTCTGGAAATAGTAAGTAAATCAAGTAAAAGGAATTTTCGTAATAAAATCATATCTTCTGATAGAAAATTCGGATAAGGGAAGTTAATACATGAAAAATGATTAGAAAAATATGAGGAATGCATTAAAAATGGTTTGAGAGTCTAAATCAGTATATTTTTGCAAAAGTATCTAATTTTGATGAAAAAGGTGTTAATTTGTGGATAGAAACCCTAATGGTAGATTAAGGGTAGATTTCTTATTGCAATTAGGTTAATTCAAGCATGGTTAACTTGTTCAATGATAAAGTTAGTTTTTAACCTATTTTGATAAAGGATTTGCAAGAATTGGGGTTTCAAATCTAATGTTGTAATTAATACCCTTAGAAACCTAGGTGGGAAAGAAAAGATATAATTGATCCAAAGATTAGGGTTTTGTGGGCCTAACCTGTTCTTAAGGATCTTAATGGAACAAACTATAAAGTCATTATGAGTATAACATTAATAATAGAAGTATGTATTCTCGCACCTACATGCCACACTGATGGATGATTCCAAAGGTCAGGCCCCGATGGGTAGACCAATGGACACCTTGAGTGGTGACCCCAGGCACCAAGCTCGGGAATGAGAAGGTGGCCTATGATATTGCATGACTAGTGGGAACCATGAGTGGTGACCCCCAGGAACCAAGCTCGGGATTGAGAAGGTGGCCTTAAGTCATTGGAAAAGGGCACCCTAAGCTGGGTATGCCAGGGTTAGGGAAAAAAGCGGTGGAGAATGCCATACTGAAAAGTTTAAATTGGCTGGTTAATTAACTTGATTGTGATAATTAGATTGTTATCCTTATGTGCAAAATTTTGGTTGTCCCCACATATCAGTATATTTCAATATATTGCCCGACGTTTTGTTTGTCAGCGTTTTAGGTACAACCCTGAAATGAACAAATGGTAAAGTGACACATTGTGAAAATAAAACACAAAGTGCCAGGAGGATTACATAGAGTAGATTCAAGCTCTGGATAGATAGACTTCCAAAGTTTTTCAAAGGTAAGTAAAATTTTAATTTTATACCAAATTCCAGTTAGTTAGTAGAATTTCATAATTGTTATTGATTATTTGTCGAACCTTTAATCCTGTTAATTGGATAACGGCACCGACCTTTCGGTCTCCCTTAATTAGGGGTTACCGGGAGGTGGGGTCGTTACAATTACTATTTTCAGCATATCCAATAAAGACATTATCAACAATTTTAGGTCCTAGTTTTCTCTTTTTATTATTAGGAATTTTAACCTTGGCTGAGAACCCCACCACACTTCAAGTTATTTTAAACAAGGTTTATTGTTAAGCCAAAGTTCAAAAAGTGTTTTGTTAACATGTCTAATATGTATTCAATTTAGAATGTAGTTTGTAGTTTGAAGAGCTTCCCCTACAGTCTGTGACTAAGTCGTGACTCGACTAGCAATGAATTAACCATATCAATTGATGTTATGTTTTTCCTCATATCTACTCCATAAAATTGCAGATTATATGGGGCAGTGGTTTCATGTTTAAGTTTTTGGTCCTCAAAGAACTTATTAAGTTCATTAGAGGTGTATTCACCATCTCCATTAGACCTCATTCTCTTAATGTTCTTTTCTAATTGTTTCTCCACTTGGGTTTATTACATTCTAAATTTTTCTAATTGTTCATCTTTAGTTTTCAACAAGTAGAACAATATTTGGAAAAGTCATCCATGAACATTACTGTGGCACACCACCACTCTAAATGAAATTACTCAAAACCCCAAAACAAGACCAATCACTAATTAACCACATAGCAAGAAAAGTGGATAATTAAAACCAAATAAACATGTCCAAGAACATTTATATGTAAGTCCAACATCCTGCATAAAAGCACATGCCATACTAGGTATTCGTACAACGGTCACATGGACTCAGCCACAACCTGTATACAAAAGCATTGTTCCACATATATACATGCCATATACAACATCAACAAACTGCCAAAAACTCAAGTTAGTATAATTGTGTACAAAACATCCTCTGCTCAGACCTGAGAGTATAGGGGAGACTCTAGGACACACTAACACTAGACAACCTTCTGCTCCTACTGATCTCTGAGCTGCTCCTCTTCACCACCTCCATTCGACCTCATTCTCTTAATGTTCTTTTCTAATTATTTCTCCACTTGAGTTTTATGAATTCTAAACTAATCTAATTGTTCATCTTTAGTTTTCAACAAGTAAATAGAACAATATTTAGAAAATATTGGGAAATACTGATAGAGTATAGAAGCAGAAAGAAATTTTTTATCTATCTGTATTTCCATAACAACAAGATTGCATCAACCAGTATGAAATATGAAGGATGGTTTAGCGAGTTATACTTAGTCCTGGAGTAAGTCTAGCGACAACAACTCGCTGCAACTATTTCTAGTTTCTCTTCGACGGTGACTGTACAACTCCTGGTCTTCACCATGAACAACGAACATGAACAGCTTCTGCAATGCTCTTGTGGTCTCCCCACAGACTGCAGGCTGACGTTGCTCTCTGAGCTGCATCCAAAGGAATCCTGTCTCTAGAGTAGTCAACACAGACCAACTAGAACTCTTGTTGTTCAACTAGAACATACATGATGGAGTTGTCCCTCCCGTTAGCATACTAGTCATCAACATTCTCTCCTATGACAACGATCCTTAGTTGTTCTCTCCCGTAGCTATCCCTCCCTTGACGGGTAGTACTTGCTTGGTCTCTCTTAGTTACTACAACCAGATAGGACAACAATTGTTATAGGAATTGATTCCTAGTTGTCTATGTTGTATTCTGAGAAGTCCCCCAGTACCCCTCTATTTATAGGTGGGGTTAGGGTCAGGGTTTCCAGTTTGTACAAGATTGTGCGAGAGTTGAAGGGACCAGAAGAACTTGAACTTTCGCAACCTGTGAGATGCCAAACGGTTGTCTGGCACACCCAGGCAGACGTATGGTGTACGATACGGTTGTCTCACACTGCCAAACATTCATTTGTCAGTTTCCCAATCGTATATGAATTTGACAATTTCGATTCCAATTAATATCACATATTAATTCCTTACACCACAAGAAAACTGCAATCAAAACAATTTGAGAAACATTTAGAATATTCATTCAGCCCAACCGAGCTATCTCACTCAGGAGAGATGCCAGTCTCACTCACCCGGATGACCGTCTGGTGAGTTGAGATGAGTCGATCGGTTCAATCACATTGAACCGATCAGTTCAAGGGAAGAACTTAGCCAATTTGAACTCTGATTACCCTAACAACCCAAACGGCCGTATCAACATTTGAGATGCTCGTCTGGATGCACAAATGGTCATCTCACTCAGTGAGACAGTCATTTGGCACTTCAGTTAGCCAATCCATTGATTTGTTGCATGAATTGAACACCTAAACACTTTAATAATCAATCCAATTGTCATTTAAGATCAAACTCCTCTTCTAGATAAGTTCCTATGTGTGTGACTCTATATGTCCCATGTCACATTGGAAATGAATGTCCATAACTAGATTATGACATTACAAGCAGAGAGTGGTGCCTAGTTGCACATCGGTTCTACCCAAGTGAATGGAAAGTTTGAGAACAACTTCAACCTACAGTCTATGTACGGTATTGTAGTAATTATATCATTCCCTTTTCTATGATATCCAGGATGAACTCGAGGCATGGAAGGTCATAATGTTCAACATTCAATCCATGTTCCTTGAACCAACAACAGACTGTCTGAGATAATGTGACCTCAATATCACATATTGATTCACATGTTCATGCGCATGCATTTCTCAGTCTCGTTTCTCAAGTGACCAAGATATCATACTCCAGTAGGAGGTAAAAATCCCATATCTATCACTCATAGTCTATCCTCATGTGTCAAAGTCACCCAATCATCACCGCTATAACAACCTATGTTTTAGGTCTACGCTTGATGATGTCAAAGAGTACCCAACGACATGTGACGAGTACATTGATTTCAGGTCTAAGAATCACAATCACCACCTTCACTTTGAGAGAAGACTGTGACCACCACAACCATGTGTCACTCTCAAGGTGGGTCTGTCCAATACACTATTCTCTAACATGTATCTGTGTGTTTAGTTTGATATTGCCATATCATGACTTAGTGAAACTCAGTCATCAACCAACCCACCCTCCCGTCTTACATGTTAATGGTGTCTATCTACCTTCCATAGTAATAGCCAACTAGGGACATAATGAGAATATGTATATGTACTCTTAATGTCCATATGATCTCATTTCAACAAGGCTAATACTTGATGACATACATCATTGAGTAATATTATTCTCTAGACATTCATAGTGTTTCTCATTATCTCATAAGTGAATGAAACAGAATGAATTGGAAGCTTGCCATTATAAGTATTAGTCAAATCCTTTAAGGTATATTCCATGTCAATCATCACATGTTTTTCTCTATGGTAATACCTTGCCAACAGACTCCCACTTACACTTAGAGCCAATCACCAACGAATCTCATCCTTAGTGACCTAAACATGTCAAAGATGCTTCTGTTGTGCTAGTGCTGAGTTTAGCCCATTAGCAACACTTTGCTTATAGTCGGTATATTGCATGTTCCTAATCTCTTTGTTGTATAATTTCTCATATGAGATGGAACTACCATAATATGGTATCTAATATTCCTTGCTTAACAATTAACTCCATTGTTGTCACAATATTTCTACTGAGTCATCAATGGTTGGAACATCTATAAATTCATCATATGAACTTTAGATCCATATAATATCACTTTGTGTTCACAACACGAGTATACTCGACCTATATTGTAGAATAGAATTAATGGCTATTAGTTCGTAACCCTTCCAACTAAAAAAATTTCTCCTTTTATATCAAAACATATTTTATTGCGATCATTTTGTCATTATGGAAGCTTGCATCGATGTAACCTTTACATTCAACTCTTTATTTTATTGCTATCATTATTGACTAGCAATCAATCCTTAAGTACTTCTCAAGTACTAATGGATATCTTTAATGACCTCCCAATAACCCTTATTGGAATTTACCATCATCTTGTCATGTCCAATACATACAAGACTATATGGGATAATAGCATTCATGATAGATCCATTGCTACAGCCAATGACATCTTGATCATGTTATTTCCATTCTTCAAAAGAATTGGAATCTATGATTCATGAGAGACTAATTTGGATTATCTATCACTGAATTCTTTAGTGTTGAACTCTTTCAACATATTGCTATTACATGTGCTCAAACTTCCATTGTGAAACATTCAAGAACTATCTCATAGGTCTTGATCCATATCTCATAAGATGTTTCACTCTATCCTTCATTGCTAGAGAGGTTTTTCCATGCCAGATCCCAGTATCCATAATATTGAGATGTTATTCCTCATCATATGTGGAATATCATATATGCTCCCACTAAATCTTTAGTAATCACAAATTTTATCTTTTATCTTGATTCAAATCAAACTCTTTGACTATCTTGTCAAATCAAAAGATCTCATCTCTGAGATGCTTGTTTCAATCCCAGATTGAACTTTGTAGTTTATAGACTTTATTTACATTCTTGAAGTTGTAAAACCTTTTAGGTTGTGTCACATAAACATCCTTAGCTGTATTGCATTTAAGGAATCCAAATTTATCTTCATATGCCAAATTTATTAGTCTATCTTAACTAGAACAACAAGCATGCCAATTGGTAAATGAATTTCTATCATGTTCAATAATTTGAACTGATTTGAAAAACCAATTTAACCAATTTGTCTGTTTATGTTATCCATGTAGGTCTTTGCCACAAGTCCCAATTACACCTCTTAGGTATTACCCCTTAAGGTAGTTCTATCAAGGTCCTACCTTGTTAGCTTACATGAATCCGATAATGGCCTTGAGCCATTTCTTAGATCATGGTATTCAATAGCTTCTAATTGACCAGTTGGCTCATCCTGTTATGACCAACCTATCTAAATGGTTGGATTCACAATCCTTGAATCTCATATATGTTCTATTAGAACTATTTTATTCTGTGTTATATGACAAACTCGAGATTCTACAACACTTTGTGATTCTCTTAGTTCTCATTGTACCTCTTTGTTGATCTCAAACATTTCAAGTTCTACTTTTAACTCTTAGTGATTCTTTTAGAACTCCATTATCCTATCAACAAAACATTTTTGTTATTGGATTGGGATTAATAGTAACATTCAACAATTATGGTTTGTAGATAAACCTTCTTCAAGAAACTTTCTCAATGTAGGTTTCAATCCTTTTAGACATATTGGGACATTCCCAAATCATATCATATATGATGTCTTACAACCATTTAGACGGTTCATTGTTTAGTGATAGCTTTATATACTGAGGGTATAAGAAGACTAGATTAATTGATAATTATATCATGATTCATCATGGTAACATTCCTTCATTCTGACACATCATCATGTTCAGATGGATTTGACTTGTGATACATCATCACATATCATTCTTGAAGGTTCCCAAGAGATTGATACAAAGTATTTCAACATTTGATCTCGTCAAAGTTTCTTAATACTTTCATTAGAGTCATACTTTATCTATAATCTCTTTGAACATTTCAAGAGATTTCCATTTTATTGAGTACATAACATCATATTACCAGTAAATGGATGTGAGGTATAAGTAATCATCTACAACATTCTTTCATAAGATCTTTGTGCATCATTTGCATGAGGTCTAATGAAAGCTTCATCCTCCCACTACGTTTAGTGAAGGACGTCATGTCATATTATGTGTGAATAAGACTTGAATGTTTCCTTAGGTTCAATAACCAAGGGAATCTAGATCAACATCAATATGTATTTGCACAAGATGACTAATGCTAATGATAGCCTTGAATTATCAATTATAATCCTTTGGTATATACATTATAAACATCCATCTTTGGATCATTTCGCATAAATATCACAAGATGTTTTTGAGCCAATGCCATACAAGGTCATCTCTTTTGAAATAGAAGCACTAACAAATCTTTGTTGATAATCATCCTTGTCCATACAAGATGCATAAAGAAAATGTTTCTATTCTAATGACATAATGAAATAGCAGTTCTAGTAACTCTATTACATGCCCATTGAGCTAAGATAAATTTTAAATGTATACTTTGTCTTCCACAACATTTGCTCTGCCTTGTCCAACTTTGTCCTTGTACGAGGGATTTTACTTCTTGTGAGATCCTACACATCAGTATGTCAGATCTCTATCTGGTATCATATACCAAAATTTAAGAAATAATCAAATTTATCTTATATTGTTTATACCTGAAGTGGAGGCCTCAGTGCCGTACTTCTTATTCTTTAGTTCCTCTTACTAGAGTGGGAAATTTCTCTTCCAATGGACAATATGGTGACAATGGTAACAACCGCCTCTTGCTTTCTTGACTCCACCTTTTACTTTGAGATATGAAGGCTTGGGTTTCTGACTAGCTTTAGAACCTTTCTTAGATTTGCCTTTGCCTTTAGACTTCCCCTTTGTCTTGTTGATCATCATCACAGACTTGGGCTTGTATTTCTTCATTTGTGTCTCAACTATTTTCAACATGCCCAACAACTCTATCAATGACTTGTCAAAGTCATTCATGTTGAAGTTCATGACAAACTGATTATATGACTCTGGAAGAGACTGTAGAATCATGTCAGTGGCCAACTCTTGACCCAAGGGGAATCCCAGTCTAGTAAGGTTCTCTACATACCCAATTAGCTTGAGCACATGAGGGCCTACTGGATCTCCTTCTTCCATCGTACATTTGAACAACGCCTTGAATGCATCATATCTCTCTTGTCTTGTCTGATCTTGGAATATGTTCTTGGGATGTGTGGCCATCTCAATCACATCCATGTTCTCATGCTTCTTCTGCAACTCATAGTTCATGGAGCATAGCATCATACATTTGACATCTATGACATCTTCAATATGCTTCTTATAAGCATCCTTGTCAGCCTTTGGTGCATTTTGAGGTGGTTCATCTGGTTTTGGCATCTCCAGGACATAGAGCTGGCGCTCCTGTGTGAGAATGATTCTCATTGTCTTGAACCAGTTGTGGAAGTTTTTCCCTATAAGTTTGTCCTTCTCAAGGACCGATTGTCGAGAAAAGTGATTGTTGTTCGTTGCCATTTGATTCTACAAAAGAATTTGTAATTTTGTTAAAAACTCATTTTTGATTTGATTTGATTTGATTAAAATTTGGGCAATAATAATTAGATATTTCAGTCATTATCGTTCTCATTATTTACATTAAATTGACAAGACTCATGTATCGATTCGTAAAATAGTAGCGAACAATTTTCTAATGAGCCAAGATAAAAAGTGATTCAGATATTAACTGGCCTACACAAGCGTCCATAATTAACCATTAAGGTAGGCAATCATGCCAATTGCAACGTATGCAATTCTTGGATAGATGATATGCACAACTCTTTGCCATAATCATCTACATGCTTCTAGGCTTAGACTATCTAAGAATCACCAATTAAGCCTGACCCAATAGCCAATATGATTATAATGTACCCCACTTTAATGGAACCTACATTACTACCATCACACTTCCATGAGGTAGACGGCTCACCATGCTGTAGCATAACCTACGCTTGGTCAAACAAGTTTTTCATGTGTATTTCTATTGGAAAGCATCTTAGACTTAATATGTTTGATTGAGGGGTTTTTATATATATCATATATATACACATACTATATCCAATCACCACATATATAGTATGTATCATATACATGCAATATAAAACAAAAAGTGATGTTTATGGCCATGTCTACTTGTAATTCCTTGGAACCACAAGGAATTACTACCACCCAGGTTAATCATCACATTACATGCATGAACATGATGTTGGTGTAGACCTATGCTTGCCAATCTGGGTAGATCGGTTCAACCCTTGAATCGCCGTCTTGTCTCTTGGTCGGTTGGTGGATCCTCCTGTCCAAATGATGTTTGGACTCCTTCCAAACAGTCGACTGGGCCCACTGGTATGGTCATCTGGCCTCCTGTCCAATCAATGTCTGGACTACTTCCATACGATCGATTGGGCCCACCAGGTGGTCATATGGTTCCATTGTCCTATCCTCCATGGTCCTCCAGATGGTCAACTCATCTCATGAACTAGTCATATCATCCGATGATGATCATCTTCCTCATCATTGTAAGAAAAGAAAACTATCCTATTGCTACTTTATTACATTTAATAAGAGAAACCTTGAGTTACATAAGAGGGGAGCAAAGGTAGGAAGGCATTCACTTTACATTAGGAAGAGGGAGGTAGAGGCTCAGTATACAGACTAAGATAAACATGAACCAAACCATCCAACCACACACATATATAGGGTTTAGGACATAACCACAGTGACATCCAACGTCAAAACCACTTTTAGGGTGACACGCATAAATTGCATATATATCATATCATATATATATTAGTTTAAGATTATGTGGTCTTGGATCTGATACACATATGAGACAGTTTAACTATTCACATCATATGCAATAAATAAACAATTCAAACAAAAATCTGATCATATCGATTATCCTAAATCATAATAAATTGACGTGGCTTTGATACCATTGTTGGAAAATATGGGCATAGAGTATAGCAGCGGAAACAAAATTTTATCTATTTGTATTCCCATAATAGCAAGATCATTTCAACTACTATGAAATATGAAGGATAGTTTATCGAGTTATTTTTAGTCCTGGAGCAAGTCCAACGACAGCAACTCGCTTCTATGCAACTATTTCCAGTTGCTCTTAGACGGTGGTTGTGCAGATCCTGGCCTTCACCATGAACAACGAACACGAACAAATTCTACAGTGCTCATGTGGTCTCACCACGGACTGTAGGCTGACATTGCTCTTCGAGTAGCAACCAAAAGACTCCTGCCTCTAGAGTAGTCCACATGGACCAACTAGAACTCTTGTCGTTCAACTAGAACATACAAGAAGGAGTTGTCCCTCTCATTGGCATACTAGTCACCAATGTTCTCTCCCACAACAACGATCCTCAGTTGTTCTCTCCCATAGCTATCCCTCCCTTGATGGGTAGGACTTGCGTGGGCTCTCTCAGTTACCACAACCAGAGAGGACAACAATTGTAAGAGGAACTGATTCTCAGTTGTCTAAGTTATGTTCTGAGAAACCCCAATACCCCTCTATTTATAGGCAGGGTTAGGGTCAGGGTTCCCAGTTTTTATGGGATTTTTCGGGAGTGGAAGGTACCACAAGAACTTGAAATTTCACAATCTGTGATCGATTCAATCACATTGAACTGGTTGGTTCAAGGGCAAAACTTAGCCAATTCGAACTCTGATTACCCTAACAAACTAAACAACCACCTAAACATTTGAGACACTCATATGGCTGCCCAAATGGCCGTCTGACTCAGTGAGATGGTCACTTGGCAGTTCAATCAGCCAATCCATCAATTTGTTGTGTGAATTGAATACCTAAACACTTTAGTAATCAATCCAATTGTCATTCCAGATCAAATTTCTCTTCTAGATGAGTTCCTATGTGTATGACCTAATATGACGTGTGACACGTTGGCAATGAATGTCCATCACTGGTTTATGACATCACAAGTAGAGAGTGGTGCCTAGTCACACATCAGTGCTACCCAAGTGAATGGAAAGTTGGAGAACAACTTCAACCTACAACCCATGTAAGGTATTGCAGTAATTGTATAATTCCTTTCTCTTTGATATCTAAGATGAACTTGAGGCATGTAAGGTCATCGTCTTCAACATTCAATCCATCTTCCTTAAACCAAGAGTAGACTGTCTGATATAATGTGACCTCAATATCACATATTGATTCACATGTGCATGTGCATGCATTTCTCAGTCTCGCTTATCAAGTGTCCAGGATATCACACTCCATTAGGAGGGGAAAATCCCATATCTATCACACACAATCTATCCCCATGTGTCAAAGTCACCCAATCATCACTGTTATAACAACCCATATTTTAGGACTACGTTTGATGATTTCAATGCGTACCCAACGACATGTGACGAGTGCAGTGATTTTAGGTCTATGAATCACAATCACCACCTTCACCACGAGAGATGATTGTGACCACCACAACCATGTGTCACTCTCAAGGTGGGTCTATCTGATACAATGTTCCCTAACATGTATCTGTGTGCTTGGCTTGATATTGTCATATCATGACTTAGTGAGACTCGGTCATCAACCAACTCACACTCCAATCTTATGTGTTATTGGTGTCTATCTACCTTCCATAGTTACAACCGACTAGGGACATAATGAGAATATGTATATGTATTCTTAACATTTGTATGATCTCATTTCAACAAGGCTACTTGAAGACATATGTCATTGAGTAATATTATTCATAAGACATTCGTAGTGTTTCCTCATTATCTCATAACTTAATGAAACAGAATGAATTGGAAGCTTGCCTTTATAAGTATTAATCAAATCCCTTAAGGTATACGCCATGTCAATCATCACATTATTTTCTCTACGGGAATACCTTACCGACAAAAAAGTCATCCATGAACATTAGTGTGTCACACCACCACTAAATGATATTAATTAAAACCCCAAAATACAATCAATCACTAATTAACCACATATCAAGAAAAGGGGATAATCAGAACCGAATAAACATGTGCAGGAACATTTAAATGTAAGTCCAACGTCCTACTTAAAAGCACATACCATCTTAGCTTTTATACAACTGTCTCATGGCCACAACTACAACATGTATACAAAAGCATTGTTCCACATATATACATGCCATATACACCATCAACAAACTGCCAAAAACTCAAGTCGGTATATATGTATACAAAACATCCTCTACCTAGACCTGAGAGTATCTGGACGTCTCTAGGACACTAACACTAGCCAACCTTCTGCGCCTATTGATCTCTGAGCTGCTCCTCTTCACTACCATGAACCTGATGACACTGCTGACGATCACCTAAAAAGATGTGGTGACCCACGAGGTGAGACACATGTCCCAATGAGAGATATAACTCTCAACAACATTTCTTGATTATAGCAGGTTATGCAAATAAACAAATAAGTAGATAAAGTACAATAAAGAACAATTAACATAATATATAGAGGAACATATACAACTAACACATCTAGACAGATGATTTCTCTGACCGTATATATAATGGCTAATCACTAGAAGGAATAAAACAAGGGTTATCAACCAAAGTGAATCATTATTTAACCCTAAATAAATATGCTACATGGCTGAATTACATTTTTTATTAGTCCCTGGGGAGTTTGAGGCATACCACTCAAACTTCCAACTAACCAATGTGAAGTCGCAATCAGTTCCGTACAAGATCTAGGAGAGTTGGAATCCTAAGATCTCTTTCCCCCAGTCAGTATGAGTCCGCTGCAGTGACATATTAGTCAAGCTACAATCAGCCTAGTCTGCCCTTAGTATGTAGGTCACAACATGAGAAACCAGAGTATATAATTGAATGACACCACATATACATATCATCTTTCATCTGAGATACAACCTCGGCCATTCTCTATAACCTTAGGATCAGGATGACAAGGATAGAATCTCCATGCAACCACATATACTCAATAGTATATGATTCCTTTCTGGAATACTCATTTTACCATCCAGCAAGTCCTCACATTGGAATGGATCTACGACACAAGGCACTACATCATTAGGGTTTCACTTGATTCATTATTACCAATTGGGTGAGTTAAGGCTACATCAATGAAGTTACATACAAACCCTAAAAGATTACTACAAAAACATTGGTATATAACAACTCCAGAAGATATAAAATGTATGAGATACATTCTTTATCACAACATCATGAGCTAACATCCCCCTTTCCCATCATAAAGAGGTTTTTACATCTCCATTAGGGCTCAAGTAATGCCCAAAGGCCACTTCTATTCACATTATCTCTTGCAACAACACCACTATCCTTCAACACCTATAGAAGGTTCAACATATAATCTTATACTTTTTGTATACATATTTAACATAGATTTCATCGAACATATGAGCTATGATGATCAAAAGGTAACATAGTAGGGATACCATAACATTATGAGAGTATTGTTTCACTATTACAACATTATAGGAAGGTAGAGATATTAAACCATCATTACATAATCATTCAACTAAGGTTCAACAAGGTGGATTGGATTAATGTTAGAAATCAACACTCAAGGAAATCCATCAGTTCATATACTTACTTACGTCAAAAGCATAAACCAATACACCTAGCATCCTCATTAGATCATGGATGCACTTAGCCAAGACACAACCATCATGTCAAGTGCATCAAACCCAAACCATTGAATCATGAGAAACAAATACAAACCATCAAATTCCATTTAGGATAGAACCATCAAATCATACACCTAGTGAAGCCATCGTTTCCTTAATTGAGGTGGTTAATAATTTCATAGAGGAGTAGGACCATTGGTCAAAATCATTGAGAGAAATCAGATATTCTATACTTAAACAAAACCATCGTTTGATAGAACTTGTGAAACCATCATTTGACAAAGCTAGAAGAACCATCATTTGTGAACAACACAAATCCATTGATTGTTAACCCTAGGAAGACCATCAGATTCAAGAGCTAGAAAGATCATCGTTTGACAACCAATGTAGGCCATCGAATGTCAACACAAGATGAACCATAATTTTGTCAATCTAGATAACTCATCGATTGTTAAGCTAGCAGTACCATCAATTGTTAAGACTAGGTAAACCATGGGATGTTAAGACTTGGTGAAAATCAGACTTTTTACACTAAGTAACACCATCGTTTCAAGAGCAAAAGAAATGATCCGATCGTCCATTTATGAGGGCATCATGACCATCGGTTCTTGAGGAAAACATGACTATCAATTCTAAAGATCAAGCAAAACCATCAAAACAACAACTAAGTATAAACCATCTATTTGCATAAAAATCCAAACCATTGAGTCACATAGTAAGGGGGAAATTAGTCCACAACACAAAAGAAAAGCCATCATTTTCCACTACAAAGAAACCATCGCTTCATGGACATGCAAGGTCTAAGACTACTACTTATAAGGAAGAAACGTGCACTAGGTTAAGAGGTAAATCAAGGAGGATTATCTACTCAAGAACTACCACATATGTTCAATTTTTAGTCAAAGAATCAACCATTGTACTTATTAATACATTTTAGAGAAAGATCTATACATAGAAAGTTAAGAGTAAGAAAGAAATGTGAAGAAAGTTATATAAGTCACCTCAAGGATGGTGAAGAAGGTCTAAACAACAAGGTAGCTTGAAGAGAGAGAGAAAATCCTATCTTGATCACTCCACACGTCCAAACTAGTTCCTTTCTCTAAGAATAAGGAAAACCTTAGGTCAACAGAGAAGAAAGAAGGTGTCTTCATCAACATGCACAAGCTCCACCATGAGGACCATGGATACCCTCTAGAAGTAAGACCGAAGAAGGTTAAGAAGGTTAAGAAACAAGGTTAAGAAGGTCCACACGTTCCTAGAGAGAGTAGATCAAAACCCTAGAAGCACATGCAACCAATCTTGACAAAGATTCATCCTCTAGAGCTCATCTCCTCCACCATGAAAAAATGTCAAACCTCTCCAAGAAGAAAAAAGAAAAAGAAGGTGTGTAAAGAGCTCATTTGGGTGAAAAGAGAGAGGTATACATATCTTAGGTGAGAAAGAAAGATGGTTTAAAGTGTTAAGACATGCATGCCATGTGTGCAAAAGCTGAGCCTTCACATTCATGCAAAACTAGGTCAAACATTAGATCTTAAAGCTAGGGCGAGAATCGGTTGTCAACCATAGGAGCACCATCAGGCTCAAGCATCATCTAGGCCATCAGATCTTGCCCTCACTTGGCCATAAAAGAAAACCCTAGAACCATCATCGGTTATTGCACCTCACTTGGAGAACCATCGACCTTGTGATGTCTCAAAGAAAACCATCATATCTTAAGCATCACAATATGAACATCGGATCTCACACTCCCATGTTGGGCCATCAGATATGATTCTATCAAAGGCAAACCAACGAGTTAGGGCATCAAGTTGAGAAACTCTAAGTCTCAACCCCAAGGTAGATAACACCTCTAATACGATGGTGCAACTAGGTGTCAAAAGATACATCTATATCCAACATTTTATGAAAACTTATGAAGCACAAAATACATGTGACAAATTATAGATAAATCCCAAGTTATGGGAAAATTGCATAAAAGCCCTTATAAGCACGGAAATTGCAAAACTTACTCAAACAATGTCCAAACTAGACTGAACTTTAAACTTAGCTTTGTCACATGATGTCAAATCTTGGATTAGGGTTTGATTAAGGTTTTAAGAATCTAGTAAAGATAAGCATGCATGTTTAACCATAAGGCAAGGTAAGGGTTCTTACAATTACAAAGTATCTCATACCATCAAGAGCAAGAACATTATTTAAATTACAAGCATCAATATGAAATAATTCAAGCAGAGATGTATTGCAATCTACTAAGTGAAATATCTTCTTAGGAAGATTATCTTGAAAACAAATTTGGAATCTATCAGAAATATCAATTTGAGTATGGGGAATCAAATCTAAATTTATCATGTATTTCATAATATTTTGTTTACATGACCAAGACGTGCATGCTAAACATTACTAGTTTCAAAAGCTAAAATAGTATAAGATATTTCATTGAAAGAATAGGTATTACATGAAATAGAAGATAATTTAATAAGACCATCATAAATGTAACCTAGACCAATATAAGAACCATTCTAAAAAATAACAATATGATTGTCTTGGAACTACAAGGTATAACCATAATATTGTAACACAACTTGAATAATTAAGTTTCTATGGAAAGAAGAAACATGTTGAACATCATGCAGCCTAGGAGTGTTCCCAGATGTAAGATTTATGTCAACACATCGATAGCCTACGATCGCGATCGTGGATGAAAGATTTCCCCACTTGATCACTCTACTGCATTCGTCCTGATAGGAAGTAACGATGGATTTGTCAAAACAAATAATGCAGGTGCCACCAGAGTCCAAGTATCAGTCAAAAGATAAGTCAACAAAGAGAATAGTTGGATTTTCTAACTTGTCTATAGAAGAGGAAGGGACTGCCCCCACAATGATCATATTTACTTCGAGAATTTTAGGAGCTTGGACTTTCTACTTTCTCAGAACTTTACATAATATGCACATGTTCACTAGGTAGCCAGGTTTACCACACACAAAGAAGACACATTTTTCTCCTTGATGACTATTATTATTACTACTCTGATTTTGGTGGTGCTTGTGGGTCTTATGTGAAGGTTCAGACTTCTTATTTAGATGGGAGGGGTTAGGCTTCTTCTTGGTTTTATCACCTAAAACCATATTTACAATAGGGTTAGACTTCCAATCTTATTCCCTATGCCTATCCTCGATTTGTAGGGATTTTACTAAGGATGCCACAAACATATTCCCTTATCTATGTCTAAGGGTCCTGGATAAGTTCTTCCAAAAAGGTGAGATTTTCTTTATTAGTGCTGCTACTTGAATGTTTTTGTCAAGGTTATAACCTTTGGCCATAGATTTAGAAATTAAGTTTTGGTATTCTAGAACTTGAGTTAAAATAGGTTTATCATCAACCATATTATATGTAAGCCATTCAACAAAGGCATAAATCTCAAGAATAGTATCTTCTAGATCAAACCTAGAATCCAAGGTTGTCCATAGATCAAGAATGGTGGGGATCTTATGGTAGATATCATAAAGTTTATCAAATAGGGATGAAAGAATCCTACCATATCATAAATAGTCAGTTTCTTTTGGGATAGGAGTGGGAACAATGGGAGTTGATTCAGATTCATGTTGTTCCACTCCAACAAGGAGGTTCAACGGTTATGGTTTAGGCACAATCAGAGCATATTGTTCTGATGGTAAGATAGCAGAAATAAGGACCAAGTAGGTAAGCCAGAAACACATTTTCTATTGCCAACAGTGAAAGTGCAAACCATAAAATTAATTTGAGCGAAGAAAAGCAATACTATTAAGAGATGACATAGTTTTGAATCCATATCATACAAATGAACAGTTAACAAAAATATGTAATTGAAAACTAATTGGGTCTTTATCTTGAAATTGTTGGATAATTAGATAGAAGTTAACTAGATTTTAGGCACACAATTAACCACCAAAAATGCAGTAGAAATAATAATGGATTCAAAGAAAAACAACAATTAGTTAAAGGATGCAAAATCCATAGTCTGAGATGAAGGTGTGTGAAACACTATCTTCAAGACAGAATCTACCTCTCCTAACATGAGATTTTCTACGGTCTATCTCCAACATTCAGCCACCCCAACTCTGTTACAACTGCTGAGTGCAACCTAGTGCACTGCATCAAACTTGTTCCTTTAGCCCTTTGTCACATAAAATTAGTAGACACACGAAGCATTGTCAATGCAAGAACAACAAGTAGTAGGAAAATTGTTGTAGAGAACGAAAGAAGACAAAGTGGGGTGAACAAAATGATGGAGCGTTCCAGTCACAAAAATTGGAAAATGGATTTTCTCTGTATGTCTGCTGGTGTTTTTACTGTGTGTTTATAAAGGAGAGTGGATGTATCCTTATAAGGAGAACCTCTTTGTGAGCACCCCACAGTAATGTTGTGCACACATTGCGCACATTGCAAGTGTTGGTCTTTTCCAACATACATCTTTAAAATCATGTTTAATGGGTGGTTTTAAGGATAGTCAATAGAGGATATTTATTGATGTCGCTAATCTTGTCGACAGCTCCAAACACAAAAGGAAAACCAAAAGCTTTTTGTAAAACCAAAACAAATAAAATAATTTGTTCCATAAAAAGATAAATCACACACAGACACACAGTGAACCAAACTAAAGGCTGAAGTTTTGATTTTCTTACAACATGAAGTACAACAGGGATTCCCTCTATAGGCACTAAACAATATTTCTAACATAACCGATGTCCTTTGATGGAATTCACTTGTTTATAGAACTAGGTCCTCATATGTTCTTATGTATTATGTGGTCCTATATTCCAAGACACTAGTAATGAATAGGGTTGTATTAAACTGAAGCTCGACATTTGTGCAAAAGGTCAAAATAAAATGAGAGAAGCCATGTGGGCCTTTGGATGATAGTTATGTGCAAAAAGTATAGTGACGTCAATGGCTCATAAAGATCATCTTGACAAGTAAATTTGAAACTCCATAGACAGAGGTAGAGAAAGAAATAGACCAAATAGATCTATCTATATTAAGATTTGGAGTCAAAGAAGAGAAAAAATTTGATAAAAACAAATAACATTTAGAATATTTGTTGCACTTGAGTTCAAAACAAAAATCCCAAAAATTGTTTCACAAAAGTAAACCCTAGTGGATCATACATCTACAAAACATATACAATGGTGAAGTGAATATGTATTGCATGAGTGTATTGGGTTCTCATTAAGATCTAACAAAGACCTAAACATGCTTGACCACAAATTAAAGATAAATTGTGTGGTGTTCTAGGTGTCAAATCCATAAGGAACAATGGGACTAAACACCAAAGCACTACAACTTAGGTTGTTTAGGACAAATCTAAAGCCAAAAGTTACTGAGAATGTACAAACACAAAACCCCAGAAGACATCAATATAAAAAATTCAAAGGTGGGTTCAATATAAGGATGTAAAGAAGAACATGATGATAAAGAGTTTATTGATAGTACTAAACAAATAAACCAACTTACTATGCCACAATTTGTATCTAAACTTCATTGGATTTTATATCATGATGCTTAAATTTTTCTATAGGATGTTGGCCTACTATAGCTTCATCCCCTACTTTTTTAGAAAGACTACATATCATAAAATAGAGACGTGTACAATTCCCCCTTGGGATGACTACTTCTACATATATTGACTAACATATGGACACTTGGGTCTATAGTCAAGATCACCTTCTAGTGCCTCAAAATTTCACCTACTTATTGAAGGATACCATTTGAATTCCATGAAACCTATATGAAGGATTTCTAGTGCCTGAAAAAATCCTTGATTTCAAATTAATCGTTCAAGCTCCAAATCATAGTTCATCCTTTGAGCTCATATGCATTGCTAGTGGCTACATGGTGGACTTAGTGTTAGTTCACATAATAAAAAAGAGAAGCACACTAACCAATACTCAATAAAAACCTTTTAAGAAGGCCAACTCAACTATAATACCACCAAGAAGTAGACGATCTCTATGTTCTAAGCATTGTTAAAGGCCCCCTATTACTAGATTGGTTGAAAGCTCATTGCATACACCAACCATAGTACATTAGTACTTTGTGAGCATGAAATACACAAATTTAGATAATATGGTAGGTTCTTCTACTTTAAAAGCTTGATACTGAATTAGAGGCAATAAGGGATAAAGAATGTTGTCATATATCATCTCTTCTACATCTACCTAGGTGATGAAGAAGCAAGCCCATATAATTGATGTATGACATACTAGAGGGGCCGAAGAGAGTGTATTTTAATAAATCATCACATACGATCATTGTCATGTGTAGGATAACAAAAAATATGAAGTAAAATAGTAAAGTATGAATGGAAGGAAAAGAAGCAAACACAAATGGAATCCATGGGATTTATTGTAGTTTCCTATTGCTCCTGCTCCTAGAAAAAAATAGTTTCAAACATATATGAAGTGCACTAATGATTTTCATTTAGATTAAGAGGAAACTCCCCTTTTGGATAAATCAAAACCACCTATTCCTTGTAGAGTAGAATTGATACCCCTTCATGTTCAAAAGGAATAATCTCTTTAGGCCAACTCCATTCATTGACATAACCTCAAGAGCCATGGGATAGGGTCAAGAAAAAATGTATATCCTTACTCCTAAACAAATCACCACCACACGATTTCCTTGAGAATCTAATTGTATAGATATCTTTCACATACTATTTATTATCCTAATTCCACACTCTTAATGGTTAGACAACTAAAGGTGAGTGGACCTGTGCATCTGTCCCTAGAATGGATCGCATAATATATGCATGAATAAAACCATAACCAACAAGATAATAATGAAGGCATGAACAACAAGGCATAAAAGGAACTAAACTAGTACATGACATAATATCTTAAGCACATATATCAAACCATGTGAATTTTATTTGCATTTCATTGAATACCATCAGAGTAAGAGTGGAAGATAATCATAATAACAATCATAGCACGAGTCACAATTTACATGTTACCTAAAATCATAAAATGGATACATATGAGCACAATTGGGTTGAGTATGCTATAAAAGACATAAACTCATAGGTATAGGAGAACATATATGCTTAGAAAAACTTAATATGATAGAAATAAAGAAAGCAACACATTAAAGACTTTCTTATTAACATGCAAGTGTATTTTAGATGCATTTCTATTATACTAAACAACATTATATGGCCATTTTCCAGCTTTCCCAAAGTAAGGTGTAGGGAAATATGGTGTAACATCCCAGGTTTGAGGCCTAGGATAACATGATCTTAAAAGGAATGATTTGACTACCCATATCACCAAGGTGCACCTCCTTTTCCGGGAGCCCATCACTAAGAACCCCATAGTTAAGCGTGCTCAGCTTGGAGTAGTACTGGGATGGGTGACCTGTCGGGAAGTTGATCCTGGCATGCACGTGTTTGAGGACAAAGCACGCAGTTAAGGCTAGTGGTGGTCTGTGGGGCCAGTCGTCATTCCTGAAACTCTGCTAGAGCCTTGGGCAGTGGGCCCGGGCATTACAAATGGTATCAGAGCCATAATCCCTCCAGTAGGTGGGGCCCACATGGGCATGTGGCATGCCAGTCTTGAGTCGTGCGGTCCAGGCAAGTTGGAAAGGGCTATCCGTAGAGACGAGATAGAGCCGGCCTTGCATTGGTAGTCGTGGACGGGAGCTGGGTGTCCATGGACCATTGTGGGTCTGCACTAAAATGGGGTCAAATTATGAGGCCATATAGTTGAGCCTTGACGAGGACGTCAAGAGTCTAAGTGGGGGAGATTGTAACATCCCAGGTTTGAGGCCTAGGATAACATGATCTTAAAAGGAATGATTTGACTACCCATATCACCAAGGTGCACCTCCTTTTCCGGGAGCCCATCACTAAGAACCCCATAGTTAAGCGTGCTCAGCTTGGAGTAGTACTGGGATGGGTGACCTGTCGGGAAGTTGATCCTGGCATGCACGTGTTTGAGGAAAAAGCACGCAGTTAAGGCTAGTGGTGGTCTGTGGGGCCAGTCGTCATTTCTAAAACCTTGCTAGAGCCTTGGGCAGTGGGCCCGGGCATTACATATGGCTACAGAGCAGGCAACGGTAACAGAAAATTTATCTACCATATTCCCATAATTAGTAGATCACATCAATAACTATAGGATGGAAAGGTTGCTTTTGAGGATATACCTGGTCCTGGAATAAGTCTAGCAAAAATCCTTATCATTGTAGATGTGCAACTCTGAATCCTAGTTGTAGTGGGACTCATCTTTGATGTGCCTCATAGTCTGTGCAATAGAGTGCAACCTCAAGCATCGTCTTCTTTAAGAGCTCTTCTTGTCACAGACTATTGGTTGATGTTGTTCTTAGCGGTAGACAATGGCCTCCCACCTCTAGAGAAGTCCACATAGACCACCTATAACTCTTCTCATCTGGCTAGGATGGACAGGAAGGAGTTGTCCCTCTCATTGGTGTACTAGTCACCAACCTGCTCTCCTAAAACAATGATATCAATTGCTCTCTCCCTTGTTGTTCCTCCCTAGTCGGGTAGAACTTGCTTGGGCTCTCGTAGTTACCACAACCAGAGAGGACAACATTTGTCAGAGCCACTGATTCTCAATTGTATATGTTGTACTCTGGGAAGCCCCCAACACCCCTCTATTTATAGGTGGGGTTTGGGTCCAGGTTCCCAATCAACACGGGAGTGGAAGGGACCGAAAGATCTCTAATTTTCACAACCTGCGACCATCAAAACGGCCTTTTGGAACCAAAAAATCATCTAGCATGCGAGATGGTCGTCTTGTACTATGAGATGGTCATTTTATAGTTTTCTAATTGCATATGAAATTGGCAATTTCGATTCGAATTAGTATCACATATTAATCCTTGCAAAACAAGTAATATGCAATCGTAACAAACTTGGAAATATCTAGAACCTTCCCTCGGTCGAACCGGGCCATCTCGCCCATGTGAGACGGAGGTCTTGATCATCCAGACAGTCTTATGGTGACCCGATCTGAGCCGGTCACTTTGGGTCGATTTTCTCTTTAGCCAATTTCAAATTGAATCAGGCCTGACTCCCTAGACGCACATCTCAACACTTGAGATGACCGTTTGGCACTCCAAATGATCGTCTCAACACTTCAGATGGGCGTTTGGTAGTGCAGTCAAACTATATGTTGCATGAATCAAATACCTAAACACTTTAGTACTTAATTCAATTATCATTCAAGATTGAACTCCTCTTCTAGGTCAAGACCTATGTGTGTGACCCTATAGGTCCCATATTACGTTGGCAGTGAATGTCCGTAAAAACTTATGACATCACAAGCAATGAGTGGTGCCTAGTCACACATCAATGCTACCCAAGTAAATGGAAAGTTGGGGAACAACTTCAACCTACAATATATGTATGATGTTACATTGCTTGAATAGTTCCTTTGTCACTGATGTCTAGATTGAACTCGAGGCATGGAGCAGTCTTACTCTTTATCATTCAATCTTATTTCTTGAACCAGAGCCATATGTCTGAGATATGTGTAAGTTCAATATCACATATTGACTCACATGTGCATGGCCATGCATTTCTCAGTCTCGATAACCAAGAGGCCTAGAACATCAAACTAATGTAGGATGGAAAAATCCCATTTCTATCACTCACTGTCAATCCCCATGTGTCAAAGTCACCCAATCATCACTGTTATAACAACCCATGTTTCAGGACTGCGTTTGATGATGTCAAAGTGTACCCAATGACATGTGTTGATTGTGGTGATTTTAGGTCTAAGAACCACCACCACCACCATCACTGTGAGAGTTGACTATGAGTTCCATGAAGATGGATTCCATCTGTCAATCTCACGGCGGTCTGTCCAATACACTATTCTCTATCATGTATCTGTGTGATTGGTTTGATATTACCATATCATGACTAATGAGATTTTTTCATCAACCAATTCACACTATGATATTATGTGTTATTGTTTTTTATCAACCTTACATAATAAAAACTGATCAGGGACATAATGAGAATATATATATACTCTTAACATGCATATAATCTTATTTCTTCCAAGTCACAGACTTGAATACATACGTCATTGAGTAATATTATTCTCTAGACATTTAAAATGTTACATCATTATCTCATAACTGAATTAAACAGAATAAATTGGAATCTTTCCTTCTATTAATAATCAAATCATTTACATTTATGCTATTACAATCATCACATGTTTGGCTCTCTGAGCATACATACCAACAAAAGGGTCCATGAGGAGAATTTGAGGCTTAAAATGTGTATGTAACCCTATTTCTACATGAGGACCTCAAGACCAAACCCTATTTCGTCATGACTTGTGCCCTTATCCTGAGAATTTAGACAGGTACACAAGGTTTGTATAATGGACTAGTTTGATTAAGTTTTCAAGTTTTTCCAATGTACTAAGATCGAAACAAAACTGTTATTCATAGGGATATCTCAAACAATTATACAAAGAAAGCCAATTTTAGCATGCATACATACAAGCGAGTTTAATACCATTAGTCTATCTAATAGGAGAATAAGTGTATCTTGATTAGAGCACAAGATTAACCACTTGATTTAGAAGCCCTTAATTAGTAACATGACTAGATTTTGGCAATTGAGTCCATTGATTATTACATTACAAATAAGTATTAATTGGATTAATATCATCAGGATTAGGTTTCACTAATCATTATCATGGTGGTTGGATGTGTCACCTAGATCTAGGTATCTTATTATTCATCATTCATTTTAATATCTCATACTAGGTCATGTATTATCATTATCACGCTACATGATACTATATGGATTCATCTAAACCTAGGGTGAGACGTCACAACTAAGATTATGGATTGTAAGGTTACGAGTCACACCCAACCCAAAAATGGAATAAATATAGTGATATTCATGGAATAAATCTCTATCCTTTTCGGTAGTTACAATGTTGCATGAAATAGAAAGTTTCAGAGTCACCACCATGTTTTGTACAAAAAGAGGAAAAAAGATAGACCGTGGAAGCCACGGTGTAGTTTGAGCAATTATCCATGTTGGATAAAATAGGAATCAAAATTAAAATCACAGATTAGATCCGACTATCTAGTTATGAGCAGGGAAGGTTGAGCATCCCCCTTTTCCTGCTGAACCAGTATCAAGGCATTGTCGGCTTGCCAAGAAATTGAAAGATCAATGATGGTTAAACTAGACAAAATATAAAAAAAGAAATATATAAGTGATTCATTGTGGGTAGGCTTTTAGGGCTGCATATGGCTATATCCTTCTTGTCCTTGCGAAAAGTCCATATTTTTAGGTGTGTTGTGGTCTTAATTACCTCAAGACCTCCAACAATGGTGATCCATAATTGATGATTAGGATTGATGCTTAGGATGTTAAATGATGATTAGTAAATGTATGCTTAGAGACTAGATTTAAGTTTTTAGAAGTAATAAAAATGATAACTATAAGAGCAAAAGAGCAGTTATAGCAGATAACATATCTGATGCAGTAGTAGATCAGGTCAGGTGCAATAGTTATGGATAAGATATAGTCTGATAGTAGAAACAACAGTTAGGTGTAGCAGCTAGAGCAGTTTACCATTTTACAGATTTAGCAGAGTAGGTGGTGTCAAAGGAAGGATCCTCTAATCACATGCAACATGAAAAGTAAAGAGAGATTTAGTTGTTGCTCTAGCATCACGAGAGGTGAAAGGGGCCTAGAATACATTGGGTTTGGGCTCATTTATAGGTAGATTTTAGAGTTTGGGATTCTATGCAGAACCTTTTGGAAGAGGTAGTGGATCACTATGTTGCACCTCACATAAGGGCACATGGATCGAGGCGATACTCCGGTTGTCACATGGCAAATGGTT
The DNA here is from genome assembly GCA_963693085.1 of Alisma plantago-aquatica. NCBI lineage: Eukaryota > Viridiplantae > Streptophyta > Magnoliopsida > Alismatales > Alismataceae > Alisma > Alisma plantago-aquatica. Next base: position 1,625,806,367 of record OY856409.1, on the reverse strand, counting down.
GCAATCCACCTGATGTTCCTAGGTGGAAAAAAGGCAGTCTCTAGTAATTTCAAGAATATTCTGGAAAAAATCAAAGAAAACTTGCACATAAAGATAAGTCGGAGTTATCTCTTAGATTTTTCTAGATAAGTAGTTAAAAAAAGGAGATATTTTATTTTAGGCAATTCAACTGGGCAATTTATGAAAATATCCTAGTTAAGACATAATTAAAGGATAATTGCACTTTTTGTCTAAAATAAGGTTTCTTTGCAGAAGGCTCCAAACAGTATGAAAGTGGGCAAAAAGGGGTGGATAAAATATGTTGGAAAATGTGGAAAAAGGTAGAAAATAGGTATATGTGGAAATTGGGTAGGATGTGGAATGGATTCCATACTTATATAGAGGATTAATGTTAATTATGAATCCATGTTCAGTGAGAAAAAATAGGGTGTCAATAGTTTGCCCATCTCAAGGGAAAGTTCAAGATAAGAGTGAGAACTGCATGCTTGAGCCAAGCCTAACCCCCATTTTTGGTCATAGAAGGCCAAAATGGTTGAACTCTTCTAGGATGTTCTAATAAACCTTATGAAGGGTCAAAAGAAAGTGTTATGTATTTTCCTTATAAAGCTCAATTTGTGAGGAAAATATTGGGAATAATGACTTCTCCCAAGTAAGGGCAACCTATGACTTAGGTACTTTTCTATTTCTAACTAATATTCAATCCCCTAGATTTTTGACAAGCCTTAAGAGGTTTATCAGTCACAAAAGTGTCTCTCATCATAACTTAGGTTGATAATCCTTCATAAAATATCGAAGTTCCATCATATATTATATACCATTATGTGATGGACCATCAACTTTTACTGAGACACAATTTAAAGATGTTGGTTATATAACCCCTCAAATGTTTCTATATATCCACTAGTATATGGCTCTGAGTATTTTCTCAGAAATTAGATTTCTACAAGATTTACTCATTCACTACTCCCCCTAACAACCCAGGGAAATGGATATGTGGACTCAAGGCTCTACAATATTAATGTTTCACTTGATTAGTCAAATTCATTATGGTAAGGTTACAATAAACAAGCCACACATTTGAGACCATTAGAAAGTAGTAAATCAAATTACTATAACTTTATAAGATATAAAATGTAAGTCTATAAGAATTTGACTTCTTAGAATAGGGTACATAATTACACCCATTAACCATATTGAGGCCCTTCATAAGGAAAGTAGTTTCTAGAAAGTTATAAAGTATCCAGACCACTACAAGGCCAGGCTAACTTCTAGGGTATTACATCAAAACATCACTAGGTTTTTTATCTCTATTGTAAACATATTAAATCAATACTCCATGATATGAAAGAAAAAAACAAATAATTCAATCTTGATAGGATCTTTTGCACATAATTTTGACATCATAATGGCGAGTAAAAGAGTTCAAAAAATATTTATATAGGTTATTAGACAAAGATCACCATATGGTTCACATTCCATATGCACATAGAGTAATATTAAAAAAATGAACCTTTCTAAGCTTATCTTATCACCATGAACTAAATCCATAAAAGGAAGTACTAAAAAATCATATTCTAGAGTCAAGAGATTGTCCATGAAATCTATATAGAAAATAGAACACCGTACACTCACTATACAAGATCAAATCTGGATGAATTGACCATATTTCAACATTTCAAGGATTGTTGCAATAAGATCTCAATTTTCATATATAAGGTGGATACAAAATGTGTCAAAGGTTATATCATTCGCCTTACAATAGTGTAAATGAGTCCTCAAGAATAAGACTACAAGAAAGCTTTGAGATTCATGACAAGCTATGGAGTCAATGGAAAACTCTCTAAAGCCTAAGCTTTCTCCTCCAAAGGAATTCCATGACAGTTGATCCACATTCTAAAGACAACTAGAATAAAGGTAGAAGGAAGGCAAGGACTAATACTAAATAGTCCAAAACCTACAGAGAAAATAGCCCAAGGAGGGAAAAGGTGATAGATTGTAAAGATCATGAAGGATTAGAGCTCTACTTATACAAATATAGGTTTAGAGGACACAAAGAAGCATGTTGATCTTCACAGGACAAGAAAACATAACCAATTAGTAACTACGACAAAGATTGATGGAAGTAGAGTTATCATCAGTAGATATGAACGATGATGTTCGATGATGCTTTAGCAGTTTGAGGTCATCTTGTGAAAATGGTGTGAGGAAGTAAGGGCAAGGTGTGGTATTTATATCCCAAAACAAGAAAGAAAGGAAGGTTCACAATCATCCAACCATCAATCAACATGCTTGAGCCTTAGTCGATCTGTCATCTCATCAGAAGATGATGTAGGCATTCCATTAGTAGATGACAACAAGAACCATGTTGGTAGACAACTTAGTATACCCATCGGTAGGAAAAGGTGAAAGCTCCATCAGTACTTGTCTTTAGTTCAATCACTCAGAAATATCATCGATAGACTAACATTGGACCTTTGTCAGTTTACAACTCCATTGATCCATCAGTTTACACTCCTAGATTTCCTTTGATAGCTTCTCCATCACTTATCTTGGTAGTTGATGCCCATACTCATTTCATAGGTAGTCAACCAATGAAAACCATGTGTCCAACCAGCCAGCTATTTGTTGGTATACAACTAATTGAAGCACAGAACATTACAAGACCAGTTGTTTCCAATGGTCCTAATGATGGAAAAGTGGGACATGCATGTCGGTACTCAAATGAAAAAAAGTAAGGGACATCCCATATGCTATCCTTTGATGGAAAGGCATCAAACTTCCGTCGGTCCTCCATTAATAAACGGGAAGAATTCTTGGTTAGATGGTCTAGGTTCAATCAACTAAGTCCAAGAAAGAGAGAGAAAGATATAGCAACATGATATGTGCAAATACAAGAAAAATCTCCAACCAAGAAAATTTTCCTAGAAGTGCTTAATGAAAACACCAACTAATTGTATACCAATCTTGATTGGGCATGTCATCAATAATCCAAACATATGATTAAGGTAACAAAACATGTTTAGAAAGTTATGTTGGGTTAGTGGTCTTACAACTATAAACCCCTAACAACAATTTTGCCTTGAGAATTCTTGGAAAATAAGGTTGGGTACTTCCTAAACATCTCTTCCTCAAGCTCCGATGTAGCCTCCTCTATTCCATTGTGGTGAATATATCCTTCTTTCATAACTATTGTACTCACTTATACAAAATCAACACGAGACCTTCTACATATGATATATCATCATCAAGATATACATCTACTAGTTGAATTGTTTGCATTGGTCTTAGATGACACTTTCTTAGAATAGTCACATGGATCACATTATGTGATCCATGCATCTCTGGTGGAAATTCCAATTTATAAGGTACTTTCCCAACATGGGTGATAATAGGGTAGGGGGCATTCATCTAGGTGTCATCTTGCCTCTTTTGCTGAACCTCAGAAGTTCCTTCCATGACAACACCTTGAGGTAGACCTTGTCTCGTGCTTGAAACTTTAGCATCATGTGATGGTTATCTACATAAGATTTTTGTTTGTCATGTGCCATTTTCAACTTTTGTGTAATTTATTCAATCTTCCTTTGTCTATTGAACCAATTCTAGACCTAGAAGTTGATACTCAACTACCTCATACCAGCAAAGAGGCAGTCTGTAATGCCTTCCATACAAATCCTCACATTGTGCCATATTCAAGCTTCCATGGTAGTTCTTATTGTAAGCAAACTCAATTAATCTGAGATGGACATCCCAACTACTAAGAAACTGGATAAGACCTTAGTAGGTCTTCTAGAGTCGAAATTGTTCTCCGTGATTGACCCTCTACCTATGGATGAAAGGTTGTGTTGAACTTTAATTGTGTTCCCAATGTAGTGTTCATACAATCTCATAATCTACCTGTAAATGGTGGTCCTCTATCAAAAAGTATTTTCATCGATACTCTTTGCAACTATACTATGCCACAAATATATATATATATATATATATATGTGTGTGTGTGTGTGTATATATATATATATATATATATATATATATATATATATATATATATATATATATATATATATATATATGCTTACTTCTTTGTGGTGTAGGTGGTTGTAACTAGCAAGAAGTGTTCTACCTTTGTCAATCTATAACCACCATCTAAAATGGAATCATGTCCTTTGGCTGTTCTGGGGAGACCAACCATAAATTCAATGTCAAGTGGTCCCATTTCCATTCTAGGATTGGTCGGGTCATAGTGTTCCTAGTGGCTTTTGATGATTTGCTTTGACTTGCTGATAGGCCAGAAACTTGATTACTAAGTTTTCCACCCCTTATTCAATCTTGGACACCAATATAGGCCTTTGATATTATGATACATCTATGTACTACATGGGTGCATCACATACATCAAATTATGTGCCTCTTCTAACACCATCTTTCTCAAACTATCAACATCAGGGACCACCATACTATTATGATAACACCATGTCCCCATTATCTAAATCATATAACCTATCATGTTCCTCATTGCCAAGTTCTATATCATCGACATTATGTTGTGCAACTTTAATATGTTGTATCAATGTGGGCTTACTTGTAACTTAGCTAACAGTCCCCCAAGCATGTAGACTACCATCTACATGTGCATCTATCGTAAGGATAACAACATGTCCCTCCTTTCACAAGATAAAGAGTACATCTGAGTTTCTCCTCACAAATACGATGATGAGGTTAGCCTTTCTCGTCAACTTCCCTAGGGTGATATCCCACGGTAAAATCATAGTATTCTATAAATTCAAGCATATTCTCATACTACAGGCTCTTGTGGTCTGTGACGATATACACTTCTCTGAATTAATTTAATTTCTTCAGATATTCAATGCTAGGATTATGGTGGCTAACTCTAGATCTCTTATTTTCTTAAGCTACATAGAATAAAAAGAAATCATGTTAGTATCATGCATCAACACACATCCAAGACCCTCCTTCAAAGTGTCACATAACACTATGTAGATATATCCCAAATCTAGAAGCACTAACACAAGTGCATATGTCAATTTCTCTTTTCAGAGTTGGTAAATAAATTGGCACTTCTCTATAAATACAAGAGGCATATCTTTCTTAGTCAGTCTAATCAATGGTAAAGAAATTTCACTGAAATCCTTGATGAACCACCTATAATAACCATCTAGACCCAGAAAAGTCTACACCTCAATTGCCATCTTTGGCTGCTCCCACATCATCACAAACTTTACCTTCTACGACATGTTTGCTTCATAGGACAGGCGGAGGGATAGGAGTGTGAATCCCATTTAAAATCAGATCCTAAGTTTGGTTGCATAAAGACTCACCTTAGGATAGGCAACCAGCGGTAGTAGAGTCCTAACTAATTAGGACTCGCTGTTCTAGACCCCCCCTAAGTATTCATACGGGATATAACAAATAGTCGTTCCCGACCCAAAACAAACCCTCCTGATACAACTATGTGTGCAACTCTTCAGACGTCGCCGCCACTCAACAAAAGCAACAGCAGCTGCACTCCATCTTCTTTTCCTCATCAACGCTCCACCTACCAATTCTTCATCTATCTCCATCTCTGTCTCCTTTCACAGCGGCTGGTTCTCCCTAGGAGCAGTGGCTCCCCTAGACCTTGGGCATACCGAAACGGCTGTTGGTTTTTCCAGGAGCAGGCGTTGATCTTGGCCGGCAAAAGAATAGAGTAAATCATATTGATTTGTTCTAGGTGACGCAGCGGCTGCTTCACAGCAGCATTTTGTTCCCCTACATCAATTATAGAAGCCACGCTAGTTTCAGAACAGGATCCTCATCTCGTTGCCACTCCACACTGCCTATCACCCTGCTGTTCCATGAAAGCTACCAAGACCGTGTTCTGTTCTGGTCAAGAACGTTCTGTGCACAACTCCAAACAAATTATTTTCTTCTCGATGTACCCATCTAAAACATCGTATCAAGAAGGTAACAAAAGTGTAGTGTTTTATATGTTTAATATAATTTATCCGTAGATATCATAGTCTATAATAATGTCTCAAAAAGTTTTTGAGTGCTATCCCATGTTTCATCCCAACATAAGATAGGATACCCAATATCCCATCCCCCACCAATAACTGCCCATACTATCCTTCTGTGAATCCCATCTGAATCCCCTACCACAAACCAAACATGCCCCAAGGGATCTACACAAATCCCTCTACTAGATAGGACATGGATAAGAAAAGAAATTTTTGTCAGCCAAAACTTACACTTGCTAAATTTTGCATATAAATTGTGTTTCTTCAACAATTCGAGTGTCAATCGTATATATCTCTCATGATTCTTTCAGTCCTAAGATTATCTCAAGATATCATTTTTGAAAACCACCACAAACTGGTCTAAATATGCTTTAACAATTTGTTCATCGGGTCCATAAAAGTTGTAGGCGCATTGGTTAGCTGAAATGACATAATCACAAACTTGTAGTGTCCATACCTAGTCTTGAAGGTTGTATTAGTTATGTTCTCTACCTTGATTCTCATTTTGTAGTATCTTGACCACATATCTATCTTTGAGAACATTGTTGTTGCTTTCAACTAATCAAAAAAATTGTGAATCCTAGGAAAAGGGTATTTATTCTTCACTATGACTTTGTTCAACTATTTGTAATCTATACACAATCCCATGGATCCATCCTTCTTCTTAATGAACCATATGGGAGCACCACATAAGGACATGTTTGGGAGTATAAAACCTTTTTCCAACTACTCTTGAAGTTGCTTCTTCAACTTTTTTCATATTTGTTGGTGCCATCCTATATGGTTTTTAAGCTATGGGATATGTACCACAGATAAGACTATTCTCAAAGTCAATCTCTCGAGGAGGTGCTACACTAGGAATTTATTTGAGAAAACTTATTCAAACTCATATAATATGGGTATGTCATCAGTGGTGTAGCCACATAGTGGCCTAGGTGGGTACATGACCTACCACTCACCATAATAAAAAATGGAAGAGATTTGGCGGCGGTGGTGGTTTTTGCCAAATTTACCCATAAACAAGTATAAAATGGTTCGAAGCTTAATAGAAAATTCCTATTGTGCCCTACTTAATATCTTCAATTTAGGCTCTACACTAGTGGTGCTCCCCCGACCAGATTTTCTGGCTCCACCACTGCATGTCGCCGATACTAAACTCATACCTTAATATCAACTACATGTTCCAGGAAAGCCTCACATCCCTATCACATCAACTCCTCGTCTATGGCAGAAAATACAAGACATGCAAGGAAAGTCTTCCAATCTCCTTGGAAAGCCCAAGAGTCATCTCCCTCCAAAAATCCACAACCTTGGATTTGCAATCCAACATCATCATATACTTTTCTAATGTATCCATATCAATGATCACATCAAATTCATGCATCTCAAGTGGCATAAGATCCACTTAAATTCGTGAGGAAAATACAAAAAATAGAATTCACTCACCTCAACATTACTATGGATCCAACTAGGGGGGTATCAAGAAAAATAGGTTTGGATCGATGACTAATAGGCAAGTTACATCATACAATTACCTCTCTGGTGATAAATGAGTGAGTCACACTCGGGTCAACCAAAATAGATACATATATAAGAAGACAAGTCAGAGTAAAAGAGATCGATCTGACATGTAAAAACTTGAGGGTTGACAACTCAGGTTGACTTACCACATAGCTGGTTGTTTCTTATGATATTCCTCATCCTTATCTTATTCACATAAATCCTAACGATTATGCTTGTGATGCTTGTGCACACCTTGTACTTCCATATTGTTGTGAGCCCTACTTAAGCAGTCCTTGTTGTCGAGACGATTCTTGTTTCAAACATGGGAATATAATCTTCAAATGGCCAACACTTCTTTTGCATGGAGGTGAGCAATCCAAATAGTCATGTCATTGATGTAGTTCCCTAACTATATGCCCTAGAAAGAGGGTGTTATGACTGTATCCGAGCTTAATTGGTAAACTAGGGTTTACCTGGATGATTATATGCTTAATTGGATTGATCATTTCTTAAATCTAATTAATGATGATAATTCAATTATGAAGTTTTAAACCTAATAAGAACGTTATGTGTTCTATTATTTGAGAAATTAGGGTTTGAGAAATATAAACCCTAGTTGGCTGAAATTAGGGTTTTGATGGTACATGAGTATGAAATTTGATCAAGATAGTAGTACGGTAAATAATTTATCATATTTTCTATGTAATTTGGATTTAATTTAAATTTTTATATGATATGGACAACTCAATCATGCATATTGGAGAAAAATTTCAGAATATTTGAGTGTTCTTTGAATGTGGTTCTCAGTCGAACTATACTTCGACCAAAATGCTGACAGAGTGCTTTTCAACAGTGTAGTGTTTTATTTTTATTTATTTATTGATATTTAAAAATGCTCTAAAATTTCAAATATAGATCTGAAACTCAATCATAAACAACATGCAAAATTTTCATAATTTTTGGATGCGTTTAGATCTTATTAGTAGACAAATTACAGTTACTGACATTTCTGTAGAATTCTAGATAGTAGTGCACAATTCGATTTTTAATTATTTAATGGAAGCTTGGAATTATGTCAAAATTTTCCTGAAGATTTATAACTAAATTGTACACAACAATATAAATTTTCATAATTTTTTGAGAAGGTTTGATCTCTAAAATACACGAATTCACATAAACTATTTATGATAGCAAAATCTACTGAAATAAGAAAACATTTAGTGAGGGGTCAATGTGCAATTAACCCAAGCAGCTCAATTGCTCTATATGGTCAACCTAACACACAAGTATCTCTCATAATTCGTGATTCAATCCAGAGAAACAAAATCCTAGAGAGAGAGAGTTAGGGTTTGAGAGGAGAAATTGATGGAGATGCTGACCTAGGGTTTTGCGATCCGAGGAATGATGAAATCATGTAAGTTTAGCTTATTTGGATATAGTTTCATGGTGAATCTTCTCTCACATGTCACAATTCCGTCCCTCCTCTTATTTGATCCAAAATGGTATCAAAACTTCCCCTTTTCTCACTCTTTCTTCATAATCCCTCATTTTTAGGGTTTCTGAGTTGAAAGGAAGAAGAATAGGGTGAATTGCTAGGGATTTGATATGGATTTGAGATTTTCAGATATGGGATACGTTTCTAAGGTGTTTTCATACCTTATGGTTAGTGGGAACTTTCTTTAAACAGTATATTGCACAAAAATTGGTTAAATTAACCATAATCTTTAATTGCTTAGTATGCGACTACAAACTCTGAATTGTCTATTTGTTCTAAGTTGTTGTAAAATGATATGAAATGGATTCCTCCTTTGTTTGAATGAATTTCAGATGATAAAATCATATTAGAAATGTATAAAATACATTCTATGAGAATTCCCTAAGTATTTGCTGAGGTTATAAGAGTAAACTGAAATATAGGGAATTTATCTATGACTGAACTTTGATGTATAAGTAAATAGAGAAAGTTACGTATCTAGATCCCCTTGGTTTTGAATGATTGTTTATCTAAAATCATAGTACATATATGTTAGATACTATCTTGGATTTCATTTAAAGTGAGTAGTGTTTGTTTGGTATCTCAACGAAGAGGGTGAAACCCTAGATGCGAGGAAAGTTGGATATTTGCGAATAGATATCGTGAAATCCATTTGAAGGGATTTTCTTGACATGATATACTTTATTTATTCGATGTTATTATTGATGTATGATATCCCAGTGAATGGCATGGAAACCCAAATTCATCTCAATTCCAAGGTTTCATACATATATTGATTTTATATGATTTGTTGATAGTAGTCTTTATTCAGTGAATGTTTATGTCACATGAAATTTTCATGGGAGCCATGGGAATAAGTTGTTGCCTAGTGAGAGGTGACAAGATGTGTGATGGCCTTGTGAGCCATGAGAATACTTGTACAACTAGTGAAATGAATACCTTGGTCTAAGGACCTAGAGGTAACAATGCAATGTGATGATCTAAGGGTTTGAATACCCAGATCCAGTAATTATGATAATGATGTGAAGGCATGAGAATTCTCAGTAATGTGATAAGGGATTGAGATCCCAGGTATCATGTGTTGTAAAGATTTGAAAAGTACGTGATAGTTGTATTACACCTTTCTTTGTAGCATATGTTGTGATTAAATGAAACCCTAAGGGTAGGGTGTTCAATGAATCAAGTATTGTGATATCATTGTTCTCAGTTATTATTAATAATTCTTGTCATGATAAGTAATTAACTCTTAATTGAGTTATGAGATACACAACTCAAGATTTGGGTTGATATGCATGTTCTTTGAGAAATTACAGATAAGTTGCAGGTGATATTGATGATTACTCATATGTCAAGTAATTAACTCTTATCACTGTAATATGATGATAAATTGCACAATTCTAGTGTGTATGTGCCAAGTGGACATGAAATCTATTTATTTAAGAATTTTAGTCTGCCTGCATGTATAGTATGTTGATTACTCAGTATATTACAGTGTTTTGAATATACTGTTCTGCCAAGTTTAGAATGATATACATGTTGTATTATAACTTCAAATAAGTAGACGCAACACCATAGAGATACCAGAGTCAAGTATAAGTAAGATAAGGGTACAATTTAGAAAAGAGCTTTCTAGGAATAATAAAATAATAGACTTAGGAGCCCTGAACACCATAGAACCCCTATGTGAGGTCTGCGCCTTAGGGGTGAAACAACCTAACCATGGAAGCATCCAATATATGGGGTTCAGAACGTTCTATCAGGTAGCACAAGGGACGAAGCCCTAGTGGAAGTCTCCTTAAATTATAGTTTGTAGTGTCCAACATCAACCAGACTAGAGTACAAAAAATCCAAGAGGTGATTTGACTCTCTGCCTGTGTGCTCATGTTAGAGGAAGAGTCCAGTTTAGGCCAGAAAGCCATTTTCCTATTACAGACTAGGAAAGTAGTCAGACTTAGCATTTCTCGGGTGTGTCCGCTAAGTCTTGTACGGTGTGATCGTAATGCACTATGAGTCTTCATATGTAGAGTACACTGCATATGAGCAGGGCATAATAAAATGAATGAGAGGTCAAACAAGTGTGTACATATATTCAATTATTCTTTGTATGTTTCTTAATTATTAGTTCTCTTTATGATCAATCAAGCATTTCATATATTGATTCACTCTTATAGATATTTACAGTATCCTACCATATTTATGATTGTCAATTATTAGACTCTCTAAATCTTTCTGTTGGTATAATTGATATCAATTGCTCAAAAGTATATCAATAATTATATTAGTGCTTTAGTCTGATTCTTTGAAGTACTCATTCTTTGAGTGAGTAGGCTCACCCCTCTACTCACAATTTTTAGGAAAATCACATGGACTTGAAGAAGATATCATTGCATTAGAGTAGATCTGCCACAAGAGTTAAGTCTGAGTATAGTTAAGTTCATCCGATCCTTATCACTCTAGTTCCTTGTAAAGAAATAAGAGAGAGTTGTAAATGATGATGTATAACATTATTCCTCTTTTAGCAATATGTGCGAATCATCAAGTCTTATGTGCTTAAAGGTATGAGGAACATAATGAATGTTCATACATGCATTTTTACTGTTGAAATCAGATTAGAGAAATCAATGTTTAGATTCCCATGTAAAGTTGCTTCATGTGGTTCAATGCGAGAAAACAAAGAGTTTTGAAAGAGAAGAAAAATTAAGGGTGATCTTTGTATTACGTTAAATCCTCAATGTATGCCCTAATCTCATAATTAGTGGAAATTGTGAGATCGGGGTGTAACAACTTTGGTATCAGAGTTTAGGCTGAGTTGTCAGGGGCCATTAAGTTAGTAAGTTAGAGTCATAAGTGTGGCAGATAGGAGATGTTATGATGTTAGCTCTCAGGATTTGAGTATTTGGATATCCTGGCCCAGTATCTGAGTACTTGGATCAACCAGTATCAAGCTACTCTGTCTATTCTTTCATGTATACCCTGGCCAGGTATACAGTGGAAGGATGGGCTAGAGAGAAACCCTAGAAATATTAGGGTTAGAAACAAGATAAGTAACATGAATTAAGAGCATAAATATAAAATGCGATAGAACTTTCATTTCATATTGTTGTTTTATTGGAGATGAATACAAATGCTCTTATATGTTTGAATTCAGATACTCAGTATTTTGAAATATATATGGGTCTTTAAGATTTGTTGTACACTATGTCATTGTAGCATTTATTGATTACATTCTTTGTATCAAGTAGACTAGAAATGATCTTTGAATGAACTTTCCTAAGTGGATATTCTTTCCACATGTTTGAGATTAATAGGAGTTGGTTAATCTTAAGTAGCTCTTGGCTTCAGGACTGCAGGTTCGGCCTGGTCTGGCTGGCAAGATGCATTACTGGAATCTAATGACTCCTATTAATAATATGATAAGAGTAGACTCTGGAAAAATTAGACCCACATCATATTGAGAATGTACATACACTACGATGTTGAAACATATGGGAAAGATTAGAATAGATAAGAATCAATTGGAACTGATATCTGAGACCCAACTTTGAGGCCTCATATGAGAAATCCTTAATTGGGAATAAAGGAACATGACGTAAGGTTTAGATTAAGTTTAATGATTAATATTATATGAACTCTATATATGAAATATGGAAAAGATATGAGAAAAGTATGTAAGGGCCAAGGTAGTAAGAATCAATCATGAGGAATGGATTATATAATCGAGTACAATGTTTTTATGTACTCCAAAGTGAAGGAAAAATAGAAGAAAAGAGTTAAGTATGCGATAAGTAAATATAAGTGAAGAGTCTTTGGAAGAGTTAAAGTAAAGAGAAATAGATAAATATGTAAATCATAAGACTAGGATAAGAAACTAAGTTAAAACAAAGATACATGTTGGAAATGATGAGCTTGATTAAGGAATGAGGGTTATGATATAATTGAGAGCATGGAATGTATACCTTTATTAATAAGTTTAATACATTCATACTTACTACCTTTGGATTATAAGTCTCTATAGAACAACAAAATAGTTAAAAAAAAGTGTAGCTTAACAAAATGAATAAGTTATATAAAGGTAGACTATACTCAGGAAGGAAAAACTTGATATAAGAGAAACTATGTTTCACCCATGCATGAGCCGTTTGATTTAAAATGAAGGATATGTAATGTATTAAACATGAGTTGAAACTAGTAGAGAGATTATTGACTTAGAATTTCAACTTCACATTAGTAGAAGGATAAAAAGAAATATGTGCAACATGGTATACATGATCATACACATGAATAAGCAACATGATCATAAGAGAAAAGTAGAAGTTAAAGATAACAAGTGGAAGAGTAGTATATGGTAAGAGGATTATGGAAAGTAAGGAACGGTTTGAAACATGGTAGAGTAATATAGATTATAAAAGAAAGAGGTTAGGAGATTCAATCAAGTGCTAGTTAGTCAAGTATCCTTGTTGATAACTAATTAAACCTACATACGAAAAATGTATTAATGGGATGTTTGAAGATAAGAATTCTAAGTCTTAGAACCGTCTTCTCTTCCATATATTACTTAATGAGAGAAATGTGGGAATGAAGTGATAAGAAAATGAATCATATCTAATGCATAACCACCATGGTAGAGGCATCTAGTGAATGTAATAATGACACACAATATGATGATGAAACCCTAGAAGGGTAAATTGAGAATGTAATCTATCTGAATGGCCAATTAAGATGAAGGAAATTCAATTGATAAGATAAGGAAGACTTTAGTAAAACTTGTGAGATCTAAAGTTTGACTTTCAAATTAAGGGAGCAAAGTCACACCACAATAATGCCATGCTACTGATAAGGACCAAACCCTAGAATGTTTAGAGTTGTAGTAGTTCAAGGGTTGTCACTAGTGATTTGACCTTGAATACTAGCATCTCTATAAAACAAGATCATGAAATTCTCACTATGAGAAGTAAACTAGCACTGATAGTAATCCTAGCTAATCTAAATGGTAGATAAACAATATGGAAATGATTTAGAGCAAAGGATAAGAAATAGATTTGAAATATAAGAGGTGTGTTTTGAACAAAAGAAGAAATACAATATGAGTGGTGTGATATGAAATAAATTCTTTTAGTAATAGAAATAATGATGAATAATCTATTCATACCTTGTATGTTTAAATTTTAGGGATGTTTAATCTACATGATTAAAATGAGAAGCATAAGTAGCAAAAAGTAAGTAGTAATGAATGAGGAGAGAGATAAGAGAAAACAATGGTTTTTAGTAATATGTGAATTTGTTTTTAGAAGTATAATTTGTTGAAGGTATATTAAGGGTTGTAAATTGGTTCTACGTATGATTTCAGTGTACATGTGCAAGAAATATGTTAATTAAAGGTGTATGATAGTTTAAGTCATTCATACCAGTAATCCATCTTAGTATTGTATAATTGTGGTATAGTAATATGGGTTGAATGAGGATGAAACAAATGAAGGGTTACCCTAAATAAGGTAGTCTTACCTTCACTAATATGAATAGAAGGGATGATAACCATATTGTCTTGATATGTAACCCTAATGAGGTGTAGCTTGTTATACCTAGCTTTAATATAACTAAGTGATGGTAATTGGGTATGAATAGTCCTTGAATGACTAATACAATTATGGAGTACTCTGTTAGTGTTTTTGAAACCCTAGTATGCTATAACTCGATGGTTACACCTTGAATTATGTGTGGGTTCATACTTGAGAATAGTATGGAATGTGATGGTAATGCTTCACCTTATGCATCCATGATCCAATGGGAATTTTGTGAGTAGTAATGTACAATTGTTGTTGAATCTAGTCTTTTAACTCAAGACTGTTTTGCTATTTGAGTAGCACAATAGTAAAATTCAAAAGAACATGGTGAACTCTCTTTTGTGATTTAGAGGTAATACATAACAATAGTACATATTGAGCCGTATAAATTGAGATAATCGGATCGGATTATCAATGTTGAGGTAACACCTCAAGAATATGAAAATATTGAAATGGTTGTTTCTCTCTCTATCCTATGATTGATTGTGACATAGAGAATTCATTTGTTATCATTGAGCAGTCATAATTTAACATGTTGTGATTAGAAAAGAAATAAATGACTTAATGTTGAAAACTGCATTCAAGTATGAAATACAAGAATATAATGACATGTAAGATATCAGAAGCTTAAAATAAACCTTGAAAGTACTTTTCTTGCACATTTATGTTTAGGGGATGAAACCTTTTAGGGGGGGGGATTGTTATGACCGTATCCGAGCTTGATTGGTAAACTAAAGTTTACCGAGATGATTATATGCTTAATTGGATTGATCATTTCTTAAATCTAATTAATAATGATAATTAAATTATGATGTTTTAAACCTAATAAGGATGTTAAGTGTTCTATTGTTTGAGAAATTAGGGTTTGAGAAATATAAACACTAGTTGGCTGAAATTAGGGTTTTGATGGTACATGAGTATGGAATTTGATCAAGATAGTAGTAGAGTAAATAATTTATAATTTCTATGTAATTTGGATTTAATTGAAATTTGTATATAATATGGATAACTCAATCATGCATATTGGAGAAAAATTTCAGAATATTTTAGTATTTTTTGAATGTGGTTCTCGATCGAACTATACTTTGACCAAAATGCTGACAGAATGCTTTTCAGTAGTGAAGTGTTTTATTTTTAATTATTTATTGATAATTAAAAATAATCTAAAATTTTAACTAGATATATGAAACTAAATCATAAACAATATGTAAAATTTTCATAATTTTTGGATGTGTTTAGACCTTATCAGTAGATGCATTACAGTAACTAACATTTTTGTAGAATTCTGGATAACAGTGAAAAATTCAATTTTTAATTATTTAATGGAATGCTGGAATGATCTAAAAATTTTAGTGAAGCTTTTTATCTAAATTATACACAACGTGATAAATTCTCATAATTTTTGGAGAATTTTTGATCTCTGAAATACACGAATTCACAAAAAATATTTTATGACAAAAAAATCTGATGAAATAAGAAAAAGTTTAGTGATGGGTCAATGTGCAATTAACCCAAGCAGCTCAATTTCTCTATATGGTCAACCTAAAAAACAAGGAGCTCTCATAATTTGTGATTCAATCTAGAGAAATGAAATCCTAGAGAGAGAGAGTTAGGGTTTGAGAGGAGAAATTGATGGAGATGCTGACCTAGGGTTTTGCGGTCCAAGGAATGATGAAATCATGTAAGTTTAGATTCTTTGGATATAGTTTCATGGTGAATCTTCTCTCACATGTCAAAATTCCATCCCTCCTCTGATTTGATCCAAAATGGTATCAAAACTTCCCCTGTTCTCACTCTTTCTTCATAATCCCTCATTTTTAGGGTTTCTGAGTTGAAAGGAAGAAGAATTGGGTGAATTGCTAGGGATTTGATATGGATTTGAGATTTTCAGATATGGGATACGTTTTTAAGGTGTTTTCATGCCTTAGGGTGAGTGGGAACTTCCTTTAAACAGTATATTGCACAAAAATTGGTTAAATCAACCATAATCGTTAATTGCTTAGTATGCGACTACAAACCCTGAATTGTCTATTTGTTCTAAGTTGTTGTAAAATGATATGAAAGGGATTCTTCCTTTGTTTGAATGAATTTAGGATGATAAAATAATATTAGAAATGTATACAATGCATTCTAATGAGAATTCCCTAAGTATTCACATAGGTTATAAGAGTAAACTGAAATATAGGGAATTTGTCTATGACTGAAATTTGTTGTATAAGTAAATAGAGAAAGTTGTTTATCTAGATCCCCTTAGTTTTGAATGATTATTTATATATTCATAGTAAATATATGTTAGATACTATCTTGGATTTTGTTTAAAGTGATTAGTGTTTGTTTGGTATCTCATTGAAGAGGGTGAAACCCTAGATGTGAGAAAAGTTGGATATTTGCGAATAGATATCGTGAAATCCATTTGAAGGGATTTTATTGAAATGATAGACTTTGTTTATTCAATGTTATTATTCATGCATGATATCCCCGTGAATGGCATGGAAACCCAAATTCAGCTCAGTTCCAAGTTTTCATACATATAATGATTTTATATGATTTGTTGATAATAGTCTTTATTCAGTGAATGTTTATGTCGCATGAAATCTTTATGGGATCCATGGGAATAAGTTGTTGACTAGTGATAGGTGACAAGATGTGTGATGGCCTTGTGAGCAATGAGAATACTTATACAACTAGTGAAATGAATACCTTGGTCTAAGGACCTAGAGGTAATGGTTACCTGTTATAGATGTAACAATGCTATGTGATGATCTAAGGGTTTGAATACCCAGATCTAGTAATTATGATAATGATGTGAAGGGATGAGAATTCCCAGTAATGTGATAAGGGATTGAGATCCCATGTATCATGTGTTGTAAAGATTTGAAAAGTACATGATAGATGTATTACACCTTTCTTTGTAGCATTTTTTGTGATTAAATGAAACCCTAAGGGTAGGGTGTTCAATGAATCAAGTATTGTGATATCAATGTTCTTAGTTATTATTAATAATTCTTGACATGATAAGTAATTAACTCTTAATTGAGTTATGAGATGCACAACTCAAGATTTGAGTTGATATGCACGTTCTTTGAGAAATTACAGATAAGTTGCAGATGCTATTTACGATTACTCATATGTCAAGTAATTAACTCTTATCAGTGTAATAAGATGATAAATTGCATGATTCTAGTATGTATGTGCCAAGTGGACATGTAATTTGTTTATTTAAAAATTTTAGTCTACCTGCATGTATAGTATGTTGATTACTCAGTATATTACAGTGTTTTGAATATACTGCTCATCCATGTTTAGAATGATATACATGTTGTACTATAACTTCAAGTAAGTAGATGCGACACCATAGAGATACCAAAGCCAAGTATAAGTATGAGACGGGTACAATGTAGATAAGAACTTTCTAGGAATAATAAAATAATAGACTTAGGAGCCCTGAACACCATAGAACCCCTATGTGAGGTCTGTGTTAGGGGTGAAATGACCAAACCATGGCAGCATCCAGTATACGGAGGTCGGAACGTTCTATCATGTGGTACGAGGGACGAAGCCCTAGTGGAAGTCTCCTTAAATTATAGTTTGTAGTGTCCAACATCAACCAGAAGTCCTAGTGGCACTAGAGTACAGAAATGCCAAGAGGTGGCTTGACTTTCTGCCTATGTGCTCATGTTAGAGGAGGAGTCCAGTTTAGGCGAGAGAGCCATTTCCCTGTTGCAGACCAGGAGAGTAGTCAGACTTAGCATTTCCCAGGTGTGTCCGCTAAGTCTTGTACGGTGTGATCATAGTGCACTACGAGTCTTCGTATGTAGAGTACACTGCATATGATCAGGGCATAATAAAATGAATGAGAGGTCAAACAAGTGTGTATAGTTATTCAATTATTTTTTGTATGTTTCTGAACTATTAGTTCTCTTTATGATCAATCAAGAATTTCATATATTGATTCACTCTTATAGATATTTAGTGTATCCTGCCATATTTATGATTGTCAATTATTAGGCTCTCTAAAGCTTTCTTATGTTATAATTGATATCAATTTCTCAAAAGTATATCTATAATTATATCAGTGCTTTAGACTATTTCTTTGAAGTACTTAGTCATTGAGCGAGTAGGCTCACCCCTCTACTCACAATTTTTAGGAAAATCACATGAACTTGAAGAAGATATCATTGCATCAGAGTAGATCTGCCACAAGAGTTAAGTTAGAGTAAAGTTAAGTTCAGTTGGTCCTTGTCACTCTAGGTCCTTGTAAATAAATAAGAGAGAGTTGTAAATGATGATGTATAACATTATTCCTCTTTTAGCAATATGTGTGAATCAATAAGTCTTATGTGCTTAAAGGTATGAGGAACATAATGAATGTTCATATATGCATTTTTACTGTTGAAATCGGATTAGATAAATCAATGTTTAGATTCCCATGTAAAGTTGGTTTATGTGGTTCAATGCGAGAAAACAAAGAGTTTTGAAAAAGAAGAAAAAGTTAAGGGTGATCTTTGTATTATGTTAAATCCTCAATGTATGCCCTAATCTCATGATTAGTGGAAATTGTGAGATCGGGGTGTAATAGAGGGAGTCTTCCACTTCTTATCTTGCATCAACACACATCCAAGATCCTCCTTCAAAGTGTCACATAACACTATGTAGATATATCTAAAATCTGGAAGCACTAACACAAGTGCATATGTTAAATTCTCTTTTCAGAGTTGGTAACTAAATTGGCACTTCTCTATAAACACGAGAGGCATATCTTTCTTAGTGAGTCTAATCAATGGTAAAGAAATTTCACTGAAATCCTTGATGAACCACCTATAATAACCATCTATACCCAGAAAAGTCTACACCTCAATTGCCATCTTTAGTTGCTCCCACATCATCACAAACTTTACCTTCTAGGTATCTACACAAATCCCTCTACTAGATAGGACATAGAGAAGAAAAGAAATTTTTGTCATCCAAAACTTACACTTGCTAAATTTTGCATATAAATTGTGTTTCCTCAACAATTCTAGTGTCAATCAGATATGTCTCTCATGATTCTTTTAGTCCTTGGATTATCTCAAGATATCATTTTTAAAAACCCCCACAAATTGGTCTAAATAAGCTTTAACAATCTATTCATCTGGTCCATAAAAGTTTTAGGCGTGGTGGTTAGTTGAAATGACATAACCAAAAACTTATAGTGTCCATACCTAGTCCTGAAGGTTGTATTAGTTATGTGATCTACCTTGATTCTCATTTTTTAGTATCTTGACCACATATCTATCTTTGAGAACATTGTTGTTGCTTTCAACTGATCAAACAAATTGTGAATCCTAGGAAAAGGGTATTTATTCTTCCCTATGAATTTGTTCAATTATTTGTAATCTATACCCAATCCCATGCATCCGTCCTTCTTCTGACCGAACCATATGGGAGAACCGCATAAGGACATGCTAGGGAGTATAAAACCTTTTTCCAACAACTCTTGAAGTTTCTTCTTCAATTTTTTTTATATTTGTTGGTGCCATCCTATATGGTTTTTGTGCTATGGGCTATGTGCCACAAATAAGACTATTTTCAAATTCAATCTCTCGAGGAGGTGCTACACTAGGAATTTATTTGAGAAAATACCTTCGAACTCATATAATATGGGTATGTTATCAGTGGTGTAGCCACATAGTGGCCTAGGTGGGCACATGCCCTACCACTCACCATAATAAAAAATGGAAGAGATTTGGTGGAAGTGGTGGTTTCTACCAAATTTACCCATAACCAAGTATAAAATGGTTCAAATATTCATAGAAAATTCCTATTATGCCCTACCTAATATCTTCAATTTAGGCTCTACACTAGTGGTGACCCGCCTTGACCAATTTTTCTGGCTCCACCATTGCATGTCATCGATTTTAAACTCATACCTTAATATCAACTACATGTTCCAGGAAATCCTCACATCCCTATCACATCAACTCCTCGTCTATGGAAGAAAATACAAGACACAAGGAAAGTCTTCTAATCTCCTTGGAAAGCCCAAGAGACATCTCCCTCCAAAAATCCACAAACTTGGATCTACAATCCAACATCATCATATACTTTTCTAATGTATCCATATCAATTATCACATCAAATACATGCATCTCAAGTGGCATAAGATCCACTTGAATTCTTGAGGAAAAAAAAATAGAATCCACACACCTCAACATTATTATGGATCCAACTAGGGGGTATCAAGAAAAAGAGGTTTGGATCGATGACTAATAGGCAAGTTACATCATACAATTACATCTTTGGTGATAAATGAATGAGTCACACTCAGTTCAACCAAAATAGATACATATATATAAGAAGACAAGTTAGCGTAAAAGAGCTCAATCTGACATGTAACAACTTGAGGGTTGACAACTCAGGTTGACTCACCACATAGTTGGTTGTTTCTTATGATATTCCTCATCCTTATCTTATTCACATAGATCCTAACGATTATGCTTGTGATGCTTGCGCACAACATATACTTCCATATTGTTGTGAGCCCTATTGAAGTAGTCCTTGTTGTCGAGATGATTCTTGTTTCAACCATGGGAATATCATCTTCAAGTGGCCACCACTTCTTTTGTGTGGAGGTGTGCAATACAAACAGTCATGGTATTGATGTAGGTCCCTAACTATATGCCCTAGAAAGAGGGAGTCACCCACTTATACCTCTACTCATCAACCATTATGGTGAGTGTTGTTTCACCCTTAGCTCTATCATAGTTGTATTCTGATGGGACTACTAGAACTGCTATCATGGTGGCCCAAAAAAACTATGCCTTTTGGATCCTCTATAGAACTACACAGATGACTATGATGACTTCCTATTGGCATTGTCATCAAAGATACCAACTAGAATCTTCTTGATCCTCTGATCTAACTCTAAATAGTGGAAAAATTCTCACGTGACTCCAAGGTTAATGCCAGCTTAGCCAAGTCGACATTCAATTCCTTCTAAAACCACCTAATCTTCTTCTTCTTTGTTGACACCATATGTAGGAAAAACCTTAGTAATTCCACAAATCATTTTTCATACTCATTTATCATTACCATACTTTTCTTCAATTGCTTGAATTGTGTGATCTTATCATTTAGATTGGACAAAGGGAAGTATTGGCCCTCAAACTCCTTCCTACTCTCCATCTAAGAGATGACCTCTCCTAGGCTCTTCTCCTCCTTAATGGCCCACTAGAAACATCATTCCCTTTTATTAGATAGATAGTGTGTTTCACATTGTCCCCATCTGGTATATCGAACAATTGGAAGGCCTTCTCCAACTCTATAAACCACAAATGTGTTTCTACTAGATCGGTTGCACCAGAGTATTCCATGGATCCCACATGCTTCAACTACACAAAAGTCTTGATTGAACTCATAGTCTCGATGTTTGAGGTGCGAGCCTTGCCTGTAGGGCAAGAAATAGGGAAAACATAGACATCATCAACCCAACCATGTCCTAAAAGGCAGCGTGCACTGACATTATCATTCTAGTGGCACTGCCTTGGCTTATCGGGCTCCAGTTTGGGGTACCTCCCCTAGGGTACATGTTGTATATCAATATCAACTGAAGAAATTTGGCTTCTCTCCTCATGATCTTCATGATGTCTAGGCATATATACATAATCATAGCTGGTTTTTAGATATGGTGGACTCTTAAGAACAAACACAAAAACCTATCCCTATGTCCTTATAGACTCAAAGAACCTAGGCTCTAATATAAAAAAATTTGTGATGTCCCATTGCCACAAGGATGAGATTACTCAAAACAAAACTCAATTTAAAATAATAAAAAAACCTTAATACAAACCACTTAAAGAATAGAGGTGTGATGACCCCAATTTCTATATACTTTCCATAGTGACATTCACATATATGTGTGCACTCATATCTATAGATGTCAAAAGGGAAAATATAAGAGATTAAGGTAATCAACTAAAATCAGAGATTGAGCGAAGATCAAAGTTCACATCATCTCATAAAGCCACACAAACATTCATTCATAAGGATAAAATAAAGTCATTACATAGAGAGAGAAAATATTGTCCTAAAGAAAGATAATTTTATTACATAGGATCTCAGTCATCCTCAACATCCACTAGGAAAAAAATGAACTAACATCTAGCAAGAATAATATAAGAGGAATAGATCTATCTAATAAATCCTGCATGCTTATTAATTTATGCCTTTAGGTACTTTGAGCATGCATTTCATCTTGTTGTCAATTTTTCCTTGCACCTAGAAAATACGAGAAACAAAAATGTCAACAAAGTTGGTACGTGGTAAAAAGTTACTCTAATAAGGTTGCATAAAGGAAAATATTTGAAAAAGAAGAAAGAGATAGATAAAACCATTTCTTTAGGCGAAAATCAGGTAAACATTCCTTTTATTGCATTCACTTTGATGCGGTTGTACTACACATATTTGCACTTGACTTACATCTAGTGTGGGCAATATAATACCATCATACATCTAACATGGGCCAAGGAATCATACATCCATGTTAGGAAACATACATACACACCAGGCTATGTGCTCTAGTAGCTACAACCCATCATACTCATTTATGTTCTATTAGATTTGGCGAAGTATAATTCATAGTAGTTCAACCAAGAAATCATATCCAAATACGAGCATTCAAGATATTACATATCATAGGCAACCAGAAATCTAGTCTTATACTTATAAGACCACACACATGCTTGTTTAGATCAGATATTCAAGGATTTGATTTAATCAAGAAATAAGTCACCCTATAAGGGAAAGCAAGGGTACAATATCACTACTAGTCCATGTAACCAAGACTAAGATATGTTCTTAGTTATTATTCTTTTTATGTTATCTAAGCTGGATTATGGATTATTCATCTTTTATTTGGGTTTTGAGACTTTATCAGGTCTGATCCATCATAAAGATTGTTTGATTAAAAGACAATATTTAATTAATCAATTAGAAGATTTCCATAAACTAGGGTTTCTAAGATGGTTGGATAAAAAGGGAAAGCAACCGTAAACATATTAATAATTTCATAACATCAGGGTTCGTTTAAGGGTTCAGGATCAATCATGGTCACTAATCATCATCTAGTGGTATCAGATTTTGTTATAAAGATATACCTTTAATTTCATGTAGAAAGAGAAAACTAGATTTAGGGTTTCTTCTAATCCTTTGATCATTTATCAACTTAGAATAGTATTTCAATTTATTTAGAAATCAAGGTTTCATCTAGGGTTAAATACATTTTAGACAGTTGTACATCATCAAGAAAAGTCATTATCAATAATTATTTATAACTAAAGAGGTCATTTAGGCTTTAGGCAACTATTTTTGAAATAGGAAACGGATCTAGGTTCTGATAATATTTTATTTGGATAGAGAGTATTTTTCTGATCAAAATGGTATACAGGTTTGATATTTTTTGATAATCTTAGCATTTACTATGATTTTTCTAAGAAAATCAATGTTCTATTAATTAAGATAAAAAAGAAAGGAAATTACCTTGATCAATGGCCAGATCCGACTGGATCTACGGCTCAGGTTGATCCAAGGATTTGCAGATGGCTTGTAGATTGCTGAAAAGGTGTTCGTTGATTGGTCCGAGCAACTGGAGACTACTCTTGACTTTAGTTGTTTTCTCCGAACAGGGGATCTGGTCCTTGTTTGCGCCAAAGCTCCCGTGAGCAAGGGAGGTTGGATGGGAAGAAGGAGAGGGGTATGTGCAAGTCATGAGTGAGGATATATTTCCTCGGTAGAAGCTTCGTGATTCTGTGAAGCACTGGTTCAACTGATGGAGGTATAGAGCATGAGATACAATAGTGCAAAGAAGGAATCGATTCAGGATGTACCTCGAGTGTTGATTAGCTTAGGGTCTAGAGAAGATCCACGGTCCTTTCTGGAGTCCCCTGCGGCACCTGAGTTCAAAGTAGAAGCAAAAGGTGATCTGTGGAGGTGGTCGAAGTCTGGTCGGGTGATGTCGCAAGATGCTCTATTAGATATCAGTCTCTGGACCAACATACCCTTCTGTGAGTGTTGGTACGCCTCCACCTCAGCGCAAGGATGGTATAGAAGGAACCGATTGGAGGGAGGAGCTTTGAGGTGCAAGCATGCCTCTGAGGTTCAGGCCGAAGAAGATGGAGTTGGGTGGAGAAGAGGGGGAGTGGTGACGAGAAATTGAGGGGTCTTTGCAGCTAAAGGAAGGGTTACAGAGCTACTGAGTTCCTTAAATAGGCACCACGAGGCCTAGGGTTGCCTCCCCTAAATTGGCCAACGGCTCCATGGCGCTGCCATTTGGGAAATTTCGTATCCCTGATCGTTAGGGATATTTCTTAGGCTCGTTGAAAAGATGAGAAGAAGCCAGATATAAAGAGCTAACTTTGATGAGATATGGTCGAGAGGTGAGAGAGATGAGGGTTCAAAAAAGGGTGCTACTGAGTAGGCCGAGCTCCACAAGAAATGGGTGAGGAGGACGACTCAGTCATCTTTTCCACCGGATTCAGATCTGGGCCAGGGTCCATCAGGGTCTAAAAGCTATTAAATACATTGATTTCAATTGCTTATATCTCCTAAACGGTTAATTCAATTAAATTGAAATTTTGAGGAGAGCTTCATGTCCTTATTGAGTAACTATGGTATAATTTTGGGGTCCAATTTGGAAAGTTTGATATGTTCATTTATTAAATACATTATCACATGTATTTTATCATCATAACATATTAACGTTTGCAATTTTTTTGCAATTTGTGACACAACTTTGTTCAATTGAGTGAGGAAAGTATACGAGGGTATTTTGGTCAATAAATTTGATAAGAAAACTTTTAAGAGAGAGAAAATATCATAAAATCTCACTTTGTCACAAGAGGTCTAAAAAAATTTATGTTCAACAACAACAATAATATTATAAAAGTTTGAATCACCTACAAATATGTCCACAATCACATATACATAATTTCAAAAAATTGATTTTTGTTCTAGAATTACATAAAGGGTGTTACCACAGAGCATGCTTATGAATCTTTCAATTTATATAACAACAGATCTAGAGCTCATCCACACATGTCAATATATCAAGTTGAGAATACATGTATTAAAGACTATCCCACCTGGACCTGAGTGTACATGGATAATGCTCGACCACTACACCTATACACAAAATTCACTTAATACAAGGAGGATGTCATGAAAATGTAACCAACCTATAAGATCCCTTCACATAAACATCACCTACATCTTTAACTAAGATTGGCTCCCTCAAGGCTGATCTACTCCACCACTACTAGTAAAACTTTACCAATCACCTAAAAGATGTGGAAAACCTATACGATATAACATTTGACACATCAATTATTTACCATAATTAATAAACATTTAAAAAATATGTGGTAAACATTTAAATACTAGAAATAATATTCTAATTATAGGTATATGCTTACTACATGACACTTGATCCATAGTAGGTACATGGGGAACATATTAGTCAATAATATAAGCATACAACTGATTGTAATAAGGAAATCACATATCGAGAGCACATCAATGTTTATTTCCAAATAAATAAAAATAGATATACTACTCAGTTGGATTACACATTTTACTATGCCCTGAGCAGATTGAGTCATACCACTCATTCTACTAGATTGATGTTACTAAGCCATTCTAGCAATCCTTATAATATCTAAGGATATCCATATTCCATTAGATCTCTAAGAATAACCTTGGGTCGAAGTGAGGTAACCAAAAGGTAGAGAGCCAATTAGTTGTCTACTATGGATGTTTTCTTAAGAGTGGATCCACAAATCATAGCCTTGGCCTATGTACATAGGTCATGACACCAAACTTAGGTTAATAACCCTTCATATCAAAATACCAAAGTTCCATGTCAGATCATATACCACTATCTAATGGATCATAATCCTTTATCGAGTCATAAACACAACTTGAAGATGTTGCATTGCATCATTCCTTAGATGTCCCTATATACTCATTAGTATATAGATTTGAGCATCTTCTTAAAAATTGTATTGCTATAAGATTTAGTCATTCCACTACTCTCCCTAATGCCCAGGGGAATAGATCTATGAACTCATGGATCTATAAGATTAACATTTCACTTAATTAGTTAGATTCATTATGCTAAGGCTGCAACAAAAAAGTTACACACAATGAAAACAATGGTAAATGGTAAATTAGAGTATTAAAACTTTTGAAGATATAAAATGTATAGTGAAAAGAATCAAACTTGTTGAACATCGTACATAATTACGCCCATTGACAATACTGAGGCCCTTCATAGTGAAGGCGGCCTTTAGATAATTATAAGGTATCAATACTACTATGTGGTCAAATTATTTTTAGGGTATTCGACTAAACCATCACAAGGTTTATTTCCTCTATTTTAAACATGATAAAGCAATACTTCATGATATGAAAAAAACACATCATTCCATTTTGACATGATGTTTTGCACATATTTTTGACAACATAATGTCTAGTAGAAGAATTCAAAACATCCTTAGATAGGTCCCTACAATAAGATCAATAATAAAAACAAAAGAAAAAAGAAAAGAGAAGAAGAACAATAAGATCATCATCTATAGTTCACATTCCATAGGCAAATAGAGTAATATTAACTAAAAAAGGGACACCTTTCTAAATTCATCCTATCAGTACAAGGAAGTACCAAAGAATCATATTCAATAGTCATAGACTATCCATGAAATATAAATAAAACATGTCACATCGTGCACTCATTATACTAGATCAAATGTGCATGCATTTACCATATTTTAACATTTCAAGGAGTATTACATTAAGGTCTCAATTTTCATATATAAGGTAGGTGCTAAATGTCTCAAAGGTTATATCACTGACCTTACAATAGTGAAAATGAAACCACAAGAATAAGACTCCAATAAATCTTTGAGCTTCATGAAAATCTCCAAAGTCGATGGAAAACTCTCTAATATATGAGTTTTCTCCTTCCAAGGCATGCTATGATAGTTAATCCACATTATAAAGACAACTCGAACAAGGGTAGAGAAGGAATGCATGCTAAGATAAAACAGTCAAAACCCTAACGAAAATCTACCAAGAAAATGTCCCAAGGAGGAAGAAAATGATAGATAGTATAAACCATGAAGGATAATAGTTCTACTTACATAGATCTAGGATCATAGGAAACAAAGAAGGGCGTTTATCTTCACTAGAGAAGGAAGCAGAAGCAAACATCAACAATGAAAAAGATCAATGGAAGTAAAGTTCTCACTGATAAGCTTCATATTTTACTTCAATAGTCTAAAGTCTGCTCACACAAATGAGGTGAGAAAGGAAGGGCAAGGTAAGGTATTTATATCCCCATAAGAAAGAGAAAGAAGGGTCAAACCTATCCAGCCATCAATCAACATTCATGCATCTTCATTGGTCTGACGTCTCATTAGAAGATGAAACAACCATCCCATCAATAGATGACAATAGGAACCCCACCGGTAGACGACAATAGGAACCCCATAGCTAGACAACTCAGTCTTCCCATCATTAGGTGAAGGAGAAGGAGCCATCAATACTCATTATCAGTCCAAGAACTCATAAGTGTCATCAATAGATGTAAATTAAACCTTTATCAATTGATGACACCATCGATCCATCAGTTTACCTTCCCAAATTTCCAATTCCAGATAGTATCACATCCATCGGAAACTAATGTTTGTGATCATTCCCATCGGTAGTCAACCAATGAAAACCCAATATGTCCAACTAGTCAATTGATCCATTGGTAGACAAATGATAAAATTATAGAACATCACAAGACTAGTGTGACAACCCACCACCACATGGGTGATATCACTCAAAACAAAGCGTAGAACTAATACTAACATTCATGATTACCAAAAAATAGGGTAAATTAAAGTCAATTTCATATAACCACAAAGCGGAAATATATTACACATGACTCCACAAACAATGCCACTTGTATCATATATACATATCACTGTTCAGTGGTTATCGTGCCAAAAACCTGTTACATATGATAAACTATTCACATATAAAAGTCATATCTATACGACCATGTCATACATCCAAAAACCTTGTATCGATGTACAACATCTACAAAACACCCTCAAGGACCTGAGAGTACATGGACGACACATATGACTCTACTATAAAACACTAGCAACATATCCAACCTTCAACAACTATTGCTCCTCTTGCTTCTCAGCTTCAACTGCATGATCTCTACCTCATCGTGCACGACCACCTAAAAGATATGGAAACCCAAGGGGTGAGACCAACATCCCAGCGAGAGATATAACTCTACACCAACAACTATTATTAGAATAGATATACTAAAGCAGGAAGATAGCATTATTACCAAGATGAGAAGATTCAATTAAATGATATAAGTAAAGCTAATAACACACATTAGGCAGTTTAAGCATCTACAACTGAGAAGTAGCACATTTTATACTTTTAGAAGGAATATGAAGAACATGTATAACTTTTTTCAACTAGACAGTATAAGAAACAAGGCAAGGGGTCATCCAATGTGAATTGTGTTTGACCCTAAACAAATATACTGCATGGTTATATTATGTCTTATTTGCCTTGAGGATTTGAGTTGTACCACCCAAATCCAACTGACCACTACTAAGTCAAAATCAATGCCATACAAGATCTATGGAATATCAGGACTCCATGATCTTCCCATACTACTCTGTCCATTTGAGTCTGCACCATAGTGACATATCAATCAAACTACAAAACAACAACATATACCCAAAGTTATAGTCTTATAAACACCTAGCCCGCCTTGGTATAGGTCACGGCGCAAGAAACCAGGGTATATAACCCAAATCATTGAGGTACAATCGCAGTTGTCCTCTATCACATCGTATCACATTTTCACCATCACTGAGACCTGAGTATAGTCGTTCTAAAAACACTTGGGATCAAGATGTCAAGGACACACAATCACTTGCACCTCGCATACTCAACAATATATTCTCTGGGTTTCCCTTGGGAGTACTCATTTCACCATCCCACAAAGTTATAACTTTGGAATGGATCTATGGCACATGGAACTACATGATTAGGGTTTCACTTGATTTTTTATGCCAATTGGGTATCTTTTAATGCATCAATCAATTTACAACATACAAACCCTAAACAAAATCTACAAAAAAGGGGTAAAGGTACAACTCCATAAGATATGAAACGTATGAGGTATAAACTTGTCACATCATCACTTGATATCACTACCATACAAGGACATCAACGTTATCACATCACTAGGGGATAACAATCCCTCATCTCATCACTGGAGGATACCACCTCACACTAGGCATTGAGCCCCTTCCAGGTCATAAGACCCAATCACATAGTTCTTGCATCACATTATTATCCCATCATGCCTTACAAGGCTCATAATCATCACCTTGTGTCATATCATATACACCATAGCAATCACTATCTATGATATTTATTCCACATGTAAGATTAGGGTTACACAAGTTGGAGAGAGAAATATCATTACATGCTAATCATTACAAGCAATATAAGAAATTCCATCACACACACAAACTAGGGTTAGGGTTTTACAAGCTTAAATCAATTAGGGTTTCCATAACCACATTCAACACTAGACCTTAGGTACATCACCTCCCATATTCTTGGAACACATTAGGGTTAGGCATTATTCGTATGATCAACCAAACCTTCCAAACAACACTATGTATTGACCAAACCACATAGCAACCACATGACTCACAAGTGTAGTGACCACATGGATCACTTGCATAGCGACCAAAAAGGCTCACTAGTGTAGCAACCAACATGGATCACAAGTGTAGTGACCAACATGGCTCACAAGTGTAGTGACCATCATGTTGCGACCATCCAAGAACCAACCAACATATCAACCAAACCAACTAAATCAGGGCATTGTGACCACAAGAAGACTAGATGTAGTGAGCATCTTAGATTAGGGTTAGGGTTTACCTTGGGATCACAACAACCTTACACATGTAGTGAACACAACAACCTTACACATGTAGCGACCACAAGGAGAACCACCATATAGGTAGAGACCAAAGAGTGAACACACTCAACGTAGCGACCCTTAAAACATGGAACATGTAGCAACCATAACATACTCAAAGCATTGCGATAAATCCAACCTAAACCACAACACCAACAAGGGATAGTTGCAACAT
This sequence comes from Alisma plantago-aquatica, assembly GCA_963693085.1. Lineage (NCBI taxonomy): Eukaryota > Viridiplantae > Streptophyta > Magnoliopsida > Alismatales > Alismataceae > Alisma > Alisma plantago-aquatica. The sequence goes on along the minus strand of OY856409.1, from coordinate 1,625,775,571 downwards.
GAAACATGAGTAACATGATAAACAAAATAGAAGTATAACATCAGGGAAACCAAGGCATCATCAAGATGAAACTCTATGCAAAGGTGAAGATAAAAACCCTAAATCAAAAGCCATAAGAATCAATCATGAAAACATGTGATATGAATGATGAAACCAGACTTCAAATGCATGAAAATAGGAACTTAAAACCTTCATTCAACATAGTATAACCGAACCATAATCATAGTGATAAAACCAACATTCAAAAGACATAAAAAACCATTATCTCCATCATGATGATATCTTTGGGTACAAGAAATTAGGGTTTAGAAAAAAAAGTAATCCTATGGAAGAATACTTCAAAATCTTAAACTCTAGATCAATGTATCACTATCCATCAATATGTGATCATGTTTTAAATATAGAGAAGTAGCATGTAATCAACAAGATGGTGAAATAATAGAAGAGAGGAAACTGATATAACCCGCCTTAAGATGAAGATCAAGATCCAAAGCCACGAGCTTCAAGAAAGAGAAGGAAGCTCCAAGTAGGATCAATTCCATGTCCAACAAGGTCACCTCAAGAGAAGAAAATAACACATCAAGGTCAAAGGAAAGCTCAAGAAGAAGAAAGCCCAACCCCAGGCGAACAAGGAAGAAGAAAGAAGAAAGAAGAGAACTTCATATTACTTAGGTACTCTCATGGAAAACCATGGATATCGACCTCAATGGAGAGAATATCCTCAAGTTAGACTACCATGGTGATCCATAGTCTCATGGCCAAGAGAAGAAAAGGAAGAAGTGTGGTTTAAAGGAAACGATATCAAGAAAGTTAACAACTTAGCAAGAAGTAAGATCACCAAGAACCATCACAAAGAAGATGATCAAGTCCTAGATCACCACACGCAAAGGTGATTGGCCACCAAACTCCAAGATTAGAACCTACACTTGCACCAACAAGATGAAGGCTAAACACAAGGAAGAAAATAGAAAGAAGATAACCATAGGGAATACTTACATGTGAAAGAGAGGGCTTATATGCTCAAGGGTAGGAGGGAGGTGAAAGATATTAGGTGTCAATATATGAGAGCACTAAAAGGACACATGTCCAAAAAGGCCATGACCATGCAACACACATGCAAGAGGATCATTAAAATCTATGCCATTTAGCGACCACTTAGGTCCTCACCTCACTCAAGTCGAAGCAAAATACATACATCGACCGCAACACAAACCACCCTAAGTATATGTAACATACCAAAACTTGGACATAATATCTTTTTGACCCTCTTTCTAAGCTTTTACTTTCGTTTCTATCCTTTTTGACTTTTATGTTTAAATTGTGGAAATAATAGTGGTTTGGTGAACATTTATTCATTATTATTGCCAACATATGGGTTTATGCACAAATACCTCAGTACATATTTTTAATAAGGGTCTAATCTACAAATTTACCACATATGTGGGATAATGATAAACTATTTCATTCTAGATCATTCCATAGCTTTTTGGATCAAGGAAGAGAAAAATGAATGAATAATAATGCTTTAAGCATGTTAATGTGATATGGAATTATTTAATATGTGAAATGTTGGTAATAATGAATAATGGGCTAAAATTCATAAAAGGATGATTAATTGGTTAAAGATAAGTTGAGATTTGTTTTCCTTGGGTTTGGTTTGGCTTGGAGGCCAAGTTTCATAATTTTGGGATGTTAATAATTATATCTCTTTTATTTTGAAAAGAAAAGGTGAGTTTTCCTCAAAATATAAAATAAAATACTTAATGACCCCAAAAGTGGAAAATAATCTTGGATTCGTAATCTACACATTAAAAACAGCCTTTGGGTAAATTTTCATGCAATTTGGATAATCTTTAATATACATGTGAATTCAGGAGAGAGAAAGTGTGTAGAACCTTCAAAATTTTAAATAAATGAAAAAAATAACTCCAACATGTAAAATTGATGACAAACTCGTGTCAAAGGCAATTAATTTAACTTGTGGGTGAAGTTTCATCAAATTTGGAGAATCTTGTAACCATTAATGAAGGAGGAAGAGAAAATAAGTTTTGATTTATTTAACACATTAAAAGTTCTCAAAAGGAAAAATTAATTGCATATTTTAATTCCCCATATCAAAAATGGGTTTGCTATTAATTTTCATTTAATTTGGGATTTTTTTGCACTCTCAAAAGAGGAGAGAGAAAAAGAGGAATTAATGTGATCACACTTTAGTCTGATTTTGATTTCGAATGTATTTAATCTATAGTAGATGTGCGTCCCTTCGCTAGACATTGGATCATCATCGTGTGGTCCATGGATTGTCTCCTACCTTGGGTAGGAGACATCCTGGCTATGAACAATGCCGCCGAGATCGGAGGGGGATCAAACGAGTTCTTCTCAGTCATTTCTCGATCATTTTTTGAGATCTTTTGTGCATTAAATTTGTGAAACAATCCCACATCCAACAAGCTTTAAATTAGAACTTGGTTTCCATTATTCATGAAAGGCCTGATTTTGGGGAGCAAGGCTCTCACGTACATCCTACATGAAGTCGTTAGAGCAAACCCTATAAGTACCTAGACCACATCCTGGTTTTGCCGCATCCCACTCTAACTTTCCTTTACTTTAATTTCATGTGTTTCATCGTATGCCACCACCGTGAGGACGAGATTTGCTCCCTACTAAGGTCTCCTCCGTTCAATAGCAAGGAACTGTAAGTCCCGATGTCTCCTCTCTCTTTCTACATTCTCACTTTCTTGAATCATTAGTAACCATGGATTCACCCAAATTTGTGCAAGCTTCTACTTCTGGAAGCCTTGGCCATGGCATGGGCTATGTGAGGAGAAGATGCCCCTTACTAAATTCCCAGTAATGCCCTCACTCACTCTCTTCTTTTTGTTTCCTCACCAAGGGTAAAAAGATCATTTAGTTGCATTCTTCTTTATTTTGGGATGGGTCAACGAGACCCTTGACCTATGACTTGGCTGTAAACGATTGGGCCAAGTCATATGGGGCACAGTCTCCTCCTTTGTTGCTCTCTCTCTTGCGACCTCATTGCTGACATGGATTTTCTTAATTTTAGGATTGGCCCATTTTGCAAAAATCATAACTTTTGCTCTAGTTGTCCAAAAATTAAAGTAAAATATGTTTTGGAATAAAAAAATATGATCTTTCGAATAAAAATGTTATTGAGACTTGGTTTTGAGTTTTGTCGAGAGGTCTTTTCTAAATATGAATTTAATAGATACAAATCACCAAAATTACACATTAATCATCATAACTCCAAAATAGACAAAATTATATGTTTTCTTAATGAAGAGAACCTAATAATATCAATGGTGAAATTTTCATAGTCTACATTCAAGGTTTTCCAAAAAGGTCTAAAATTAGGGTTTTCTTTATACATATGAGAAATACAAATCCTAATCAATGTGAATATATTGAAAATAGGAAAAGTGGATCTTGGACCAAATTAAAGTGGCGAAAGTGAATAATTCAAATCAATAAGAGAGGTATGTTCTTTCCATACACCTAAGTTGGGAATAATTGCAAACCCTAACCTAGTTTCCCTAATGAGGCTTCTATAAAACCCTAATTTCTCTTTTGACAATTCCTTAGCTATATTTGCTTCAAAATCAGTTTTAATATTCATTTCTTGGGTCTTGTACCCCACTGCCATGTTTATATTTACTTGATGCTTATACTTGCCATAGTTATTAGCATGTTGATTTTATTAGACTATTGAACCAGTATAGTGGTACTTTTATACAACCACCCATAGATAAGGCATGTGTAAATTCGCCATGGGGAATGTGTTACTCTCCCCAATATAGAATATTTGTAGGTGATTGGAATGTGTTACTCTCCCTCACCTATTGGTTGAGTTTAGGTAGGTGCCTCAACCTTACATACTTTAGGTAGTCAATATTAATCATGATGCAACCTTTTTACTATTTCGTTATGGCCATCTATTTACCTATGCCTCATACTTTTGACCATATTCATCTTATGATGAAATCTTAGCCTTTATTTCCATGTTGTTATTTATCTTTTGTCCTTGTTCATTCTCTCTGACGAATACCTTGATTCTCTCTTTTGATGGGTGCTTTACCAACCACCCAGGGTTAGATCAGGGTGTTGAGCAAGGCCTAGGATCAGAGTTGTGCAACAGGAGCGTGGAGGATCATCCTAGGAATAGGATAAGGATTACATAGGTTTTGGCATGGGCCTAACTCATAGAGATGTTTCTTTGGAGACAAGACTTGAAGTAGTTTAGATTTCCCTCTATCTAGATCCTTTTGTTGTTTTAAACCCTATACGGGAGAATGATGATGTACACTTTTATAAAATTGATTGTAGTCATGAAATTATATTCTGTTGCAATATTCTTTGGTTTGTGTATACCATGTATATAAAGATTTGAAAATTTTACACCCGTTTTAGCATACCTTTTGAGTATGTTTGGGATGGATGTTTTATTTTTCAAATTTTTAGTAAAGGGGTGATTTCACTCTTTTATAGCATGGTATCAAAGCCCATGGTAGTCAGAATCTGACTATTTCAATTTTGTCTCCCTAGTTAGAAACCTTGTCTTACATAGTTCCCTTTTAGGTGACATGTTTGCCCTAGAGTTGATCTATGCAACCCTTGAGATGATGAAAGGTTGATTTAGGACCCTATGAGTTTCACATTAGAATCATCTTGACTAAACCCCTAAAATATTTACTATTAAAAGATGTAACTAACCATAGTAACTTGACATTGTTTAGATTTTCCTTCAGGTAGCTACTAGGATATGTAGTTGAAAGTAAGGGTGTCTAGAAAGGATGGTGGTTCGGGGGCTGAAATATTTTCCTCTGCACCACTATATTAGTTTACGAGGACTCCCGGATCCATATGATACCTTCCTGGATTGAGCTTGATACCGATTACCTGAAATAGTATGCTTTTAGGCAGTAGTAACCTTAGCCATCTTTGTTAGATATATTTAGGAGCCTTATGTGATGACCTAGTCTTTCATGTGTTGTGACTTGTTTTGAGGATGGATACATGAATAGTTCCCTTATGTCCATTATAACTACATGTTTGGTCAGCCTAACCCTAGAACCTAGACTTTGAAGTTGGGTGTTTAGTAAGATATCAAAGTGCGCAATGGAAGCATGATCGATCTTATACATGGTTTACTTAGACTCACCCTTTACCTATAGATAAGTTTGGCTGGATAGTTCAACGCTTTAAGGGGTGGAGAGTAGTTGGTTTTTGATGTTGGGTAGTTAGATTTTGAGGACGAAATCCTTTTTATGGGGGATGGATCCATGTGCCTTACTGAGATCTAACTATGGGGATTTAGAAAACCCTAACTCCATGAATAGGAGGTTAGCTTGCTTGAATCCTTAGTTTTGACCAAACAAGTTATAGTTATATAACCTAATATGCTTGTTTATATACTGAAGAATGTATAATGGCCATCTAATAAATAGTTCATATCTTCAAACCCTAATAAATATTTAATGCACATAATTTGACTAACTCACATATTAATCTTAATTGTGGATACATATGATGTTAAACACATCATAATCAATCAAACTATAATGGTATGATAAGCAAGATAATTGTAACCTAATCCTAGGCTTAATGCATGATGATAAGGTACAAGTAAAATATAATGATCATGATAACCTAAACCCTAAGTTGGAATCATCTAACTTTAATATATACATCCTTGATGGCTTTCTTGATACATTAATGACATTAGATGCCATAATCAGATAATATAGTATGATACACATAAATGATATATAATCACCTAATCATAGATTAATCAAGTCTTCAATATAAAATGCATATCACCTTGTTCTCTAATACACACCTAATCTAATAATAACTTGATATGTGTTACAATTCATTAATATGTAATATGTTTTACCTTTCTTACTAAAATACATATAATGACTCAAATATGGTTATTGAATAATTGGATTCACATAAAAGTGCATAATCAGTAATAAGAAGTGAATAAATATGAGAAAATGATTAATGATGACATTAATGTGAGTAAGAAAGATAATGCGACAATGTGATAATATATAGATGTTTAATATAGATATAAGCAACTGATGTGACATTAATTGAACTCATTGAAGACTTAATAACAAATTTGATAAAAATGTCTTATTTAATGCAAAACTAATTTTTTATAATTAAATATGGTTATAATGGAATTTGAATCCAAATTATTAAGGATAATGAAGTCTAATTCCAAATTATTAAGAATAATGATCAAGTATATTAAGATAATTGAGTAACATCTAATTGTGCTAAAATTCTTAATAAGATAAATGAGTAATATATGAGGTTTGATTCATAATAAGGAAACATAAATCTTTTGGCAATAAAGTGAATATAACATGACGCAATTAATAGAATGATAATGATAATGTGATATCTTAATAAATAGAATAAGCCTAAGATGTTAATTGTGTTATATCTCATAAAAGAAATCTTAATAGTGGAACCTAGGTAATCCTTGAGAACTTGACCTGTGAGGAGTTGTTAGTGAAAATTTTGGTGGAAGTTTCATGGTTGGAGGAACATCCTGAAGTTAGTGTTGAGAAGTTGGATACTCAGCCTTCCCTCTTTGTTTGAGATTTTGGGGATGAAATCCTCTTTAAGGGGTGGAGTGTTGTAACATACCAAAACTTGGACATAATATCTTTTTGACCCTCTTTCTAAGCTTTTCCTTTCATTTCTATCCTTTTTGGATTTGATGTTTAATTTGTGGAAATAATAGTGGTTTGGTTAATATTTGTTCATTATTATCGCCAACATATGGGTTTATGCACAAATACCTCAGTACATATTTTTAATAAGGGTCTAATCTGCAAATTTACCACATATGTGAGATAATGATAAAATAATTCTTTCTAGATAATTCCTTATCCTTTTGGAGCAAGGAAGATAAAAAGGAATGAATAATAATGCCTTAAGAATTTTAATGTGAAATGGAATTATTTAATATATGAAATTTTGGCAATAATGAATAATGGGCTAAAATTCAAAAAAGGATGCCTAATTTGCTAAAGATAAGTTGAGATTCATTTTCCTTAGGTTTGGTTTGGCTTGGAGGCCAAGTTTCATAATTTTGCGATGTTAATATTTATATCTCTTTTATTTTAAAAAGAAAAGGTGAGTTTCCCTCAAAATATAAAATAAAATACTTAATGACTCCAAAAGTGGAAAATAATCTTGGATTCGTAATCTACATATTAAAAATAGCCTTTGGGTAAATTTTCATGTAATTTGGATAATCTTTAATATACATGTGAATTTAGGATATAGAATGTAGAACCTTAAAAATATTAAATAAATGCACAAATAACTCCAACATGTAAAATTGATGACAAATTCATGTCCAAGGCACTTAATGTAACTTGTGGGTGAAGTTTCATCAAATTTGGAGAATCTTGTAACCATTAATGAAGGAGGAAAGAGAAAATAAGTTTTGATTTATTTAACACATTAAAAGTTCCCAAAAGGTAATACTAATTGCATATTTGGATTCCTCATATCAAAAATAGGTTTGGTGTCAGTTTTCATTTAATTTGGGATTTGTTTGCACCCTTAAAAGAAGAGAGAGAAAAAGAGGAATTAATGTGATCACACTTTAGTCTAATTTTGATTTGGAATGTATTTAATCTATAGCAGATGTGTGCCCCTTCCATGACCATTGGATCTGTATGGTGTGTTCCACAGATTGTCTCCTACCTCAAGTAGGAGACATCCCGACTATGAACAATGCCACCGAGATGGGAGGGGGATCAAATGAGTTTTTCTCGGTCGTTTCTCGTTCATTTTCTGAGATATTTTATGCATTAAATTCATGAAACAATCCCGCATCCAACAAACCTTAAATTAAAACCTGGTTTCCATTATTAATGAAATGCGCAATTTTAGGGAGCAAGGCTCTCACAGACATCCTACATGAAGCCGTTAGAGCAAACCTTATAAGTACCTAGACCACTTCATGGTTCCGCCGCATCCCACTATCATTTTCCCTCACTTTGATTTCACGTGTTTCATCATATGCCACCACCATGACATCAGGAAGTATGGACGAAGTCGGCGAGCTTTACTCCCTACTGAGGTCTCCTCCATTCAATAGTAAGGAACTTTATGTTCCCAAGGTCTCCTCTCTTTCTACATTCTCACTTTCTTGAATCATCAACAACTGTGGATTCGCCCAAATTTATGCAAGCTTCTACTTGCAGAAGCCTTGGCCATGGCGTGGCCTGTGTGAGGAGAAGATGCCCCTTGTTGAATTCCTAGTAATGCCCTAGCTCGCTCTCTTCTTTTCATTTCCTTGTCAATGGTAAAAATGTCATTTAACCACATTCTTCTTCATTTTGGGACGGGTCAATGAGGCCCTTGACTCGCGACTTGGCCGCAGCTGATTGGGCCAAGTCAACTGGGGCCCATTCTCCTCCTCCCTCACTCTCTCTCTTGCGACCTCATTGCTGACATAGATTTTCTTGATTTTCGGATTGGCCCATTTTACAAAAATAATAACTTTTACTCTAGTTGTTCAAAAATTAAAGTAAATTATGTTTTGGAATTGGAAAATTGTGATATTTCTAATAAAAATATTATTGAGACTTGGTTTTCAGTTTTTTGAGAGGTGATTTCTAAAAATGAATTTAATAGATAAAAATCACCAAAATACACTTTAATCATCATTACTCCAAAATAGACAAAATTATATGTTTTCTTAATCAGGAGAACCTAATAATATCAATGGTGATATTTTTAGAGTCTAAACTTGAGGTTTTCTAAAAAGGTTTAAAATTAGGGTTTTCTTTATACATATGAGAAAAACAAATCCTAATCAATGTGAATATATTGAAAATAGGAAAAGTGGATCTTGGATCAAATCAAAGTGGTGAAAGTGAATAATTCAAACAAATAAGAGAGGTATGTGCTTTCCTTACACCTAAGTTGGGAATAATTACAAACCCTAACCTAGTTTCCCTAATGAGGCTTCTATAAAACCCTAATTTCTCTTTTGACAATTCCTTAGCTATATTTGCTTCAAAATAATTTTTAATATTTAATTCTTGGGTCTTGTACCCCACTGCCATGTTTATATTTACTTGATGCTTATACTTTTTGTAGTTATTAACATGTTGATTTTATTAGACTATTGAGCTAGTGTAGTGGTACTTTTGTACAACCACCCATAGATAAGGCATATGTAAATTTGCCCTGGGGAATGTGTTACTCTCCCCAATATAGAATATTTGTAGGTGATTGGAATGTGTTATTGTCCCTCACCTATTGGTTGAGTTTAGGTAGGTGCCGCAACCCTACATAGTTTAGGTAGTAAATATTAATCATGCATGCAACCATTTTACTATTTTTTTATGGCAAGCATCTATTTACTTATGCCTCATACTTTTAACCATCTTCATCTTATGATGAAATCTTAGCCTTTATTTCCATTTTGTTATTTATCTTTTGTACTTTCTCATTTTCTCTGACACATACCTTGTTTCTCTCTTTTGCTGGGTGCTTTCCCAACCACCTAGGGTTAGATCAAGGTGTTGAGCAAGGCCTAGGATCAGAGTTGTGCAACAGGAGCGTGGAGGATCATGCTAGGAATAGGATAAGGAGTACATAGGTTTTGGAATGGGCCTAGGTCATGGAGATGTTGCTTTGGAAACAAGACTTGAAGTAGTTTATATTTCCCTCTATCTATATCCTTTTGGTGTTGTAAACCCTATACGGTAGAATGATGATGTATACGTTTATAAAATTGATTATAGTCATGAAATTATATTTCGCTACAATACTCTTTGGTTTTTGTGTACCATGTATATAATGATTTGAAAATGTTACACCCATTTTAACATACCTTTTGAGTATGTTTGGGATGGATGTTTTATTTTTCAAATATTTAGTAAAAGGGTGATTTCACTCTTCTACAGTATAGGTTGCAATACATCTCCACATGAGAAAACCCTAGGGACCAAAACCAAGGCCAAGATACCTAGGTTGCTACAAACACCACCAAAGAAAGGTGTATTGGTCAAAGCACTATCAAGGCACAAAAACACATGGTCACTACACTCAAGGAACACAACAAGGTCGACAATACCATCCATGCAACCCATGTGAACCATGCAAACCCTAAAACCACACATGATGTCACCTCATCAAGAAAGGTCCAAACAAGGCACCCTTAAGCATCATTCTCTCTCTCATGATTCTAAGGCACAAAAGGACCAACTTACATGTGACAAATAGCAAGATTAACCCTCAACATGGGTAAATTGCAATTTGGTCCAAAACAAGCATAACTAACTCATACATCAACCGAACTAGACCAAACTGAAAACACAGGAATGTCACGTGTTATTAAGATGCATCATAAGATTATATTAAGGTTATGGAATATTATTAAGAAAAGAAAACACAATCCAGCACTAAGATAGGTTAGGGGTCTTACAACCAGCTATTTCCATTGGTCATCTACCGAGATGGAAAACAGGACATCCTATCAATTCTCAACTGATGGAAAGCAATGCACATTCCCATTGGTCCTCCACTAATGGAAAGTTAGAAAACTTACATTGATCCACTAATGAAAGAGTGGAATTCTTGGTTAGATGGTATAAATTCACCCAACCAAGTCAAAGAAAGAGAGAGAAAGTGCGAGTAACATGTCATCAAGCATCCAAATATATGATTATGGTAAAACCTCCAAGCAATAGAATTCACACAAAATTCCTTAAGCAAAACATCAACTAGATGCATCCAAGCTTAACCAGTCATGTCATCAAGCATCCAAATATATGATTATGGTAACAAAATAGGTTTAGCAAGTTAATATAGTTCATGGGTCTTACAATATTAGTGATGACTAATAAGTGAGTAAAGAGTATTGTGTTCAATATTAAATAAATTCATATTGAATTACTAAGTAATAACCCAAGGGTTATTATTGAAAATGGAAGTTAGCTTGTGTGAATCATGCAAAAGGGATCCTTATTGTGAGAGGGTTCATCATAAATGTCAGTGAAGGCCCATATCTGACTGTCAAGGATATTATTTAGAGTTAAGTTGTAATATCATAGGTACTAGGTAGTCCATAGAGAATTGAAGTGGAGGAATTGGTGAGGGGCCCACTCAATGAGAAGGACACCACTAAGACCATTTGAGGGGATTTGAATCCAATTAGTAATGATGTTACCAACTATGGTTTTTAGATGGAAATGTGAGAGAACAATTTTGGTTTCCTATATGTTAATTAGGTTGATTTTATGTAGTCTGATGAAGTATCTCATCACACGTCTTCTTTTAGTAGAGGACACACCACAACCACTCAAATTAGAAATAATCATGGAAACACTAGATAAAATTATAAGCATCTAGAAAATAAAAAACATAAATTCATGATCTGAGAATTGGAAAAGGCCATCTATCTCCTGTTAGACCATCCCACATCACGTTCTGGTTTACTCAAGGTAGTAATAGCATCCAAAGCACTACTAAAAGTAATTCCAACATTCCTTTAAAGTTTAAAATTACAACACAAAATCCCAAGAGATATTTGATTCATATATTCCTCATCAAATGGGTTATATAGAATATTATAAGCATAGTAAGAGGAAATATGAAAATGGAAGGAGGCCTTCATTTATAAAATGTTGCTTTGTTTTTTCAAAATTAGGAGATGGCATCGAGGTATCAATTAGAGTTTATTTTTCTATTGTTGTAGATGGAAACATAGTTATAGTTGTGACTGTATTTATTTCTAATCAACCTTAGATAATGGTTTCTAAAACCCCAAAAATTTTCTTAGTCATTAATTACATACAATTGTAATTGTTCCAGATAAAGCCTATTATTGTTGATGGTGTTGACATTATATATGCCAAGGATGTTGACGATACTCTTGAAAGTGGCAATGGGAGAATTTGAGAGTTTAGGGAAAACAATTGAGTGCATCTAGGCTTTCTTGTTGGGATAAGTATTATTGATATTGTCATCCTTAATCACCTAGACATATCCCTTGTTGGTTAAAGGGTTAGTATTGGTTTTATGTATAGGATTAGAGGGACCCAAAACTTCATCTTTATCATGAGGTGAGGATCATGTGGTTGGGTTCTTAGAATAGTTGGCAAAGAGGGAGGAAAAATGAGGTTCTACAATAGTAATTTTGGTCTAGTAGTTGTTTTGTTCATATCTAATATTGAGTCTATTTGGCATCTAGATAAATCATGTGACATCACTCTAATACAATGCTTTGGTTTATCTTTGTAACTATATAGTATCCATGTGAATTCAACTTAGTTGGCACCTAGACCAAAGGCTATATTCCTAAAATTTTCAACATTCTTGAGTGCAGGAGGGCAAAGATATTTATGCGGTCATTACCACCTTCATAGGCAGTGTTGGCACCACAATTGTAGGATCAATGATCGGTAGTGGTGTATGTGTTATCGATTCCATGGGCAATGGTGAGAGTGACAAATGTAATCAAGTGAACAAGTGAAGTACCACCAGGTAGGGTAAAGAAATCATAGCTTAGATAGAATTTTTGGTATGATCACAATGGTGCTAGAAAGAAGGAAACCAAGCACATGAGTAACATATAGGGTGTTGATAGAAAATTTGATGTAATTGTAAAAGAGGAATATGAGAATATTGCATTTAGTAAGAACTAACCCAAGTCTTATAACAATGACAAGGAGATAAATGTAAATCTCCTCAACCTAAACATGTGAAGAGGTGTTCTCAAAAGTCATGGACAAGGAAGGGGTCTTAGGAGGGAGGAAGTGATGAAGAGAATAGTGGATGATGTAGGAGCATTCTTAAGGAAATTGAGTTAAGGTGAAGGGAAGGGACTGAAGAGGAGATGTTTAGAGGTAAACTTTTTAGAGTGAAGGTTTTCAAGTGAGAACCAAAGTATTGATTGGTCAAATTTAGTGCATGCATGGGTAACCGAGAGCATTGAAGTGGAAGGGATGCATGCATAGAACATGTAGAAGGATGTTGTGTATGCTTAGAGGATGACCATATTTTATGTATGCCAAGACATATACTATGGAAATTCGAACTATTTAATGTTCTCTAAGGTTTACTAAAGGAGACACGGAAAGTCAAAAAATCAAAATTCCTTGAAGAAGTAACAAAGTTGTTGGCTCATCAAACAAGAGGTGTGATTCTACATGTCTTAGGACAAAATATAGGGATTATCTGAACTGAAGGATCTAATTGGTAATAATAGGAGGAGTGATCTAATATTGTACAACTGAAGCATAATTTTAGTCTTGTACACCCATAAAAAAGAGAAAAGCATCTCTTACATCTAGAAGGGAAAGGGTGAAAAAAAAATTAAAACCTTTTTAATGAAGATCCAATCATCATAGTATGATGCAGTATTGAAAAAGTTTTTTTATAAAGAAATGTGTATATTTTTGATATAAAACTTTAGAATCATATCATCATGTTTAGCACATTATTATAATTAAGTTTAGGAGTAACACTCAAGTAAGTAGAAGCAACTAGTGCACTATCAAAAGCAAGAGACCAATTGTTGTTGGTGGAGGAGGACATGTCCAATTTTTTCCAAATCACATGTAATAGAGGAGAAGAATTTGAGCGTGGGATATTGTGTAGAACAAGATGGTGTTTTTTCCTCCATGGTTTTCGCTTTACAATGAGTAGGGGTTGATATTAGGGTCATTTTTAGTGAAGGAATCCATTTGAGTGGTGACCTTTGGTGTCAAAGAACTGGACTCAAAGTTCATTTGTGACAACAGGGTTGAACGCAACCGTCTAGTTACATATATATTTAAGACATGTGGAGAAGGTCATACCAAAGGAAAATGGAATAAGAAAACTTACAACAAATGCAAACACAAACCCAAACCAAGCCAATATATGAGTTGCTACATCTCCACATGAAAGGGAGGGGAAGATCAATATAGATAGAACCTCTAATTTTGTAGGTGTTTTGAAGGTCACTTGGATTAATCTTAAAAGAATAGGAAAGCTCCTGAGTTTCATGTATGTAAGACCCATAAAAATCTTTAAATTTACATTGTTCCCCATAATTTCATAAGTTCTTGGATTTATTATGGATATTTTGGAATTTTTGAAATATTAAATAGCATGTTATGTAATGATTCATGCATAGATTTTAAGTTATGAGGAAAATGATATGTCAAATTTGGGTGAAGTAAAATCTTTAAAGTTCCGCTTGCAGTAGTTTTGATGGAATCAATTGATGTAATTGGGTCAGTCATGGGGCTTGGAGAAAGACTGGGGTAGGAAATTTCTTCCACCCCATTTGGTTGAGTGACTATTTTGGGTTTCTTTAGGTTTCATTAGGTTGGGAGGTTGGCCACTGCATGATGGCTCCCGAAAGGTGTGGATGCTTCAAAATGGGATCCCAGGATGATTCATCTGCATTGTGCCATGTTGGATGTAAATGTATGTTCAGGAAGGGCTATTAAAATTGCTTCATATTGGATTCTTCCTAATGCATGCAATTAAGAGGATGATGCATGATTTGGGCGTTTGAAGTAGGTCATTTATGTTGTTCTTTGAGAAGCTTTAGGTTGTGCTTTAAACCACTTTGATCGATAGGGGAGCCCAAAGTGTGCAAGTCAAAATGCAATTTGTGCGCCACCAAGCCTATAAATATATGATCCCTACAACTGAACAACTCATTTGATCATTTTGGATCTATACAACATTTACATAGTTGTAGAAGGGTGATGTAAGAGGAGGACGTCATGCATGATATTGCATGTTGATGATCTAGATTGTTTTGAATGATCAAAATCTAGAATCATCTTTCCAAGCTATTTAAGTATGAATCCATGTAAGTTCTTCCATAATATTATATTCTATTGGACTAGTTGCTTCGTATTCTATGGTAGAAGTCCCTCCAAAGATCTCTTCTTTTCCCCTTATTTGACCTAGTTGGTGCTAGAGCTAGCTAAGGTGAACATTTTAGGTTGTTTGATGTTCCTTGAAGCTAGGGTTCATGCATGCACTTATAGAGATCATGATAGTCATACAAGGTGAGATATTGAGCCTCTATTTTGTGTTATTGTGATACAATTCCTACAAGCAACCACGAAATCTCAAAAATTACATGATGAATGATTTGAAGATGACATTTATGGGCCTTTTGGCTACAACTTGGGGAACTTCAGAATTATTACTCTCCTTATTGTTGTTGACTTCAGAGTTATACATTGCCCATATTTTGATAATGACTTAACCATTCCATTCATAAGTATCTAATATGTTTGTTAAAGATTGATTTTAGGCTTTAGGTACATGAAAAGGATCAAATTACACAAGCCCTAGCTTGTTCAAGTTTAAGTCAAAAGCAATGCAAGTGTGCAATTTGGGAAATCACTCCAAATGTTCTTAGATACTTTTTGTAATCACTTGTATTGATGATATGACTTATAAATAAGATGAGAAAAAATTAGGGACACTTAATTCCAATGTTTGATCACTCAAATGTCAATTTAGAAAAAATTTCACAGGCTATTTATCGGTCGAGTTGAAAACTCGACCAATCCTGTGATGGATTTTCTAAAAATACCAATCGGTTGAGTTGCACACTCACAAAACTTGACCGATCGAACAACTAAGAAAAATTGATTTTGACTCATCGATCAAATTTCCCAAGACAAACTCGACCTTTAGTTTGAAAATTGGCTTTGTCACTTAGTGGATCAGTCGATTTATATTTATTGAAACTCGACCAAATGTACTATACGGAAAACATAGAAAAGGTGATTATAATCATTGGAGTGTTGTTTTGAGTGAGAATAGATCCGTTGTAACTTGGAAAATGACTATATTTGTCCATTAAGTAATCCCACACTCAAGGGAACACCTCTAGCTATAAATAGGACCCCTTGGAGTTCATTCCAACTTTACTCATTCATGCCATTCTAAGTCCTTTCTATAGTTGAGTGTGTTACAACTCATTGATCCCCTTTATCTCTCTCATTTACATAGCATTTCGTGATTATGAGTGAGTTAGGACAGTTTGTAAGAGAGCTACTTCCTTGTGCCTGTAAAGCTCTCATTCCATTCCGTCTTCCCTACCCTTTTCTCAAAGAAGCAAAGGTGAAGAAAGCTACTCCGAGTGAAGGTGAAGTTGTTGATGTTCTTCTTCAAGGTTAAAAAATAGGTGAAGATCTTCTCCAAGTGAAGGAGAAGGGCAAGGCCAAGATTCAAGAAGAGTGGGCAAATTCCTTCAAGGCCAAAGACTTGATGCAAGTGTGGGTAAGTCCTTGTTGATGGCTAAAGACATCTTGATCAAGTGGGTAAGTCCTTATGTAGGTGGAAGACTCTTGTCTTGAATAGGTAAGTCCTTGGATGTATGGTGGTATCCATGTATCTCTTATGAATGGAATATAAGTATACACAGATTGTAAAGTCCTAGAGGTTGACCTCTCTAGGTAGTGGATTGACTCTCTCCTAGTTTGGAGAGTGGAACCACTCTAAACCACCTTGTCCAAGTGCTTGTTTCAATTTATCTCATCCTTGCTATGCTTGTTTAGTTATGACTTCAAATTTCTCTTTAGCTACTAGTTTTTATTGACATAATTTGAAGGTCTAACTTATCTTGTGAGAATTTTGAAGCTCTATTCACCCCCCTCTAGAGCCCTAGATCCAACAAGTGGTATCATAACTAAGGATCTTCTCTAACAATCTCCCACGAGATGAGAAGATGGGCAACAACCTACTTGGTTCACTCAACCTAGGAGGCTTCTCCATGCATCCTCCGGTCTTTGACGACACCAAATTCCTCTATTGGAAGAGGCGTATGTAGTTCTACATTCAAGGCATGAACTTTAATATGTGGAAGGTGATGGTTACACCATGCAAGGAGCCAACCAGAGTTGTTTCAACATGGAATGAAGCTACACTAAAAGAAGCCCATCTCAATGCTAAAGCCATAAGAATCCTCTATGAAGCCCTTACCCCAATAGAGTTCAACCACATCTCATCTTGGGACACCGCCTATAATATTTGGGATAAATTATACATTACCTATGAGGGCAAAAAGCAAGTCAAGGAGTCTAAGATATACATGTTGAACAGGCTTCTAGAAAACTGCAAGATGGGCAAGAAAGAAGAGAATGTAGAGATGCACTCTAGGCTCATTGTGATCATCAATGGCCTAGTTGCTTTGGGAAACACTTTGGATAGAGGTGTAATCAACTCTAAGATCTTAAGGACTCTACCAAAGGGATGGGAGTCAAATGTGACCTCCATTGAAGACGTGAGTAGCCTTGGTGACATCCCAACTGAAGAGCTCATTGGCAACCTCCAAGTTCATGAGCCAAGGCTTGACAAGAAAGAAGAAGAAACCAAGTAAGAAGAGAAGGAAGCCAAGAAGATCAAAGATAGTGCTTTCAAAGCACAAGTGGAGACAGTCATCCTTCAACAACAACTTGCTCTGTAGGACCTCTCCCTCCTCCTCTGGTGAAGTTGATGGCCCTAGTGAGCATGAAGACAACTACACCAAGGGCAAGCACTTCAAGGGAAAGTAATCCTCCTCCTCTACTACTAAATGCTACAAGTGTGAACAAAAGGGACTTTACAATAATGAATGTCTGATTCAGCCCTATTTTAGGGATTCATCTTGTATCATATTGCATTTCAATCACATTTATATCTATTAGATTACATGTTATTCCCCTCAATATGCATATTTGTATAAAATGCACTTATGGACATTATTTGCATGTTTTTCATGCATTTGGACCATGGTTGATGGAAGAGAGAGAGGAGTGATCCTAGGCTTTCTCTACCCTTGGAGAGACCTAAAGTTAAGTGTGATGCTCCCCAACCTACCCCTAGTGGCCAAAGATAAGCAAAGATGTCCAATAAAATCCAAGGAAACATGTCAAATTGTTGATCCAGAGGCCAGCATGGCCATGGTACCATGGAATGGTCATGCTAGCACACTTGCAAATCAACAGATCCATCTCCAAGCAAAGCTAGAGTCACCACGACCATGCCACACAAAATGGCCATGGTGAACTGACCCCGAACGGTTGTGCCACCTTGCACGGCTGTGTGACAGCAGAGGCAGAATGGTCGTGGAGTAGAGAACAGGTTGTACATTTTGAGCCGCCACGGCCGTGCTACCCTAGCCCCACCACGACCGTGGTGACCACCATGGCCATGCCACCTTCAGTACAAAATCAACCAAATCCCTATGATTTTTTACCATTTCTCACCACGATCGTTCCCATCCACCACGACCATTCTCACCCCTCTCTACCATAGCTGTGGTGACCACTATGGTCATGCTACTCTCAAAAACCTAGCTAGTTTTGCACTGCATTTCCCATACTACCTCTACTTGGCCTAGTGCTTCCCCCACACCTATATATACCTAGATGGAAGATCTAGCATGAGGTTGGCTACCTTCTACCACCTCTTAGATCCTCATTTTTTCCCCTTATCCATTCCACTCAATTTCCACCTCCATTCCACTCCATTTCACCATTTCCACCATCAAAATCCTAGTTTCTTCTTGTTTCCACCCATTTTCCACCATCATCCCATGCCATTGCACCTTAGAGGAGAGAGGAGGACATCTAGTAGTAGTTGAAGTTGAGGATTTCTCCATCTACACTAAACTCCATGGCTTCTTCTATCTCCTTCTCCCTTTTTTTGTATTTTGCATTGTTATGAGTAACTAGGACCCATGGGTGGGCTGTTTGAGGTGTAAACCATGTTGGGGGAAAATAATATGTAAACATTGTAATTTCATTTGCTAATAATTATGTTCTATTTATATCTCATTCTACATGAATTGCTTGTTGGTTTGTGCTTGAAATCAATTAGGAATTTAGGGAAATTGCTTATATGTGTGAATTTTAGGATTTACTCCTAGGTCCAATTCTTGGATCCCTAGCTAGACACCCATCCTCCTACATGCCAATCAATTCTCCTAACCCTAGTTGAGAGATCTAAGTAGCTAGTTTAGATGAATTTTGTTTGTTTAGCATGGAGATTTCTCAAGGGTAGAATGTGGGTGATGGGAGGCCTAAAACCTCACTTCCACTCCCATT
This sequence comes from Alisma plantago-aquatica, assembly GCA_963693085.1. NCBI lineage: Eukaryota > Viridiplantae > Streptophyta > Magnoliopsida > Alismatales > Alismataceae > Alisma > Alisma plantago-aquatica. The sequence continues at coordinate 1,625,756,462 of OY856409.1, read as the reverse complement.
ACTAACCTTAGCCCCTAATCATCCTAAGATCATCTAACCTAGAAACCTAGGCTTGTTTAGACTCTAATTGAATTACACCTCAATCCTAACCCAATTGAGCCTCGCAATGGTAGTAGGGAGTGTTAGGGAGTAGTTCTTCTATACACAACCGAGAATATCCATGGTCAGTTAGTAGCTTAGGCTAATTCATTAGACTTTAACTTGTTGTCTGGTTTGATAATCTAAATGGAATCATAATGCTCACATGTCACCCCCAACCTAATTAATGAGTGCATCCCCCAAACAGCCCACATCCCTCTTAATTTCTTTAAAACCCTAATTTCCATCTTGCTTAGCTAGTGTTAGCCTAGTTAGCTCTTTTCTTGATTAGATAGCTTCTTGCCCTGTTCTTGCTTTATTCTTGCTAGCCTAGGTCTTTAATTTCTTTTTTTCCTTGTCTTGCTTTCCTTAGTGTAGATCATTTTTTTCTTGCCCTGCCTTGTCTTTTCTTGCTTAGTAGAATTAATTGTCTAGGGTTAACTTAGGTTTTATTCTTGTTTGCTGTTATTTCATTGCTCGCTTGTTTATCCTTAGTTTAACAATCAAAACAACCTTCAAACCCTTGAACCCTAGACCCCACAGTAGGAACCTAGTACCAAAAACTAACCTAGCTCTAGTGCCCCCTTTTCTCCCTCTGGATCGACCCTATACTTGCCCACCCTACCTATACTATGACACAACCTTGTGCGCTTGGGGGTTAGTGTTTTAGTAGAAGTAGGTTGTTTGTGTAGGTAGTTATAAATTTCAAAAGTGAATCCACCGTGTGTGTCTGTTCACGGGGTTGCATCTATTCAAACTCAATTAAGTAGTGTCTAACGCCATTGGCAGGAGCACACCAATGTCCCAAGTCAAGAAATCACACCACAAGGGTAGCTCGAAGAAGGAGTCAGAGTACAAGAAGGAGAGCAAGTACAAGAGGAAGGAAAAGAAGGATAAAAGACATAAGAATGCATCTCATGCATCTTGGGAGGAATCATCCTCAAGTGGCTCTACCTCTGAAAAATATGGAGAGTGCCACCTTGCACTCATGGCCTCTACTAGTGAACAAATTGGTGCGGTAAGTGAGGTAAGTGAGGTAAGCTTGTGTGAGTTATCTAAGGAAACTCTTATTGATATGCTTGTTTCTACCTGTTCTTTTTTTGCTAAGGCCTTGTTTGGTACGGTGTAGTAACAGTGAAAATTGTGTGTTTTAAAACATGGAGCTGAAATGTACATATTTTAAACTTTACTGATGTTATTTGGTACCGTGTAAGTTGGAGTCATTGAATTTGTTTGCTTTCATTTGGTTAGGAGTAATGATCGTACGAAAACCGTAAAGGAATGAAAAGCAGTGCTAGCATGTGAGCTAGAAATGAGGAAGAGGGAGGAGAGTGGCCGAGTGGGAGCTATGCCCACGTGATTCCGGGAGGCAGCATGTTCTTTTTACAGTGATGCACGCAGTGAGACGGTGGCATTCACGTAAATAATTAGTCATTTATAGCTTTCTACACCCGACCGCACAGTTAATTGGCGCGGTACAAACTCCCGAATTTTGGGCTGAAAAAGGTACTCGGGTGCAAATCCAATTCAAGCAACTACACAGCAGTACACCCTACCAAATAAACTTTAAGCTGGAATTGGTTGAAATTAAACTCATGACTTATGTCCTGCATCCTACCAAACAGGCCCTAAATGTAAATCTAACAGAAAAAGGTTAGGAGAAATTATTGATGATTTATATGCTAAAATTGAAATTCTTGAGCTTAATGAGAAAACTCATCTTGAGAGCATTGAAAACTTGCAAGGACAATATGTTGATCTTGAGCTCTGCTGTTCACCTTAAGAACATTGAATCTCTTAAGGAAGATAACCAAAAGTGCCTAAATGAGCTTGAAACTCTTAAAATTGAAAATGTTGAATTTAAGCTTAGTTTTGATGCTCGTAGGGATGAGAGGGATGTTTAACTTAAGGAAATTCAAGTGCTTAAATATGAAAATGCTAGTTGCTTTGTCAAGTTAATGATTTATCTTCTAGACCTATTTTGCCTAGTAATGATATTGCTTCTATTTCTCTTGAAAAAGATGCTTATTTGACTAAACCTCTTTGTTTAGAGGCTGACCTTGTTCGTGCTAGAGATAATATTGCTAGTTTGTCTTCTACTATCATATCTCTTAATGATGACAATAATAGATTTAGAGCCTCTCTGTAGAAATTCCTCAAAGTGAAAAACTCCCTAAATGAAATCCTTGACCATTCTATCAAACAAAGTGGTACTAGTGTCTTGGGATTTGTAGGGGGAGCACCTAAGGGCAAGAACAAAGCCAAAGGTAAGAAAAAGAGCAAGGAGACCTCCTTTTTCATTAGAGAGTCCTCTGGCACTAAGAACCCTATGATTTGTTCTCATTACAAGTGTGATGATCATTACTCTACTTATTGTCCTTACAAGCCCAAGGGGACCAACCCAAAGATGAAATGGGTCCCCAAGCTAACTCTGAATCCCAAAATTTGAGTTGGGAACCAACACTCTCCTTTCTTGCAGGAAAAAGGTAGATGGATTGTTGATAGTGGCTGCACTAAGCATATGACAAGTGATATAAGCCATTTCTACAATTTCACCAAAAAGAAAGGAGGCTCGGTTACCTTTGGGGACAATAAGAAAGGTAAGGTTAAAGGTGAGGGTGATGTAAGTGAATCATTGTGTATCAAGAATGTTCTCTTTGTGGATGTCCTACATCATAATTTAATTAGTTTAAGTTAATTATGTGATAATGGTTACCTTATGCTATTTACTTCTTTTGAATGTTTGATTCTAGATTCCCTCACCTACCAATTCATATATAAGGGAACTAGAAGTGGTAATCTTTATGTTATTGTGCTTGACACTATTAAGCCTGTTGTTGGTATATGCCTAGTAGTCAATTCAAATGATATTTCTCTTTGGCATCGTCAGCTTGGTCATGTAAATATGCATCAGTTGAAGAAGTTGAGCAAAAAGGACTTGGTCAAGGGACTTCCCAAATACAATTTTGAAAAGGATGAGGAATTCCAACCTTGTACCCAAGGAAAGAAAACCAAGTCGTCCTTCAAATCCAAAGGATTCCTTAGTACCAAGAGAGCTCTCGAACTTCTTCACATTGATCTATTTAGACCAATGAGAACTCAATCACTTTGTGGTTCCAAGTATTGCCTTGTTATTGTCGATGATTTCTCTAGATATACTTGGACCTTCTTTCTCATTTCCAAGAGTTATACGCTTGATGTTTTCTTGAGTTTTTGTAAACGAGTTGAAAATGAAGACTCTTTCCACATCATTTCCATCTGTAGTGATCATGGGGGAGAATTTGAAAATGATCTTTTTGAACGTTTTTGTCAAAAATATGGCTATGCACATAAATTCTCTTCACCTCAAACACCTCAAAAAATGGGGTTGTAGAAAGGAAGAATAGGTCACTGCAGTAGATGGCTAGGACCATGCTTTTAGAGTTTGACACTCCAAAGAAGTTTTGGGCCAAAGTCGTCAGTACCTCATGTTTTGTGCAAAATTGGGTTTTTACACATCCTTCTTTAAAGAAAACCCCTTATGAGATATGGTGTAGTATAAAGCCTTCTATCAAGTATTTCCATATTTTCAGATTCCCTTGTTTTGTTTTGAATACAAAAGATTCTCTCGAAAAGTTTGATCCGAAATCTTACAAGGCCTTCTTTCTTGGCTATAGCACTACTAGCAAGGCTTATAGAGTATTTAATATTGATCTTGCTAAAGTAGAAGAATCCATAAATGTTAAGTTTATTGAGACTAACCCCTCTATTCCCAAAGATATTGTTCCAAATGATGATGTTGCAGGTGAGGTAATTCTTATTCTAAAAAACTAAACATCACCCAAAAGGGAAACGAGGTGGTCATTCAAGAAGAAGAGAAAGATGAAGAGAAGAAGGATCCAACTCCCTGATTTGCAAAGAATCATCCAAAAGAGTTGATCTTAGGTGATCCTTTTGAAAGAGTGAAGATGCGGGATGCATTCAATAAAGAACAAGCCAACAACGCCTTCATCTCACAACTTGAGCAAAATAACGTCAAGAAAGCTTGTGGGGATGATGAATGGATCCTAGCCATGCAAGAAGAGTTGGAGAAATTTGAAAATAACAAAATATGGACCCTAGTGCCAAGACCAAGTGATAGAAAGATCATTGGCACCAAGTGGGTCTATCACAACAAGCTAGATGAAAGCGGCAAAGTGGTAAGGAACAAAGCAAGGTTAGTGGCTCAAGGCTACAATCAGCAAGAAGATATAGATTTTGATGAAACATATGGACCTATAGCTAGACTTGAGTCCATTCGTATGTTGATTGCTTTTGATAGTTATAAAAACTTTCTTCTTTATCAAATGGATGTTAAAAGTGCATTTTCAAATGGTACAATTGAGGAGGAAGTGTATGTTGCACAACTCTCGAGCTTTGAATATGATAATTTACCTAACCATGTTTATTTGTTGCAAAAAGCTCTCTATGGACTCAAACAAGCAGCTCAAGCTTGGTATGAGAAATTAAATAACTTTTTGTTAGATCATGGGTATATCACGGGCAAAGTAGATTCTACCTTGTTTCTAAAGCACACCTCTAACAATTTTCTTATCATTCAAATATATGTTGATGATATCTTTTTGGTGAAACTAAACTTGAACTTTGCAAATAATTTAGTGATCTTATGCAGAGTGAATTTGAGATAAGTATGATGGGTGAGCTCACATTCTTCATCGTCTTTGAAATCAAGCAAACTAAAGATGGGAACTTCATCAACCAAGGCAAGTACATGAGCAAGCTACTTAAGCACTTTAGGACGGAGAACACCAAGTCGATGGACACACCCATGTAAAACACTGCCAAACTTGATAAGGATGAAGAAGGTGAAAAGGTAGATGAGAAACTCTATAGAGGTATGATTGGAAGTTTACTTTACTTAACTGCCTCTAGACCTGATATAATGTTTAGTGTTGGCTTGTGTGCTTGCTTTCAATCAAATCCAAAGAAATCACATCTTGTAGCTATTAAGAGGATTTTAAGGTACTTAGCGAGAACTCCAAAATTCATTCTATGGTACCCCAAGTCAAGGGACTTTACTCTTACAACTTACAGTGATGAGGATTACGATGGATGCTTGATTGATATAAAGTGAACAAGTGGCACTTGCTTTCTCCTAGGACCATGCTTGGTGTCTTGGTTTTCCTAGAAATAGAGCAAAGTGGCATTATCAACTACTAGGCTGAATACATTGCAACTGGGAGTTGTTCTGCCCAGGTCCTATGGATGAAGCAAATGCTCTAAGACTTTAACATTCATTTTGATGTTTCTCCTATTTATTGTGATAATACTAGTGCAATTAACTTGTCATACAATCCTATCTTGCACAGTAGATATAAGCATATAGAGGTTCGCCATCATTTTCTTCATGACCACATTGCCAAAAAGGATATCTATATCACGCATGTGGACACGGAAAATCAGTTGGCAGATATTTTCATTAAACCTCTAGCTAGAGAGCAATTTAACTTTATTAGATCTAAATTGCTCATAACTACTTTGAATGAATTTGATATGTCTTCTTGCTGGTTGTCATCTATTTGATATGCTTTGCCTAGGTTTTTTATCAGTATCACTTGCTAATATGTTAAAAATCAAATTTTCAAGTTCTGTTTGTTTTGTTTTCCTCTTACTTTTGGGTATTTTTCATAAAAGCTTGTTTTATCATAAAATAGTACCCAATGATTATTTATATGTGCCTAAGTATGTTTTAATGCAAAATGGACTTGAAAAATAAATTTAATTAGCACTCTAATGGCTAGAAATTAGAATTTCTAATGTTGGCTCAGTTGGACCATCGGGAGAGTTGCCAACTCAACCGATCAGAGGCTAAGAGCCTTTTTAAAGAGCTTATGGTCGATTTTCTGAGTCATAGAACTCGATCGATGGCCAAACTAGAGCAAACATAAGTTAGGTTCGACCGACTTTTCTCCCTCTCAACTAGAGAAAAATCGATCGATCCAACCTCTAGCCTCCTTAAGCTCTCAACCCTAGCCCTGACCTTCCTCTCCCTAGCCCTAGTTCGATCTAGATTGACCTACATTGAACTCTTCCCTATCAACCTTAGGTGTGTGGATGGGTTTTGGTGGCCCATCCTCTCCATGTCGTCTCCATGACATCCAATAGGAGAAAGAGGGTGGCCCCAGCTGGAGCATCATCATCGTCTTCCAACTCGCATCCCAAACCCTTTGATGACACCTTATTTGTCTCCAATGAGGCTCTCAATAGGTACAAGGAGCTCCTTCCTAGGAATACTTTTCCATTCCATGCTCTTTTTGAGCCATCCCCTCACAGAAAAAGGGTCATTGATCAAGTGGTCAAGTTTCTATACAATCACCATCTCTCTGTCTTGTGTGTCGAACTCCTGTGCTACAACAATTCCATAACTAGCATAAAATCCGTTCATGAATTATATGCTAACTTGCAATGGAATTATGACACACTCGTACCACCACCCAATACTCAAGTAGTCTTCACTTCCATGATCACTGGGAAGAAATTTCAAGTCTCTGAGGATACCCTAAACATTTTCTTCTCGGGTACCAAGGTGACTGACACTTGGAGGAAGGACTACCCTGAGTATTTTGACCTAGTTGAGCATGAGTCCTTCTACAAGAAATATGATATTACTCTCTCTAATATTCATAAATTCTTGAAGAAGACTCAATTCCCATATAGGAAGAAGTGTACCCTTCCCTCCTTCACCTTATACCTTAAGAACCAAAGCGCCAGACTAGTGAAGCCAACGGTAGGTAAGTGAGAGAAAGCTCCAACTTCTCTCTAGAAACAAACTCCCTGGTACATCCCTGATCGATACCATCTGCCCCTCCCGGTGTGCTCCCACTTGCCCTCCGCCACAAGATATTTGCTCGGCTCGTTGTTGGTGACGATCTCCCCCGCTGTTTCAGCCGACATCCGACTCTCCCCATCCCAGAGTCATAAAAACATTTTTCAGGTTTTTCTTCCCTCGACCATCTCTCTGCATGTTGATGGTGGTCATCTTCCTGCAGCCCTGCGATCCGATTTCCCTCTATTGAACGTTTCCACAGTGCCTGACTTTCGTGCTCTCCAGCATGCACAAGGGTTTCTCAGGTATGAAAACAAAATCCGCCTCTGCATCTACTTAATTTGCTTTCCTACGATCCCAAATCGAGTGATTCATCTCCTACCTCCACCAAGTACCGCTTAACCTTCGCCTTCTGGAACCTGTCAAAGCGGCGCCACAATACAAGTAAAGGCTTTCCCCCTTTACTACTCCTTGCACCACTAATGTCTGCAATAAATTCTGAGCATAAAAACCTCCTTTGCGACACATTTTGGGTATCACAAAGGACTTATAGAAACATGCAGAAGTTAATTCATTGATTACGCCTTCCACATCATCAGAGATCGAGCATACCCTCTTGCTTCATACCATCTAAGCAACAATATTTACCTTCATACAAAATCTCGCTTCAAAAATCCAAATTTTATTCTCCTTGCCGACCATAGCTCTCCTTCCCAAGTTCAACTTGGCTGTCAGATCAAATCAGAATAATTTTTGGCTCAGAAAATAGCATTTAAGACCCATCAAACGATCCGAAAACACCATGCGTACAGGAGGTGTGCTCACCCTCGCCTCATGCATAAATACACCTTGCATGCATAGAAACGGGAAGACTTCAGCTTTCCGTCTTACTTTAAGGAAAAAAAACCCTTGGTGACAAAAGGCAACACAAAATCTTCGACATCTCTCACCGACATGAACTCCTATTTCTCCTTCATGGAAATCCCTCTCTCAGACCCCTCCTTTTTAGAAATCATTCCATTACCACGAGCTTGGATCTATCACAAGTATGACATCTCGTCGGGCACCTGCATGATAAACATTGGACATCGCTCCTTCCAGGTGAAGGTCTCATGGTCCCTCCCCACCACTACAACATGGGGCAAAAAAAACCCCTTCCTCCTCATATCTGAAGGGTGGAGCGACATGTGTGCCGAGCTGAAGCTCAAGCCTGAGTGGTCGATCTTCATTCAACCGATGGAAAATCGTACTTTTCTAGCTTGGGTGCGAGACTTCATCAAAGATTCTCCTCCGGAGTTAGCCTATCTTCACAAAAGACATGATCAAGATAGCTCTTCATCGTCCAACTCGGTAGACCAACTCTTCGTCAGGGATGAGTACCAACCCCCCTTGGGTGCAAAATCATGGCCTATTTCCATCTCCTCTGGATCTGATGACGATGATGATGATGTCACATCCATTATGGAACAACATCAAAGTTCAATCGTTGAAAGGTATAAACTTTTCCCCTCCCCATCATTTACGGAAAAAAATAAGCCCAATTTGTCATCTTTACATAAAACCCTAAAACCCTGACCCTCCCCAGTCGTGGAGGTGATCATCCCCAAAGACTTGGATCACCTAAACGCAGCCTTTCCTGTTCTAGGACATGCAAAATCATCCATCCTTATAAACAATCTCCTAGATAAAACCCCCACCGCCCAAATCTGGACATCGGTCCCCCCAAAAAAACCTTTTCGAGCTATGCACTGTTCCCTTTGCCTCCGTATCAACCACTCGACATCCAGATGCTTTTCTCACCGCTCATGTTTTGGATGTCACCAGATAGGTCACATAAAAAGATTTTGTAAAGCTCGCCCCCCCCCCCCCAAACTAGGACAAAACCCATGCAGATCCCACTTCCTCCTCCATGCACCACCACTCAGTTAGATACCCGCCTTTTCATAAAACCTCCACAGTCCCAAAAAAGTCATTTTCTGATCACATGCACATTACACACCCCCCAACATCATTACCTTTCAAAAAACTCCTTTGCATGCCTCGTGAATCTCCCGCCTGAACATGCAAACGCTACCCCTTCACGCCATCTGATCACAAACTCCCGTTCTCCTCCTATATCTAAACCCTTTCACAAGCCAAAGAAACTCACAGTCACTACGCACAAACCACAATCCAAAAACCCTCCCCCTCCAACCCCATCACAAACACATAACATTATCTTTCCATCTGCCTCATCAAACATGAAAGTTCCAGACCACCTGGAATATGTGATCGCTCTTGACCTTCCTGCCAACTCAATGCGTCTTCTCAAGGTCCTCACCCTTAGAAGCATTCTCATTTCATTTGAAAACAACCTTGACAACAACCCCATTAATGTCCTGGATATTACACGTGCCCTAGCCCTACTCATTCCCGGTCAAACCATCCTCAAACCAAAAAATTTCTCTCCTACCCAGCTCATCTATACTGTCCCAGAAAGTAATAAGATAAACCACCTCTTCAATCAAGTTCTCACCATTCCCTGTGGATCGAGCTTCATCATGGCCAGACTATCAAAATGGTCTGCCGACTTAGGTTCTTTTCCTGAACCCGCTGGTGGTTCTGACTGGGTCGCCGTCTCAAATCTCCATCCTCATCTTTGGGAAATTGAGATCTTCAGAGGCATTGCACATTCAATCAGGGATACTCTATAATACATCAGCCATGAAACCTTACATCCTTCACAATACATCAAAGCATATTGTCTCCTTTCTGTCAAAGCTGCTATCTCCCTTCCTCCTACTATCAATATTAGAATTGGCGAATCCATCTACAATTTAAAACTTTCTGCTGAACATCCTACCGAGAACATTACCGCCTTCTCAAACCTCACAACACATCCACCATCTTGGTTTAGCCCAAACAAAGATAAAATGTCTTCCATGCATTCCAGGGCACCAAACGACTGAAACCATGTTTGGATACGGAAAAACTCAAACCACTCCAAAAACTCATACCTCCAACCAAGTAAGAAAAGAACCAGATCGCCCGAACCATCATTCCATGATAACAAATACTTACCAAGAGGCTCCACTTTCCCATCTCCTTCCTCTACTAAGGAAAGCTACCCATCTCAAAACCAAAAACATCAAGCTACAAAAATCTAAACCTCATCTCAGCATAAGGATGAAAATTCTTTGCAGAGTACGGAGCAGGAGAGCCCTCAACAAAGGCATACATCCAGCTACCTTCAGAAGATCATGAAGCCAAATCACAAAGACACAAACAGTGCTATCATCGTCAACAGAGCAAAGACAGGTACTCCTCCAAATATCTCTCCCCGTTCATTTAGTGACATAACTTCTGCTTATCCATTATCATCAACTCCCCCTTTTAAAGACATAGATAAAGATTTAGATTCTATTGATGATTTAGCATCTTGGTCAAACATAAATAGTTTCACTTCCTTTGCAAATAAGATTGGCATTCAACTAGATGATGAAGAAAATGCTCATACAGTCCTAGATAAACTAGAAACCTTTATGGGCTGGACAAATAAAAGACTCCTGATAGCTGTAAAAAAATCCTCGACCTTCTAAAAATCATGTTAAGCGTAAATCATCCCAAGATTTAAATATGAAAATCACTTCTTGGAACATATGTGGAGCTTCCAACCTCCAAAGAAGAAAAAAATACGCACTCACATATACAAAAACAAAATTGACCTAATTACCATTCAAGAAACAAAAACCTTTTTAACCCCTTTTGCTCTCAAAACAATAGGGGGAAATAGAATCACCAACTGGATCCAATTACCCCCTGAGGGATTCAAAGGAGGCCTCTTAGTTGGTTTTAACAACCAATCTCTAGCTTCACAAAACACATCAATCCTTAACTTCTCAATAACCATTGAATTCAAAAACCTTTCTGATGTTTATCTTTGGTCTTTCTCTGGAATCTATGGGGAACCAGGATACAAAAAATCCATCTATCTTGCCGAACTAAATCATCTCATTACAAAATTCCAATTGACCCCCTGGATTTTGGGTGGAGATTTCAACCTGATCACTCAAGACTCTGATAGGCTCAGCTCCAGCCACTCCCCACAATCTATGTCTGCTGCAGATAAGAAATTCAGTAAGATGCTTACAAACCACTCTCTGATTGATATCAAACCATCAAATGCTTTATTCACCTGGTCTAGAAACCAGACATATGCTAGACTCGATCACTTCATTTGCACAAGCCTCTGGGAAGACAAACACCCTCTCTCATCTGTCCATATCTCCCACCGAACCATATTTGATCACTTCCCTCTAATCCTTGACACATCTTCTACCTCTTGGGGCAGGCGACCATTCAAATTTCAAAATTGTTGGCTCTCCATAAACAATTTCTCCAGATCTTGTCTAGATCCATGGAAACTTGCCGACTCACACATAGTTAACATAGGACTACATATCCAAAACAACACAAAAAATATTAAAACCCATATCAAAAAATGGAAACTCCAAAACCCAAACAACTTATTTGAAATACAAAAAAATCTTGAAGATCAGTTCCTTTTTGTGGATAAGGATCCATATGATGACCCTGCTCTTATCCTTACCATCAAAGTCGATCTGGATCACATAAACAATTGTATTGACACCAAATGGAGACAAAGGGAAAAAATCACTTGGGATAAAGAAGGTGACAAAAACACTGAATATTATCACAAATTTTGTAACCAAAGTTTTCGACATAATACCATAACCCATCTAACAATAAATGGCAGACTCACATCACACAAACAAACCATAATAACTCACATAAATAACCACTTTAAAAATATCTTCAATAACAACCACAATCCCACGTGCCTAAATAACTTATCATGGGACACCATTTGTCAAAAAAACATAAAAAATCCACAAGAACTCATCAAATCTTTCTCCCTTGAAGAAGTGCATGCCGCCATCTCTGACCTAGGTAAAAATAAATATCCCAGACCAGATGGACTCAACACTGAATTCTACCTGGTAAATTGGGACCACTATAAAAAAGATTTCATAACCTTTCTGTCTGCTTTCCATGCTAGTACAAACCCACATAACATCATAAAATTCATAAATAAAACATTTATTACTCTAATTAAAAAAAATAGTCAACCTGACCACATTTCCCACTTCTGACCCATCAGCCTTATTAATACCTCATATAAAATCATTGCTAAAACACTAGCAAACATGATTAAACCTCACTTGGAGGACATCATCCCGCTAAACCAAACTGCCTTCCTCAAAAACAGAAGTATACAAGATGCCTACCTAATGGTCAATGAAACAATTCATCTTTGCCATAAAAACAAAAACCCCCTTCTATCTATCAAACTAGATTTTGAAAAAGCTTTTACTTTGTTAATTGGCAATGTCTTATTAAAACTCTTAAGGGCTTTGGTTTTCCTAACATATGGGTAAATTGGATCCATGCTTGCATATCTACAAATCACTTCTCAACTATCATAAATGGTGTTCCATTTGGTTATTTTCATAACACAAATGGACTTCGACAAGGAGACCCTCTCTCTCCTTACCAGTTCATCATCATTACAACGATCCTTTCCCGTATGATCCAATTGGGCAAACAACATGGTCTTATATGTTCCCCTGAGGATTGTAAGGAGAACATCATTCAATTTGCAGATGATACCATTATCTTCTCCTCCCCGGATGAATCCTCCCTTATTAACATCTTCAGAATCATTGGCATCTTCTCATATATTTCTGGACTCAAAATAAATATGCAAAAATCTTCCATCTTGGGGTAAACATAAATCAACCTTCATTGGAGCACTTTAGAGATCTCTTAAAATGCAAGACAGAAGAATTTCCAATCAAGTACCTGGGCCTTCCCATTACTCCATACAACATAACAAATGCTATCTAGTCCCCTATCATATCAAAAATAAACACAAAACTCACAAATTGGACAAACAACTTCCTTAACCTCTCTGGAAGACTTACCCTACTAAATAGTGTCATCACTCCTATCACTACTCACTTCCTGAGATGTGTTCCCCTGCCCTCAAAAACAAAATCCATTCTAGACAAAATCAGAAGAAATTTTCTTTGGAACAACTTTCACAAATCGGATAAATTAGGAAAACATTATCATCTTGTTAACTGGAAAACCATATCTGCTCCTATCGATCAAGGTGGTTGGGGCATCATAAACATTGAAACTCACTCACTCTGTCTTATAACAAAAATCATCGATAGTCTGCTCCAAAATAAACCAAAAATCTGGACCCCACTCATCCAAAACAAATATTACCAATGCTCACCCCCATGGCATCATATCCCAAAAAAAAAAGCTTCCCCCCTTTGGAAATACATAAACAAAAACATCCAAACGATCATTCAAATCATAAACATGCCCCCACACTCTCACCAAAATATCTCCTTCTGGTTCGATCCTTGGTTCGAAAACAACTCAATCATCAATCTTCGACCAAATTGGACCATTCCAAATAGACTACTCAACATGAAGATAGACAAAGCTCTACCTCTTATCACCAGCATCATATCAAATTCTCTTAAAAGATGCATTCAAACACATATTAGCCAAAACGAATTCAGAAATCTAGCTCTATCCTTGGAAAACAACACCTCAAATTCCATTACTTGGAAATGGGGTAGCAAATACTCGGTTAAACAAGCCTACTCCCACTTTTCCTATAGAGGTCTATCCCCACCAACAACAAAAATCTGGAAACAAAAATGGCCGCAAAAATATAAAACATTCCTTTGGCTTTTACTACAAAACAAACTTCTCACATGCGAAAACATTACAAAAAAGGGATTTATTGGACCATCCAGATGCTCCCTTTGCGGAAAAAACAGTGATTCTATTGATCACATCTTCTTCAAGTGTATCTTCTCACAAAATATCTTCTCACATTTTTCACGAAACTGCCTTCCTGACCTCAAGGAAGCTACTTTCCCCTTACAAATCACACCAAATAGACATTACAAAAAATTCAAAAGCAGTGATATCTTCACCACAATCAGTTGGAATCTATGAAAAGAAAGAAACAACAAATTTTTCAACAACAAAAAGAATCTGGAACAAAATATTATATCACAAATAGATGCAGATCTTTACATTCTTACAAAATGCAGATAACCATGTTGAAGATGGACAGGTCGAATCTGATGAAGGAGAGTCTGAAGCAAAATTTTTGTGTGACCTCAAAGCCATGGTGGATGATGAAACAGGCGTCAGTATAGTTCAGCAGCAACTGTGATTCCATTCTCGGGTGGATGCTTTTTTAACAAACTTGGGTTTATCTCCATTTTTGCCTTCCTGGGGCTTGTTAAGGGGTGCCTCCCCCACTTAAACAAAACATTTCTTTATCATTTCTAGGCTTGCATATCATCAGTTTTTACTTCTAGTCTATGATATTTTCAACATCTTGTAAGGTACTCACATAAGCAGGTTTTGCTTGCTTGATGTGTTTTCAATATATGACTTAACCTTTCCTAAAAAAACCTTATACCTCAAGAACCGCATACTTTCCTTAGTTGTTAACTGCAATATTCATCCCAAGGAAAATCAGAATGAAATTGCAGAAAACACTGTGGTAATTATGTTTTGTCTCTTAAAGAAAATAGGAGTCAAGTGGGAAAGATATGTTCTCCACCATATAACCTACTTTGACTCAAGTAAGAACACTCGTGGCACCCACCCACCCTACCCAACCCTGATCTGTGGTCTTTTTCAACTTGCCACTGGCAAATCTCTTTTCCATGACCTTCACTACAAACCTACCCAGAAAGGAGTTTGCATTAGTGAGACCACACTTCAGAAGTTTGTGCATATCCCATCCTCTACCACACCTGGAGCCTCTACCTCTACTCGTGCTCCTCCACCACCTCAACCTACCTGACCTACCTGTGCCTCGTTCCATGTATCCAATGAAACCCTTATGGGCTACATGATGCATCAACAGGAGTATAACCTTTAAGTTCAAGATCACATGCATCAGAACCTCTGTACCATCATGTCTAACATGAACCTATCATGTGCACATCCTTATCCTGCCTATCAGCCCTACCTAGGAGGTAACTATGCATCCTATGGATATGATCACTTTTACCTAGCCCCTCCACATGATTCTTCCACTGCTACACCCTCTGTTATTGGTGGATCTACCCCGGGAGTGTTGCCTCTACCTGCTGGCCCCTTGACCACCTTACTTTCCAGTCTTGGTACTTCTGCTCCCTCCTTCCCACAGGCCAATGAGCTCCATGCTCTTAGCATGTCTTGGGCTGAGTAGAATGCATGTTGGCCCAGCCATGGTTTTGGTTCCCTTACTGATGAGGAGATGTCAGACCAGGCTGATGAGGAGGTTGATGGTGGTGATGAGGAGGCTTCTAAGGATGATGATGGTTGTGATGGCTTTGTTGATACCTCTGGTGATGAAGGTGATGTTGATGTCTCTGTTGCACCTTCAGATGGAGATAATGACTACGAGCTAGAAGCTTCTGATGATGATGTGGACATAGATGATCTAGATGTTTAGATTTTATAGTTTTTAGTCTAGATGTTGATCATATATATCTTTCTAGGATCTTTTGTATTAAAAACATCTAGGCAAATTTTTTAGCTTTACTATTTTATAATCATGTTTTCATCATTTTGGCTTGTAGTTGCTTCTGTGGACATGCTCTCTATGTTGTAATCTTAATATTTTGTACACTTACTCTTTGATTTACTATATCTCATGAGTTGGTGCCATGTTTATCGTATTTTGATTATGACTTAGATTGTGTGTTTCTCTCGTCTCTGTTTGGTGTATGCTTTGAGATTACATGTTGTGGATGGATGTTTGGTTGTGCTTGGAGAAGCTATGTTTCTGTGCTCTTCTACCCCCCCTTCCTTTCTTTTTTTATAATGTCAAAAGGGGGAGAGAAGTTCAATGTTTTGAAGCTCAACCATATTGCTTTTATTGTCTATGTGGTCCTTTTCTTGCTCATTATATGCTTTATCATGTGACTTGCTACAAGACCATATAGTATATATGTCATGTTGCTTTGTGTAGATAGACTAACTATGCAGGTATAAGAGTAAGCATAGATTGAGGGGGAGCAATTCACACTTTACAAATCATGAATCCCCCTACAATTCACAAGGCAAAGGTATAACTTTACATATTCATGTCAATATGATTGAGGAATGGTTTATCATTGTCAAAAAGGGGGATAATGTTGACTTGAGAGTTATACATTGCCCATATTTTGATAATGAGTAAACTATTCCATTCCTATGTATCTAATATGTTTGTTAAAGATTGATTTCAGACTTTAGGTACATGAAAAGGATCAAATTACACAAGCCCTAGCTTGTTCAAGTTCAAGTCAAAAGCAATGTAAGTGTGCAATTTGGGAAATCACTCCAAAAGACTTGGATGACTTTTGTGATCATTTGTATTGATGATATGACTTGTAACTAAGATGAGAAAAAATTAGGGACACTTAATTCCAACGTTTGATCACTCAATGTCAATTTAGAAAATTTGTCACAGGCTGTTCATCGGTTGAGTTGGAAACTCGACCGATCCAGTGATGGATTTTCTGGAGAGACCAATCGGTCGAGTAGCGCACTCATAGAACTCAACCGATTGATCAACTAAGTAAAACTGATTTTGACTCATCAGTCGAGTTTCCAAGGACAAACTAGACCGATAGTTTGAAAATTGGCTTTGTCACTTAGTGGATCGGTCGAGCTATCTTTATTGAAACTCGACCGAATGTATTGTACAGAAAATGTAGAAAATGTGATTATAATTGTTGGAGTGTTATTTTGAGCGATAATAGATCTCTTGTAACTTGGAAAACAACTACATTTCACCCTAAGTGATCCCACACTTAAGGGAACACCTTCAACTATAAATAGGACCCCTTGGAGTTCATTGCAAGTTTGCTCATTCATGTTATTCTAAGTCCTTGCTATAATTGAGTGTGTTGCAACTCCTTGAGCCTCTTTCTCTCTCTCTCATTTACATAGCATTTTATGATTATGGGTGAGTTAGGCCAGTTGTAAAAGAGATACTTCCTTGTGCTTGTAAAGTTCTCATTCCATTCCATCTTCCCTACCCCTTTTCTCGAAGAAGCAAAGGTCAAGCAAGATACTCCGAGAGAAGGTGAAGTTGTTGTTCTTATTCTTCAAGGTTGAAGAAGAGGAGAAGATCTTCTCCAAGTAAAGGAGAAGGGCAAGGCCAAGATTCAAGAGAGTGGGAAAATTCCTTCAAGGCCAAAGACTTGATGCAAGTGTGGGTAAGTCCTTGTTGAAGGCTGAAGACATCTTGATCAAGTGGGTAACTCCTTGTGTAGGTGGAAGAATCTTGTCTTGAATAGGTAACTCCTTGGATGTATGGTGGTCTCCTTATATCTCTTGTGAATGGAATATAAGTATACATGGATTGCAAAGTCCTAGAGTTTGACCTCTCTAGATAGTGGATTAACCCTCTCCTAATTTGGAGAGTGGAACCACTCTAAACCACCTTGTCCAAGTGCTTGTTTCAATTTCTCTCATCCTTGTTATTCTTGTTTAGTTAGGACTTTAAATTTCTCTTAAGCTATTGGTTTTGATTGATATAATTTGAAGGTCTAACTTATCTTGTGAGAATTTTGAAATTCTATTCACCCCCCTCTAGAGCCCTAGATCCAACAATTGTTACATGTTGTTCTAAAATGAAAATGAGGAACTTTTTGCTTCCATGTTGTTAAGTTATTTCTTTTATATGTATCTTGCCTGAAAAAATGGCCTATTTAGTTATTTTATTACATTTGTCATATTCAACATATACAATGGAATTTTTATATGAATTTTTTTGCAGTGTTTCCTAACTACTATAAGAAGAAATCTCAACAATTCGGATCTATTTGTGGATAAAATAGTTGAACTATGGATATGTTCATGTGGAGTTTAAATTTAGGTTTTATTTCTACTAATGCTATACCTTAGTACCAAGTTCTAAAATCTACTATTATTTCTTAATAAAATATGACTAATTATATTAATTAATAATCCAAAGCATAATTTATGTAGTACCATGTGACCATATAGTTACCCTAATACTCAGAAGTCAAGAGAGAAAAATGAGTATCCTTATAGAAATCCTGGATTTAACAAGGTACTTAGGTTCATGTATTGTTGAATCTATGTAGATTAGTGAGGTTCTATATCAAGTATGGTCCCCTTGCCTCCCTAAAATCACTTTTCTATTTAAGTTTAGTTGAGGCCATATCTCCTATTGTGAACTGCCAATGTGAATGGGAAATATGTGACATGATGAAATATGGGCAATAGTGTGACACCCCGATGGCACACAAATGAGATTACTCAAAACAAAGCGTTTGATTAACAATTAAACAACCAGATGACCATAACAGTAGGTAAAATAAAATGAATCTCATATAATCATCACTATGCAGAAACATGCTACATCCAGGTTCACAACTCATAACATATCACATACCATACGAGGTATTTACAAATGTATAGTGGCAATCTATCATGCACCTATTATAAAAGATCAGTTCACATGTACAAGCCACTTATATACATCAAATACATACTACCAAAACACGTATCAAGGTACATATCATCTACAAAAGACATCCCTTCCCAGATCTGAGAGTACAGGGATGACACTAGGACTCTACCACACAACACTAGAAGCTATCCAACCTTCTGCACCTACTGAACTCCAAGATACTCTTCCTCAATAGCACGATCCTTCCCACACTACTGACAACCACCTAAAAATATGTGGCAAACCATGAGGGTGATATCCATGTCCCAACAAGAGACATAACTCTCCGCCAATGATTATTGAAACATAGCAAGATCTATCATTATTAAGCAGGATGATCATATTCAGCTAAATGAATAATTTAAACTGATTACACAGGATAAGTAGGTTAAGTTTCTTCAACAGATAAACATGGCATTTTACATGTTTAGAAGGAATATGAAGAATATGTATAACAATTAACTCATGATACTATATTACATATCAATGAGCAGTATAAGAAACAAGGCAAGGGTAAACATCCAATGTGAATCATGTTTATCCCTAAGCAGGTATACTACACATATGTATTATGTCTTTTAAGCCCCAAGGGGATGAGGTATACCACTCATACTCCAAATGTCACTACAAAGTCAAAAATAGTTTCATACATGATCTAGGAGATTCGAACTCCTATAACCTCATCTGCCCTTGATTGACACGAGTCCGTTGTAGTGACATATAAAGTCCAACTGCAAAACAGCCTAGTCTGCCTTGGTATATAGGTCACGACACTAGTGAACATGGTATACAAACCCAATCATCTGTGGTACACTTGCAATTGCCATCTATCACATCATATACACTAAGACACGACCACAATCGTTCTCCTACCGAGGAACGACCATAACCATCCTCAAAACCTCAGGATCAAGATGACAAGGGCGTTCAGTCACTTGCACCTCACATACTCAACAATATGTGCTCCAAGTTTCCCTTAAGAATACTCATTTCACCATCCAGCAACTTCGGAGATTGGAATGGATCTATGGCCAGGACAACTACATGATTAGGGTTTTACTTGATTAGTTAATACCAATTGTGTGTGTTTTAAATGCATCAATCAAGTTACATATAAACCCTAGAAAGGTTCTACAAAAGATAAGGTAGGTTGCAACTTTAAAAGATATAAAATGTATAAAGTATAAACTTGTCACATCATCACATGGTATTGTCCCACTACCATACATAAGGCCATTACCGTTATTACGTCACCATGGGATACTAATCCCTTATCACATCACACAAAGGATATCACCTCAATTAGATCACAAATCCATTGCCCAGGTCATAAAACCATACACATTGTTCCCTACAATAACATTATCATCTCTACATTCCTCATCAAGGCTCATAACCATCACATACGTCTCATAAGAGATATCATAATCAATTATAAGATATGATGCTTACTCAATAAAAATTTAGGGTTACAACCTTAGGAGAGAGAAAATACTTTATCATCATGCTAACTACTCAAGAAAGCTAAGCAAATTCATTATGTACTTGCAATTAGGGTTAGATTTCAATAATGTAGCCGAATTAGGGGTTCATAATCAGCAATAACTATAAACCCTAGATACCATTCTCTCCCACATTCCCGGAAGCACATTAGGTCAATAATCAACATCATAGGGTCAACTACATAATGAAAACATATGTCCAAAAATTCTCATCAGCCGAAGAGATATTGACCACATCGTCTTCATCGATCGAAGAGATGAGTCACTCTCATCAACCACATAGAACAAGCACATCAACGACTGAAGAGAAACAAGGTCAAGTCTTCGACCATATAGAACCACATCAAGCCATCAACCTAAGAGAAACACACCATTCCAACAATCACTAGGGTTAAGTACATCATCATTCGAAGAACACTTGAATCATCATTGACCAAATAAGATATAGAACTTAACAACCATCAAGGTGCAGAAACCTTAGCGACCAACATGGCCTCAAAACTTGGCGACTAAAGAAATTGAACAAAAACTCATAGTCCAAGTCATGAGATTGAACTTGGTGATCATCAAGAGAGAGAACACCATTCACCACATGATCAAATAGATTAGTCATCTCCATGAAACTGAAACCAACAAAGAGTAAAGCACATGAAGGAAAACCACCTCAAAGACCTAAATCCAACCATCAACATGAGGGAAAACTGAACCAACAAGATGTAACCACATGAAGGAAAACAACACCAAAACCCTAAGTCCAATCGTCATCAGGTCAAGGAAAACCCATGTCATGAGAGAGAAACCATCATTTAGCACATGCATGCAAAGATCAACACTCCCATAATAAACAAAATAAACATGCACAAGATGAGGGTTTCATCAAAAAGGGGTTTATCTATTCAAGAACACCATAAAACATAACCCTATATCATAGAATTTATCACTATTCTACTTAGAACCATGGTTTAAGAGTATATTAATTGCATGCATGGTTAAGCACAACACTAATCGAGGAAAAAGTTATTTAACTCACCTTGGATGTGAAGAAACAACTTCAAAAGCAAGGACGCTCCAAGAAGAGAGGAAACCTAGCTTGATCACCTCCACGTCCAAGCTAGCACCACCTCAAAGAAAGAAGAACAAATTCCAAGTTAAATGATCACAAGGAAAATGGCATAAACCCTAAGATGAAAAGACAAGAAAGAGAGGTGATCTTCAACTCAACTTAGGCACTACCATGGAGAACCATGGATTCGGCTAAGAAGAAAAAAGTTCTCAAGCTCAACTCAAGCACTACCATGGAGAACCATGGGTTTGGCCAAGAAGAGGGGGAAGGAAGATAGGGTAGCAAGAAAATGAATATCAAGAAGGGTAGATCACTTACCAAGGTCAAGGAACACCAAACGATCACCAAAGAAGAGTTCCTTCAAACCCTAGCTCACATGCAAAGGGGTTCGACCACCTTCTCCAAGATCAAGGTCCTTCCTTCACTACCAAGATCACAAGGGGGACAAACTCCAAGGAGAAGAGAGAAAGAAAAGGGTGCAAAAGGGATCACTTTCATGCAAAGAGAGTGGTTTATATAGCTAAGGGTAGGAGAGAAGGAAGGGAGGTTAGGTTTCCAACTAAATATATCATGTGTCCATCATATCTCATTCATGCAAGAACTAAGTTCACACATGAAACATGGGTCGTTAAAACCAAGGAAACTCAATGAACTTACTTGATCCATAAAGCCATTAATCGAAGAAAACATAGCGACCAAAGGAGATCAAAACCCTAGTGATCACGTAGAACCCAAATCCTAAGTCTCTTAGCAACCAAAGAGAGGGTTCAAGGTTCATCAACCGTAGAGAACACAAGGCACATACAAAACTTTTCAACCGCATAGGACATGGTAGAAGAGACAACAAGGTGATCATTGAAAATAAAGCCCTTTGGTCAAAACACAAGGCAAGGTCAACCATCGAACTAGGGCATCCAAGCAATTCCTAGAACATCAACACATGACATCACATCAAACCAAGATCTAACAAGGCTATAGGGTTCCAATCTCCCCAACATGATGCCAAAACATGTGGGTTACACAAAGCATGTGACAAATTGCAAGATAAACCCTAAACATGGGTAATTTGCATTTAGGTCCAAAACAAGCACAAATATAACATAAATATCTCAAATAGTGTCCAAACTGGACCAATACTTGAAGAATATGAATGTCACATGTTATCAAAGCACGTCACATGATTAAATTAAGGTTTTAAGCATCTAATTATGCTAAGAAAGCAAGATCAACCAAAAAGCTAGGTCGGGGTTTTACAACCCTAAACCTGTAATCAGGATTACACCCCTAAAATCCTAAGCAAACAAAGATGGGTACTTCCTACACATTTCATCCTCTAACTCCCAAGTGGCTTCCTCCATGCCACGGGGATGCCACAAAACCTTAAAAAGAACTATATCCTTCTTCTTCAACTTCTTCAGTCTCCTATCCAATATCAACACAGGACCTTCAACATATGACACATCCTCTTCCAACTAAACCTCCATTGACTGTAACACTTGCTCTGTATCTATATGGCACTTCCTCAACATAGAAACATGGAGCACAAGATGTAACTTGTGCAACTTTGGCGGTAGATCCAACTTGTAAACCACCTTCCCAACATGTGCCACCATAGGGTAAGGTCCCATAAATCTGGGAGCCAACTTACCCTTCTTACCGAACCTCAGCATGCCTTTTCAATGAGAGACCTTGAGATACACCTTGTCTCCCAGTTGAAAATCCAATGGCCTGTGATGATTATCAGCATACGACTTATGTATGTACTGGGCTTCCTTCAACTATTTTCATATCCCTTTGATATTTACTGTAGTCTGTTGCACAAGCTCAGGGCCCAAAAGTTGATACTCGCATGTCTCATACCATCAGAGAGGTGAGCAACAACGCCTTCCATACAATTCTTCATACAGTGCCATATCTATATTCTACTAAAAATTGTTGTTGTAGGCAAACTCTATCAAACTCAGATGCACATCCCAACTTCTAAGAAACTACAAGACGCAAGCCCTTAATAGATCCTCTAATATCTAAATGGTCCTCTCTGATGGACCATCTGTCTGTGGTGAAATGTTGTAAACTTCAACTGTGTACCCATGACTGTATGTAGACGCTTGTAGAACCAATTGGTAAACTGAGGACCCATGTCAGATATTATAGTCATTGGGATACCTTGCAAACACACTTTCTCATCCCCATATATCTTTGCCAACTTTTCTGTTGCATATGTCATCTTCATAGGAAGGAAGTGAACTGACTTGGTCAACCTATCCACTATCACCCAAATGAAATCATGCCCTTTGGCTATCCTTGGAAGACCAACTACAAAGTCCATAGTGATATGATCCCATTTTCACTGCGGTATAGGCAATAGTTGCAACGTCCCTGAGTATTTTTATCAGCATACATGTGAATGATGTTAGAAGTTTCATTCAGACATTTCTCACCCTTATTGGTTTATGATGATTAAAAAGGATCTATTTGACATTGTATTTTCAAGTTTTCCTGCTTGTTGTCATAAGGTAGATGGGATGCCACATTCTAGGACAGAGGAAGAAGTAGAAGAAGAAGGCAAAGTGGACAATGTCGTCGCAATAGGGTGTTGTTGTTTATAGTAGTTGCTTACATTCTAGGGCATATAGTTCATGGATACTCTGAGCAAAGGAATAATGACCTTTGGTGATGGTGTGTCCCCTTGAAGTCGTGTGGCCATCAATTGGCTCTTGTATGGGCGATGGGAAGTGACATGTTGGAATATCAAGTAGGTGGGTGTGAGGTGAATCATTATGTCAGTTCAAATTGTTAGAACTAATGTCTCTTAACATTAGACCACTTGTTGTCATGGCATTAGAGACATGGGGGTAGGGAGAATGAAGATAATGGAAGAGAAAGAAGAGAAGGAGAAGGGTATGAGGTGTAAAACTCACACATCTAAACTATTGTTACACATTAGAAGTCATGCTCTACCGTTTTTTTTCAAAATTACATGTGTCTAGCTAGATGGATGATATGAAGTCTTATGGAAAGAAGACCTCTACATGATAGTTCATGTCAATAGTAGACCTTATCGGAGAAGATAGATCGAAAGGAGGAAGAAGATCACATAACAAGCATCATGCCAAAGGTTGTCATTTGGCCTTCTCACTTGTAGGCCTTGGATGTCCTTAGGAGACCTGAGGCTGAAATTCTTCTTATTCTTTTACTAATTGTAGGAAATAGAGGAGTAGGATTTGAGCATGAGATATTGTGTAGAACAACATGGTGTCTTTTTTCTGCATGGTTTGTGCTTTAAAACAAGTAAGAGGGTGATATTAGGGTCAGCACCAGTGAATGAATCCATTAGAGTGGCGTCCTTTAGTATCAAAGAAGTGGACATAGAGTTCATTTGTGACAACAGGGTTGAAATCAATTGTCTAGTTCTCTTACACAAGAACTCATGACACATACATATTGAAGACATGTGGAGAAATACAATGTGCTCTTCATCAAGCCTGTAAATTATGTGATCCCTAAGATAGAGCATATCATTTTCATCATTTTGGAATAATACAACATTTTTGTGGTTGTAGAAGGGTGATCTAAAATGAGGATGGAATGCATGTTGGTGCATGTTGATGATCTAGATTTCTTATTTGAGGACTAAAGTCTAGAATCATCTTCCCAAGCTATTTTTTTGCAAATTTATGAAAGTTCTTCCATAACCTTATTCTCTATCAGACTATTTTCTCCATATTCTATGATAGAAATCCCACCAAGAAACTCTTCTTTTTCCATTCGTTGACATAGTTGGAGTAAGAGCTAGCTAAGGTGGACGTTTTAAGGTTGTTGAGGTTCCTTGAAGCTAGGGTTCATGCATGCACCTACTAGAGATCATGGTATTCATATAAGATGAGTGATTTAGCCTCTATTTAATGTTATGTGTGATACAATTCCTATAAGCAACCATGAAAACTCATAGATTACATGGTGAATAGTTAGACGATGACATCTTTATGGGTGTTTTTGGCAACAACTCATAGATTAGTAGTTTAACATGTATTATAATCCCTTACTAGTACATATACCATCTTTAGCGTTGGCTATTATAACCCTATTACATTGATTTTGTACCAACGTCTAAGTGGGCAACAATGCAACTAATGCCCTTCTGTGTCAGATTTAAGGGAAAGGAAAAACTAACGATTCCCTCAAAATCGATAACACAGGACCAACGTCAATTTCTATGAAAATAGTAATCGACAACTCAGAGCAATATTAGTGTAGTGGTATTTCTTTGTGTCTTCAATTTTTGACAAGTATCGATACTATAGTCAAATCTTTGTCGTTGTTTACACTTAGATAAACTGACACAATACTTTTCTCTTAAAAACATCAAAGCTATGTCATTGATTTCTTTAGAAAACTAATGTTACAGACCAGTTGTTTTGTTGGTTTTGAGAGAAAATTGATGTGTTAGGAAAGCTGATAGCACGAACGTCAGTACCCATATTTTTTCTTAATCGGAAAGGATTAACCATTAGTGACGTTTATGCTTTACCAGCCAATGCTATAGTCCTATAGTGTTGATTTTATATTAAAACTGATGTTAAGAAAAGTGACTCCATATGTCACAAATGTACTAGTGCCTTATGATAATATGACATTTTGTATCACTAGCACAGAAATGACATATAACATCACCTTTGATGGCGTCGATTAAACAAAAAACACCGATACCATAGATCAAAAACATCAGTTATGTAAGATATTCGTCACCATATGTGAAGGCCTGCCGATTAAGAAAAGACACGGGTACTTCTTTTACTTCAACGTCGATTTCTTATAATAGAAATTGACGTCTAAAATTACCCATGAAATATAATTTTCTAGGGAAAAAAATGCCTCCAAAATTTTCAGTACGTCGTCGGTTTGAGATGTTTCGTGCTATGTCCTCTCAGAAAATTTATCCCCTCTTTAGCGTCGGTGATATCTCCAGAAATTGACGACTAAAACCCTAATCAGGACGGTGTAGATTTGAAATTAGTTGTTAGTTTTTTTACTAGTAATCGATGGCACATGTTTCACGCCATGTCCCAGCGGAAAATTTATCCCCTCATTAGTCTTCAGCTTTTATAAAAAACTGACGACTAATCACCCTTCGTGAGACAAACTTTTTTTAAGGGGATAGGTCTGTAGCATAGGTTTTTTATCTGGAAACCGGCGACTAAAACCCCAACGAGGGTAATTTTTTTTAGATGTAGACTTAGTTGTCAATTTTTCACAAACAACTAGCAACTAAGGGTTTAATTGCGCCAGCATGAAATAAATGTTTCCCCATTCTCTGTTTCGTCGTGATTCTGGGTTTAATAGTCACCTTGGCTCCTGGTGATTCTGGCAATTTTGCTCCTTCGCTCCTCCAGCTGCCTCCTTTTCTCACCTTCTTGCTACTTGCCAGACATCCTCCAACCGCCGCACGCCTCTACTCTTCCTCCAACTACCACCAGGAGCTTGAACCTGAGGATGTCGGTGGAGCTACTGTGCTCACTGCCTAAGGACACTGACAGAGCTGTTGTGCTCACTGCTTGAGGAGCTGCTGCACTCACTACCGTCGGAGCTCGGGCATGAGGATGTTAGAGCTTCTACTTCCCCTACTGCTAGGTAGGTTTCATATGCCCCAAATAGCCCACTACCCTATATCAATAAACGTTTATTCATGTTTGAGCCAGGAATCGAGTTTGACAAATACTTGAACTTGATAACAATGAAATGTGACCTAATGTGCATGTTGCTATATTTGAGACTTAAGC
This sequence comes from Alisma plantago-aquatica, assembly GCA_963693085.1. Taxonomy (NCBI): domain Eukaryota; kingdom Viridiplantae; phylum Streptophyta; class Magnoliopsida; order Alismatales; family Alismataceae; genus Alisma; species Alisma plantago-aquatica. The sequence continues at coordinate 1,625,729,674 of OY856409.1, read as the reverse complement.
TTGTATACATTTCACCCTAATCTTTTATTAACTATATTGATCAAATATTGTTATCAATCCATCTAAGATATTAAAACCCTAATGTTAGATCTCTGATTTGGTAGTGATGTGTCACCCTAACATCTACATGAATCCATATTGTATGATGTAGATTGATGATGATAATGCATGAGATAATTTGAAATTTTGAAATCAATTATGAATCTCTCCCTCCCTAGGTCATGACTAATTTATGTGAAATGATCATCTTGATGATGAACATGCATGGACATTGGAGATGTTGAAATCAATGTTATAGAATATGGTACCTAGACTAGGGTATGATTAAGACTACAAGATTTTGTTATTGTAAATACATACATGTACTTTGTTGGCCTAGAAACCCATCCAAGATTTACTCATTAGCAGTAAATCTTGGGTAGTCCCCGATTTGGGACTGTTCTTGAACACTTAGTCTCACTTAGGATGTAACTGTATAATGTATATTTGATTCTCATGATGTTTCGTCAACACTTCCCCATTTGTTTTCTAAGTACATATGTTGGTGGGCATTTTCCCAAGTACATCGATGTACTTGGAGAACTGCGGGGAAATGTTGCCAAAATTTTCTAGAAAACTGGATACACATTATACATTTACTAGTGAGATTAGGTGTTCAAGAATGGGATAGGTGGTACACACATTTATCATACATAAGGCCCTAAACCCTAATCTTTTAACCCTAATATTTTAACACTAAACCCTAATATTTAAATAATTATCCCTAAATCTAAAACAATAAACCCTAATAATATTCTATCTATAAATCCTTAACTTAATATGTAATTCGTAAACCCTAATATATACTTATTTTCTCTGTGATCATAGAATGGATAGATCATGGATCTCCATTCCAAATTGCTTCACCCCAAAGTTTATTGTTGGTCTAGATCAGTTTATTAGATTTACGGAGGAACATAGGAAACAACCTGGAGATAGGTTCTATTGTCCATGTAGGCATTACAATAACAACTTGAAAGTCAAAACTGGTGACGAAATCAAAAGTCATGTCATGTGCAATGCGATTGTACAAGGCTATACAGAATGGTACTGGCATGGAGAGATTTCAAACCTAAAATTAGTAGATGTTGATAGCAGTTCTTGTGTGGAAGAAGAAATTGTCTCTGATGATGTAGATGTGAATGAACTAGTTCCAATAGACATCATTGATAAGATGTTGGATAGTTGTGGGGTAGAGCACACCGATCCACCTCCCATGTTTAGGAACATTGTGCATGCTGTTGAGAGACCATTATACACCGTTTCAATGCTTGTTTGCCAATCCAATAGATGCGAAGAATTTGAGCTAGCATGCAGAGGTTAAGAAAAATAATGATGGGATCCTACGACATGCGTCTGATTCCCAATAGTGGAAGAAGATTGATTTATTGTATCCTAAATTTGGTGAAGAAGTCAGGAATCTAATACTTGAGCTTTGTACTTATGGGATGAATCCATACGGGACTGATAGCACTTGTCCTATCATGCTTGTTATATAAAATCTTCCTCCCTAACTGTGTATGAAAAATAAGTATGTTATGTTGTCGTTGTTGATATCGGGCCCTAAACAACCTGGTAAATGATATCAACATTTATCTTGAACCTATGATGATGACTTAAAGAAATTGTGGGGTGAAGGTGTGATGACCTATGATGATCCACGTAGAGAGATGTTTGCTTGCATGCTATGTTGTTTTACACTATTAATGACTTTTCAACATATGGGAATTTGTCTGGATATAGTGTAAAAGGATCCAAAGCATGTCATGTATGTGAAGAGAACACTAATTCAATATGACTAACACATGGCAGCAAGACTGTATATCTTGGTCATCAAAGGTTTCTTCCAAAATTCCATTTGTATCGAAGGTTGCACAAAGCGTTCAATGGATGGAATGAGGAATAGAGTGCGCCTAAACCTATACCATGGGAGGTTGTTTATAGAATAGTAAAAGACTTTGTCAATGAATATATCTGACACATGATTTGGAGATTAGCTACTGTAGTTCATGCTCTTAAGACATGGTGTCACTATCTTTATGGTGAGGCATGCCAGGTGTTTACGGATCATAAGAGTTTGAAATATATCTTTACCCAGAAGGATCTGAATCTTAGATAGAAAAGATGGTTAGAATTGATCAAGGATTATGATGTGTCATTAGATTATCACCCTGGAGTTGTTTAGTAGTTAGGCATTGTATTGATGTCATACATGTTGAGAAAAATATATGTGATAGCGTCATTAGTACTCTGTTGAATACACCAGGTAAGACTAAAGATGGGATCAAATCCAAAATTTCTTTGATCCTAGATGGGTGATTAGATACTCTAGAGTGGGGTGAATAGAGTTGAATGCAGTTAAACAAAATTCATTAGACCTTCAAGATATATCACAAGATAAGGTTGCTAAATAGGAAATTTGTGTGCCATATCAAGGGAGAGAGAGATTGAACATGCACCAATTAACAAGTTGTTTTAGAGTGGTTCCACACTTCAAACTAGAAGTGAGTCAGTCCACTACCTAGAGAGGTCAACCTCTAGGATTTCTTAATTTTGCATCTTCATTATATTCATTATAAGAGATACAATACATGACCAACCAAAGGACTTACCCTATCCAATACAAAGAGTCTTCAACCTTACCAAGGACTTACCCACTTTGCAAGAGTCTTCCACCTTCTTCCAAGGACTTACCTACTCTTGCACAAGTCTTCAACCTTTAAGGAATTACCCACTCTTCTTGGATCTTTAGCCTTTGACTTCACCTTCACTCAGAGAAGCTTCCACCAAGGACTTACCCACTTGAGCAAGGAGTCTTCTTCCTTCACCAAGGGCTTACCCACTCTAGCTCCAAGTCTTCAGCCTTGATCTTCACCAAGGGACACCTTCCCTTGTTCTTCTTCACCTCTCTTAGCTAAGAGAGAGAACCTTCATCTTCATGGTTGAAATGAGAGATAGGAGGGTGGTGGAAGTGAGAGCCTCACAAGATATACATGTAGGACTAGCTCTCTTATAGATTTCCTACTCACTCTAATGGATGTAGCAAGTGATTAAGCTTAGAGAGAGAGGAGGCTATAGGAAGCACTCAACTATAGAATAGGAACATCACATAGAGTTTTGCAATGAATGCTTAACCTTGGAATGAAGCTCATGGGGTCCTATTTATAGTTGGGGATGCCTCTTAGCCTTTGGGAACACTTAAGAATGAAAACTAGCCATTTTGTGGCTTGCAACAGATATATTTTCACTTGTTGCAACTCCACAACGGCTAGAAGCACTTTTCTGCACTTTTCTGTACAGTGCAATCGGTCGAGTTTATATAAGGGTAACTCGGCCGATAGAGTAAAAGACAAAGCCGATATTCAGACCATCGGTCGAGTTTGTCCTAAGGAAACTCGACCGACCAATGAAAATCGAATTGGTCAGTTACTCCATTAGTCGAGTTCTGTGTAGTGTAAACTCGACCGATCAAAAGTCATTTTCAAGATTCAATCAGGATCGGTCAAGTTTGCAACTCACAGAACTCGACCGATGAACAGCCTGATTTGAATTTTAGAAAATGGCTTTTGAGTACTTAAACATTCGATCTAAGTGCTCCTGATTTTTTCTAAACTTAATTATAAGTCATACAATCATTATAAGTGATTTACAATATGATTCTAATGGATTTACATCATTTTATAAAAATGTGCACTTGTATTGACTTTGACTTGTCTTTTCTCCAATTTGATATGCGCAAGTTAGGGCATTTGGAGTGTGTCTATACCTAATCTAAAATCACTCAAGTAGAGACATTAGATACCAATATGTGGAATGGTTAGTCATCATCAAAACATGGGTTTAGTCAATTTATATGTGAGTCAACATTGACCTAATTGACCTTGAGTCAACAAAATTGACCTACGTGAAATGGGAATAAGGACAAAATTAACTGAAGTAGTTAGTACTGATTGGAGAACATATTGTAACACCCCTCCAAGCACATATGTACATCAATGGAAGCAAACCCTATGTTCCTAAAATTATATGATTTATATTAATCATCATCATTAACACATCATAAACCCTAATTTGAGTCTTCTAAGGAAAACATGGTTAGAGAATATGTAATTAGGGTTTTAAAACACTAAAATAAGGTTACTCTCTGAAAAACCTTTCCAATGATTATTTTTGAGTATTTTTCTGATAAAAGGTTGATTTATTGTGAATTTCTAAACAACTGATCAATCAGTATGAGACACATCAGAAATTATATATTATATACCTTTAATCAAGCCAGCGCGGGACCAGACCTAACCAACAGGCCACAGCCACATCAGTGTTTCGCTCACGTGGGCTGGGGTTGGGGAACAAGTCAGAAAGACCTTCTCGCCCTTGGCTATGTGAACTCAGAGTTCACACACTCGGGGTAGAGTCGACAAAGGCCCAAAGGCCTGATCTTCATCAACCTCGCGATCGAGAATTCGACCAGCATTTGGCTGAGTCAACCGGCGAGTTGACTCCTCTTTTCTAATCGACAGATATTGTGCGTTGGTGCCACCTCCTCCCGAACCTAGCATTGCCCCTGGATTGGCCAGATGTCCATTAAAACAACAAGGGAGCGATCGGCTTCGGCGGTCCAGAACGGAGCTAGAGGATGGAGTGTTTTGGTATATTGTGGGATCATACAGCCATCAATAAACAAATAAGGGGCATGTAGGATACTTACTGAGTCGGAAATAAGGGGCATGTGGGTGGCAGATGTGGTTGCGATGAAGCGATGGTCGTCAGAGAACAAGTCATGCAGGCTGAGGTAGCTCAAGGTACAAGGGGTCAAATTGACGATGGGAAAGCACTGCTCTCAGTTCGTCGGTGCTTTTGGCACCCATAAATATAGTTGTAGTGGATAGCAGGGGGTCCCAATAACTAGGGTTGGTGAGGGGATTCCCAGCCCTATTGGGCGCTTCTCCGATATGGCACGAAGTCCTATGAAAATTGGGATTGGGAAGATCAGGGGAAAATTCTGGATCCAGAGGTGATGTCAGTATAATCTGAGACGGACTTAACTTACTAGACGCGCGGGGGCAGACGTGTCCCATACGCGGCTGGTATACCGCTTAGCTTGGTGGTTTCCCCAGCCGGGACCCCCCGCCCCCTTTTTTTTTGTTTTTTTGTTGCCACGTGGCATTCTGCACACAAAAGAGTACAAAAATAAAAATTACAAATAACTTTTAATCCGTAATGAATTTTTTAACGAAATAAAAACCACTGGACTTGTTATGAAAAATCCAATCTAATTAGACCAATATTGATATATTTTAAAAAAATAATATGCACGCTATTTTACCAATAGTGTGCACATTATATTAAGATCTATGTTAATTTATATATATGCACAACATCTAAAAAGTAGATACATTCGCACTATAATTGATATATTAACACCGTAATTGGGTATTTTTCTACAAATACTAGGCGTATTGTGTTAAAATTTGTGCTAATTTGTTATTTATGCACATACTCTATTTTAGATTTGTGATATAAAGTTATACATTCAATTAAAAGTAGGCGCATTTACCATAAATGGGCTTCTATTACAAATGTAGGGCACATTCACACCATAAGTGGGCACATTCACACCATAACTGGGTGCTTTCACACCATAAATGGGTGTTTACTACTAATATTTGGCACGTTAAGTAGGAACATTGACACCATAAGTGGGCGCATTCACATCATAACTAGGCGCATTCACACATTCACAACATAAGTGAACACATTCACAGCATAAATGGGCGCATTCACATCATAAGTGGGCGCATTCACACATTCACACCATAAGTGGGCACATTCACACCATAAGTGGGCGCATTCACACATTCACACCATAAGTGGGCACACTCACACCATAAGTGGGCGCACACACACCATAAGTGTGAATGTGCCTACTTTTGTTGTGAATGCGCCCACTTATGGTGTGAATGTGTGAATGCGCCCACTTATGGTGTGAATGTGCCCACTTATGGTGTGAATGCGCCCACTTATACTGTGAATGTGCCCAGTTATGGTGTGAATGTGTGAATGCACCCAGTAATAGTTTGAATGTGCCCACTTATGGTGTGAATGTGCCCACTTATGTTGTGAATGCGCACAGTTATGGTGTGAATGTGTGAATGTGCCCACTTATGGTGTGAATGTGTGAATGCGCCCAGTTATGGTGTGAATGTGCCCACTTATGGTGTGAATGTGCCCACTTATGCTGTGAATGTGCACAGTTATGGTGTGAATATGTGAATGCGCCCACTTATGGTGTGAATGTGCCTACTTATGTCGTGAATGCGCCCACTTATGGTGTGAATGTGTAAATGCGCCCACTTATGGTGTGAATGTGCCCACTTATGGTGTGAATGCGCCTACTTATACTGTGAATGCGCCCACTTATGGTGTGAATGTGTGAATGTGCCCACTTATGGTGTGAATGCGCCCACTTATGCTGTGAATGCGCCCACTTATGGTGTGAATGTGACCACTTATGCTGTGAATGCGTCCACTTATGGTGTAAATGTGTGAATGCACCCACTTATGGTGTAAATGCACCCACTTATGTTGTGAATGCGCTCACTTATGGTGTGAACGCGCGTACTTATGGTGTGAGTGCGCTCACTTATGGTGTGTATGTGTGAATGCTCCCACTATGGTTTGAATGTGTGAATGTGCCACCTTATGGTGTGAATGCGCACACTTATGTAGTGAATGTGTGAATGAGCCTAGTTATGGTGTGAATGCGCCCACTTATGGTGTGAGTGCGCCCACTTATGGTGTTAATATTTCTACTTAACGTGCCAAATATTAGTAGAAAACACCCACTTATGGTGTGAATGCACCCAGTTATGGTGTGAATGCGCCCACTTATGGTATGAATGTGCCCTATATTTATAATAAAAGTTCATTTATGACAAATACGCCTACTTTTGATTGAATGTATGTTTTTGATTGAATGCGCCCACTTATGGAAAATGCGTCTACTTGTATGGCAAATGTGCCTACTTATCACAAATCTTAAACAGAGTATGTGCATAAATAGCAAATTAACACAAATCTTAACACAATGCGCCTACTTTTTAGATGTTGTGCATAAATATAAATTAACATAATCTTAATATAATGTGCACACTATTGATAAAATAGCGTGCATATTATTTTTTTTTCAAAATATATCGATATTGGACTTGTTAGATTGCATTTTTCGTAACGAGTCCAGTGGTTTTTATTTTGTTAAAAAATTCATTATGGATTTAAAGTTATTGACAATTTTCATTTTTGTATTCTTTTGTGTGCAGATCTGCCACGTGGCAAAAAAAACAAAAAAAGGGGCGCGGGGGGTCCCGGCCGGGGAAACCACCCAGCCAAGCGGGAAAACTGTCGCGTCCGGGGCGCGTCATGGGTTAGCCGCGTCAACATAACATTTTCGATCTGAGACTTGTCTCTAAGCCTGTGTTTGGTACAGGACTGGGATTTTGAAATCTGGACTGGATTAGTCGGGGTTAGTCTGGATTCCGATGCTGGATAGTCAGGAATGCAGTCTGATTTTGTTTGGCAACGTAGTCTGATTCTGGTCAGCTGGTCTGATTTGAGTCTGTGTGCAGTCTGAATCTATTTGGCTGCAACTCTGATTATGTTTGGCAGCGTAGTCAGTATCTGCTTATTCTGTCATGTTCTTACAGCACTGTTTGAACAAGTACGCAGAATGTGTATTTGTGATGCCACTTCAACCTAAGTTTAGAATATATTAAAAAATTATTTTATTTTTGTTGTTTGGGTGTTATTTTGTATATTTAGAATAGTGCAAATAAGATATGATAATGCTAATTTTTACGTGGTGATTAAAAATTAATTAAACGTTATTGTCATCTGGAATGACATTTGCATGTGGTATATATGTAATGTTGAACATAGTTAATTGTCGTCATTAGTTAAACAAATTACATTATCGTCAGCAACAGTCAAGCTACATGAAATATGAAATTGGTCTAATATATTTTGTTCATAACATAAACAATTATATTATCGTCAGTAAAAGCAACTGATAATAATCATATTGTCGTCATTAGTTAAACATAAACGGTCACTGATAATAAAATAATTATTTACGTCAAGGGAGAAGGACAAAAAATGGGAGCAATAAACAGCCAAACAAAAGCTAAGATTTTGACAAGGCACTTTGGGGGGACATGGTTGGATGTGGATCTTGATTAAAATTGGCCAACATTATGGCCTCATCGTACTCGTTCCATGACACTGGGCATGGTTCCTGCACCGGCTGCTTGTTTTGTTGTTTGATGTCGTCTTTTGGCCAATCAAACAACAATGGCAAATGAGGAACATGCTGACTGAATCAGACCTTGACTTGATCATCGGGTCCCAATTTTTCCCTCCTCCTTGTTTGTGTGATTGCAACATGGTTTTGTGCATAAAAGGTTATCTTCAACATATTTTTGAATTTTTTCCGGTGACATCAATAGTTTTTCAAAATTTGCCCTTGCCCTTGCCTTTACACGCGATGTCGACATCTAAAATTAATAAAAACAATGGTATGAACAAATAATTCGTAAAGTAATTGTGGCAATAACATAATAATGAAGTAGAAAATTTGATCACATTATGGTAGCAACATATAATATTGTAACACATAAGTAGAGCATGTAAAATGTTGTGACGTAAAAACACAACTACACCATTTAGCACATATGTTACAAGTTCATTTGTTTATTTCAATCGTCAGTGCCAAAAAATATTCCTGGTGGGTAAGTGCGACGCGTCGTCAAAAATTTGCGTTCAATGCCTTGTTGCACGGCCAATGTGGGGGGAGGCAATAAATCTCCCAATATGCACAGATTGTCTCTTACAAACTCTCTCTTGATGTATTGCCATCACATTTGCAACTTAGCTAATGAAATGTAAGGGCCTCCTGTTATGTATAGGAACTGGTGCCATGCCTCCATCCAAGCCTGTGTAGAGTATACTCCATTTACACTTCTACCCACGTGATATTGGGTTCTCATCAAACCCCTGAGAACCATATCAAGCTCGGTAGACAAGATAAAAGACGGTGTCGGCGGTTGGCCAGCCATATAACAGATTATGTAAGTAATATATTTTTCAAACGTAAGGGTGTATATCACAATTAATTGTATTAATTTGGTTTTACATAACGTTAAGCAAAATTTCGATTAATAACATACATCATTAATAAAACATTCACCAACATGAAGAAAAAATTCATAACACTTATAATGTAATACGACGTTTATAAAAGTGCCTAAATTAAACAAGTGTATGATGTTCATAACATCATACTTTTTCCATTCAAATAGAGAAGACAATGTAAATGTATTTGCCATTCAACGTTATGGAGTCAGGTGAAGGGTTGTCCAGAAGCAGACGACAATTGTAAGGACCCTGACCTTCGTTTAGGGTTTACCCTGTTTGTTTTTCTTAACCTTGATGCTTTGGTGCTTGCTAATCACCTTTAGTGGTGATTAGGGTTTGGTTGTGCCCTGTTGAGAGTTGGAGGTGCTACTTGCAAATAACCCAAGTCTGGGGTTTTGTGAGCAAGTTTGCCACCTAGTGAGGTGTTCCTCTCTCTCTTTGTTTCCTCTAGGGTTGTGAGGAAGGCTTGGGCTCGTTGCTTGAGTTCTTTTGGGCCTGGCTGAGCTTGTTTGGACCTTGAGGTGCCTTGTTTGGGCTTGGTTGAGCCGTGTGTCACCCAAGAGAGGTGTGTGTCGGCCTAGAGGTAAGTGTGTCGGCCAACATGTGAAGTGTGTCGCCCATGGTGCAAGTGTTGTGTCGCCCATGGTGTTTGACCCAGCCTTGACCTCGTTTGTGTCACCACTAGTGGACACTTGGAGCTTGATGCATGCATGTGGCAAAGACCTTAGACAAGTGTATAAGGCTTGCTAGAGTGGTGGCTTGAGCTCTAGGACAAGTGTCCTTTAGGTGGCTGACACCTTGCTTGGACCAACCTTTTTTCTCCTCCCTTTCCTTCTATATAGGTGGTTCTTTTTCTTGCTTTGAGTTCCTTTGATCCCTTAAGTCTTTTCTCCACCTTGAGTGCACGACACTCCCTCCTTTCCTTGCTTGTGTTGGCCGACACCCCCTTGAAGGAGCAGTGGTGGTCGACATCCCTTGAAGCTTGGAGCTCTTCTTCTTCCTTGCTCAAGGCGGGTTGCATAACTTCTAACCCTAACTCCATTATCTCTTGCTATGATCTTGTTTACATGTTAGTAGTTTAGTTTCTTGCCTAGCTTCATGTTTGGCCGATCCTTGTAATCTAGGGTTTTGAGCAACTTGTGTTTGAGGAGGAAGATGACCTTGTGGGACGATACCCCTTGGCTTAGTGTGTTGGGTGACACATTTGCTATTGTGTTGGGCGATAGGCCAAGTGAGGTGTGTTGGCCGTTAGGCCTAGATCAGGGGTGAACGACATGTGGGATTAGTCTTTCTCTCTCTTAGACGTTGTGTTATGGTGCTTGACCAGGTCATTAGCCCTTGTATCAGGCGTCGTCGAGTGGAGTGTGTCGGGCGTCACATGCCCTTGTGTGTCGGCCGATAATGCTTGGGCGAGATAGGCGTTGCCCGATAACACAAGTGTCTGACACCCCACCCCTATTGCGTGTTACTCCTTCCTTGAGACGCGGCGTCGCACACTGGTTGCCTTGGTGGCAACGCAGCGTTGCTGCTTGCTTTCCTATCTGCCATTATGTGTTGTGTTTGGGTGAGGGCAGGTGGCCGTTACACCCCCCTTTAGTGAAGGTTGCGGTGATCTATAGTGAGAGCCTTGTTATCCTTGTTGACGGTTCCTTGTATCATGGAAATAACTAGTTGTGTACATATATACCCTTACCTTAACGTTGGTGACTCCTTGCTCACTTAATGATAATGATTATCTATTAATGCTAAGAATGGCAATGGTAGTGGTAATGTTAATGCTTGCTCTGTATATCCAACATGACTATATGCATGAAGTAATCATCTTGACTATCTATATAATGATGAGATAAGGATAAGTACATAAATAGTTGCTTAATGATGTGTCTTATGCACATGATCACCAGATGTTGTATAATTGATAAGTATAGCATCTTGAATGTCATCTCATGATAGTAAGCATAGTCCTTATGTTGAAACTATGATTATTGCGTACACTAACCATGCAGGTGATGCTTAGCCATGATAAGGCTATGAGATACACGTGATGAGTAACATCACTTTGATAATTACTCTGGTTGATGAGATTTCATATATGATGTGTTTGTCCCATGATGATGATGTAATCCTTGAGGGGCAGTGGCAATACATGATGAGGGATTGAGATCCCATGGTATGTGATGATCCTTGAGATGGATCAGGATTGATGTGATTACAATAAAAAGCATAATGTTGAGTTTTATGTTGTTTAGTCTATTATAGTTTGCATGTTATACAACTTGGTTGAATCTTACAATCCATCTAAAAGATACTAAATAATTACAGTGGAATATATCATGTAGTTTGCCCTGGCCATAGATCCATCATCATCAGGAGCTGGTGATGGTGAAACAGGTTCTCTTGCAGGTTAACTCAGAGCGCATATTGTTGAATATGCGAGGTTTCTCCTAGCCTAAAGTAAGGAGGTAAGAGTGCAACTTTGGTTGTAGAGTCGGTTATATGATGAGCATGGTGAACATGCCCATGGCTCCGGATATGTGATATGAAGAGCATGAATGCGTTCATGGCTCAGAGTATGGTGATCAGGCTCGTGGCTCATATATACTAGCGTTGTGACCTGTATCGAGGTGGGCTAGAGGAAGGGTAGCCTGTGGAGCTGACCCTGTGGTTGAGGCCACTTAAGCATGAGACTGCGGTCCTGCTTGTGTTGTTCACATACACTGACTACGAGGGGGAAGGTTGTGGAGTCCGACTCTTCCATTAACCTTGTATGGCACCGGCTATGGGCTTCGCAGCCGAAGGTTGGATTTGAACGGTACGGTTCACTTCCTCAGGGCATAATAAAATATGTAATTCAGCCGTATAGTAATTACTGCTTAAGGAAAAACACGGAACATTGGTTGAGGCCTTGTTTGTGTAGTTAATCTGTTATATCTTACAGTTACTTCTATATACCTCATGATATGTGGTAATGTATATATCTTATCTTATTAATCATGTTCCATTGAGGGTTACTTGGTTACATGCCTTTTGTACATCTGGTAAGCTTTTCAGTAAGAATAGCTTTGCATTACATAAACTGCTCCTGTTATATCTCTTATCAGTTATCTGCTGTTATAAGCTCTATCTTTCTGTGGTTCTGTAGTTGCGGCGGGGAGTTATGTTTCCCGCTGGGATAATGTTCAATTGTCTCACTCCGCTGGTTTACACCCTTTTTAGGTATACGAGCTAGACGTGGTGGTGGTCGCGGAGTTGCGGCTGAGCAGCAAGAAGAGCAATAGAAGGCAAGAGATGGACATGCTGCTGTTTTGGTGTTTTTTAGTAGAGTCTAGAGTCATCTCTGTACTCTTAGGTCCTTTGCGATGTTTTGACGTTGTTTCACGATGTACAGTTGTAGATGTTTTTGTATATCCTGTTGTTGGCCGAATGCGGGCCTCTATATGTATGAACAGGTGATGAACTCATGATATGACAGGACAGCTGTTACTCTAAGTTGTGGACATGTATCCAGGCTTGAATGAATGTATATAACATATTTTCTTGCAGGATGTGGACTGGAATGTAATAGTTTCCCAGTTTATCAGCTTTCCGCAATCGGTTTTAATTAACCCGTGTTTTCGATAATCTGTGGTTATGGTGATTTCTGCACGTTTTCGCGTAACACCTCATTGTCTGTGTGATAGTGGGATGTGTTGCCACAACAATCTTCCTCCAGACTGATAACGTTGTGTTCTAAAACCTCATGCTCATACTTTTTGTTACTGTATAATTCATCGTAGTTGTGATGAATTTCAACGAAGTCCTTCATGTTCATCGCCTGAACCCACACTAATTTGCACTCAACAGTTAGTAACATAATATCCACTTTCAATGAATCAATTGTTAGGGGGGAATCGACTTCCCAATAGAAGTATCTGCATCAGTCTTTTCCCTAAAATGTAGTACCAAGTTCAAGTTAATGGCAAAGAAAGCAGAGCCTCGACAAGGGCAGTCAATTATTTATTGATTAACTATCACACCTCACGAGTAGGGCATATGTAATACATTTCGCCCAGCCTTTGGCTCAGAATGGCAAAGTCATATAACCATGCATCCTCTGTGTTAAGTCGTAAGGATGCATTTAGCCCACAATCACACCTCAGAACCTCAGATGGAGTCATCGACATCTAATAAAACAAAATCGACGATTAATAGAAAAAATGTCAGGTTCATGACATAGTTTTCAAAGATAATATGAAGACCATTTGTTCAGGAGTAGCTAATTGTTGCAACAGACAAGTGCAGTTAATTTGGACATATCATAATATAGTATATCTATGACGTATTGTATCCATCTTCTTATGTTGAAGAGGCATTATCGCTCGTTATTTGAAGTCGGTGGCGAAGATATCGACACCTCTCCCGCATACTTGAAATATCTCCTTGTAACCTATCGGTGTCTGCTCTTGTTGAACAGATAAAGTCACAATGTTCTGACCAGAACTTGTGTTCGCTACGTGCATATGCGAGTTGTGATACCATTGCATCCCTAATTGCAGTCAGTGTAGCCACTGTAGGTTGTACTTGCTGTGCGGGCAACCTCATATGGCATCTGGTTGGTACAAGACCCCTACCACATGTAAAATATGGCCTGTGGGGATTGTTGTCTTCAAATCGTCCATTTTCAGCATTTATGGCATCCATGTACACTCTACGGTGCACTGCAGACCACATGGGCACGACGGCATGTCATTGTCCATTTCTAGACAGAAAACCTAATGAGACATAATTTCACATTGTTTATAAGTAGGCAAAATTGTAGCCAACAATAGAGTTTGAGAACAAAAGTTGTCTGTTAAGTTACAAAAATAAATTGGAAAAAGGAGTAAGTGAAACATGTTGTAGAACATGTTTCAATGTCTACAAGTTAGAAAACAAATGTATAAATCACTGATTTCCCCACATAGAATTGGCAACAGTTTCGCACAAAACATCTCCCTCTCTAGCATCGGCCTAGCATGTTTGTTGGAGAGAACTCAATTTGTTCAAGATGCTAGTGGTAGTATGAGGCTCATCCAAGTTTTCGTCCATCATAGGATCACCATCATTTTGGCGCCAGATAAAATTGTGAACGATACAACAAGCCATTACAATCCGAGACTGAGACTGCACGAGAAAAGTCGCTCCTTTACGAAAGTAGGAAAACCTCTTCTTCAACACACCAAAGGCTCTCTCAACAACGTTACGTAGTTGAGCATGTCGGTGGTTGAACATTTCCTTTTTGCTGGTGTATGAGCCTCTATTACCCTGATACTCTGCTATATGGTAAGCAAGGTTTCGATATGGTGCAAGAAATTGGTTGGTGTTGGCGTACCCTGCATCAACAAGATAGTACTTCCCAGTGGGTACTTTGAACCCGCCTGTGGTTGTAGCTACGTGAAGTACCCTTTGGTCAGCAGCAGATCCCTCCCAACTAGTCATGATATATGTAAACTCCATTGAGAAGTCTACTACAGCCATGACATTCATGGAAACATTCCCTTTTCTATTCTTATATCGGTTCTTCTTATCACGCTTCACCAAAATGGGGATGTGTGTCCCGTCAATTGTCCCAATGGCATCCTAAGACAAGTATATATGAAATATGCAAGTAAATACCAAACACAACGATGATGATAGTGGTCATGTTAACAATGGAATGGACAATGGTCAACTAAGTGATGGTCATACCTTGAAGTAAGGGTAAAATCTTGAACTCTCGGTGATGCGGTGGTGCGGAGTTGTGGATGCAGTTGGCATGACAATATATTCATTGCACAAAGCACACACTGCATCCAACACCTCGTTAAACTTTCTACTTATGGTCTCACCACTGTGAATGTAGTCCTCAGCCAGAACACTGTTGGTATGGCCATGGCCAACCATCTGAAGGAAGTTGCAAACTACCTCCACTGATGACACACCTCTGGTACTTTTCAACAAACCTCGATCCTCAAGTTTGTCAACAAAGGCTAAAACTGTGTTGGGTATCATACGGTACAGATCGTACGCTGTCCTTTCATGGTCGGTTATTATTTCTAAAACCTTTTGATGGCCGCTCCTAATACTAACCGATCTTGGTATTGGTTGGTGTGTGGTTGCGGCGTCTGAATTTTGCATGATATTGTGGGATATTTGGTCAGCTATTTGGTAGGATGTTGCATTAGCAATGTCATTAGCCGGACCAGACATAAGATGCAGTAGTTGTAGAATGTCATCGGTTGTTTCATATGGATGAATACCAGCCATCACGTCTAGAATTAAAAGTGATTACATGCATCAGAAAAATTTCGAGATATTGTAGAAATGAAATTAGGGCTATAGCGACAAAATAGCAAATATTGACCTAATAGCAAATAACAAGATAAACCATTACATAGTACTATAGTTCAGAGATTGTTCCCAACAGAATAAAATAGTACAACAACAACTTTTGATAAAGTTCACCAAATAAAAGGTAGGATACTGATATAGTTCTTAAATTAGACAACCTCAAAAGTACGGTGGAGATTGTGGCATGAAGGGTGATTTTGATGCAAAAGCTGTGTTCTTCATTTCCCACAAGTCTTGCAACCAAATGGTAATTTTTTGTGGGGCGTCCATAAGGCTTAGGTAAATGTTACGGTTAGCTGGATCTTTTATGGTGTGCACTAGAGTGGTAAAAACTGGGACAGGGGTGTCAGGGTAGCTTGCATGAAAGTGGTGCAAAATGGTTTGATATTCGTCTTTATCATTAGACCTAGCAGCAATTCCTCTACCCATCTCAAGTACCTTGGAAAACACCTTTGTGAATTCAGACACGACATCATTAGACAGGACACAACTGCCATGTGAGCTTGACGCTCGCTTGCTACGTCTGATCGTGGTGGAAGTCCTTGCACCAACACCTTGGTTGTGTGATCCGTCGTTGGTGTCCTCACTTTGCATCCCAGAATTAACGATGTCTTCAGTGAAACTGGTCGGACCGGTCAGTTCTGGGCTGACAAATGAATCAGATGCATCTAGGTCAACAACAACGTCATCTTCAGATGCAACATCATAAGGAGGTTGTCTATCGGTTGAGGACATTGCATGATGGCCCCTAGCTATGTTCTTCCCCCCCATCAGCTCAACGTCATGGTAGTGGTAGAATGGTCTGTTGATCAATCTCTCTAGTTCCCTATTTTCCTAAAATAGGGGACAACTACTGATTAGGCCAATATTAACAAGTTTAATTTAATATATAATAGTCAGGGGAGTGTATATTATTAGACATACCGCAAGTGCCTCCCTCCACTCCGGGGTGTCAGGCAATATTGGCTTGTGCCTACTGTCATCCCATCCAACACCACTTTTGTTGGTCACCAGTTTTATCTTTGCATAGTCTCTCCTAAGGTTCTTCCACCGAGTTTTTAACCGATCCAATGTACCCTCGTTCCTCCCCATCCTGATATGCCAATCGTGTAGCGTCTCCCTCCACGCGTCCCTAGTAAATATTCCATCAACGCACCTACCCATGTCATATTGTCTCCTCAATGCCGCAACCAGAGCCTCATCCAACTCTTTCGACCATACAATACAGAACCTTGGGTCGGGTTCAGTCGTAGTAGCAATGACACTACGATATATCACTTTAGTATGGGTGTTTAAAAGAAACTGTTATACGAACCTAGTATGAGACTACGCAGTTGAAACCAATAACTTGTATTAAAGTGGGATAAGACAAGATCCATTAGCTGGACCAGACATAAGATCCAAAATGTGTACAACAAATTTGAAATTGTTGTTAAATTTGAAATGGTTGTAACAAACACATCATCCAATATGTTCATTACAGACAACTACATAAATAGCAAGCATTCAGCATGGCATTCACATTAAACATGTTCGTATTGCTCATGATATATACCTGGTAAGCCAAATTGAAGGTTGAAGAGAGTTGCACAGCCAGCGACAGGGTCAGGGACAGTACATACAAGAAATTCAGAGGGAATACAGATTAGCCGAAATAGTTGGATTATTTGCAATATAATCAGCAGAATACTAATGGGTGTACATATTGGGCGTACATGAAAAATAAAATCATTCATTGAAGCTAACATTAAAATCATTCATTGAAGCTAACATATATCACAAAGCATAATTGTTTCACAACAGAACTGGCATTTGAAGTATATATCCCTATACTAAAATATATCACAAAATTCCTATACTAACTGGTAAAAATTCCTAACCTCACAACACAACTGGCATTTGAAGTATATATCCCTATACTAACTATATATCCTTATACTAACATATATCCCTACACTAACATATATCACAAAATTACCCATACTAACTATAATTTAAGTTGTATATATATTTTTATTATAAAGATGATCATGATTTTTTCTTGGAAATAGAGATCATACGATTCATGACATAACCTCATAAATTTGACCCAAACCTGGTTGATAGAGACTCGAATAAATTTTCACATGTCTTTCAGTAAGTGGTAATGACCACATTTCAACAAGTTGTGTATGTGCTTATTGGTTCGAATTGTATGTTTGTTCTACCACTCTGTCTATGTCCCAGGTGGTGGAATGAATGAAGTCTGTGCAATTGACCAAAATTCCATCTTTCACAAATTAAAATATTTAGAGGTACAATTACAGGTAAGAATTAGAAAATATTGATATATGTCTGCTATATCAATAGTGTGTACAATAGTAACATTGTAAAAATATTGATATATGTCTGTTATATCAATCACGTAAAAATATTTGAGCTTAAGAGGATGTGTGTACAATAGTAACATTGTTCATAGTTAGAAAAGGGCTATAATATGTGGGTAAGCTGAACAGAAAGTAAAATAACAAAAACCACCTCATGTAGACGGAGAT
Source organism: Alisma plantago-aquatica (assembly GCA_963693085.1). Taxonomy (NCBI): domain Eukaryota; kingdom Viridiplantae; phylum Streptophyta; class Magnoliopsida; order Alismatales; family Alismataceae; genus Alisma; species Alisma plantago-aquatica. The sequence goes on along the minus strand of OY856409.1, from coordinate 1,625,711,564 downwards.
TCTAGTGGATAATTACAAATACAACACTGCAGACCTTGGCCAATCATGTAGATGGATGAATAGTGGCACACACATGGATCAGATTGGAATGCACGCATCATTTTGTAGACTCCAACCCCAGTTCTCATTCTTCTTTGATTGAAACTAAAAATATGTGTACTCCCTTAACTCCCTAACTAATAAAACATGTGACAAGGCCACCTTTGAAATTATGTTATGTAGGTTGTGAATACTTGAGCTTTGAGGAAGAAATGTTGAAGTGCATATGTAATGAAGAAGATCATTATAAATATAGTATATGATAAAATTAACGACACTATGCCATAGTCATTGGAATGGACTTTATGATTAAAATAAGTGAAAATAACGCATCCACCATTGTAGTGTTTGAGGTATCTTCAAACATAAATATAATGAGGTCATTATGTCTATCATTCTAGAGCCAAATTTAGTGTGACTCTTGGGGGTGGGGGTTGATGGAAATCAAAGAAACCACATCAAGGATAGCCTGAGTAGATGACTAGAAGAACCACCTTTCCATCTCAGAAACAAAACAGGCATCATTAGGAATACATGAAATAAATGTGTTATGAATCATCAACCCCCATTTATTGGATGCTTACCTCTTGTAATGTTGTTTATTGGTGACACATAAAAAAGAATCAATAAATATATCAATGGTTGGAGTAAAGTGCCTTTGGCTAATGAACATGTATTGCAAAAAACAAAACTAGTGTTTTCTATGTGGACAATGGTAAATTTTTTAATTACAGTTCATTAGTACATTATCAATAATATTTAAAATTAGGCCAACACAAGAAAAGAGCACGATGGTCTCCTGTGTAGTACTTGGAGTGTCGACAATGTTACAAGAATAGAGAGTTTAAATACAAGGGGCATACAGACAATAATTTCTATTTTCCTGGTAACTAACTAGCAAAACTGAGCCCTACTTGTTACTCATGTACAATACAACAACAATATCATGGCAATAATACAATTGCCAACAACCATGTGATTATACAACATCTCAATGACCCCTGTTACTCGTGGACATAATACAACAACAATATTGTCCGAATCAAGCAAGCAGGCAACCAGAATAGGAGAAAATGTGTGTTGTTGTTTGATAAGAACAAATAACTGCTCAGCCGAGATGATGAAAATAGGAGCACGACCAAACATTTCCAGGGACAAAACATGTGATAAGAAATTGAGAGAGAAATACACATTAGTTTACTAATTAAATCATCTATCATTACAAGAGTAAAGATAGGAGGCTAGCAAATAGAAAGAAAGAAAAGGGTCAACGGAGACAAACCTTGCAAGCAGGTCGGCGACTTTCCAGTAAAGGGGCTCGGCAGTGGTGGTGGAATAGAAGACTGTGTGGAGGGTTCAAAGGTGAAAAGTGAGGAGATCGATGATGAAGCACATAATTATATAGTAGCCGTGATAGTGTTTTCCCTTGCTAGGGTTTAATGCACGGCTTGTACATGGTGAAATGGGGCGCTCTGATCGGAGATGACAACTCGGGAGGGTTCCTTATCCGTGTGTAGACTGTCAGTGTAGCTCGACGCTTACAGACAAGCCACCACACCCATACATCCGCTTGATTGACCTGGTATTCCGCCTACTCCACTGGGTAGGGTTTGTCATACGCCAGTCGCCTGCCATGGCTTTGCCGCTGGAAACGATGGGTCAGCTTTAACTCACGGATAATAGTAATGGCGAGGTCGTCTCGAGGTCTCGGGAGAGAACGAGGTCTCGGGAGAGGAGGTCTCGGGAGAGAAGAGAGCACAGACCACAGAGCAGAAGATAGAGCAGGTAGAGGGGAAAGGCGAAGAATGTCGGGATGGGTGTGGGGTAAGGAGAGGATCAGATCGCAAAAACCAGTTTGTAAACTGGAATCCCATCCCTCATGGGACTGGGAGAACCCGGGTTAGGGGGGTTCCGTTATCACATAACGGAGGTTTTTCAGGGTTGCGAACCAAACACAAATCAGCCTCAAACTGACACTTGTTTGGCAGGGTTGGCACTAAAAGACAACACCAAACGCGTTTCGGTCCCATGCCAAACGCAGGCTAAGGGAGATCGGTATCAGGGAAAGACGTGGCCACCACGGAGTCCAACTAGGATTGGACTCGGGCAAGGGAGACATGTCCAAAGCATTGGATGTGCATGCGATCGTTTAGACTAAACAGTAGCCATCTGATAGGGCTGAGGAGAGGAAAGGCAAAAGAATAGCGTGAACCATCTCATTAAATCGGGAACTTAGCTTGAATCAAAGTTATAATCAAATATTCAATTAATTATCTATTTAAACTATATACAAACTACCTTAACTTATTTGGAGGGTCAAATGAAGTCCAATCAACTTCAAATTTGAAGCACAAGTTAATCAAGACATCTAGACTCTTCTTGTATGATTAGATTTAGGTTTTGTTTACCTTTCTTCCATAGTTTCCCATAGGTCATTTAACTTTAATTAAATGCATTTATAAATTAGATAGTAGGAAATTACATTCTTTTTGTGAGCTTTAGAGTCCAATTTTGAGATAGACATTAATTGTCTCCTAAAAATTCATACCTCATATCTTTCATGCCTTTTTGAATAACTTTCACGGAGGAGAGAGAAAATGTAACACCCCAATTTCACAAACTAAGAGGAAGCATACATCTTATTGTGATGTCACAAACATGATAATCGTTGCACAAAAATATAATTTCATTTAACCAACTCAAGAAAATATTTTGCAAATCTCATGTCTCCAGTTCCACTACATAAAACTTAAAATTTGAACTAAACTAATATATAGTCTCAACACTAATTGAAAAACTAAATTAAATTCTATATGATAGTTGGCACCCCACCAGGTCTAAACTCTAAGTTTGTCCTTGAGATGTGCTTCCCTTGCTTAAGCTCCTACCTTAGTCTTTCCTCCTGTGGACATCATGTCCCCATCCATGCATTTAAAACAGAAAACATGTTAGAATAAGAGGCATTGCGTATTGTTATAACAACATAATATCTAGAAATAAGAAAAATCATGGAAGTAACTGAACAATAAAACTTGATTTCACATAGTATGCTCTTAATAGTTAACTATAATGTCCTCTACTCTTATGCACCAACTGTGCTCATAAGGTCTGTAGGCTCAACTGATGTTCCACTTGAACTCATGATTTGCACCAAAGTGCCATAACTATGCTCCAATTGAGCTCATGATTTGCACATAAGTGCCATAATGTTCCATTTGAACTCATAAGGCCCGAGGGCTCAACATTAACATAATGAGGATACACTAATACAACCAATTATATGATTAATCATTAACTTAGTAGTTCTTCACTTTAATTGAATTTCATTTGATCATGACATAAGTTCTTGAACATAAAACTAGAAAGTATAGGCATCATATAATAACTTTTGGGGAATATTAATTCACAGTTTTTCTAAAAAAAATTGAATACATAGCTATCATATGGTTAAACTTGATCATCATGATACAATAATCTTAAAGCGATTGAAAACCATTACTTAAATACTCAAAGTGTATGGATTTGCTTACCTTTATTGGAGCAACCCTAATTATTCTCCCTAATCCTGAGTCACACTTATATTCCTAAAATTTTACATGATTTATATTAATCACCATCATTAATACACACTAAACCCTAATTTGAGCCTTATAAGGAAATTGGGTCTGATCTTATGGAACTAGGGCTTGAAAACAATGAAATCAGGTTCCTTGTCAAAAAACCTTTCCAATGACTATTTTTGGGTATTTTTCTGATAAGTAGTTGATTTATCATGAATTTCTAAACAATTGACCAATTAGAAAGAACCGGGAAATAGAAGATCATACGAACCCTAATATCCAAAGGAGATCATATGCAAACATGGTAGGAAACACAGGAGATACCAGCCACATTAGGAACATATCTGCAGATTTTCTTAAAGCATCAGAGATCTCTATTGATCGCACAGGACCCATCCCTGAGTTTAAGGTCAACAAGGATACGATCCAACCACTGCTGGACCCATGGAAACACTCTGTAATCATTAAAGCAGTAGGAATCAACGTTGGTTAGAATGCCTTGGTTAATAGGCTGGCGACTTTGTGGAAACCTACGGAGAACTTCAGAGTCATAGATCTTGAAAAAGGGTATTACATAATCCAACTGTCCAATGAGATTGATTACATCGGAGCCATGACAGGAGGGCCATGGACGATTTTTGGGTCCTACATCTCGGTCCAATCTTGGACAGCAGACTTCCGTCCCTCAGATCCTATCCCCAGGCGCCTTCTAGTCTGGGCCAGAATAGCAGGCCTACCGGTATGCCTCTACCAACACGATCTCTTAAAGAGTATCAGCGATAGCATCGGGAAGATGATCATGATCGACTCAACCACGATGTTGGGTCACAGAGGGAAATTTGTGCGAATCGCAGTGGAAGTGGAGACGGTAAAGCCCCTACTCCCTGCAATTCTGATCAATGGCGAGAAGTTCAATCTAGAATATGAAAACATATGGGTGATATGCATGAAGAGTGGACGCCTTGGACACAGTGAAGGTGAATGCACACATACCACTACAACCCCCCCACCTACTCTAGAAACTAATGGAGAAGCACCTCCACCCCCTCCTCTGAATCCATACAACATGAACATTCACACTAAGAAACTAGAACGGCGATCTTCTAGGAAGGATAAAGGAAAGGAAAAGCAAACCTATGAGGAGGTCCCTGAAGTTCCTGATGAAGAGGTTCCTCAGCACCCGAGTCAAGTAGATGAAGAGGTAGAAGACTGGAAAATAGTCATCAGCAAAAAGAACAGACGCAAACTGCAGAAACAACACTCCTCTAGGACGGAAGATGTTGCAAGTGATTCAGTGATTACCCTACAAGACGACGAAGTCTCTATAGGCAGGTGGTTTTTCAAGAAAACCATATCCCTTCTAGCCCGGATAGGGTAAGGAAAAAAGGGAAAGCCTCTAGATATCATCCAGAATTCTCAGGCACATCCGCATCCAGACAAATAGATATGGACATTAACAAAGATAGGGGTGACAACGCCTTGGGAGAACAGCCCCATTATGTTTAATCCACCCACACCCAACCAACTGCATCCTCCAAATCCACAAATGAAGATCATAGTGTGGAACATACTGGGTGTCGGATCGCAGCAAAAAACCAATATCATAAAAGACTTCAAATCCTCTCTTAATATCGATGTTTTAGCTATCCTAGAACCATGTTGTAGTGGGGCTCAGGATCTAAATATCATAAAGACATATGGTTTCGACTCCTCTCACAGAAGTGAGGCCATCGGTTACTCTGGTGGTATCTGGATCATGTGGAATAGCTATAGATGTAAACTAGAAATCCTATATAGCCATCGCCAATTTGTGCATTGCATTATCAACGGGTATGCAGTAACGTTTGTTTACACAAGTCCATCACCCAAACCCATAGAGAAACTATGGTCAAGGTTATATGAGATAAGCCAAGCCATTCACGGCCCTTGGATAGTCATAGGAGATTTCAACACCCTTTTAAGTATCGAGGAAAAAAGTGGCAGCAAGTTCTTTGATTCCAGAACCAGCAATCAATTCCATGACATGATGAACGACACTAGGCTGATTGAAGCCAAGTCATAGGGGCAATTCTTCACTTACCAGAAAAAATTTCTGCTCGAGAAGCTTGATAGAGCACTCATTAATGAAGAGTGGGCCTCAAGCTTCCCTAACTCAAATGTCATTGTTCTTCCTCGGGTCAAGTCTGACCATAACCCGCTGCTTCTCAATACCAACACAAAAAGCACCAGACGCATCCCGCATTTCAGAAGAAAGGCAAGCTGGAACCTTTCAGAGGGGTTCTCGAGCCACCTTGAACAGAATTGGAAAAAAGACAGTCATTTTCTCGAGACACTAAAGACCTTCCAGACGGCATCCATCAAGTGGGATCGAGAGATGATCAAGAAAAATCAGCAAGAGAAGGCTACCCTCCTATGGCAGATTGACAAAGCTCAGGTACAACTGAGCCACCGGAATACTACTGCAAGTAATATGTATATTCTCAATTTGCAGGAAATGCTATGTAATATCTTATTAAGGGAAGAGATAGATTGGAAGAATAAGGTGCACAACACTTGGATAAAGAGTGGTGATGGCAACAATAAATTTGTCCATTCAACTGTAAAAAGTAGACGGCTTCACAATAAGATTAGCAGGTTGATGACTGATAATGGCAATTGGGTCACCAATCCAAAAAGTCTGAAACTGTTCATTACTTCTTACTACACAAAGCTAATGGCCTCTCCTACCCATGATGCAAGAGGCGTGATTACAAAGTATCCAGGCAACTTTGAAGAACCAGCACCCCTAGTTAAAGCAAAGCTCACAGACATCCCAGATTTCCAGGAAACTACAGATATGATCTTCATGATGGCAGCCTACAAGGCCCCAGGACCTGACGGCATATCAGCGGATTTTCTTCAATCCAACTGGATGCATGTTGGACCCTCTGTGCATAAGACAGTCTACAGTTGTTTCAAAAATGCCCTGGTTGATCCTCAGTTGGCCAACGTGCATATGGTTCTCATCCCAAAGGTCAAATGCCCTACAAAATGCAGTGAATTCAGACCAATATCCCTGAATAACGTTTGCTTCAAGCTGATTTCAAAAATGATTGTTGAATGACTCAAACCACTCCTAGGGAACTGGATCTCGCCAATGCAGTCGAGCTTCATTCTAGGTAGGAAGATCAGTGATAACATCATCTTGGTGCAAGAGGCTTTGCACTCAATGAGATTTCAGAAAGGCAAGAAAAAACTCATGGCAATTAAACTCGACTTGACCAAGGCTTTTGATAATATGCACTGGTCATTCATCGAAGATACTCTCATCAAAACTGGGTTGCTCGACACCCTTATTAAAATCATAATGCAGATCATAACTTTGGGAGACACTTCTATTCTTTGGGAAGGTGAACCTCTGCCCGCTTTCAAAGTAGGTCAAGGTGTCTGTCAATGTGATCCTATAAGCCCATACGTGTTCGTGCTTTATATTGAATGGTTGTGTCAAGCCATTAATGAAAAGGTCAATGATGGAAGCTGGAAGCCAGTGGTACTCCGCAAGGAATCCATTCCCCTCACCCATGTCTATTTTGCTTATGACCTGGTATTATTTGCAGAAGGCTCGAAGCAACAAGCCAGAGTTATCATGAAGACACTAATAGAGCTCTCCAAAGTCTCTGGACAGGAGGTCTCCACCACCAAGTCTCGCATCTTTCTCTCCAGGAATGTACCCAATAGTGAACAAAGGCAGATAAGCAGAGTCATGGGCATCGAGACCACAAATGATCTGGGAAAATATTTGGGAGTTCCCAGCATTCATAAACATATTAACAAAACAACTCATGCTTACTTGCTAGACAATATCAAAAGCAGAATGAATAGCTGGGCAGTGAAACACCTCAGCTTAGCTGGAACGATATGTTTGGAAAAATCTACACTACAAGCTATACCTTCATATACCATGCAATCCATATCCATTTCTCCCTCTCTTAGCGACACTATAAGCCAACATATCCAAAAGTTTATCTGGCAAGGAAACTCAAAAATGAAGAAACTTTCCTAGGTCTCCTGGAAAAAGCTTACGTCCCATAGAGATGTCGGAGGTCTAAGCATCAAGGACATCAGGGACCAAAACCAGGCTTTGATGATGAAGAACGCCTGGGACTTTTTGAATGACAGGAGAGTTCCATGGGTAAAGATCATGAAAGACAAATACATGAAAAAAGATAAGTTCAGGAAAGCTTCAGGTTTTCCAGTCTAGAATTTCATTAGAAAAGCAATCCCTCACCTTAAGGAGGCAAGCTGCAAAATAATTTGTAATGGTGCATCCACAAATGTGTGGTTCGACCAATTGTGCAGACCCAAAGCTATTCTCAAAAAAGAGGACTACAGAAACATCCCCTCTTATCTCATTGACTTGAAGGTGCGAGACATGATTGCACTGGACGGAAGCTGGGACTACAGTTTCATCAAGAGTCATATTCCAAAAGAACGCTGGCTATATATCATAGGTTTGCCTCCACCCAACGATTCTCTTCAAGAAGACAAATGGTCATGGCCATATGAACCGAGTGGGGAATTTACATCTTGATCAGCCTACAGGTGGATACGAGAAGGGAAAGAGATTGTGGTACATGGTAATTGGAAAAGAATTTGGAAATCGGAACTGCCAGAGCGAATCAAGTTATTTTTATGCCAAATGCAGCACCGCAGCCTACTGACGAATGTTGGAAAAAAACGACGTCACATGGACACTGTGCCTGATTGCTAGCTGTGCAGATGTCAACAAGAAACCTTAATTCACTATCTGCGAGACTGTAAGATAAGCATGCCCATCTGGAAAGCCTTGGGATTCTGGAACAACATGTGCACACTTACTGAAGAAGATTGGATCTCATACATCATAAACTTTGCTGCCATCTCTCCAACCATGTATACGAGCTGTGCAACGGCATGCTGGCATATCTGGAATGCCCGGAACGATTTCATTCATAATAAAAATCTACCTACCCTGCAAATGATGATTAACTTCATCACAAATCAAGCCAACTCTATCAACAAACTCTCCTCACACACTGTGAAGAGGCTGCCCCTGACAAGACAAGCTATCCTACCTGTGATACCCCAATATGCAGTTCTTTTATTCGCTGATGCGGCTTATAAAGACAACAAGGCAGGAATAGGAGTCCACGCAATCACCCTCTCCAATAACAGCAAACAAGGAGAAGGACACATGATGGAAGCAGACTGTGCACTGCATGCGGAGATTCAAGCCATTCTACAAGCAACAATGCTTGCCAGTAAATGTCGGATCAGGAAGACAATCATACTCTCTAACTGCACAACTGCGGTGAAGATCTTCAACTCTAAAAAGTACCTACTGAAATTCATGCCTTATGTGGAGAGGTTTCGTCAGCTAAACTCTCCCCTTTCACCTTGTAGAGTAGCCCTGATCCCCATGACACTCAAAAAGGTAGCAGATAGCATTACTAAGGCCGCTCTGCAAAACCTTGCTACCGGTTCCATTTCTAACTCAAGAATCTCAGCACCCTTCAATTCTTTAATTGTGTCTTTTAACTCTGTTAAGCCTCCTTGGCTAGACATTTCTGTAGACATTGATTTGGATCTGTTTAAGCCTGCTAGAGAGAGCGGGATGAATAGATAATCTCTCGAGGGTTAAAAAAATCATGGAAAATTCATGTGGGCCTGGGGCCCGCATCTAGTTGTCCCAATCAGGGCCGGCCGCGCAAGCAATGGGCCTCACTAGGACGGACATGCAGCCAACAAAGCAAAACCCCAAAACACCCTTGGACTAAAAGTCACTCGACTAGAGATGGATGGGCATGATGGTCTTTTTCTGATCAGCCTTCTTCTTCGTTTGATTGAGAAAAAATCAGTGACTGTGAAGGAGATGATTACAGAGAATCAAGGATCTAAACACGGGCTCGCAACGCTGTAGGGAAACCCAAGGCCTCTGATGCATCTGTAATACTCTCACGAATACATAGAGTCCTTACATAGGTAGTTTTGTGGTCTGCAACTACCGCTCAAGAACCACTGGCCGCCAAGGCAGAGCAGGGGAGGGACCAAGAATGGTCTAAAACCTAAAGAAACCCACGTACGAGACAAGGACAAAGTTCTGGGAAAGCTTGGCATCATCAGGCGGAGTTATAAATGAAGAGATCAGAGGAAAACATGGCGAGAAGCTCTCGATTTGCTCAAAGGTTCAAAACGGAGTGAAAAAGTGGATAAGTCAGTACCTGCGTCTTGGGACAAAATTGAAGATGGGAAAAGATTTAGGAAGGCTCAATGAACCACGACGATGCATCAAAGATGATCGAGACGATGCATGCTCTCGCCTCAAGCTGCCGCTAGGGTAGAGGGAGGATTGGAGCTCAGAGGTAGGGTTAGGGAGAGATCTAGGGAAAAACGATGACGAGGTTCAGTTCGTGGACACAACGTGATTGTTTTTGGAAGGATATATATATGTTTCGCATCATGGGGGTCGTTGGTTTACTTGGAAGGAAAGAAACAGGGGAAATGGGGAAGAGTCCTAGTCGACCCAGGGCTCTAGGGCATGAAACCCTATTGTGTAAAGGGTCAGAAGGTTCATGAAGAGATGAGGATGGTGAGGGAGACACTTGTTTGCACTAAAAAAGAATAGGGAGAGGGATCGAGGGGGCGGAATATAGCTGTCACTATCCCAGTCTGAATAGGACTCAGACGGGTGAGCGAGACGGATAGGGACCATCAGATGAATCCACGAACTCGAGCGGATAATGAAGACTGTTCGATCGTATCTGCGTCTAACCAAGGTGCGTGTGATAGAAACGTCACACATTAAAAGCACAAAACCATAGTGTAGTTACATTAGGATTAGTTTTATTTAAATTTTTGTCTATTTTCTTTCTTATACAAATTGGGACATTAAAGGGAGTCTAAATCTAATCAAAATTGGTGTGTTAATAGATTTGGATTCAAGGAATCTGAAAATCAAGTTATATTTTAGTTTTGAGAATCCCTCCCACATGTTATTTCCTTTCTGAGCTAAATCTTATTTTAATTTTCCAAAACTTTCCAAAAACAATTATGGGTTGATACTTTGGATAAAACTTGATATTAATGTTTCAAGTTTCCACAAAAATTATTAGGTCCAAATATTAGCATTAAAAGGGTTAATTTCACTTTATCCCCTGTAAGCTACTAATGTGCCAAATTAGGGTAATAATTAATGAAATTGAGTTTCAATTAACTTGATGATGAAAGATTATTATGTTAAACATGGTTTATTCATTATAATTGGGTCTCTAAGTTGCCATGTATTTTATATGTAGCATTAAGATTTGAAGTTTGGAATTAGGGTTTTCTAATATAGGATTATCTATAAAAAGTTAGGGTGTTACAATTCTACCCACCTTAAATGAATTTCATCCTTGAAATTCTACTAATCTACCCACCTTAGGGTTTTTCTTATACCTAGTTTGCAAAACTCAACATGTATATCCACAAAACTATTATCATGGCTAGCATTAGATTGTACCTTCTTCTTCTTCCTCACTATCCACCATTGCAAATATCCTCACTTGCCTCTTTTTTCATTGCTCTGGTTTAGGGTTTTTCCCTAATTCATTCTTTTCCTTTAGCTTGGGACATTTTGGCTTCTTATGATTTGGGTTTCCACAATAGTAGAAAACTCCCAGTCCTTTCCTGCATGGTCCACCGTGAAGTCTACCACAAGTTGCACAAGGTTCTTTAGTGGGTTATCCTTCTGGAGCTTTCCTCTTCTTATCATCATGTCCTTTATGCTCACTCTTACTTCCTGAGGATCCTCCATTCTTCCAATATTGTCCAAGATGGTCCTCTAGTTCTAGGGAAGACTCGAGTGCCTCCTGCACTGTCCTAATGCCACGTCTAGTTAAAGCATAGCCCAAATCAGGTTTCAGGCCAAGCATGAACTTCTTTGCCAAACATGTCTTGTCTAAACCATATTCGTACTTTTATAGCATGCGAAACTTCATTGCATACTGGCTAACAGTTGAGTCATTCTGCCTCAAGCGCTTGAACTCCATCTCTTTCTTCTCGATCATAGCTTCTGAGATGTAATGGTTCCAGAAGGCAGTGGTGAACTCCTCCCAGGTCAACAGCTCAGCATTGGGTCCTCGAGCATTGGTGAAGTTCTCCCACCAAGTGTGAGTTGCACTCTTCAGCATGTGTGTCTCAAAGCGAACTTTAGAGGGCTCGGGACATCCTAAGTCACAGAAACAGTGCTCAACATTGAGAAGCCACTCTTCAGCACGACCAACTACATCAGTTTCTGCTTCTCCAGAGAAGGTTTCTAGCTTGATCTTCAGGAAGTCTACCAAGGTCAACTCCTAGTTCCTTGGTTGGTGTGGTCTTCCTTATTGTCCAGTGATGGCATCAGTCATGGCCTTGATAAGAACTTCTAGAGGTGCATTAGGATTACCATTAGGGTTACCCCCTCTAGAAGCACTATGGTCACTTTCTCCATTGGAAGAGCTTCCCTCTCCATCTACGTGTTCCTTGCCTTTATCAGATTTCTTCTTGAGAGCCATCTACAAAAAGGAACATAAACTACATGAGATTTTGAGAAAATCATGGTGGCCAACTATAATTTTCGCTCTGATACCATATTTTAACACCCCAATTTCACAAACTAAGTGGAATCATACATCTTATTGGGATGTCGCAAACATGATAATCATTGCACAAAAATATAATTTCATTCAACCAACTCAGGAAAAATAATGTGCAAATCTCATGTCTCAAGTTCCACAACATAAAACTTAAACTTTGAACTAAACTAATACATAGTCTCAACACTAATTGAAAAACTAAATTAAATTCCATATGATAGTTGGCACCCCACCAGGTCTAAACGCTAAGTTTTTCCTTGAGATATGCGTCCCTCGCTTAAGCTCCTCCCTTAGTCTTTCCTCCTACAGACATCACGTCCCTAGCCATGCATTTAAAATGGAAAACACGTTAGAGTAAGCGGCATTGAGTATTGTTATAACAACATAATATCTGAAAATAAGAAAAATCATAGAAGTAACTAAACAATAAAACTTGGTTTCACATAGTATGCTCTTAATAGTTAATTATAATGTCCTCTACTCTTTTGCACCAACTGTACTCATAAGGCCTATATCCTCAACTGATGTTCCACTTGAACTCATGATTTGCACCAAAGTGCCATAACTATGCTCCAATTGAGCTCATGATTTGCACATAAGTGGCATAATGTTCCATTTGAACTCATAAGGCCTGAGGGCTCGACATTAACATAATGAGGATACACTAATACAACCAATTACATGATTAATCATTAACTTGGCAGTTCTTCACTTTAATTGAATTTCATTTGATCATGACATAAGTTCTTGAACATAAAACTAGAAAGTATAGGCATCATATAATAACTTTTGGGGAATATTAACTCACAGTTTTTCTAAAAAAAATTGAATACATAGCTATCATATGGTTTAACTTGATCATCATGATATAATAATCTTAAAGTGATTGAAAACCATTACTTAAATACTCAAAGTGCATGGATCTACTTAACTTTATTGGAGCAACCCTAATTATTCTACCTGATCCTGAGTCACTCTTATATTCCTGAAATTTTACATGATGTATATTAATCACCATCATTAATACACAGTAAACCCTAATTTAAGCCTTTTAAGGAAACGGGGTCTGATCTTATAGAATTAGGGCTTGAAAAGACTGAAATCAAGTTCCTTGTCAAAAAACCTTTCCAATGACTATTTTGGGTATTTTTCTGATAAGCGGTTGATTTATCGTGAATTTCTAAACAATTGACCAATTAGAAATCATGGAAAATCCATTAACTTGGTAGTTCTTCACTTTAATTGAATTTCATTTGATCATGAAATAAGTTCTTGAACATAAAACTTGAAATTATAGGCATCATATAATAACTTTTGGGGAATATGAATTCACAGTTTTTCAAAAAAAATTGAATACATAGCTATCATATGGTTTAACTTAATTATCATGATACAATAATCTTAAAGTGATTGAAAACCATTACTTAAATACTCAAAGTGCATGGACCTACTTACCTTTTTTGGAGCAACCCTAATTATTCTCCATGATCTTGAGTCACTCTTATATTCCTGAAATTTTACATGATTTATATTAATCACCATCATTAATACACACTAAACCCTAATTTGAGCCTTTTAAGGTAACGAGGTTTGATTTTATGGAACTAGGGCTTGAAAACACTGAAATCAGGTTCCTTGTTGAAAAACATTTCCAATGACTATTTTTGGGTATTTTTTTGATAAGCAGTTGATTTATCGTGAATTTATAAACAATTGACCAATTAGAAATCATTGAAAATCCATGTGGGTCTGGGCCCCGCATCTAGCTGGCCCAATCAGGGCTAACCGCGCAAGCAATGGGCCTCACTGGGATGGACCCGCAGCCAACAAAGCAAAACCCCAAAAAACCCTTGGACCAAAAGTCACTCGACTAGCTATGGATGGGCATGATGGTCTTTTTCTGACTAGGCTTCTTCTTCGTTTGATCGAGAAAAGATCAGCGACTGTGAAGGAGATGATTGCGGAGAATCAAGGATCTAAACATGGGCTCGCGACGTTGTAGGGAAACCCAAGGCCTCTGATGCATTCGCGACACTCTCGCAAAGACAGAGAGTCCTTACACAGGTAGTTATGTGGTCTGCAACAGCCGCTCAAGAACCAATGGCTGCCAAGGCAGAGCAGGGGAGGGACTGAGAATGGTCTAAAACCTAAAGAAACCCACGTGTGAGACAAGGACAAAGTTCTGGGTAAGATCGGCATCATCAGGCAGAGTTATAAGCGAAGAGATCGGAGGAAAACATGGCGAGAAGCTCTCGATTTGCTCACAGGTTCAGAACTGAGTGAAAAAGGGGAAAGTCGGTACATGCGTCTTGGGACATAATTGAAGATGGGAAAAGCTTTAGGAAGGCTCAGTGAACCATGATGATGCGTCAGAGATGATCGAGACGTTGTGTGCTCTCACCTCAGGCCGCCACTAGGGTATAGGGAGGAATGGAGCATGGAGGTGGGGTTAGGGAGAGATCTAGGGAAAAACGATGACAGGGTTCAGTTCGTGGACACAATGTGATCATTTTTGGAAGGATATATATATATATATATATATATATATATATATATATTTCACGTCATGAGGGTCGTTGGTTTACTTGTGAGGAAAGAAATAGGGGAAATGGGGAAGAGTCTTAGTCGACCCAAGGCTCGAGGGCATGAAACCCTATCGTGTAAAGGGTCAGAAGGTTCGCGAAGAGATGAGGATGGTGAGGGAGACACTTGTTTGCACTAAGAAAGAACAGGGAGAGGGATCGAGGGGGCGGAATATAGCTGCCACTTTCCCAGTCCTAATAGGACTCAGATGGGTGAGGGATATGGATAGGGGTCATCGGATGGATCCACAAACCCAGGCGGATAATGAAGATCATTCGATCAGATCTATGTCCAACCAAGGTGCGTGTGACAGAAATGTCACACATTAAAAGCAAAAATTGATAGTGTAGTCACATTAGGATTAGTTTAATTTAAATTTTTGTCTATTTTCTAGCTTATGCAAATTGGGACATTAAAGGGAGTCTAAATCTAATCAAAATTGGTGTGTTAACATATTTGGATGCAAGGAATATGAAAATCAAGTTATATTTTAGTTTTGAGAATCCCTCCCACATGTTATTTCCTTTCTGAGTTAAAGCTTATTTTAATTTTCCAAAACTTTCCAAAAACAATTATGGGTTGATACTTTGGATAAAACTTGATATTAATGTTTCAAGTTACCATGAAAATTATTAGGTCCAAATATTATCATTAAAAGGACTAATTTTGCTTTATCCTATGTAAGCTACTAATGTGCCAAATTAGGGTAATAATTGATGAAATTGAGTTTCAATTAACTTGATGATGAAATATTATTATGCTAAACATGGTTTGTTCATTATAATTGGGTCTCTAAGTTGCCATGTATTTTATATGTAGCATTAAGATTTGAAGTTTGGAATTAGGGTTTTCTAATATAGGATTAGCTATAAAAGGTTAGGGTGTTACAGAAAAAGTGCTAGTTTTTTCTTTTATATGTATTGGATTCATTTAACCATAAAGGAAACATATTCCATCTTATTTCTATGTAAATTTTTTATGAAGAATTCAATAGATGAGGAAATTTGCAACAAAGTCCAAGTTTTTATATTTATATATATAAATGTGCAAATAAGACTCTAAACTTATTGTATTTTAAATTTGGGATGTTACAATTCTACCCACCTTAAATAAATTTCATCCTCAAAAATTCTCATACTGCCCACCTTAGAATTTTCCATATCCTTTGTCACTAATTTCTAATATCCTCTTAAAGTCTCATCCTCATGGAAAAACACTATGTTGACCTCAATGTGGATATACTAATGATTCTATCCGATATCATCATTGACATGACTAAAGACCTCTCTTAACTCTTCTCTAGGGTTTCTAATTCTATCATGGATCTTACTTGCTTATTTATTTCCAATATCTACTCTTCATATTCATGCTTGGTCTTACTATGTGTCTTGATTAGGTTTAGGTGTCTATATGTCCCAAACTTTTAATGCCAACTCTTATTGTTCACCTTTGGATACATTTCGACAAATCATGTATTCAAAGATGACATTATTTATCACACTTATCTTAATACCTCCCTCATGCACATGTCCCATACCACATGGACTTGAAAGGACAAGGCAAGTATGATTATGCACCTAACATACTCTCTACAAAACCCCATGAGTCTGCGTCCCATACCACAAGAACGTGGGAAGAAGAGAGAGCATGTTATGTACAATTCTAGAGTTAACACAAATATCTAAAACATCTAGGCACATAACCCTAATCCTTATCTAACTTATGTGTTCTGACTAGACCTCTACTTTGGTTTCCCATATCTTTGACTTAACCTTCTACACCTAGGTCTTAGAACAATGTGAATCTTTACCTTAGTGGCCATCTACTCATCACTCTGATACCATATTGTAATGCCCTTCCAAGCATATATGTATGTGAGTGGAAACAAACCCTATGTTCCTGAAATTATATGATTTATATTAATCACCATCATTAACACATCCTAAACCCTAATTTGCGTCTTCTAAGGAAAACATGGTTATAGAAGATGTAGTTATCATTTTAAAACCCTAAAATAAGGTTCCTCTCTGAAAAACCTTTCCAATGACTATTTTGAGTATTTTTCTAATAAAAGGTTTATTTATTGAAAATTTCTAAACAACTAACTAATCAGTATGAGACACATAAAAAATTATATACCTTTAATCAAGCTAGCATGGGACCAGACCTGACCAACAGGCCACGACCACATTAGTGTTGTGCTCACACAAGCTGGGGTTGGGGAACAGGTCTAAAAGACCTTCTCGCCCTTGGCTCTGTGAACTCAGAGTTCACACACTCGGGGTAGAGTCGACAAAGGTTTGATCTTCATCAACCTCACGATTGAGACTTCGTCCTGCATCTGGACAAGTCAACTGATGAGTTGAATCCTCTGTTCTGATCATCAGAGATTGTGCATTGGTGCCAGCACGTCCTCCAGCTCCTCCCGAACCTGATGGTGCCCCTGGATTGGGTGGATGTCCATTAAAATAGTAAGGGAGCAATCGGTTTTGGCAGTCCAGAACGGAGCTAGAGGATGGAGCTTTTTGGGATATCATGGGGTCATACAAGTAGCAATAAACAAATAAGGGGCATATAGGATACTTACTGAGTCGGTAATTGTTCTGAGGGTGGAAGATGTGGTTGCAATGAAGTGGTGTTCGTCAGAGAAAAAGTCGTGCAGGATGAGGTAGCTTGGGGCACAAGGGGTCAAATTGACGATGGGGAAGCATTTCTCTCAGTTCGTCAGTGCTTTTGGCACCCATAAATACAGTTGTAATGGATGACAGGGGGTCCCGATAACTAGTATTGGTGAGGGGATTCCCAACCCCATTGGGCACTTCTCCGATATGGCATGAAGTCCTATGAAAATTGGGATTAGGAAGATTGAGGGAAAGTCCTGGATCTAGAGGTGATGTCGTTATAAACCAAGACTCGTCTCTGAGGGAGATCAATATCAGGGAAAGACGTGGCCACCATGGAGTCCAAGTGGGATTGGACTCAGGCAAGGGAGACACGTCTAAAGTGTTGGATGTGCCCGTGATTGTCTGGACTAAACAGTATCCATCTGATAGGGATGAGGAGAGGAAATGCAAAATAATAGCATGACCCATCTCATTAAATCAAGAACTTAGCTTGAATCAAAGTATGAGGAGAGGAAATGCAAAAGAATAGCATGACCCATCTCATTAAATCAAGAACTTAGCTTGAATCAAAGTCTGAGGAGAGGAAATGCAAAAGAATAGCATGACCCATCTCATTAAATCAGGAACTTTGCTTGAATCAGAGTTATATTCATTTATTCAATTAATTCTCTATTTAAACTATATACAAACTACCTTAACTTATTTGGAGGGTCAAATGAAGTCCAATCGACTTCAAATTTGAACCACAAGCTAATCAAGACATATAGACTCTTCTTCTATGATTAGATTTAGGTTTTGTTTACCTTTTTTCCATAGTTTCCCTATAGGTCATTTAACTTTAATTAAATGCATTAATAAATTAGATAGTAGGAAAATACATTCTTTTTGTGAGCTTTAGAGTCCAATTTTGAGATAGACATTAATTGTATCCTAAAAATTCATACCTCATATCTTTCATGCCTTTTTGAGAAACTTTCACAGAGGAGAGAGAAAAAGTGCTAGTTTTCCCTTTTATGTGTATTAGATTCATTTAACCATAAAGGAAACATATTCCGTCTTATTTCTATGTAATTTTTTATAAAGAATTCAATAGTTGAGGAAATTTGCATCAAAGTCTAAGTTTTTAGATTTATATATGGAAATTTGCAAATAAGACTCTAAACTTATTTTATTTTAAATTTGGGATGTTACACATATTTACCTCCTACTTGTTACACATTGTCTAGAAAGGAGCATAAAGCTTTTTGTGAGTGCTTGGTTAATGTTAAGGTACCACATGGTTACTCTTCCAGCATATGTAGATTGGTATCAATGAAAGATCTGAAGTTGATAGGTCTTAAATCTCATGATTGTCACGCTCTAATGCAACAAATATTGCCCGTGGCAATTCAATCTATACTGGTGAAGCATGTAAGGTTTGCAATCACCAGACTTTTTTTCTTCTTCAACAGTCTACGCAGCAAAGTTATTGATCCTGAGAATCTCGATAAGTTGCAAAGAGAAGTGGTTGTTACCCTATGTCATCTTGAGATGTATCTTCCTCCTTCATTCTTTGATATCATGGTACATCTAGTTGTCCACTTGACTAGGGAAGTGAAAATGTTGGGACCAATTTTCTTGCATTAGATGTATCCTTTTAAACAATACATGAGCATTTTCAAAGGTGATGTTTGAAACCATTATTGGCCTAAAGGGAGTATTATTGGGGGTTATGTGGCGAGAGAGGTTATGGATTTTTGCAATGACTTTCTGAGTAGTAATGACACTCCTCTAAATGACAAGAATATTGAGGAGTATTTTGGAAGAGAAATTTTAGAAGCACGGATGAAAGTAATTAGCCGTGAGCTATTGGAACAAGCTCACTTGTATATTTTACACAACATCGATGAAGTGAGTGTTTATATCTCGGAACATACCAATTTCATCAAGAAATAATATCCTCGAGCCAATTCAATGTGGCTTGCTAGAGAGCATAAAAAAGACATTTATTAACTTGTTTGAAGATAAAGTCTTACATCAACTATCTCAAATACCAAATAATAATGCTGAAAATATCAAATGCCTCGCCTTTAAACCAAAAATGAATGTTATGTCTTATGAAGGGTTTGACGTAAATGGGTTTTCATATTACACATAGCGTCAAGATGATAAGAGCGTCATCCAAAACAGTGGGGTCACCCTTCAAGCGTGTTCATTGTTTTCTTCTAGTTTGAAAGATAATAGTTCATGTGAAGCTAAAATGTCATATTATGATGTCATTGAAGACATATGGGAGTTTGATGTCATATTATGGTGTCATTGAAGACATATGGGAGTTTGATGTCATATTACGGTGTCATTGAAGACATATGGGAGTTTGACTATGTAGATTTCAGAATTTCGCTCTTTAAGTGTAATTGGGTTGATAACACCAAAGGAGATTTAGTAGATGAATTGGATTTCACATTAGTGAATTTTGAAAAGATTAGCGAGAAGGATGAACCATTCATATTGACATCACAGGTGAAACAAGTATTTTATATTGATGATCCTGCAAATGAAAAATGGTCGGTTGTTCTTCATGGTAAAAGACATTTCATTGAAGATCCTATAGATGAAGAAGACTACTATGATAAGTATGATAACTCGAGTCCATTCTCAGTTGGGTTGCCAACACCAAATATTGAAGCTAGTGATGACTTATATGTGTGCAGAGATCATACTGAAGGAATGTTTATTGATAAAATAACTCAATATTAGAGGCATGTTTTTATTTTTTTAAATGTTTTAATTTTTGAATGTCAGATCGATGTGAACTTCACAATGTTATATTAATTTCTAGTTATGTTAAATGTTAAATGTTTGATTTTTTTGTATGAAACTTTCATATGGCTGACCATGAGTATGATGACCATGATGATGATTACTAAGAGGGTGAGGTGCCGCCTCATAATGTAAGTTTTACAATATATCTTATATATTGGGGTTCTTACTCATATCCATTGTAGTGTAAATGCAAAAACTTGGCATACAGTTCCTAAAGAGAAGAAAGACTTAGTATGGAAAGAACTATGTGTGACACATTATCATTTGCAATTCTATTTTCAAAGTTATTTACAATTCTATTTTTAGCATACTTTATTGAATATATGAAATTTTACAGAGTATTTGAACTAAATGAAAGCCTACATCGTAAAAAGGTGATGCAATGTTATGGGAGGGTCCTAAGGAACTATTGGACAACTCTCAACTGACAATACATATGAGAGGCTGATCAGAGCAAGAAGTCATCCTTTGAGCAAAGGAACTACCTGGACCCGACTGAGTGGAAGGTGTTTGTTTCTAGGAGAAATACTGATGAATTTAAGGTATTAAGAGTCACTCCCAAATTAATTAATGTACATTCTTATAGATTCACCTATTCACGATTGACCTTGATTGTTAGTAACCAACTCAATGTGATTACTAATAAGTCTATGAGCAATGCTAAAAGAGCAAGTTGTGCACTGAATGTGCATGACCACACAATGGGTCCAAGTGGCTATGCAGCTCTTCGCCAAAAAACTACATGTGTCTTCCATTCAGAAGGTTGTTGCTCCTAATACTGAGACTGATGAGTCCTCTACTACTACTCCCACACGTATGCATCGCCATGATGTGTGGATAGCTGGGAGGCAAAACAAAAAAGGAGATATAACCAACCCCGCAACTATTGAGGTGGCTACAAAAATGGTAAAATTCAACTCTCAGAGCAATTAGTATTGATGATTGTTATATTTTTTTTGGGTAACCCAGGAGACTCGTAAGGCTTGCGTTGAGCCCAACCTGGGGAGCTCAACCCCATCCCATAAGGAGTGTAGCTCATTAAGTCATGTAGAGGCCGGCTGTGCTATGGGAGAAACAATTCCGAACAACAACACCAGGGGGATTCGAACCCGGGACCCTTCATGAGGGGCCCCGTGCTGCGACCACCTGAGCTACTGCTCGCCGGCATGATTGTTATATTTACTTACCAATTTCTATTGATGATGATTAGCACGAGCTTCACGAGTAGAGGAAGCAAGGCTCGTTCATCCCTAAGGACATAAGGGATGACTTGACAGTTTCTCTCGGTAACCTAGAGCATCCTGGACATGTTAGGGTTGTAGGGGCTGGAGTGGGCCTAAGAGCATTCTTTGGGCCATCACGGTGCAAACATGTCCAAAAAGGGGGATTTTCAAAAGCTGAGATAACCTATTCTTTTTTAGAATGTTATTGGAAAGGGAATTCATGAATCAAAAAGTGTTTCTTTTGGCCATGTATAGGTAGACCAGTTAGTTGATAGAAGAGTAGATGAGTTAAATGATAAGAGAGTCTAGGATGCATTGAGCAAGTGACAAGCATCTCAGTTTGCCACTCCAACTGTACATGTGGCATGCCGCTCTTCCCCTACGATAGAGGTGGTTGGGAGTGATCCTGTAAAGGTGATTGGGAGTAATCATGTAGATCCACCACTTAACACCTATGTTGTAAGTATTTTAGGGACATAGTAGCTAGTCTTTATAAGATGATATGCTTATTTATGTATATAACATACTCTTTGTAAATTTATAGGGGTTGAATCCATATTGTCTAAAGTTGAAAGAATTTGTTGTTGAAAAGGGTGGGGCTTACCCACACCTTCCAGGGCACACGATTCATGGCACTCCAGTACCCAATGGTGCGGTTCGTGTGGGCTCGAGGCTTGTGTTCGCTACTTGGGGGCATCATCCATTGCCATATGCCCACCCAGATGCTGACATGCTTGGTGAAGCAAAAGGCAGAGTGGTCTTGTGGCCCGAAACGGATGTCATCTATACTGATCATGTATGGTAAATTTATATTACATTAATTTGTATATATGTATATACATGACAATTGATAAGAAATTATATATACATGACAAAAGGAAGAAACCAACTACAGCTCATCCTCCTCCACCTCCACCTCCTCTTGAAGTACCTAGTTAGCTTGCAAAGGACCTATATGACTCGATAGGTCCTCAATACAGGAGTATAGAAATATGGATAGGCGAACATCCCAAAAATTGTCCTATGATTGTTTATGTTAAGAAGGAGGTTGCAGGCCAATCATACGATAATAATATACTTATACAAGATATTTTAGATTTGTTTAGTTATGTTTGGCTGAATACATCTATGATAGAACTATGGATATGGTGAGATCTTTTTTATATATCTATATACCTAATTTTATATACAATGATCGATTTTCTTATATTAATGCTTACGTAATATATGTTTTGCATCCACTTACATAGGGTCTGTATAGAATTTTTATTTACCCATGTGGGATTTCTAATTCCATCCTCGATCAGTTGTGTACATAAAGACCCTTCATCAGTTACCTTATATTGCTCTATCGCTTTTAAATATTTTGGTAAGGCAAAGAAGAGCATGATAATAGCTTCATTCAATGTTGAGGAAGTTTACTTTGCTTATAATTTGGACCTAAGAAAATATATTTTATTGTGGATTTTGAGTTATATATTTTTAAATTTCTTATCTCTAGTGGTAAGCATTGGGAGTTACTGGTTGTTGTCCCCGAGACATTGACTGTTTATTATCTAGACCCTGAGGGGAAGGAATTAGACAATTTGGGACACATAATGAAAAGGTCATTATTCACATGAGAAATTTTTTATATTTATATTCGTTAACATCTATTATTACATTACTATTTAGTAATTCAATTTAATGTGTTACATTAATGTGCAGGGCTTTAAAATATTTCAAAGGAGACATGTGCAGGAAAAATAAAGCATTAGTCTGGGAGAATGTGAAAGTAGTTTCCTGATTCCGATGTATATATTATTTATGTCAACCATGCTTATATTTATTCATTAACATTTTGTATGTTAAAATTTATAGTGTGTTGTACAAGTCAACGGCTGGGTGTGTGGATACTACGTGATGCGGTATATGGACCTAATTGCCAGATATGTTGCACAAGAAATCGAAAACATACAACATATATTATATAGTCTTGATCATCATATATAAGTATAGTCTCATTAGATAATATGAAAATATCAAACTTATTAATTATATATATACATCATTCTCTTTACATGTGTTTAAAACTAGTGACTTCATTACAGGGGAAAAGTTATTATATGTACATAATCCCTATACGATGGAATAATTAGACGACATAAGAGAACAATGGGTAAAAGCTTTTGAAAGGGAGGCAATTTTTTATTATAATTGGGGTATTGATGATGATAAAGAGTGACATTTCTAAACTTTGATTCCAAAATTATTTCTGTATTGGATGACATTTCTAAATTTTGAAAGACAAGCTTATATATACATGCATGAATGACTTTTTTTGAATTTTCTTATTGAAATTTGATCTATATACATGTGTGTGAATGTGAAGATGAATGAATGAATGTGCTTCTACATGTGTGTGAATGTGAAAGGAGATGAATGAATGGAACTGCAGGTTTCTACATGTGTGTGAATGTGAAAATAGAGGAATGAATGGAACTACAGGTTTCTACATGTGTGAATCATATGAATGAATTAATTGTGTTTATGCATGGGTGTAAAACACATGATGTATATATAATCTTGATCATCTTTTTATTGCAGGTTTGTGGCATGTTGTTAGCTAATATCACAGGATGTTGTAACCCTATAGTTTAGAACTGAACTCCAGGTTCTGCAGCCTACTGACCAACCAAACAACAGGCTTGCAAGTTGATAATTAAAAAGAAAATTATTAGTCGTCGGTTATCTAAAAAAACGGTCACCTAATGTCAACGACATCGGTTAATTATAGGAAACCGACAAGTATGATCTAACCCGGGCTAATTTTTTTGTTCAAGTATGGAGATAGGCGTCGGTTTATACAAAAAAAACTAACGACTATGCCATTTTTTTTTGTTCGAGCATAGAGATAGGTGTCAATTTTCTAAAACATAACTGAAGACTATGGTTCTACTGGTGTCGGTTCTTTTTTTGGTTGCAATCGAGGTTGGCTCTATGTCGTCGATTTTAGAACTTACGTTGTAGGATTCTACCTTTAGTGTCACCCACTTGGGTGTCACTTAGAAACCGACGTAAAAAAGTCATTTTAACTGACGTTAAAGGTGATATATGTACTATATGGCTGAAATAAGGGCACTACTACCTATTTGATATGACATATTTCTTGACTTGATTACCCAAGATGGACTTGATGTTTATACGTACTCCATCAGACAATGATTCTCTGCTTGTTATTGTTGGGTTTTAGGGGAGGTAGAGAAGGCAGCATAAACAAAATTTTCTCCCCCCAAACCCGGAACAAGGAAACGCGTCAACGTCTATACAATAGGAAAGGATGGTTTGTGGAATCATACCTTGTCCCAAGGCTTACTCAGCGACAATACCTCGTGCCTTGCACGGTCTTCACCTCCTGTCTTGGACGGTGTCTGTGCAGCTCCTGGTCACACCGGGACTGACGAGATTGAAGGTTGTCCTCCTAGCGGCAGAAACCCCCCGCCTCTGAAGTAGTCCACACGGACCACCTGGAACTCCAATCTCCTTGTCCCACAAGGAATTGGAAGGAGTCGCACCCTCCTGTTGGTGTACTAGTCGCCAACACACTCTCCTGCTACCAGTCGCAACTGCAGTTGTCTTTCCCTTGTTGTGCCTCCCTTATCGGGTAGCACTTTCTCGGGCTCTCTCGGTTACCAAAACTAGAGAGAACGACAACTTTGTAGAGCAACTGGTTTGCACTGAGTTGTACTTTGAGAAGCCCCCAATACCCCTATATATATAGGAGGGTCATGGGACAGGGTTCTCCATCCCGGGTAATGCGGGACTAAAAGCAGGAGTAGAAGGGTTCGGGATTTCCACAAAAACAACCAACTCACAACCTGAACCGATCGTTTCACAACTGAAACGGTCGGTTGGGGACCTGAACCGGTTGGTTGACATCTCAACCGATCGGTTGGGACCCATGAGCCGATCGGTTCACTTCTGAACTGGCCGGTTCGTGGTCCTGAGCAGTTCTTGATTGACTTTCCTTCTTTTGTTTCTAATTGGTATTGAATACCAATCCTATTTCACAATCAAATTGGGCAAGTGAAATGAAAGGAAAATTCTCCCCAATCCTACTTTCCCAACTTGCTCAGTTACACCAGTTGAATCGATTGTTTCAACACTTGAACCAATCGTTTCACCCTGTCCATGAGCCGATCGACTCAACACTTGAGCCGACCGGTTCACTAAGCTCAGCCGATCGGTTCATTACATGAGCCGATCAGTTGGGAGTGCAGATTGTGCAAAATCAGTCAATTGTGATTTCAATCAATCCAATACTCGAATCAATCTGTCCAACACCTTGAACACTATGATATTGAGCTATCAATCAATTGAGTGTTTAATTGAACTACTAAACTCCTTTAGTAATCAATCTAAACATTGTTTTGGACAAAACTCCTCTTCCAGGTTAAATCCTATGTGTGTGACCCTACAGGTCCATTTCACGTTGGCAGTGAAAGTCCATAACACTTATGACTTCACAAGCAAAGAGTGGTGCCTAGTCACACATCAGTGCTACCCAAGTGAAAGTAGAAAGTTGGAGAACAACTTTCAATCCTACAATCCGTAAATGGTGTTACAGTGAATGTATAATTCCTTTGTCACTGATATCCCGAATGAACTCGAGGCATGGAACAGTCATCCTGTCAACATTCATTCACTTTCTTGATCTCAAAGTAGATTGAACGAGATATGTATGACATCAATATCACATACTGATTCACACATGCGTGTGCACGCCTATCTCAATCCTACTCATCAAGTGGCCTTGGATATCAAACTCCCTCAGGAGGGACAAATCCCATATCTATCACTCACCCCTCAAAAGCCCCATGTGTCAAAGCCACCCAATCATCACCTTTATAACAACCCATGTTTCAGGACTGCGTTTGATGATGTCAAAGTGTGCCCAATGACATGTGTTGAGTGTAGTGATTTCAGGTCAAAGAATCACACTCACCACCATCACTGTGAGTACTGACTGTGACTACCATGTCATGGTTCCATGTGTCAAACTCACGGTGGGTCTGTCCGGTACACTTGTTCTCTAACAAGTACCTATGTGTTTGGTTTGATATCTCTATATCATGACTAATGAGATTCTATCATCAACCAACACCACAATCTAGTCTTATGTGTCATTGCTGTCTATCTACCTTCCACAATGACATCCGACTAGGGACATAACAAGAATGTACAAACTCTTAGCATCCGTATGATCTCATCGTTCAGGTCCTTAACCTGAAAGCATACGTCATTGAGTATTGTCATTCTCTAGACATTCAATATGTTCTATCACTATCTCATATGACTGAACCAGAAAGAATTGGAAGCTTGCCTTTGATGTTTATCAAATCAATCTTAATGTATCCCACCAATCATCCCATGATTGGCTCTCAGGGCATACATACCAACAGACTCCCACTTGCACTGCGAGTCAATCACCTTTGAATCATATTCATAGTGATCTTCAAACATGTCCCACATGTTACTGTGCTCTAGTGCGAACATAGTGAGTTATGGAAACACCTTGCCAAAGTCAGTTTTAAATGCATATCTCTCATCTCTTCATTGTACGTCACACGTATGAGATGGAGTTGTCGTAATATGCGATCTAGTATTTCTTTGCTAACCTTTAGCCACATTGCATGATCAAGGATTCCATACTTGTCATCAATGACCGGAATATCTATAAGTTCATCTCATGGACTTCCAGATCTATATAGTATCCACTGTTGTTCTCTAACACATGGATACTCGGCATTTCCTTTTAAATGGTTTCATTGGAACACTTCCAATTATCAACAAACTTTCACTTTTATATATCCTATATATATTTTGCGATTAATTTTCTGTCCTTTCAAAGGTTCGCATCAATGTAACTCTTTACATTGAACTCTTCCTTATCTCCATAGAACTAGTACTTCCCAAGTACTTATCAAGTTCTCATGGTATTCCAGTAACTCTTACTAGAAGCAGACAGACATCCACTCGTCATGTCTCACATACGAGTTATCAGGATGAGCACATCATATTGCCATGTCATACATACAAGATGATGAATGCATTTTATTCTTGCTATGTCCATACATGAAAGATAATGGGATGATTACATACATGATAGATCCATATATATTCTTAGTGTTCCCATTCTTCATATGAATTTGACACTTGGCCTTGGGATACTAACTCCATGTAACATGGACAAGTTTTCTCCCACTGAATCTGTGTATACTGAACCCTTCAGTACAGATTGCCAATGTATGCTCTCTCCTTTCCAGGTCAAGAGGTTTTCGAGAACTATCTCCATAGATCTCTATTCCTATCACATAGGAAACATCTCTATCTTCCGTAAAGATAATTTTCACTTTGGATTTCCATTCTTGAACATTTCCATTTCACATCAACATGTGGAATGTGAATATGCTCCCACTAAATCATAGATCCCTTCTTTATCTTTGACATATCAGTCAAACCCTTTGACTATATCATCAAAGTAAAGATCCAATTCTGAGTTGCTTGTACTCAATCAATCACATTGATTAGTCCATTGTAACTTATAGACTTCATTTACATTAGTGGATTCATAAACCTTATAGGTTGTGTCACGTACACATCCTTGTTTTATTCCTCATAGGAATGCGGTTTTAGTATCCATATGCCAAATGTCTTAGCCATTAAGTTGCAATCAACAAGCATCATCCTTCTCAAAATGTTATCCATGTGTCTTAACACTTAAGACTTATTTTCACTTATGGATTTTATTCCAATGGGTGCTACCATCAAGGTCATACCTTATGGTTCACATGGATGTCATTTAGGATGTAATGGTCATAAACCATAACTCAAAATTCGGTTCCTCATATTCATCTAGATAGTTGACTCATCACATGAACAACTCATCACATAGATAATTGAGGTGTATCCGTCAAGGATATAAGAACTCACAACTCCTTGTGATTCTCAATGTCCTTTATTAGTGTGGGGTATTCTTTTATTAATAAGAATTTAGTTATTTGATAATCATTCTCTAACTCCTTAGAGTATGATTCCTTCTTGATTTAGACATCACTATGCCTTAATCATGAGCTCACTATGATACACTGTCATAATCCCTCAAAAGGATCTCAAACATTTGGTCCAAGTATTTCATTCATTGATCTCATCAAGAATTAACATTTTACCAAATTTTCACTTCATCTATGATAATCTTGAACACTTCAAGATATTCATATTGGTATTTCTCTAAACACCATTTGAAGAATTAGCATTTGTTCCAATAGGTATGTAAATACATCACATGTATTATACCTAATAGGATAATCATTCTCCCACTACCATTAGTGCAGATTGATTAATCATGCCCAAGATATTCATGTCTCTAACTGGTTCTCTAACCAAAAGAGTCTAGATTTATCCATCACATGGAAACTAGAAATGAATTTCTCATGATTGATGCCAATTTGATTGTTTGAGTTATCTATAACTTTTAGGTATCATTTTATCTTATGCATATCAAATACCACAAGATAAACAAGGCATTGCCACAAAGATCATATCTTTTAGAAATTGAAACATCTCTTTATTGATTGCCATCATTGTCATACAATATGCAAAATAAAGTGTTTCTATCTATTGGCAAATATGAAATAGCAGTCCATAACTGTATTACATGCCTTTTAGGGTGAAAATAAACTAAAGTACTCCTATCTATGGCGGCAACACTTGCCCCGTTTATTAAGTGCTTTACACTTTACATCTTGGTATCATATACCTCAAAAAGTGCTACAAGTTTACTTTCAGGACACCTTTAAGTAGAGACGTATGTCGCCTCCTTCTTATTTTATTCTTCCAGATAGAGAGGACAATTCCTTTTCTAATGTCCTGGCTTTTGACAATGGTGGCAATTTCCTTTCTTGGTCATGCCTCCCTTGGCCTTGAGAGTTGAAGACGACTTGGGCTCCTGGCTAGCATCAGAACCTTTCTTAGCTTTACCCTTGCCCTTGCGCTTGGACTTGCCTTTCTTGCTCATGATCACCATCACAGACTTAGGCTTGTCCTTCTTCATCTGTATCTCGGATGTCCTCAACATGCCCAAAAACTCTGAAAGTGGCCTATCAAAGTTGTTCATGTTGTAGTTCATCACAAACTGACTATAGGATTCTAGCAACGATTACAGTATCACGTCAGTAGCCAACTCTTGGCTCAGTGGAAATCCCAGTCTTGTCAGGTTCTCCACATACCCAATCATCTTGAGTGTGTGAGGACCAACTGGATCTCCTTCTGTCATGATGCACTTGAACAGTGCCCTTGAGACATTGTATCTCTCTTACCGTGCTTGATCTTCATACATGTTTCTAAGATGTTGAATCATCTCAATGACACCCATGTTCTCATGTTGTCTCTGCAACTCGTAGTTCATAGAGCACAACATCAAGCACTTTGCATCAATGGCATCATCAGAATGCTTCTTGTAAGCATCCCTTTCTGCCTTTGGTGCATTAGGAGCAGGTTCCTCTGGAATTGGAGTATCCAGGACATAGAGCTTTCTCTCTTGGGTGAGAACAATTCTCAATGTCCTATACCAGTCGTGGAAGTTTGTCCCATTTATCTTTTCCTTTTTAAGGACCGATCGCAAAGAAAAGTGATTGTTGTTTGTTGCCATTTGTACTACAAAATGAAATATGCAATTTTAGTCCAAAAACTCATTTTTGACTTATTTGATTGATTTGAAAAGTTGATGATATAATTAGGCCTTTAATTAATTATTGCTCCCACTATTTAATTCAAATTGATAGCCCTCACCATCAATTCGGAAGATTGCAGCGTACAACCTTCTAGTGGGCAAGATCCTGAAATCCTCTAAGTCATGGACCAGCTTGGGCTGTCACCCACAACTTAGATCTCTCAGGTAGGCAACTCTTGCCAATTGCATCATATGCAACTCTTGATAAGATGTCATATGCAACTCCTTGACATGATCATCTCCATGCCTCAAGGTGCTAGATCCTATCTAGGTCACCTTGTTAGTCCGACCCAAAGCAAACATGATGAATATGCACCCTGCTTGGGCAAACCCACATATCCATCCTTCATGCTTCCACGAGATAGACGGTGCACCACGCTTGGGTGTGCCCACACTTGGTCGATCAAGCTTTTCACGTGTGTCGTATTTGGAAGGCATCTAAAACTTAATATTTAATGAGGGATTTGGTTTTTATATACATATACATATCCAATCACCACAATACATAGTATGTATCATATACATGCTATATCCCACAGAAAACATGCAAAAACGATAAAAGCGATGATTATGGCCATCCTAATGTGATTCCTCGAGCCAAGAGGAATCATGGTCATCTAGGTCTACATCACATGCAACCTGTATAAGATTAACTTTGTGCTTTGCCTTTCTGGGTTTGATCAACTCATCACATGAATGATCGGCTCGCCATCAGACTGGTCGGTTGGGTGCCACCAGCCGATCAGTTGGCTCCTCCAACCGATCGGTTCACCTGGTCATCATGCATCTCATCATGGTCGCCACCCGCTCATCTCGCTCCTCAAACCGGTCATCAACCGATCGGCTCACTCCTTGAACCGATCGTCTGGAACGTTAACCGATCGGTTCACGCCTTAAATTGATCGTCTCAGTTGTCGTCAGGATGTCCTCCGTTCTTTGACATAACATGAAATAAAATTCTATCCTATTTTACATTGTAAAAAGAGAAACCTCGAGTTACATTCAAGGGGAGCAAAGGTAGGAAAGAAATCTCGAATTATTTCAAGTTACATCAGGAATAGGAGAAGGAAGATCAGTGCGCAGACCGAGATGCAAGCAACCACATACAACCATAAATAGATAGGGTTTATTGGCCATAACCACGCTATACATCCACCACAAAAATCGTTTAAGGGCGACGCGTATCGAGTGCATTAATAATACATATCATATATGTAAATTGGTATTTGTGGATTTAGGATTGGACATGCATAAAGCTAATTTTATTTGCATCGTATGTAATAAATAAAGGCGACAAATCAAAATCGATCATATCGATAATCCCTAAAGTATAGAGAAGTTGACGTGGCTCTGATACCACTGTTGGGTTTTAGGGGAGGCAGAGAAGGCAGCGGAAACAAAATTTTCTCCCCCCAAACCCAGAACAAGGAAACACGTCAACGTCTATACAATAGGAAAGGATGGTTTATGGAATCATACCTTGTCCCGAGGCTTACTTGGTGATAATACCTTGTGCCTTGCACGGTCTTCACCTCCTGTCTTGGACGATGTATGTACAGCTCCTAGTCGCACCGGGACTGACGAGATTGAAGGATGTCCTCCTAGCGGTAGAAACCTCCCGCCTCTGAAGTAGTCCACACGGACCACCTGGAACTCCAATCTCCTTGTCCCACAAGGAATTGGAAGGAGTCGCACCCTCCTGTTGGCGTACTAGTCGCCAACACACTCTCCTTCTACCAGTCACAACTGCAGTTGTCTTTCCCTTGTTGTGCCTCCCTTATCGGGTAGCACTTGCTCGGGCTCTCTCGGTTACCAAAACCAGAGAGAACGACAACTTAGCAGAGAAACTGGTTTGCACTGAGTTGTACTTTGAGATGCCCCCAATACCCCTATATATATAGGAGGGTCATGGGACAGGGTTCTCCATCCCGGGCAATGCGGGACTAAAAGCAGGAGTAGAAGGGTTCGAGATTTTCCACAAAAACAACCAACTCACAACCTGAACCGATCGTTTCACAACTGAAACGGTCAGTTGGGGACCTGAACCGGTCAGTTGGGACCCATGAGCCGATCGGTTCACTTCTGAACCGGTCGGTTCGTGGTCCTGACCAGTTCCCGATTGACTTTCCTTCTTTTATTTCTAATTGGTATCGAATACCAATCCTATTTCCCAATCAAATTGGGCAAGTGAAACGAAAGGAAAATTCTCCCCAATCCTACTTTCCCAACTTGCTCGGTTGCACCAGTTGAATCGATCATTTCAACACTTGAAGCAATCGTTTCACCCTGTCCATGAGCCGATCGACTCAACACTTGAGCCGACCGGTTCACCAAGCTCAGCCGATTGGTTCATTACATGAGCTGATCGGTTGGGAGTGCAAATTGTGCAAAATCAGTCAATTGTGATTTCAATCAATCCAATACTCTAATCAATCTGTCCAACACCTTGAACACTATGATTTTGAGCTATCAATCAATTGAGTGTTTAATTGAACTACTAAACTCCTTTAGTAATCAATCTAAACATTGTTTGTGGACAAAACTCCTCTTCCAGGTTAAATCCTGTGTGTGACCCTGCATGTTCATTTCACGTTGGCAGTGAAAGTCCATAACACTTATGACTTCACAAGCAAAGAGCGGTGCCTAGTCACACATCAGTGCTACCCAAGTGAAAGTAGAAAGTTGGAGAACAACTTTCAATCCTACAGTCTGTAAATGGTGTTACAGTGAATGTATAATTCCTTTGTCACTGATATCCCGAATGAACTCGAGGCATGGAACAATCATCCTGTAAACGTTCATTCACTTTATTGATCTCAGAGTAGATTGAACGAGATATGTATGACATCAATATCACATACTGATTCACACATGCGTGCACACGCCTATCTCAATCCTACTCATCAAGTGGCCTTGGATATCAAACTCCCTCAGGAGGGACAAATCCCATATCTATCACTCACCCCTCAAAAGCCCCATGTGTCAAAGCCACCCAATCATCACCTTTATAACAACCCATGTTTCAGGACTGCGTTTGATGATGTCAAAGTGTGCCCAACGACATGTGTTGAGTGTAGTGATTTTAGGTTAAAGAATCACACTCACCACCATCACTGTGAGTACTGACTGTGACTACCATGTCATGGTTCCATGTGTCAAACTCACGGTGGGTCTGTCCGGTACACTTGTTCTCTAACAAGTACATATGTGTTTGGTTTGATATCTCTATATCATGACTAATGAGATTCTGTCATCAACCAACACTACAATCTAGTCTTGTGTGTCATTGGTGTCTATCTACCTTCCACAATGACATCTGACTAGGGACATAACAAGAATGTACAAACTCTTAGCATCCGTATGATCTCATCGTTCAGGTCCTTAACCTGAAAGCATACGTCATTGAGTACTGTCATTCTCTAGACATTCAATCTGTTCTATCACTATCTCATATGACTGAACCAAAAAGAATTGGAAGCTTGCCTTTGATGTTTATCAAATCAATCTTAATGTATCCCACCAATCATCCCATGATTGGCTCTCAGGGCATACATACCAACAGTTATACTTGCATTGACCAAAGCATGGTGGGATCTAAGGAGATAGGTAGTCCTAAGCTCCTCTAAGATGGGCTAGGGGACTTTTCAATCTTTAAGTATTAATTTGTGGTACATTTTGACTACCCATGGATTAACTATAAAGCATATATCTAACTGTGTGGATTTTTCTTGTACTTATAATATCAATTTCACATTGTATTTCTTATACTTCTCTAATGTGCCTTGTAAACATTATGTGCCCTTAATTTACATTGCATCCACTACTTATATATGTTCTTATTACTCAATATATAACTACTTAATGTAGTATATTATAGTAGAATTTGAGTGCTTAGAATACATTTATAGATGTTATATATCTCTTTAGGACTTTGGTTTGGCTCTTTTAGTTCTCTATTTTTTTAGGCTATCAACACGTGCCCGATGAGTTTAGCAACATAAGGGCTCTCCTTCACCAAATCATCAATGAGCTAGAAATGGGATTATAGTCTAGGTGATGTCCTAGAGTCGTCCTTGCATACACGAGCCCAAGCAGGATGTTTTATACTCCATTTGTGTGTGACTCATGTTTTAGCATGTGCCAATCACTTGATGAATGTTTTGTATATATGAACAAGAAGATGTTTTGTATAAACAGGTTTGTGACCTTGGTCATGTATGTGAAGGTTGTATAGATATACATATATCAAATAATATAATGAGTATTTTAGTGAGCATGCATGTGAATGATGTTGGAAGTTCCATTTAAAAATTTCTTACCCTTATAGGTTTGTGATAATTAAGAAGGATTAGTTCGAAGTTTTCATTTCAAGTTTTCCTACTTGCGGTCATCTCGTGGTTGGTGTGCTATAATCTAGCGTAGAGGAAGAAGTAGAAGAAGAAGGCAAGGTGGATGGTGTCCTCACATCATTATGTTGTTTTTTATAGTAGTTGCTTACATTGTAGGGTCGTATAGTTCATGGATATTCTGAGAAAAGGAGTGACGACCTTGGTGATGGCATGTTCCCTTGAAGTCATGTGGCAATCAATTGGCTCGTGGATAGACGACGGGAAGTGACGCGCCTAAAGAGCTAGTAGGTGTGGCGTGAGGTGAAGCATTATGTCAGTTCAAAATTGATGTCGCTTACATTAGACCACTTGTTGTCATGGCACAAGAGACATGGGGGTAGGGAGGAAGAAGAGAAGAAGGGTGTGAGGTGCAAGACTCACATGTAGGGATGAACATCGGGTCGGGTCACCCTAGGTTTTGGCAAGTTCATGCCCAAATCTATATTTTTAATTGGGTTTCGGGTCGGGTTTAGGCCTAGGTAAAGTTTGGAAAACTTGACCCATATTCGGCCCACATAATAGAGCTGGGTTTCATATTCAGATTTGGACCGACCCGGATAACATACCAAATGAAGGTATTTCCAATATATACATAGGAAAAATTATAACATACTTTTGAAATGTAACACTAGGTAAATGCCATATATAAATGTCATCCAACAAAGTAATATACTTACAAATTGTTATATATATCCAATGGATGAAAAGAATATAATCTAAATCAAACACTTAAAATCATAGACATATCCCATCTATATATGAAATATAATTAAAATCATCCAACCATTAAGGGGACTATTACAAGTAATATTGACTACAATATACACATTTGTATTTCAATGAATAGTCTACCAATGCCATGTTTGAGATGATTTTTAAAACACAATGAATGTAAGTTAGTATAAATCAAATATCTAACATTATAATTTTTTTTGTAAATTATTACAAACATTTGTGGGTCTGCTTATTAATCTTATCAATATAACTAACTAAATATGTTTGTGATCAAATGTAATTATATGACTTTATAGTTATCAAAAAATATTCTCATTACTTTCAGGTGGATATTCTGCTCAGGCATCGACAATTTGTTCATTGTCTGGTTAACAAGAGTTGCCTTGTAACTTTCATATATGCTAACCCGAATATCACTGTTAGAAGCTTGATGTGGAAGCACTTGGTGAATATAGGCTCTAATGACAGACTGTGGGTAGCTTTAGGGGACTTCAACACTATGCTATCCCCAGATGAGAAAATAGGCAGTAATAATTTTAACCACAATGAGGCAAACCTCTTTGTCTCCACTTTGTTGAATGCTGGTTTGAATGACATGGGGTTTGAAGGCACAAAATTCACATATAGAAAGGACTTACTGCATGAACGACTTGATAGAGTAGTAGTTAATGCTGAGTTTTCAAACAAATTTGGTCTAATGAAAGTTGCTCACCTACCCAGCATCAAATCAGATCACTACCCTTTATTGTTGAGGCTTGTGAAAAAAAGAAAAAGGTGAGTATACTTTTAGAACTAGAGCCTCATGGAATCTGAATAACAACTTTCATCATCTGCTAGCAAAGCACTGGGATCAGCAAAAGGATTTTACTAACGCTCTGGATAAGGCTAAACCAACTATTATCAAATGGGACAAACTGACAAAGCAACAACTAAACAAGGAAAAGATTGAAATCATGGGTCAAATCAATAAACTACAAGGGGCCATGAGTATGATGTATGACGAGCAGCTTGACTTAAGCTGCTTGAGCTTAGAAGAGTGACTGGATGGCATCTTAAAACAGGAGGAGGAGGATTAGAAGCAGTGTAGCCACATCAACTGGATTAAGAATGACGACTCCAACACTAAGTTTTACCAAGCCTATGTTAAACAGCATACTAGGCAGAATACCATCACGATGCTCAAAGACGAAGCCGACACTTGGATCACCGATCAAGGAAAGATCCAAATTTTAATACAACAATTTTTCAAGGACCAGTTCACCTCTAATAGAAAGGTGAGTCATGATATTATCAACTCCTTTCCTGGCAAATTCCAGCCGATTTCTGAGAAGCAGTATGAGGCCCTCCAAAAATGCCTAATAAGGAAGAAATTTACAAAGTTCTGCTCTGAATGAACCCCTACAAATCTGTTTGGCACGATGGGTTTGATAGCCTTTTTCTCCAAAAGAACTGGAATCAGGTTGGCAACTCGATTGTCACCACTGTTGTAAATGCCTTCAAAGGCATCCACTTACCTACAGGGCTGTGTAACTCAATTATCGCTCTCATCCCAAAGGTCGCCAAGCCAGAAAATTGCAACCAATTGAGACCAATCTCTCTTAAAAATTGTTGTCTGAAACTCGTATCTAAGCTCATTGTTGAAAGACTGAAGCATCATATGAACAATTGGATTTCACCCTCATAGAGCAGCTTTGTGCCCGGGCGCCGCATTTCTGAAAATATAATCCTTGTTCAAGAGTTGGTCCACAATATGAGGAAGAGAGGTGATGCTAGTATGATGGAAATTAAATTAGATCTCTCCAAGGCGTATGACCACATGGACTGACGGTTCATTAGAGACACAATTACTAAAGCTAGATGGCCGCCTAATATGATTGAGTACACCATGAACTCTATTACTAGAGGAACTATAAATATAGCTTGGAACGGTAAACTGCTGGACACTTTCAAAGCGAGAAGGGGATTAATGCAAGGGGATCCATTGTCCCCCTACCTCTTTGTGCTTTGTATGGAGAGACTTAGTCATGCTATCGATATGGAGGTCAAAAAAGGTAGGTGGAGTCCCATTAAATTGTCAAACAAAGGCCCCAGAATCTCACATGTCATGTTCACAGACGATATCATCCTTTTTGTGAAAGCTTCCAAAGAACAAATGCAGGTGATCCTCAATTGCCTTCATTACTTTGGAGAAGCCTCAAGGCAGGAAATCTCTCGAGAAAAATTGAGCATTTACTTCTCAAGTAGTGTCCCAGCTGCTATGCAAGAATCCATCTGCAATATGAGTGGGATCCAAAAGACCTTGAATCTGGGAAGACACTTAGGTGTGCCAATCCTACACAAAAAAGTTTCTAAAGCTACCTACGCAAGTACCTTGGAGAAGGTTGAGAGAATAATTAATGTCTGGTCTGCACGCACTCTCTCTTTTGCAGGCCGCTTATGTCTAGCTAAATCTGTAGTCTCGGCTATCCCAACATACGTAATGCAAACTGCTGCTCTTCCATTGAGCCTTTGTAACAGAGTGGATGGCACCATACGAAGGTTTATTTGGGGTCGAGGAAACAAAAAGAAGCCTATATCCTTGGTTGCTTGGGACAAGGTCATCAGTGACAAAAAAGATGGAGGTCTTGGGGTGAAAACCATGCGAGATTGGAATAGAGATTTGATTGCAAAATCTGCTTGGGAAGTCAAGAGCATTCGAGATACTCTTTGGATCCCTGGTATACAGCAAAAATACAAAACCTTCCAAAACCAGGTCGGCAGGTCTGCTACAATATTTTGGAAAAAGGTGTACGAGTGCAAGCAGCTTATTGATGAAAATTCCACCAAGGTACTGATTAGTGGCGAAAATATGAATGTCTGGTTTGATAATTGGATACCTAAGCACCCACCGTTAAGTAATGTGGTCACTACTACCGTACCAAAAAATCTAACTGATTTGAAAGTCAACAACTTAGTCAAGGATGATGCTAGTTGGGACACTGAATTCCTCAACACCTTCCTGCCAACTGTTACTGTACATAAAATCATGAAAATGCAGATTCCCCATTTCAAGAATGAGAAAGATGTATGGGCTTGGACCCGTACCGAAACAGGAAAATTCTCTACCAAATCAGCTTATAGAGCTATTCGCGAAGCCAACATCATGACGATCACAGGTTGTTGGGACAAACTTTGGGAAGCCAGAATCTTGGAGAAGCAAAAGACTTTTTTTGGCTCGTCTGCCACAATGCTCTTCTTACCAACCGTAAGAGAGTACAGAGACACGTGAGTAGTGATGGAATCTGTTTGAGATGCACCAAGGCAGAGGAGAATCTCTTACACGCTCTACGGTATTGTGATAAGGCTGTAGAGGTTTGGAGAAGCCTAAAAGCTGAACAAATGGTTGCTAATTTCTACATTGCAAATTTACAAAAATGGACTAACCTCATCTTAAAATCCAAAGATGAGATCTGCAGTTCGATGATTACCGGTGCTTGGAGTATATGGAACAGCAGAAACATTGAGGTTTTTGAAGGCACAATCATCGAGCCACACCAACAAGTCACTCGGATTAGAAGGAGAATCGAGCTGATCAATATGGCATATAACAATGATCAACATTGCTTGGATCAGCCTGTATGTAGGTGGTCAGCTCCCCCTCCTGGATTTCTGAAGATAAATGTTGATGTTGATGTGACAAAATGCAAAGTTGCAGTTGTCGCTGTTGTCCGAGATGACCACGGTAGATGGATTTTTGCAGAAACTAGCACGTTGAATGCCAAGTCAGCTCTGCACGCTGAACTTATGGCCATTGAGTTTGCTTTAGAGATGGCGGCTAAAGTGGAAGTCACAAAGTTTCATATTGAATCTGATTGTAAGAATGCAGTGAACCTATCTATTGAGTCTATACAGGAAGCTCCTTCTTACGCAACCACCCTCACCAGCATAAGAAGATATCTTAACAAGGATTGGTCCGTGGAAATCCACTTTGTTAAGAGGAGTGTCAACCAGGTCGCTGACGGCCTAGCTAAATTCCACATGAAAAACTCCCATGGTAGATGTGCCTACCCTACCGCCCTAAGTTGTATTTTAGATTTGGTCATATCTGAATTACGTTGTAATGGTAATAGTACTACCATGTTTCATTCGGCAAGTAATGTTAATGTTTGTAGCTCTACATGTTTGCCTACACGAGGAGGGTGAGATGAATAAAATGCCTCCTCTCTCTCTCTCTCTCTCTCTCTCTCTCTCTCTATATATATATATATATATATATATATATATATATATATATATATATATATATATATATATATATATATATATATATATATATAGAGAGAGAGAGAGAGAGAGAGAGAGAGAGTCAGGCAAGAATACACTCGAGTGTACAGATCACGCCGTACACCCCAATGGTGTTTGCCTATCTAGACCATATTTTTCCAAAATCTAATCCATTGATCTTCATGGTTACAATAATAATAGGTCACATACAAAATTTGAACTCATTTGGATGAGTGTAACTCACTCATCCAAGGACAACAAAATCGACGCACAAAACTAATTTGAAATACATGATTTTTGTCTCCTTTAGATGTGCGACCTATAAGTGTCCAAATGAGCTAAAATTTATTATATAGTATGTTCTTATGATAATTAAGAAGATCAACGGTTTAGATTTTTCAAAATTTATTGCATCTTCAAAAATGACTGAGGTGTACGGTGCCTCCGGTACACTCGAGTGTACACTAGCCTGACTCTCTCTCTCTCTCTCTCTCTCTATATATATATATATATATATATATATATATATATATATATATATATATATATATATATATATATATATATAGGGCCCATCTTTATTGCCCGCGTGGGTAGCTACCCGCCCACCCTTCCAAACACTTTTTTCAAAACAAAAAAATCGCAATTGTAGATGACTATTTTATCTAGCTCTCCAAAAAAATTTAGCTAAAAATAATATCATTTGCCCCTCCAAAATAAAAAAAACCCGTCCTTATATATATATATGTTGTATATTTTGTACAAAGTTACTTTTTTGACCAACAGAGTTACTTTTTTTACAGCAGAGTTACTTTCTTAGCTAGGAGAGTTACTTTTTTGGCTGCAGGGTAGCGAAAATCCATGCTATATATATATATATATATATATATATATATATATATATATATATATATATATATATATATATATATATATGGGTGTTCATTCATTGCCCGCGCGGGTAGCATGGATTTTCGCTACCCTGCAGCCAAAAAAGTAACTCTCCTAGCTAAGAAAGTAACTCTGCTGTAAAAAAAGTAACTATGGTGTCAAAAAAGTAACTCTGCTGGCCAAAAATGTAACTCTGTACAAAATATACAGCAGATATATATAAGGACGGGTTTTTTGATTTTGGAGAGGCAGATGATATTATTTTTGGCTCAAATTTTTTGGAGAGCTAGAAAAAATAGTCCTCTACAATTTCGAAAAAAAAATTTGAAAAAAAGTGATCGGAAGGGTGGACGGGTAGCTACCCGCGCGGGCAATAAAGATGGGCCATATATATATATATATATATATATATATATATATATATATATATATATAGTCAGGCTAGAATACACTCGAGTGTATCCGGAGCGGAATACACTCAAGTAGTTTTCCATGATGCAATATTTTTTTTGAAAATCTAATCTGTTGATCTTCTTAAACATCTTGTGAACAACTCATACGCAAAAATTTAGCACATTTGGATATGTATAGCTCATGCTATGAAGACCGCAAAAATTATGCATTTCAAATTAGTTTCGCGCGTCGATTTTGTTGCCCTTGGATGAGTGACTTACACTCATCCAAATGGGCTCAAAATTTGTATGTAGCCTAGTTATAGTATGATGGTGAAGATCAACGGTTTACATTTTACAAAAAATAGCCTTGATATGCAAACGCACTTGAGTGTATTCGTGCGATCCGTACACTCGAGTGTATTCTAGCCTGACTATATATATATATATATATATATATATATATATATATATATATATATATATATATATATATATATATATATATATATATATATATATATATATAACATGTGATTATGTATGGACATGAATATAGCTAATCTGGGTACCTTGGTCCTAATCTGGCCCATATAAGAATCTAGGTCAAAATCTTATGTCTGGCCCATCCATGTAAACTACATAGATCGGGCCTGAATCAGATTATACAGGTCGGGACATGGGTCATATCTGGCCAGCCCAGTCCGATGCTCATTTCTACTCAAACATCTAAACTATTGTTACAGATTGGAAGTCATGCTTTATCATTTTTTTTCTCCAAATTCATATGCGGTTAGATGGATGACATGAAGGCCTAGTTCGGCCGCAAGCTTTCTAACTCTCGGTAGTCGGAACAGATTTCTATTGTGGCAGGGAGATGGTGCTGCCGGGAACGCTGGTACGGCCGGGAAAAGATGAAATCGGAGAAGGATGCCGGCAGTTGCAACTGCCCAAAATTTTGGAGTGATTAGTGAAAACTGTATGTTACGTTGCGTGGTTCACCCCGCTGTTGTCTTTAGTTCCACGTGTAACAGGATAGGATAGTTGATGCATTAATTACCGGGATTTGAGTCCACCCAAACTATTCCGAAATGTCGTGGAAAGAAGATCTCTACTAGATGAGAGGTCATGCCGACAGTAGACCATACCGGAGAAGATAGATCGAAAGGAGGAAGAAGATCACAGTTATTATTTCTTTTGTCCAATGAATTGTAATCGCAGATTTATGATCTATATCTCGTTGCAGATTCTATACTCTCAATATTACCCGCCCAATTGACAATATTTTGCATCATTAGTGTACCGTCAAGAGTCATTCGTTGCCGTGTTGTAGTAGACAAATAAGACACCATTTACCTTGTCGGGCATTGAAAAAGCGCAAGAATGAAAAGCAGGGTAAGTAGGTTTGAGAGAGACGGTGGAATGCCGATGAACCTGTCTGCTAGTGGTTTCGTTTCGAGTCCCTCTGTTCGTGATGATGACAGGGCTTGAGACACGACCAGAAGTCGCTGCACGTCGGAGCCTCGAACATCCATTCACCTCCCTTCGTCCTTGTCAGCTAGCAGGACATAATGCAAATAATAATGTGACGGTGGAAGCAGTATGGAAAAGTCCGGTTGACTGTCCTACTGTCCATTTGTTTTAGTAATAACGAATTTCGGGCCTGTGTCATCGTGATGTTGGTGTGGTCGCCATCTCCAGTACTGCTCTCATGGCTGCTGTTCCGAATCTAAACAAGTTTCCAGGACTTGCTTGCAGGACCGACCTCCATAATGGTTGCCCCACCCTCTCAAACTGGAAGATAGCAGCCCGTGATGGTGGTGATGAATGACTATGCGTACGGCGGGCTGTGTTTTCTTCGATGGGCCTTTTGGAGTGAAAGCCCCTTTTCAGAAGAGGAATCCAAAGCCAGTAAGTCGGTGCCGTGCTATGCTAATGCTGACGGTAGTGGTCGTTGGATCCGACGGTTGGCATGGCATTTGCCGCTGCAAGCCTGCAATTCCGCACGCCGCCCACACCTGTATGTAGTTCCGGTGCCTGCTGGCCATGGCTAGGGATGAATGTTTCGTATGAATGTTTGGTCGGTTTTTTAGGGGTTTGTTATACAGATAGAAAGGGGATCAGAAATAAGAGATCCTTTTTGATATTATATGTATGTATCTTTTATTTACTACTTTATAAATAAGCTTGGCTGACACGTGTGTTTGTGTGCTTTTCACATGTGTGTTTGTGTGCTTTTCACATGTGTGTCTGTATGCTTTTCCATTCACATAGCTGATATGTGTGTTTGTGTGCTTTTTACATGTGTGTCTGTCTGCTTTTCTATTCACTTGGTCACGTAAATTTAACTATTTGATGTGTATTTTTTTAGGTAACAGTTTGAAAAAAACATAAATATGGACATCTTTAGACATTGTCCGACATATATTTTGACCTATAATTTAAGTCAAACTTGGTTTATTTGAGCTACGTAGAAAATCTTGGTTTAGAATTTTATTTGGCACGGGTCATGACAAGATAAATCGGGGCCTAAAAACTCAAGTTGTCACTATATTTAACTAGTTGAGTTGTTTAATGTGTTTATTTTTCACGTGCATGTGTGTTTGCTTCTCCAGCAGCTAGGGTGCTTGCTTGACACGTTGTTTAATGTGTCTATTTTTCACGTATTTGTGTGCTTGCTTCTCCGGCAGTTAGGGTGCCTGCTTGGCACGTTGTTTAATGTGTCTATTTTTCATGTGTCTGTGTGTTTGCTTCTCCAGTAGCTAGGGTGTCTGCTTGGTACACAGTTTAGATTTTTTTTCTTCTGGCAGCTGACGTGTCTATGTACTTGCTTTTTCAGCAGCTAGGGTACTTTCTTGGCGCACAGTTTAATTTTTTTCTTCTTACATTTCTAATATGTGTAACAACTGTAACTTATTTTGTTATTTTTAATTATTTATTAAGAAATAGTAGGTTGAGGGGATATTAGTTGACGGGAAATTGTGCGTGCCACATCTAAAATGTGATGTATCAATATATATATATATATATATATATATATATATATATATATATATATATATATATATATATATATATATATATATATATTAAAATTAGAAATCGGTCTATGTGTTTATACACTACACTTTTATCTTTTCTTTTTAAAATTTTATATTCTATAATGAGATTCATCAATACTATATAAGACGATTCGTGGGAAGAATAAAATTTCCTCCATTATTTTTTAGAATTACAGACCTGTGTGTGCACACTACATTTTTGTCTTTTCTTTTTTAA
Organism: Alisma plantago-aquatica; assembly: GCA_963693085.1. Classification (NCBI taxonomy): domain Eukaryota; kingdom Viridiplantae; phylum Streptophyta; class Magnoliopsida; order Alismatales; family Alismataceae; genus Alisma; species Alisma plantago-aquatica. The sequence continues at coordinate 1,625,667,379 of OY856409.1, read as the reverse complement.
ATTTTATGTTGTATAAGGAGGCTTATCGACAACATAAAAGAAGCCCACGAAAGAGGCTGAATGTAATTTTCTCAATTATTTTTTAGAGTTACAAATAGGTGCATGTATGTGTACAATAAACTTTTGTCTTTTTTTATAAAATTTTATATTATGTAAGGAGACTCATCTATACTATATAAGAAAGTGTGCAGAGGGCGATGAATGCAATTTTCTTTGTTATTTTTTGTAACTACAAACAAGTCCCTATGTGTGTACACTACACTTTTATTTTTTCATAATAAAATTATATATTGTATAAGATGACACATCTATACTATACAAGAAAACTCACAAAGGGAGTTGAATGTAATTTTTTTATTTTTTGGAATTACAAATCGGTCCCTATGTGTGTACACTACACTTTTGTCTTTTCTTTTCAAAATTTTATATTGTGTAAAGAGACTCATCTACACTATATGAGAAAGTCCTTAGACGGTGCAGAATGCAATATTCTTCATTATTTTTTAGAATTACTAATCGGTCCCTCTTTTAGCGGGTAGTAATGTATCATTTTTTAAATACTAACTACATATTGGTCATCAACATACACAAAAATGATAATTCAAACTCACACGAAAAGCTTGTCTAATAAATCTATTATAGTGAACAAGAATAAATGTTAAGCAACTCATTATGCCATAATTATTATATGTTCACATATTATATTGATTCAACTATATAACACGTGTGTAGCACGTATCTTCCGCCATTATTTTTTAAAATTATGAATAGCTCCCTATGTGTGTACGCTACACTTTTGTCTTTTTATTTTAAAATTTTATATTATGTAAGGAGACTCATCTATATTATATAAGAAAGTTCTTAGAGGTAAATGCAATTTTCTTTAAAAAAAATTGAAATTACAAATTGATCACTCTTTTAGCGGGTAGTATTATCTTATTTTGACTTGTGTACTTTTCACATGTGTGCCTGACTGCTTTTTCATTCACTTAGCATAGCTGATATGTGTGCTTGTGTGCTTTTTACATGTGTGCCTGTCTGCTTTTCCATTCACTTGGTCAAGTAAATTTAACTATTTGAGGTGTATTTTTTAGGTAACGGTTTGAAAAGACATATATATGGACCTCTTTGGACATTGTCTGACATATATTTTGACCTATAATTTAAGCCAAACTTGATTTACTTGAGCTATGTAGAAAATCTTGGTTCAAATTTTTATTTTGCACGGGTCATGACAAGATAAATTGGGGCTTAAAAACTCAAGTTGTCACTATATTCAACTATTTGAGTTGTTTAATGTGTCTATTTTTCACGTGTATGTGTGTTTGTTTCTCCAGCAGCTAGGGTGCCTGCTTCACACGTTGTTTAATGTGTCTATTTTTCACATGTCTGTGTGTTCGCTTCTCCAGCAGTTAGGGTGTCTGCTTGGCACATTGTTTAACGTGTCTCTTTTTCATGTGTCTATGTGTTTGCTTCTCCAGCAGCTAGGGTGCCTGCTTGGCACGCAGTTTAGATTTTTTTCTTCTAATAAGGCAGCTGACGTGTCTATGTACTTACTTTTTCAGCAACTAGGGTACCTTCTTGGCGCACTATTCAATTTTTTTCTTCTTATATTTCTAATCTATATAAGAATTGTAACCTAATTTGTTATTTTTAATTATTTATTTAGAAATAGTAGGTTGAGGGGGTATTAGTTGACGGGAAATTGTCAGTGCCACATCTAAAATGTGATGTATCAATATTTTATATTAGAAATTAGAAATCGGTCTCGGTATTTGTAGACTACACTTTTGTCTTTTCTTTTTAAAATTTTATATTATATAATGAGACTCATCAATACTATATAATACAGGTCGTGGGAGCAATGAAATTTTCTCCATTATTTTTTAGAATTACAGATCGGTGTGTGCACACTACTTTTTGTCTTTTCTTTTTAAAATTTTATGTTGTCTAAGGAGGCTTATCTATAGTATAAAAGAAGCCCACGAAAGAGGTTGAATGTAATTTTCTCAATTATTTTTTGGAGTTACAAATAGGTGCATGTATGTGTACAATACATTTTTGTCATTTCTTTATAAAAATTTATATTCTATAAGGAGACTCATCTATACTATATAAGAAAGTGTACAAAGGGCGATGAATACAATTCTCTCTGTTATTTTTTGTAACTACAAACAAGTCCCTATGTGTGTACACTACATTTTTGTTTTTTCATGATAAAATTATATATTGTATAAGATGACACATCTATGTTATATAAGATTACCCACAGAGGGGGCTGAATGTAATTTTTTTATTATTTTTTGGAATTACAAATCAGTCTCTATGTGTGTACACTACACTTTTATCTTTTCTTTTCAAAATTGTATATTGTGTAAAGAGAATGATCTACACTGTATGTGAAAGTCCTTATACGGTGTTGAATGCAATGGTCTTCATTATTTTTCATAATTACTAATCGGTCCCTCTTTTAGCAGGTAGTAATGTATCTTATTTTGAATACTAACAACATATTGGTCATCAACATACACAAAAATGATAATTCAAACTCACATGAAAAGCTTATCTAACAAATCTATTATAGTGAACAAGAATAAATGTCGAGCAACTCATTATGCCATAATTATTATATGTTCACATATTATATTGATTCAATTGTATAATATGTGCGTAGCACATATCTTCCGCCATTATTTTTTAAAATTATGAATAGCTCCCTATGTGTGTACGCTACACTTTTGTCATTTCATTTTTAAATTTTATATTGTGTATGGAGACTCATCTATATTATATGAGAAAGTTCTTAGAGGTGAATGCAATTTTTTTATTTTTTTTTAAATTACAACCCTATCACTCTTTTAGCGAGTAGTATGTATCTTATGTTGAATATTAACTACATATTAGCCATCAATATACACAAAAATAATAATTCAAACTCACACAAAAAGCTTATCCAACAAGACTGTTGTAGCAAAAAAGAATTGATGTTGACTAACTCATTATGTCATAATTATTATATAATCATGTATTCTATTGATTCAACAGTACATCACATTCGTAGAACGTGTCTTCCGCTCGTAATAAGAAAATGGAGAAGACTCATTTTGTTGTGATGCATATTTCATTTTTGTTTTCATTTCTAATCTATGTACCATTTCTATGTTTAGTAGGGCGGTTAAAGAGTTGGGTATACAGAAGGCGAAGGTTATCTTTTTGCTTACCTATTTATTAGTTTTGGGCGGGGGTTGGAAGGATAGGAGTAATTGTAATTGCTCGTCTTTTCGTTTTCTTTGGACTTTACCATATCTTTACTCTCTTACCCACTTCCCCACATCCGGTAAAGAGGGAGTGTACGTAAAATGGATAATAAAGTTCTATATATCATAATATACGGATTGCTACACTATAATCCAAAAGATTCTAATTGCAATATTGGTGTTTCCACTATTACGGGTACATTCACAACTCATAGTTGTTGAGGACTTATAATAAAAATAAGTAATAGTATGTAAAACATAATGCATAAGTTTTAACTTCTACATCTATACGAATATAAGAAAGGCCTTAACATGTATCTGTTTGCCTTTTTTTTACTAGAGTATGAAGTGGTCAAGTATATTCTAATCGATGTCAATATTATATGAATAGGCCTTGGAGGTTTTTTTCTACAATTTTCTTTTTCTAATATTTTGAGTTATAAAGTAGTTCTTATATCCTAATCCATGGGCGGAGCTAGAATTTGATCACTAAGGGGCCCAGAATTTACCATAAATATGTTTCTTATGGGAATTCAGAATTTACCATAAGTATGTTTCTTATAATATGTAATTTTATTCAACATAATATGTCAAAGATATTGATTTTGAACGATGTGATTCAAATATGGATCGTGACAAAAATCCAAATTCATTGATTTGAGCTAAGGATCGATATATATATGTAGCATTTGGCGATGCGATTGAGGTTGCCAACACTCTGGAGCAATGAGAATAGATCACCAAAAGATTTTTGTCTGGTGAAAAAAAAGTGATTGATGGACGCTACTCAACACTAAAAATAATACAAATTTAAAGCACGGGTGATCTTATGTTTGGTATCAAAAGTTATGAGTGATTGTAAGTTGCTCGAATTTTTCCCAATGTTGCCCTGGCAATCACACCGTTTTAAAAATGGAGCAAGAGTTTATAAAAATGAATACAAGGAACCAATAACACAATGTAAATAGAGATTCGCGCTTAGAAAATTTAGAGAGAAAAAATATAAAACCAAACGTAGATTTTGAATGCAAAACTCTTAGAGAAGATCGTACATAGACAAACCAATACAACAATTTAAAATTATGTTATGTTGTGCTGTAAAACTTTATATTATACAATGTATGCATTTAAAGAAAAAAATTTAAAAATTTCTTATGAAGGTATCAAACTTGTGATTTTAATTAGAAAGCAGGAGTAAAAACCATTGTACCAAGATTGAGTTAGTGTTGTGCATTAGTATGTCGTATTTATTATGCAATCAACTCATAATTCACATGTAAGAGGAACATATAAAACTAAGAAGAAGGTGTTGAACCTACAATATGAATCAAAAAGTAAAGGAGAGAACCGGATGCACTACAATCAAGTTAGTGATGTGTTGTAGTAATGCATTATATATACCCAATTTATTATTCGTGTGTAAAGAAAAAACAAATCTCATACTGTGCGAGGTTTCGATCTTGTGGCACTTGTTAGTGTACGAAAGATAGAAATCACTGGCCCATCATCCTAATAATAGTTTAAGAGAACACTATATTGTATATATTATATCAATAAATGAAAAATATATGTATACAATACAAATTTTCATTTATTTTTTGGGGGGGGGCATGGCCATGCTTGCCCCTGGCCCAATCACTGTCCTAATATGTACCACGTAGAAAAGACGTAGGATGTATTGTATGTATTTTTTTTAGATATTAAAAAAATGTTCCTTGTATACTCTAGTAAATCTAATAATAGGTCGTCGGAGGAGTTAAAACACAACCATTGCTTTTAATTTTTCAAATTATACATTGGCCATTTTCCTACTATATATATTTGGTTGCTGAAGGGTTGCATACAAATTTGACATTTGATATAAAAAAGAAATATTTGTTTGGACTTGTGCATTCTAGTGTTGCATGTACAATCATAGTGGGAGATTACTCCTATGATACTAGTGTTAGGAGTGTGGTACCACCAAGGGCTAAGGAGATGAGTTACTTGGTCACTCTAACTCATTGTAACGTTGTCGACATTGATCTTCTTCTATCTTGTTCTTCTTCTTTTTCTTCTTCTTCCTCCTCCTCCTCCTCCTCCTCCTCTTCTTCGTTAATGTTGTATATGACAAGACATTATCGAAACAACAATCAAATAAGTCTTTTTCTTTCAGCCCACCTTGCTCACACCATGTTTGGGTATTATCTATAGATTTTTTTACTATAATCGGGTAAGGTGATGCAACATAACATTCCAGTCTTCAAAGTGATTTCATACTCTCAAATCCTTGCAATTGACGAAATATGCCTAGTTATATATGAAAGAGTTGGGAGGTTTTATATGCATTTGTAATTTCTTTTAGCTACAAATTAGACTTTTATTCTAATAAAATAGCTATGCAAGAACATAGAAAGATTCAAACTTTTTTTATATAAATAAATTACTCTTTGTGTATTCTAAAATGACTATATGAAAGATCATGGGAGGGGTTGAATGCAATTTTTACTTTTAAGTTCTCAAATTTAAGATTGGCTCTCATCTATAAAAAGTTATGAAAAGTGTTATATTTAGGTATTTGAATTTGGTATAAGCTTTGTGTATCCAAATAAAGTTGTATATATCATCGCAGTGGGAGCTAACTCCCACCATCCACCACACTCTTGTTATCCTTTTATAGTTGTTATGGTTGGAATGTGGTACAACTAAGGTTAGAGAGGGTGAATGACATGGTTGAACTGATGTAACACATGCAAGGATCCATTTGATGATTACTGACACTAGGAAGCAGTGTTTACTTTTACCCATTACTTATCTATCTAGTGATCATCTTCATCTTCCTTAACATTGATGACATAAGCAAAGCAAGTTTGAACAATTGTCTTTCCTTCGAGTCTATATCACCAAAGTGATTACCTACTAACACTAAAATTATTATTCTTTTAGCTAGATAAGGTGACAACATTGCGTTTACAATCCTCAAAATAATCTACTACTATAAAACATAAGGCTAGTTCTTTATCATTTATGTTTTTTATTTTGCAAAGAGTCAAATCATGTTAAATTTGTGACGTGGAGTATCATGTTAATATCATGGACCAGTATGAAAAACTCATTTTTGTACAACACCTATAGTATTTTTTAACAGTAGAAACCATGCGATAGTCACTTTACATCCTAATTATTTTTAAGTCTAAGATTATAGATAAGTGGAGAGGGATGGTGAGACCTTTTGAAAAAACTACAGTGTTATAGAGAATAATGGAGAAAAGAAACTATAAGACTATGCAAGGTAAATCCATAAGAGTGGTGAAGTGAAATTAGACAAGTACGTATTCTATGTGATCCTATACATGTGAGTTTGTTCCTCTAATTCAATATTATGTTTAAGTAACTCATAAAATTTAGCTAATTATGGCTAGATATAATGGATAATGAATCAGTACATATGGGCAATGTGTATACCTTGTCCTATGCAAATAAATGAGTTGCTTAGAGAATAAAGTGGTAAGAAAACTTCTTACTCTTACCCTTATCATATAGGATGAAAAATAGTAGACATGGTTATCCTTTTCTATTCATGTATGTAATGTAGATTTTAGGTTGGTGTGTTCCTAAAATTTTGTATAGTTAAATTGGTTGCAAGATGACGTCGGTCTAGATAATGTTTAAAAATCCTGAAGTGTAACATTCAACTTGTAGAACATCCACAACATATAGGAGAATAATACATTTGCATTCATTTCAAAGGGGTGTCACAATCATGATATTCATTGTATAAAAGTAGAGTTTATATAAGCATCACATGATAGAGATAATATGTTTCATTCTCAAATCCTCAACATTACACTTAAACTAAACAGGATATGTTTTCTCATAACAGGGAAAGAAATCTAAACTAGGTATAGATGGAACCCCACTAGGTCCATTCTTCTAAAGATCTCAAACTAGTCCTTGCATGTTAGATGACTTTGTCCTTCTATGTTTGCTCCTTACATATGGGTATCCATGCCCCCAACAAGGCATCAAATAGTTTGTAAGTGGAATTGAACACATTATATCTTAAAGAGAACATGTAAAATGATAGTAAATTTTAAACAGTAAACATCAAAGAAAAGACGCATTTACTTTTAGATCATTTTTTAATCTTGACCTATATAAGAATCCCCATATTGCACCGAAGTGTCTCTTCTCTTATACGCCGAAGTGCATCTTGGGTTGTACAAAAGTGCATCTTCACTTATCCACTGAAGTGCCTCTTATTTTTTCCTGAGGAGCCTCTTTGTGAGGATCTTATATAAGTTATTTTAATTATCTTTCTCTTATTCTTACAACTCCTAAACCTTCTCTCCGATCTTATTCTTAACTTTATTCTTAATATGCATGAAAAGTGATATAACAAGTACCAAGAAGGAACGTGATATTTGAATCATTATGGATCTATTGGCTTTCATCTTCATTAACAATTGAATCATAAATAATACATTCATAACATGTCATGTACATTGTACAAACATACATGCAAGCAATCAATACTTATGTTTAAGTGCATGGACCACTTACCTCTCTTAGAGGAAGATCCTAGTTGCTATTCTTAGGTTGAAGGACCCTAATATCATTCTCAGGGTTTATAAACCTAATTACCTTTTTCATTCAATATTCATCCATTAATCATTAATTTCACTTGAGTTTATAGGGTTTCATGGTTCTTGGATAAAATAGGGAAACTCTAATTCAAAATAAAATCTAAATCCTAGTCCATAACCTAGATCTTGAAAAAGTAAACAAAATCCACAAATGGTTTGACCCAAACAGAGCTATATTTTAATGATTGTGATTTTTCAAGATAAATCTCCATTCACCCAATCAAAGATGATATAAAAACAAAAACTCATTTTCTAAAAGTCTATCTAAAGCACGAAAAAAAAACCAATATGTCCTTGAAATAATTTTTTTCTACAGGCGTGATAGAGGGCACATTCGTAAAAAGCTTAGGACAAATCTAATACAATTGAAATCAAGTCAGGGACTAGAAACTACAAAACTGACCGTGCGGGCGTGACACTAATGTACATTGGTTGAGGACAACACTGGAAACCGCATATTCTACTATTTCATCAATGACGCGAACCATGAGTTCTCATAAACTTAATGGTAGACCAAGACCTAGATTAGAGACTGTGATTCCCAACAAACAAGCCATGGGAAACACTCCCATTGAGTTCCTCGGCTTTGTCCTAGCTTAGGTAGCCAAGATAGGAAGCATCGAGGTGCCTTGAGGCCAAAACAAATTCCTCCACCATGGTTGGAAGGAAGTAGAAACCAGAAACCAATCTAGGGAGGGCCAAGCTGGTTTTGACAAACCAAACTATCTAGCTACATCCCTATAGAGCTGCAAGCAATGAAGGCATCATGAGCGTAAGCCAAAATCATCAAGATTGCTTAGGAAGACAAAAGATAAACGAAAAGAGAGGAAAAGAGAACTCACCCAAATATGATGAAATTGAACTTGTGCAAAGATTCTTTGTGGACCTCAAAATGGGTTGAGGTGTTACGAGTCATTGTGATGGTCACCAACACCTGAGAAAAGTCAACCTTGCAGGCGGATGTAGGTGTATTTGGGTAGCCAAGTGTGGGAGTGATTGGGGTCAAGGCGACGATAGATTTGGGTTGAGTATGATCCTTCATTGATTTTTGATGGTTGCTTATATAGGTGGAGGCCTAGAGAAGCTTGGGACTCCCATGAAAGTTAAAACATGGGAGGGTGTAGGCAGCTCTAGGAGTCCAGGAGATCTGGGGACTAGAGTCCCTCATGTTTGGGTTGGATGTCTTTGGTAATGCAAGGTGAACAAAATATGAAGATCTTTTATCAAATAGAAAATCATTAGGGAAGGGCCTATCATCGGAGAGAATCCATGGGATTGTGGAGTCATGTTGTTACACCCACGTCCCATGATAATCTCTAATCATGAGATTAGAGCATAAGCTAAGGATTTAACATAATACACTTACCACTCTTAACTTTTTCTTTGATTTTAAACTCTTTGTTTTCTCATGTTCAATCACATAAACTAACTTTTCAAAGAAAAATAAACCTTGTTTTCTCAAATCGGATTGTAATAATAAAGACACATATCTACACATTCATTATGTTTCTCACACTTCTAAGTACATATGCCTTGATAACTAGATACAAACTCTATTAATAAGGAAACAAAGTTACACATCATCATGTACAACTCTCTTATACCTTTACAAGGACCTAGAGTGACAGGGATAACTGAACTTGAATAGTCTGATATTTGAATCTTGTGGAAGATCTACACGCATGCATCAAAATCTTCAATTTGCATTGTTTTTCTAAAAAACATACGAGTAGAGGGGTGAGCCTACTCACTCAGTGAATGAATACTTCCAAGAAACTGTATGAAGCATTTTAACATTCAAATATATGTTATTAAGATACTAATTTAAAGTAGAACAATGACGAGATATAAAGGTACTAATCATTCACAAACTTATAATTGGTTGGACTATGCTAGATAACTTCAAGGAGTAAATCAATATCTAAACATAATTGATAGATCTCAAAGAGAAATTAGTCATTCATAAACATATAGAGAATAATAGAATAACTGCACACACTTGGTTAATCTCTCAATTATCTTAATATTTTGTGAACTCAAATGAGGTATACCACAACATGTGAAATCATCACAGCAAGCTACAATGTCACTATAGCATGCTTGGGTTCCTAAGTCTCTAATATCGATACAATGTCTACGGCTGTCATTGCCATGTATGGCTCTCAGTCGCTAATGGCAGCAAATGGATATCTCAACATCTCATCTCAACCTAAGAACTCGGGTGGGGAGTCAAAGCACTCAGGCTTTTTGTTCACTAAAGAACCTACCGAAGATATCCATTGATCGACACAACTTTGCATCAGTGGACCTACCGAAGATGTCCATTAACAAGAAAAATCAGGTACCACTGGCATTCTTGGTTGGTGTTGGATAAAAATCATTTAAGGAGTCTGCACTCACTGGCCTAGACCCCCACACCCCCTGGTACACTCCAACTTACCTCGATCTAGACAAAGTACCTCCAGTTAGAAGCACATTTCCTCCCCACAATGCATCCCTCTTGTGAGGATTATACAATGTTCATAGCACCTAAAGTCAATTCACTTTTAAATTCATAGTTCAATCATCAAATCAACATTTCTTAGTTTAACCTTGTAAACAATTCTTTTCATAAATTATCAGTAGTTTGTAATGTGAACTGAGCAACACCACTTACCAGACTGAAGAATAATAAATTGGAGATACTTGATCCACTAAATACTCTACCCTTAGGGTTTTCTTTTCCTCATTCACATATCGATGACTCACATAAGGATTTAATACATCATAAACTTTCACTGACAAAAGGTTACTTTCAATAGTTCACATACAACCAAACATATGTATGAAACCCTAGTATGAATTAAACTAGGGTTTCCACGCCATTTGCTAAAATATCATACATAAAGAATAACCATGAATAAATAAATCTATAACATTAAAAAGAATCACTTTCTTTGGATTTTATGAGGTCTGACAACAAACTTTCAACTTTCCACACATACAGGATTTCACCCTCTTTACTGAGATATCAAGCAAACATTGATAACATCAAATGAATTCTAAGATAATAGCCAAATATCAATTCTAAACATTCGGAATTACAATCATTTATAATTAAGGAGATTCGAATAGGTAAAGTTCTTCATTCAGTCATACCACAATTTCAAACATAACCAAAAACCTTAAAGTTCAGTATATTCTTCTAACATCTGCATAACTTTAAAAAATTTATTCTTGATGATTTTACAACCATTTTTAATATGATTTTATCAATACGAAATTCATCATAACAGGAAAATAATACATTTTTATATCATCTTGCAAAAGCTAGAACTGAAAGATAGATTAGGATTTATCATCGCATATAGGAAAAGATGAAGTTTATAGTAGATTTTAATCCAAATTTGTGCAAACTATTGTTTAATGGAAGTACCCACTCACTAAAGATGTTCAAGACCACTGATCTTTGGTGATTTGTATTCACTGAGTTTGGATTCCAGTTCGTACAGGTCAGATTCGATCTTCAGACCTGAACTCTTAACCAAAACTGCTTGTTAGGGTCTGAATAGCTCTTAAAGTCATTGTTTGGAGGTAGAAGATGAATAAACAAGGAGGAACCTCCTATGAGTCGAGTAGAAGATCTCCAGCAAGAAAGGGAGCAAGAGAGAAGATATCTATTGATTAAAACTACCGACCATGATAGATGTATGGTTAGTTCATCAATCTATGATTGTTCTTCACATTCTCCCCAAAAATCGCCCTAGAAATTTCCACTCTGTTGACCTCTCAAGGGTTTTGTGTGGAAAATTGAAATACAAATCCAAAAAACAAATTTCATCAAATTTGGATAAGTATAGCATAGTTATGTTTATTCTATGATTTGCTACATTGTGTCTGCGCAACACATTCTCGTCGGGCCGCATGGGCCACTTTTCGATTGACATACCGCTCATTGGTTTGACGGGCCCTCTCGTCAGTCACCGAAAAAGTAGACCACAACCAGCTCTGCACATGTTTATTAAAAAGGTCATAAATCTCTCATTTTAACTCAAATTTTAGTTGATTCTTTTTTCATTGGATTTGTAACTGAATTCACTACAATACTATAGTATTAATTTAATTAGATTCCCAAATAAAAAATTTAATAACTATTTACTAGAATATAATTAATTTTCCTCCCACATACATATGTGGGCTATCTCTGTATCAACTAACATCAAATCTCATGGTATGCTTAAGTCATGAATATGGGTTATCCATATCATATCCAAATTTTAGGTTAATCATGTAATTATCTGTGTAGACCCTAATTTATTAATTAAGCTCATATGTGGTCTTAACAATTCTCCCCCCCTAAAAAGGTTTCATCCCCGAAACAAAGTACACAGGAAAAGTACATTTAAGGTTTCTTTTAAACTTCTGAAATCTTATATGTCATTATATTCTTGTATTTCATATTTGAATAATTTTTTCAACATTTGGTCCTTTATTTCTCTTCTAATCACAACAAATTTAAAACAAAAGGCCACTCAATGAAATTAAAGAATTTTTGATGTCACAATCAATAATAGGAAATAGAAAGAGAAACAACCATTTTCAATCTCATCATACTCTCTTGAAGTGTTTCCTTAGTAATGGAAATACGATCCAACTATCTCAATTTATACAGATCAATATGTACTATTGTTCTATATCACCTCTAAGTTACTAAAGATAGTTTAACTTGTTGTTTTATAGTTTACTATTGTGCTACTCTAATAGAAAAGTACTCTTATGCTGTAAGACTAGATTTAACAACAATTGTATAGTAATAAGTCAGACTAATGGTATGAATCATTAAAATCATAACACCCTTTTCAATTTAGTATGTTGCTCGAACATGTACTACTATGTCATATGTAAAATAAACTTTCATCTCTTAGTATGCCTTCAACAAACTATACTTCTTTAAAATAAATTTCCATATTAATAAAAGCCATTTGTTTTCTCTGATTTTTTTTCTTATTCATATTACTTATTTCTTCTTAGTTATCTTTCTCATTTGATCATATATATCAATCATCTCTAATCATTAAAATATTCTAGGTAAGAATGGATTACTCATCATTCTTACAATCACCGCAAGAATCTATTTGAGATAACACTTTTCTCATGTTTCACTTCTCCTTTTATTCAAATCACACTTTGTATATTTAGATATATTTCTTCTCCTATGTTCTTAGTCATTTCCATATTTTTATCTATCTTTATGATCTGCAACCCATACACCATGGGTTGCTATCATCTCTAAGTTACTTCTCATATTGCTAATCTTAAGATCTTGTTTTATAAAATTATCAGTTCTCAAGGTCAAATCACTATTGGCATCCTCTGAACTACTACAATTCCAAATCTTTTAAGATGTGATCCCTAATAACAACATGATCTTATTGTGACATGATTTTACTTCCTTATTTTTTATATTCAAACTTTAGCTCTGTTGAAGTTTACTTAAGTCTTCCTTATCTTTATCACTTGAATTTATTTTCTCTTATTTGACATTTCTAGTAAGTTACTTTATTTATTTATCCTGCTAGTGTTTCATCATCATTACATATTGTGTCATCATTAAATCAAGTAGATGTACTTATCATGGTGGTTATGTATCATTTAAAATTCATTCTCTTGTCACTTTATCCCCACGTCACTCTCAATAAGGAGGATATAGAAGAGAAGATGAATTTGAGATTTAGAATTCTTATCTTCAAACATTCAGTTAATACATTTCTCATGTCTAGGTTTAATTACTCAACATCAAGGAGACTAGACTATTTAGCATTTTCTCACAACTCACAATCTCTCTCTTTTATCATCTATAGTACTCCCTCTTGTTTCAACCCCTTATTTCTTCTACATCATTCTCTGCTTGTATGCTACTATTCCTATGTCATTATAAATTTTACTTATCTCTTACGATCATGTTGCTCATTCACGTGTAAGATTGTGTATTCACTGCCATATACATTTCTTATTATCCTTTTACTAATAAGAAGTTGAAATTCTAAGTCAATATTTTTCCTACTAGTTTCATCTTATACGTAATATTTTACATGTCCATGTTAGAAATCAAACAACTCATGCAGGGGTCAAACATAGTTTCTCTTTCAAGAATTTTTATGTTGAATATAATTTACCTTTACATGAATTGTCCACTTGTTTAGTTGTACTTTTGTTCTTCTTTTGAGAACTATTTCCATTTCATCACTAGGAGCCTATTGAATACACCTAATGGAAACTAGGTTGTTACTTATAGAGATTTTGAATCAAAAGGTAGTAAAGATGAATGTATTAGAGTTCATTATATAATGACATATTCCGTTCTTTCTATAATATCATGTAACCCTCTTTCCTGAATCAAATAATCATCCCCAACAGTTCTCTTTGTTTCATCTGAGTTTCTTATCCCAATCTTATCATTTCCATGTTTTTCTAATTCTCTTCACTTTAGTTCTTCTGAAAATTCTCCACTTCTATTTACTTTTTGTATGTTGAACTCTTTTATCCTATTTTCCTTTTATTTTGGAGTACATAAATGCATTATATAATCCATTTCTCATAAGTGGTTCGTTCTATCTTAGACCTTATGTAATTTTCTCTTGTCTTTTCCATATTTCACATTGAGAGACTTCATGTAATACCGATCATTAAGCTTTCTTCCCAATCTTATGTCATTTTCTTTTGATTTCTGTCTATTCTATCTCTTTATTTGACATACTTTATTATCATGAGCCTTTTCACAATCAATCCATCTCTTATATGCAACTTAGAATGTTCTTTAACTCCTTTCTTCTTTACTTTCCTTTGTTTCAAATTGAAGAAAGTGCCTCAATTAGTTATATGATTCAGGTGTCTTATCCATTCTTTCTTCTTAAAATTTTATTCTATATACTACTCTATGTCTTGAATCTATATTTCTTCTTCATTTATCCCCAATTTAGAGTTTCTTATCTGAGGCCCCAAAGATGGATCTTAGATATCAATTCCAACTGATTCTTAGTTATTCTACTCTTCCCTTTATATTTCAACATCTTGGTGTATATACATTCTCACTACAATCTGAGTTTATCCAAAGTGTAATCTTATTGTATCATTAAAGGAGTCATTAGATCCCAGTAACGCATCTATCCAATCGAACTAGGACAAGCCTACTATCTTGAAGCTAAGAGCTACTCAGGATTAACCAAATCTTATTCATCTCAAACATGTGGAAAGAATGTCCTCTTAGGACAAGCTCATTTGAAGATAATTTGTGGTCTACGTGATACAAAGAATGTAAACAATAAATGAACAAACTTTGTAGTGTACAAAAATCTTAAAGAACCATATATATGATTAAAAACCAATATATAAGAGCATTTCTATCGATCTCCAATCAAAACAACAATATAAAATAAAATTTGTATCTCATTATGTCTTTATGCTCTTATTCCTTTATTAATTTTGGTATTCTAACCCTAATATTTTAGGTTTCTCTCTAGCCCATCCTCCCACTGCATACCTAGCCAGGACATCTAGATAAGAATAGATAAAGTAGCTTGATATTGGTTAACCTAAGTATTCAGATATTGGGATAGGGTATCCACATACCAAGACTTCCCAAAGCCATCGACACATCACCACCTAACTTGCACACTTATGACTCTGACTTTCGATCCTGATGGCCCCTGATGACTCAGCCTAAGCTTTGTACCAAGATGTTACACCCACATCCCATGATAATCTCCAATCATGAGATTAGGGCATAAGTTGAGGGTTTAACATAATTCAATTACCACTCTTAACTTTTTCTTTGGTTTTAAACTCTTTATTTTTTCACATCCAATCAAATAAACTAACATTTCAATGGAAAAAAACCTTATTTTCTCAACTCTAATTTTATTAATAAAGACACATATCTATACATTCATTTTATTTCTCACACTTCTAAGTACATATGACTTGATAACTAGATACAAACTCTATTAATAAGAAAACAAAGTTACACGTCATCATTTCCGACTCTATTATACTTCTACAAGGACCTCGAGTGACAGGGATTGGCTAAACTTAACTAATGTGACATGTGAATCTTGTGGCATATCTATACAGATGCATCAACATCTTCAATTTGCATGGTTTCCCTAAAACGTTTTTTAGTAGATGGGTGAGCCTACTCGCTCAGTGAATGAATACTTCAAATAAACAATATAAAGCACTTTAACAGTAAAAGATATGTTGTTGAGAAAATATTTAAAGTAGAAAATGATGAGCTATAAAGGAACTAATCATTAATTTATGATTGGTTGGATTGCTCTAGATAAATTTAACTAGTAAATCAATATCTGAACACTATTGATAAATCTCAAAGATAACTAGTCATTCAAAAACATACAAAGAATAATATAATAACTACACACACTTGATTAATCTCTCATTCATATTATTATGCCCTAAACCTACATGATATGTACCACGATATGAGAAAGTATTACAGCAAGCTACGATCTCACTGTACAAGACTTAGAAGCATGCACAGGTTCCTAAGTCTTTAATCTCAATAACACGTTTGCAGCTAGAACCCCCATGTCTAGCTCTGGGCGAAAAATGGGAGGGGTTGGATACTTTGATTCCTACTCTCAACCTGGGTACTCAGGCGGGGAGTCAAATCATTCAAGCTTGTTGTGCACCAATGAACCTACCGAAGATGTCCACTGATCAACAAAACTCTACATTAGTTGACCTATCAAAGATGTCCACTGTAACACCTCTCCAAGTACATATATGTCAGCAGAAGCAAACCCTATGTCATCCATAACATGGGTCATTTAGCTTGGAGGGACATCATAAAACATGATATACATAGCAACAAGATAAATGAAACACCATGCATTAAATCAAAATATAGATTCATGCCGACAAGGAGTGGCTCTAGTGGTCAAGCACGGTGTCCCCTAACAAAGGGACCTAGGTTCGAATCCCAGTTGTCGCGCGCCTTGATATACCACCCTCCCGGGCATTTGGCCTCCACCACAGGTGTGGGAGAGGGGGGGAGAAATCTTTCTCTCTTAATCCCAAAATATAGGTTCATACATTGTTCTTGAAGGGGAAAACATAAAATGTCACATTTTAATCTCAAACCTTAATACATGTAGGCTAAGCAAATCTAAACCATGAAATGATAAACTAGAGTAGAAAATCTATCGAGTGGTAGATGGCACCCCACCAAGCTAAAGTCTCCTTTCATGTCATCTATGTTAAAGGGCTCACTTTAGTTCTCCTTCGCTCCTTGATTTAGGGACATCTCATCCCATAACCATGTAAAAACAAAGACATACATCAATAAGCGACACTAAGTACATATACTTGACTTGAGAGAAAATCTTGACATGTATTTGACTCAAGCATTCTTGATTACTTGAATATTGTAACATGAACAACTGAATAAGTAAATATGCACTCAATATTATTTACTTATTTAAGAGCCCATAATTGGCACGAATGCCCATGATTTAGCTAAAACAACCCATAACGACCCCCTTGAGGTCCATGATTAGCTATAAAAGCCCATAATTGGCATGAAATCCCATAATGACCCCTTGAAGTACATGATGGAGAGATCATATAAAACTCAATCAAATTCTTATAACATAATTCTTAATATGAACATTAGCACAATCTTGAATATTAAATCTTTAACATGATGGGAATTTTCCCTCTTGAAACTTGTAGTTCAAAACTATTAATCATATTTCTCTAATCTTAATAATCATGATAACCATAAGGCATAAGATATAGAAATTTTAAAGCAATTTATATATGAACATGATTAGAATATTGAACTTGAAATTGGAAGCATAATTCATATGTCATACATAGCATACAATTCAACCAATGTACATATATATAGTGGCATGGCCCACTTAACTTGAAATTAGAAGCATAATTCATAAGTCATACATAGCATACAATTCAACTGATGTACATATGTATAGTGACATGACTCGCTTACCTTTAGAGCAAACACCTCAGTCAAACCCCTTCCTCATTTTATTATATTCTAAGCTCTTATAAAGTACATTAAACACCATTGATTAATATTTGTATTGAATCCTAGGTTGAATTAGGGTAGATTAGGATTTGACTGAATTAGGGTTAGGCTTATTGATCAACATTATTGAATTAGGAAACTTGGTTGGGTAATTATTGATTTATGTCACATTAATCTCATATGGTACATTATTAGGGTTTAAGGAGTCAAATTAGGGTTTCTAATAAAACATCAGGATAGGAAGTCAAAACATGGTTTGGAAATCCTAGAATCATGTTCTACTTGAAAAATATTTTCCAAAAACTATTTTCATGAATTATTCTGATCAACAGTTGATTTGTTATAAATTTTTGAAGAATTGGCCACTGAGAAAACCCGAGAAAACCACATCAGCAAAAATCACCTTTAATAGGAAAACACACCCTGTCTTTGCCTAGGTGAGGTGGCCCAATGGTCAAGCGCCATGTGGAGTGGGACCTTCTCCAAACCACACACACAACCACTGAACAAAACACGACATAAATACCACTTTTTCCCTTAACCATGTGTTACACAGAGAATATCGATCATGAAAAATTTGAGAAACAAATGCCTACGATCTTTGTTCTCATACCATAAGCAAAGAACATCAGACATGTGGAAAACCTTAGCTTCCACTATGAGCCCCTAATTAGCACACATAAGTTCTAACATCAGAGATGGATGGTGAAGGTTTTGAGGTTTCAAAGGGATAAGTTTTAAGGCCTCAAGGTGATAAGAACACCAACAGAGAATTCCACCATGACTAGACCTACAAGATAAGGTCGGAAGCACTACAAGGCACAAAGAAATAAAAACCAAGGTGCTAGACACCCTCCCTATGTTTGTTTGAACCTAAAAAGCCCCAAAATGGGAGTTGCGGTGGTCAGAGAAGCCAAGTCCCCTACTACCATGAACGATGGAGGAAGAACATGGGAGACTAGTCGGATATGTACAAAGCATTGATAAAGAATGAAAGTACCAAAACAAAATGTGGAACACATTCATTAAGTCTAGAAGGACTCAGATGATGCCTCACGAAGGTTGGTTCACCAATGGATCGCCATGGTGGTGAGAGCTGACGTAGTCCAGGTGGCAAGGTACATGTCCTCTTGATTGGGGAATACGCGAGATGAAACAAACAAAAAGGAAGAATCATGGAGGTACATAGATGCTTACCCGAGCATCAATTTGACTGGAGGCTCTACTGAGGGCAGGGTTAAGTGTTGGTCATCAGAGAAGGAAGGTTGAGTAGGTAGGGGAGGCTCAGGGTACCAGAGATTGAATTGAGGATGGAGGAGGGATTCATACAGTCAATTGATGGATTTTGACCATTTAAAAAGGGAAGGGAGGCACAGAGATGGTGATGGCTTTCCCTGGAGGTGAGAGGGTTTGAACCCTATTTTGTGCAATTCATCCATAGATGGTTCAGGAAAGCAAGTAATGTCTCACTGGGTTTGGGGGAGAGAGACAAAGTCAGTGGCAAAGAGATCTCATGCAACGGGTGAGAGACAAGGAAGAATAATTTGAGGAAAGGAATCACAATGTTATGTTTTCTATTTGCAAAATGATCAGGGTCGAAGACAATCTGGATGTTGTTGGATCTATGATGGATGGCTGGTGATGCACACATAAAATGAAAGAAAGAAAAAGGGGTGCATGAGAGGGAGGGAAATTCAGACTTAGGTGTAACATATCCATTAAATGAATTGGCATTTCAATTTTAGTCAAAACTATATGGTAACTTCCTCAATTAATTTGAAGGGTCAAACATACTGAAAAGTTGACCAGATTTGGACAACACACCCAATAAATAGTCTAGATTCTTCCTTTACACTTAGATTTCCATTTTGCACATGCTTACCCATATTTTCCATAAATGTCATTTTACTTGATTTTAATGCATTAATGGATGAATAAGTGGATAATAATTTTCCTTTGTGTTTCTTGGAGTCAAATTTCAAGATTTATTCTTATTACTCACTCCATGATTATGTCATCTATATTATATGCCTTTTTGGGAACCTTTCTTGGAGGAGAGAGAAAAAGAAAGGGAAACTAATATTACATACTTTTGAATTAATTGAAACACATAATGCACATATAGAAAATACAATTTATTTAGGGTATTCTCTCTTTATTATCCTCCATGAAATTTCATTTCATGGTCATTTTACATTAAACCCCACAACTATTGTTATTTAGGAAAACCCCTTTCTAAGGTTTAAATTAACTTTGAAAATTGGGGTGTGACATCCACATACCACTAGAATCCCCAAACCTTGTTAGATACCAATCATTTAAGGAGTCCTCCCTCACTGGCCTTGACCCCCCACACCCCACTAGTGTGCACCAGCTTACCTCGATCTGGACAAAATACCTCCAGACGGGAAGCACATTTCCTCCCCCCACAACACATGCCTCTTGTGATGATTCTATAGTGTTTAAGGCAATTTTTGTCTAATTCACTCCTTAAATTCATAGTTCAATCCTCAAATAAGCATTTCTTACTTTAACCTTGTAAGCAGTTATTTTCATAAAATGTCAGTAGTTTGTAATGTAGACTGAGCAACTGAGCAACAACACTTATTAGACTAAAAAGTACTAAATTAAAAATACGTGATTTACTGAATACCCTATCCTATGGGTTTTCCTTGCCTCATTCACATGTTTCATGACTCACATAATGGTTTAATACATCATAAACCTTCACTAACAAAACACTGCTGTCAATAGTTAACCATAGAAGAACTTTGTGTGTGTGTTAGGGATTTAATCAAAAACCTTAGATTAGAAAGGATATCAGGTATATTTTGAAAAAATAAATTAGTAACTATATGGAAACTTCCTTAAGTCAATTAAGTGACCAAATAAAGTATGAATGATACCAAAATTAAACCACAACCAATTTAGAGGATCTAGATATTTCACATATAATTAGATTTAGGTTTTGACTATCTCTTATTCATGCCAAACCAAACGCATACCATCCAAACAAGTTCTTAGAACTGAATGAAATCTTAAGAAAGTCTGGGAGGTGAAGAAGAAGCAGGATCTATACCATCTGGACAAAGTTCCTGTCATAAAAAAAGATGATAATGCTATGTATATCATAGAGGAAGTAGTAGACAATGAGGATATTCTCTGTGCAAAGAACAAATTACTTGAAGAGGAAGTGATTATTGAAGATCTAGTATTATCAAAAGAGGTAAATGTTGGTTTTGAGCCTAATAAGAATATCACGAAGGGTAATGAAGCCTCTATGGAAGGAACTCTTATTAGATGGACTAAATTAGGGCCTTCAACACCTACATCTACTCCGACCGGTCCTAATAAATCTCCTGACAGTGAAGCTAGCTCACAGGCTTCTTCAAGTTCTATTATAAATTCTCCCAAGGACAAAAATCAGGAAGCTCCACCGAGATGTCAAACTAAGTTGAATATAGGTATCTATCACAGAGTTGAAAATTATTTGTATTCTCCATTCCAAGGAGAGTTGAACTTGACTTCTGAAAGCACTGAGGCTGCCAGTTCAACAGCCCAAGGTATTAAATGAATCATTACTTGTCTATCTCTTCTTGGAATGTGAGGGGTATAAGTTATAAATTATATCCCGACTAAGATGGGATTAGAAGGGATAAGTGTGATATCTTTATTCTGATTGAAACTAAGATTAGAAGTAAGAAATTACCTAATTTTATGGCCAAAGTTTTCCCAAATTATAATTGGATTTCTAATCACTCCTCCCATCCTTTGGGGAGGGTTATCATATTATAGAAAGAGGAGAACTGTCACATTACTAAGATTGAGGAAATGGACCAAGCTATCCATGTCTTTGTCAATGTTGATGACTTTTACTTTTTTCTCTCTACCGTTTATGGGCATAACCCTAACAATAACAGGTCATCTCTTTGGTATTCTATTAATAACTTTTCCTCGAATGTGAATGGCCTGTGGGTTCTCATGGGAGATTTTAATTGTGTCAGGAAGGTTAGTGAAAGAATTAGTAAGAAACTACCATCTAAGAAATCTTTGGATGAGTTTAATAGTTGTGCTCTTAATTGTGGTCTTTTTTATTTGGATATTCAAGGCCCTTTCTTTACTTGGGATAATAAACAAGAAGGCATTTGTTTCATTACTTCTAGGATTGATGGGGTTCTCCATAACTCTGATTTCTTATCCAATAATGCTGATTTTTCTGGTGAAGCTATTTCTAATATCATCAGTGATCATAGAAGAATATCTTTAACTATTGGACATCTAAGGAAAGTGAAAGCTACTTTTAGATTTATTAATTCTTGGGCTCATCATGTTGACTTCCTTGATATTCTTAACTCTATCTGTAATACTGAGATCCAGGGATTTGTAACTTATAGATTGTATAGGAAGTTGTACATGTTGAGAACTAGACTCGCAAGATGGAATAAAACTAATTTTGGTGATATTAATGATAGAGCCAAAATTTTTGGTTTTCTTGCCATTCAAGCTCAAAAGGATTTTGATTTGAACACTGCCAATGATGAGCTCAGTGTTAAAGCTAATTCCCTAAGGTTGGATGCTAGAAGATGTGTTGATGTTCAAGAAGCTTTTTATAAACAAAAAGCAATGGTATCCTAGTTAAAGGAGGGTGACTCTATTACTTCATTCTTTTACTCTTCGATGAAAAATAGAAGGCACTCTAATACAAATCAGAAAGTTGTGCATCAAAGACTCTATCTTGTATTGTCCCACTGAGATTAAGAGGTACATCTCTGACTTTTACAACAATTTTTAATAACACTTCTTTGGAGCCTCGTGTTTGGAATGGAGAATGGAAAGGTAAGGTGTTATCTATTAAACAAAAGTATTCTCTTATTTGCAGGGTCACTAGAGCTGAAATCGATGATTTTATCAAGAACCTTAAGAATGATAAGGCCCCTGGGCCTGATGATTTTAATGATGTTTTTTATAAGAAAGTGTGGCCTGTCATTGGTGCTGACATTTATGAAGCTATTATGGAATTCTTTGGTAATGGAAAACTCTTTAAGGAAGCAAACAGAATGTTAATTACCCTTATTTCCAAAGGAGGGGATTCTACTAATATTAAGAATTGGCGTCCGATTGCCTTATGTGATGTCTTTTATAAACTAATTTCCAAGATTATGGCAAATAGGCTCCAAGATGTTCTACCTTCCATTATTGATCAGTGGCAATGTGATTTCCTTAAGGGTAGAAGAATTAGAGATGCCACCATGCTTACTAATGAAATTCTCAACTATTTCAAAAAGCCCAATGCTTCAAAGATGATGTGCATTCAGGCAGACATCTCCTAAGCCTATGATTCAGTTAATTGGAGGTATTTGTTTTCTATTATGGTTAAGATCAGATTCCCTATGATTTGGATTAAGTGGGTGGAAGAGATATTTAATAGCACTTTGTACCAAGTTCTCATTAATGGTGAGCCTTATGCTTCCTTCTATCCTTCAAATGGAGTTAGGCAAGGGGACCCCATTGCACCTTACCTCTTTGTGATTGCCTTGTAGGGATTCACAGAACTTATGAAACAAGCATAGTTGGAGGGGAAATTGTCTCCCATTTGTTCTTCAATGAATATGTCTATATCCCATCTTATCTTTGCAGATGATCTTATGATCTTCTCTAAAGATTAGAAGGATACTTCCAACACCCTAAAAGAGATCTTGAATTCTTTTGGTACTATTTCTGGCCTACATGTTGATCCCCTTAAAATTTCTATTATTTTCAACAAAGGAGTGGATAGAGACCCTATTCTTGAGATCCTTGGGTTTAAAGAAAGTTATTTCCCTTTGAAATATCTTGGCCTTCCTCTTTTCATTGGTAAATTGACAAAAAGACTTTACTCTACCCTGATTGATAAAATAAAGGTAGGTTGGAATGTTGGAAAGCTAAAGTCCTATATGTGGCAGCCAGACTAGAGCTTGTTAGTTCAACTCTAAGAAACATTCATATGTATTGGATGTTTTCGTTTCCTATACCTGCCTCAAATCTTGACCATATTGACAAGATGTGTAGAGATTTCTTGTGGGGTGCCTCAGAATCTAAAACGAACTTACATCTTGTCAGTTGGGATAAAATTAGTGAACAGAAGAAGGAGGGTGGTCTTGGCCTTAAGAAAGCGAGAGATATGTCTACTACATGCCTTCTAACCAATGCTTTGAACATAAAAAGTAAAAAAGACCTCATTTGGGTCAAATGGATATCTAAAAATTACTTAAGAAGAACTTCTTTTTGGCTGGTCCAAGAATCCTCGAATTTCTCCTGGTTATTTAATAACATCATCAGAATTAGGAAAACTCTAAAGAATCACACTATGTTTCACATTGGTAATGTCTCTAATACCTTGCTATGGTAGGACCCGTGGGTACCTTCTAGTAGATTTCTATTTGAGCTTGTTGGCAAGAATCTTATTCCTATGTCTGGGTTGCCTTAGGAGGCTATGATTTCAAGTGTTATAAAAAATGATGAGTGGAGTATGACGAGGCCAAACAATAGATACCAAAAGTTCATTTGTGATTGCTTAAAGCTTGAGAAAATTCGTTTTGTCAAAAAGGATCATATTACTTTTGCTGATATGAGGTATCCTAACTTTAAGAGTTTCTGGGATGTGACTAGAGTTCGAAATTCTAAGGATGATGTTTCCTCATGGATTTGGGGCATTAACATGCATAAAACATCCAAGGTCCATTTATGGAAAGCTAGGCATAATCGCCTCCCTACTTCTGATTATACAAGGAGAAGAGGTATATCTTTGGCCTCAGTTTGTTTTCTCTATATGTCAAACTATGAAGACACAATGCACCTCTTGTTTGGTTGTGATTTTATTCGTAGCATCTGGAACTTTTCTTATATGGTTAATAGTTCCCTCTTGATACCTCTGAACTAGAATGACTTATGTTCTCTTGGTAATCATAAGAAGGGTACCCTAAGCAGTCTTATTCTTTATCATATTTGTCATGAAAGAAATCTGAGACTTCATGAGGAGAAATACAGGTCTGTTGAAACTATTTGGAAGCAGGTCATGTATGAGTATATGATTCTCTCTGATGATAATTGATCCTGTGTTGCCTATGGTTTTTCTCTTAGCTCCCTGTGGTTTGTGATCATCTTGTTTGAGTGGTCAGTGTATGTTTCATGTTGATGTTTCTGCCCTTTGTTGAGGTCCTGGATGATTATATGATTCTTTCTTATGATAACTGATCTTGTGCTGCCTATGGTTTTTTCTCTTAGCTCCTTGTGGTTTGTGATCATCTCATCTAAGTGGTCAGTGTATGTTCATGTTGATGTTTCTATCCTATGCTGAGGTTGAGCCTCTCCCTCCCTCCTTTCGATGGTTATATGCTCTACTGCGAATGGGGTGTAGGTTTGGTTGTGGAGTGATTTCCCCTCCGTTCCATCTTCTTCAGGGCTATGTTTATGAATTAAGATCTAATATTTTCTTGAGATGCTAAGTTGCTTGAGATTTTCTTCCTCGGGTGAGTTGACTGAGGTTATGACTATGAGCAATGTGGCCTATCTGAACATGTATATGTTCTCATCTGTCCTGATGATTTTTTTTTTACTTTGAGGTGGCTCTACTCTGAAGATTTATCATTAGTTGGTATGTTGTTGTTGGGGCTTTGTTTTGATGTATCTTTGAAGGCTTTTTTAATCTGCTGGATAGCTACAATTCTTTAATTCTTTTATACCTCTTGTATAGTCTTCTGAGGGTATGCATATCTATGCACAATGCTCTTGCTTTGTACAGACCCAAAAGAAAATATAAAAATAGCGACATGAGTTTTTACAGACCAAAAAAAAGACTTTCTCTTATCCATAAATTCTATATATGCCATTATTTTCTTTAAATGTAATAAAATATAGGATAAAGTGAATCAACTTCTCCTTAGTTAGTTATTTGAGTCAATTTTTAAGGTTAGTGGTAATATTCCACTCAAGAATTATCTTATTTATCTTTCATGCCTCTATGAGGAAATTATCTTAAAGTATAGAAAGAAAATTAGAGAATATAATGCTATTTATCTTTTATGCTAACAATTATCTAAAACAAAAAAGAAATATTATCACTACTTATGATTCAAGTAATATATATCATATTTTTGACATCTAAGTCTTTTACCTATCACCTTACCTTTTTAAAGATTCTAAAGAGTAGGAGAGAAAAAAGGGAAGTGAGAGTAATTATTATTATCTTTTAGAAAGTTGAAACATATAGAAAATGATATGAGTGAGGAAGATCCCCTTTTCTGTAGTGGTTATACTTACTGATAATAGGACAACCCCACTTTCCTATATATATGATAAGGGGAAGAATACAGACTCTAGAAAAATCCAAATGGGCCAAGGTACATTAGGGCTTATATTAGAAATAGACTAAACAACTTAAGTAAAATAGAAACAACTTAATTAAAATAGAAACAACTTAAATAAATAGACTCTATAACACTCGTTCTCAATATGGAGCTTGGGAGAATCCCAAGTCAACTTGCAAGCAAACAGACAGACAGACTAAACAAAATAAAAAGATAACCAAGCCCATATAAGAATTTCTCCCGCTCAATATTACAATAAGTTTCTCAAGCACTCAAACACTTCCCCTTCATCCAAAAGTGGGTACATAGGCAGGTAGCATGAGCTTCTTGATTAGTGTGTAGTAGCATCTAGAGTTGATTAAACATCAATAGGAGGCATCATATTCTTCATCACAGTCACCATTGTCATCAAATAGGCCAGAGACTGTCGGAACACAAGAAATAGTAGATAGTGTGCATACAAGGTGTGGACAGGAAAATAGTCAACATGCTCATGGCATGAACAAGCCAGAGAATGTTGCAACATAGTAGAAGATTATAGATGATGTATCTAGATAAAAGACCAGTTCCTAGAGTAGAAACCAGCAAAAAGTCCTCAACATGAACAACAATAGCAGAAAAGCATGAAGATCCTCATACACATCTAAGTCACCAAAGGTATCCTTATCATCTCATCGTATAATTTTCATCCTTTTAGCAAATTTCAATGTCCAAAGAGTGTTGGGTCACAGTTGTAGTAGATGTGTGCAAGACACTTACAAAGAGTCAACATGCAAATAGAGCACAGACAACAGTAGTGCAAACTCATAATGCAACAAGTAAATGTGCTAATAAAAGCACAAGTAGCAACAATGACATCACCACATAGAAAGGTAATCAACAAATAGCAGAAGCAAATTAGATAAGTCCATAACAGTAGTCGAGATGATGATGAATAAGCCATAATAGCAGCAGACAGATCCTCATAGTAGCATCAAAAAGCAGCAACAAAAATAGCATGAAGAATTCACATAATAGTAGAAGGATCCACATATAAGAAAATGGAGCACTAATTAGTAGAGGAAGGATCCAAATAGCAGTAAAAAGAACACCATAGTAGAACAAGGATCTACATAGTAGCATGAAGATCCATATATGAACAGTAAAAGTGATAGTCCATATAGCAGCAGAACTAAAGTCTTCTTCTTTCTTCATATCTCCTTCATCTCATCTCTTCTTTAAACTCATCATCCTATATTCTCCTCATCACGCCAACCACAAAAAGAGTCAAGAGAATGGTTGGGTGGATAGTAAAAAACAATGGTAGAGGTAGGGTTTATGTAAGCAAATATCTAGAGGAGGTAACTAGCAACTCGAGCCAATGTGCAACAAGACCTGATTGCATGGGTCTGGATAGAAAAATAAATGGAATTTCTTTGGACTGGGTCAAAAAACATAGGATCAAATTACAACAGGATCAATATGTATATGATGGGTAGTACAAGTATTGAGGTGATAGACAATATGTATGTAGGACCAGAAAGGATGGGGGTTTAAAGAACAAAACAAATAAAATTGCTTGAAGATAAGGGTTGTTGGTAAAGATAAAGAAGGACTCGCCATGTATAGAAATATATGCCATGTTATATAATCTTCATAGATGATGTATCATGATAAAATGTAGTAGCAGCAGCGGTATACATGACATGTTGGCAAAGAGACACGTCGTGTTGCACATCGATAGATGCATGGGTAGAAGTTAGTGTTATCAACAAGTAGGAGACACGTCATGTCATAGTACATGTGGCACACCATGTTAGTTGACATAATCTTGGGGAACAATCTAGGGGCACATCTTAGATTGCCAAACCAAACAACAACCTAGAGGCTAATGAATTGCCTAAAACTACTAACTGACCATGGATAAGATAGGGTGTGTATAGGGGAACTAGTCCCTAACACCTCCTACCTACCCTTACGTGACTCAATTTGGTTAGGGTTTAGATGGAATTCAATTAGGGTCTAGTCAAGTATAGGTTTCTAGGATAGGACTTCTTAGGGTAATTAGGGGTCAAGGGTAGTAATGTAAGGTAGAAGTGACGTTTTAGACCTCACATCACCCACATTCTAGCCTTGAGAAGGCTCCAAGTTAATTATACTAAATGCTCCTATACTAGCTACTTAAATCTCTCACCTAGGTGTAGGATAATTGATTAAGATATAGGAAGGTGAATAGCTAACTAGGGATCCATTATTGTACTTAGGAACAATTCATAAAAAGAGCCACATATAAGCAATTTTCCCAAAATCCTAGGTGATTTCAATCGCAAACCACAAAGAAATTTATGAGAAATGAGATAGAAGTAGAACATAATCATTATCAAACAAAATCACAATGTTTACATATCATTTTCCCTTCACATAGAAACAACTTCATTTTTTAGAATAGAAAGGCAGACCCTACTTGTGTCTGCAACTTAATTTTCAACACCCATGATAGTTTAATTGTATACATAGATCCTTTATAGATATTCTACTCTTGTATAGTTTTTTTGAAGTTGAGTAATGAAAGAGAGCCCCATTCTTACTAATAAAAAAAGACATAGTATCAAAGGAACATTTTTAGCCCAAAACAGTCCACCCAAGGAGCCTAGATTCTCATAAAACAAAAAAATACAAGAAGAAAGAAAGAAGAATGAGTAGAGGAGTGAAAAGACATGATGATCTCACTGAAGACTCCTCCTTCTCCACAACCTAGCAACAACAACTCAAGCTTCTCCTTCTCCCAAGGTGAGATGGCATGGATGAATGGTAGGAAGTGGGAAAAATACTAAAAAACTAGTGTTTTGGTGGTGGAAATGGTGAAATGGAGGTGGAATGGATGGAGGATGAAATGGGGAGGCTAGAGTGGTTGTAAGGTAGATAGCCAATGTGCTAGAGCCTCCATCCAAGTATATATAGGTGGTGGGGAAGCACTAGGTTGAGTGGGGGTAGAATAGGAAATTTAGTGCAAAAGTTTTGCTAAGTTTATATGTAGCACGGTCGTGCTGGGTAGGTGTGAGCATGACTGTGGTGGAGTGGAATGGGCTAGGTGGAACTGGTGAAAAGTTATAGTTGAATTTTGGGAAATTGGAGGGCTGGTGGCACACTTGTGGTGGTCACCAAGACCGTGGTGGGTCATGCGTAGCACGACCGTGGTGGTCGCTACGATCATGGTGGATGAGGAAGTGTTATCCATAGTGAGGGAAATAGTCATTATGAAGTCTTGGAAACACAGCCGTGTTGTGCATCATGGTATTTCTGGGTAATGGTGGCATGACCATGCTGTGCTACACGGCCTTTATGCTGACTTGAATCTTCAACGGTTCAGTTTGCGATTTTGAGTGAACCAACACTGCCATTCGGGGGTACCATGACTGTGTTGCTCTCTTCAATATCACTTTGAGCTTGTTCTTTGTTCATCCTTGCTTCAATTGATTTTTTCCACTAGGGGCAGGTTGAGGGAGCCTTGTACTTTACTTTGGGCCTCTCTAAGGGTAGAGAAATCATAGGATCATCCTTTCTCTCTCTTCCATCCAAGTATGGTCCAAATACATGAAAAACATGTAAATAGCATCCATAAGTGAGTTTTATACAAATATGCATATTGAGAGAAATAGCATGCAATCTAATAGGTATAAATGTGATTGAAGTGCAAAAAGACACAAGTTGGAGCCCTAAAATAAGGTTTCATTAGGAAACACGCCATGTCATAGTACAGGTGACATGTCGTGTCATGAAGCAACATGTCGTGTCGTCGTGGGTATATTTTGCAAATGAACTTATGAAAAAAGTAGATCTCTGCCAACACGCTGTGTCAAGTAGTGACATGCCATCTCTATGGCGAACAATAGCAGAAAAACCCCAGATTCAGTAGTAAAAGATGAATTTTTCCTTCCAAATCTCCACCATATCAACATAGGGAAGATACGTCCCCAAAATCACTAGAAAAAGAGACATTTATCCTATATTTAGGACTAGATCTCAATATATGCATAGATGAAAAAGGCGGTGTAGATATGCAAAGGATATATGATGGTGGTGTGATCTACAATAGTATAGATGAAGATGGAGAAGGATAAATTTGATGGCTTCAAAGATAGCAAATCATGGCATCCCATGTATATCTAGTAGCAACAACTTCAAAGTGGATGTTTTTGTTGTTGAAGATGGATATAGATCATGGAGACGACTCCAAGAACAAGCGGGGATGGGAAATTTCTGCGGGCAACCTAGCGACGCCTAGCCACAATAGTCACCCACAAGGGAACAAAACTCTTCTTTGTGCTCTCTCTCTTAGGGTTGGGATGACACAGGAAATCCTACTCTGATATCATATAAAAATTATATGAGTGGGGAATATCCACTTTTGTGTAGTGGTTTTTGTTATTGATAAAAAGACAGTCCCCATTTCCTATATATCGGATAAGGGGGAAGCATACAGACTCCAGACAAACCCTAATGGGCCAAGGCACACTTGTGCCCATATTATAAATAGACTAAACAAATTAAGTAAAATAGAAACAACCTTAAATGAATAGAATCTCTAATAAATCACACTACTACATATATGAAAAAAAAGGTATTTTGATATTCTTTATTTTTTGTAATTCATTATTTTGAAAAAAACCATTTCATGGACTTTTTACATTAAGTCCTTAGTTAACTTGTAATTAGAAAAACTCACGTTAAAGGTTGAAATTCATTTCAAAACGTGGAATGTTACACAACCTATGATCAACATATGTTATATTCAACTTTTGTCATATTTGTACCAACTCGAACAAAATATTATATTTTAGATAATATCGACTTATATTTGCAAAAACTTATTATAGAGTTCAGATAGTGTGTAGTGGTACATGTAACTAATATGGTGCTATGATAAAATTATTTTTCATACAGTATTAAATAAATCTTGCTATTTGAATTAAATAAAGAATAAAGAATTTCTATATTAGCCATGTCTAGAAAAATGATAATGCTTTATATATAGCACAAAATATAATGTAAAATCTTCCAAAACCCTACCATTTATGCATCATATTTTTATTATAACATGCAAAAAAATATCCATGGTCCACAAAACCATTCCTTATCTCTCCGAAAGGCCAATACAAGAGGCACATGCACATTCTCCATCATGCTAAAGACCCTTCAGACCCCTCAATCAAGATTGCCAACTTAGTTTGAATGTTTATTCAAAGGTCTTCAGTCAAAGTGCAAGCTCGACCACCTCATCAAGTTCCAGTTGATTCTCCACATGATGACATAGTAACATCTAAACCATACAGAAAAGAATTTCTAGATAACAATAAGTCACCTCTTACTAACCCCCTCACTTTCAGCTTGTTATATGATATTGAGATTTTTTTCTTCCACGCATGCTCCATCCAATAAGATCCTAGTGTCTGATAAGACAAAGTCTTCTAAAAACACTTTCTTTGTCATTGAAGTGGCCTTAAAGGACATAAAAAATACATGTTGTCTATGATATATTCTCTTCTATGTGTGAAACGATTGTGGTCAATTGGCATGCTTTTGTCCTAATAAACACTTATGTCTTTGTATACCTTGTCTCCCTCATAATAGACATGTCTCTTAACCATCTCTGATTTAAGACATGGTTTTCCCTTCACCATGGTTAAAAATTCATGCAAAAGAAATTCTTTCCAAGATTTGGGTCTTTTTCAGCTCACAAAGCTTAGGACAACGTTACTCCTTTATTGTACTTGACTCTATGGTGTTGGTCCTTTTTAGCTGATAAACATTTCACTCCCTTGAGCATCATTATTCACTCCTATACATACACCAACATTTTCATAACCCCCATGTTAAATATTTAAATGGTATAGACAACCCTCAACCTCCCTTAAAATATATAGACAATTTATGAAGTCATGCATACTCTCCTTAATACTTCACATCTCCTAGACCTATGATCCCATGAGGATCTGACTCTACTCCCTTTGACCATGGATAACATTGGCATGATGCAACCACAATCTCCTAAGTCATATCCCCTCCTAGGCCCCAACATCCTTTGATACTTTATACTATTAATATGAACTATCTACTTCTGCACACAAACCCAAAAATACCTTGATTATGAATGCCCAATAGTTAAAATTTTAGACGACAGTAATCCTTTTTCTATTTCTAAACAATATATTAGGAAATGGTTGTTGGATCTTATCCCAATATTCTCTACTAGCCCATCTTAATGCCTTAGTATCACTTAAAATCTCCATGCTCTCAATGACAATATATATACTATTCATCTTAGTTGCAAATTTATAAAAATCACTTTTAAGTATGAGGCTATTAAAGTGTCTCTTCATAAATGGTACTTTAATCATGGAGCCTCATTCACCATTCCAAGGTCCTTCATTCCTTCTTATGGGATGTAGAAGTGTTTAAATCCATCACCCACTCATTTGTACTTACTCTTCTTGCATCCCAATCGAGGTTCTTAATACCCAAAACTATATTTAATCCATGATTGAGATTTTATTCAAGTCAACCATTCAACTTCTTGAATTCATCAAATCTCAATTCATGTGGTCACATGTATACATATATTTTTACAGTTTACATGCCTTGAGATACTACTGCATATCACCTACAATAGACTCCTTTAGTTCCTTTAGCCCATCCACTCAATTGGCCATTAGTGTAATAACATATCCTAAATTACTTCCAATAACAATTCCTTGGGACTCAAACTAATAAAATTGAGTCTTTCAAGAAGAAAAGTCCCCATATCAAACCTATCGAGAAATGTATTCTACAGCCTTACCCTAACTTTGAAAGCCTTGGAAACCTAATTTAAAATTCTCCTATTGGGCAACAAATTCCACCAAAATCCCTGGCAAGGTTATCATTAAAGAAGTAGTAAGAAATACACTAAATGAGTTATCTGAATTTTTCTATAAAAACTACATGATGAGGATGTTAGTTCTAGTTTTCCTCAAAAAGCTATAAGTGATTGAAATTGTCAAAGCCTTTCTGTTGAGCACATGATGTACATTCAAAGAGGTAAATCTATATACACTAATTCATAAGATATGCCTTGTCATTTCTCCCCCTCATAATACTTCCACGACTATTTTAGTGTATACCCACCTAACTAATTGCTCAAGTGGGATACAATTTACAACTTTAAGGATTTTTGCTCATGACTTGACATTTCCTTATACTCCCTAAGTGGCATCAAATCGATAATTTTTTGGTATCAAAAATAAATGTATTGGTCAAATAACTTACCAAACAATGACATTCTAGATCTCTTTATTAATATGATATCTAATAGATTTATTTTTTATATTTTTATATACATCATTGTGCTTGATTACTTGTTGTTGGAATATAAGAGTCCAAGGTTCCATAATAGCATAAGAAGAAATATTATCAAACAATTCCTTCACATTGATACTATTATCTTATACAAATAAAAACATGCCACAATAACTCCCAAATTAGTTTATCAGTTGGCTCCAAACTTTATAATTAGTCACAAAAACTTGTTTTTAGGATACTTAGAAGATTTTATTGGTTGAAACAACTCCAACCACACCCTCACTAATTCTAGTAGTCACATGGCTCCATTTCCTATGAGGTTCTTTACCTTCAAGATGGCTCATCTTGGTTTCTCACTAGTGTTTATGGGGACCATTTAATAGTCAATCACTTTTTTGGAGAACTTAATCACTTATCATCAAGCTAGGTTATGCTTGATTGTATCATCGAAAATACATATTCTTATGACTTCTATACCACATATACTATCTTCCCAAGGAACATAATATCTTTTTATCATTGTTCTATCTTCATTAATACCTCTTCTACCTATTGGGGTCTCAAACCTATTAAATCTAGAAAGTTTTGGATCGTATATAACTTCTTCCAGTGCATCAGTCCATCTAGATCAATTTTTATCTTATCCATGTGCAATGACTTCAAAGATTAATCCCTTACAGTAAAGAACATTTAAAAGAGTCTTCTTAATAGGAAATTATCCAATGTCAAATCCTCTAAAAGTGACCTTGCTACTTTAGAACCTACCGCTCTCTAGTTGGCTTGTCATCCAACCATACTTAGAGAGTTTACCTTCTTTAGAATCATGAGGACATTCTATATCATAAAATTATATTGGAAGGTGGCATGATATTTTTTCACTGTCAAATTCATCATGGTAGAAACCTTGGTTTTTACCTCAACCAATGGTGCAAAAGATATCATGCAAGCTTACAGATGCTATCACAATATAGTTTAGAATCAAAGAAAAAAGAGAACATTTTTAAGAGTTACTTATCAACTTACCCAAACTAGGATGAGTATATATCATCAAAGGGTTACTATTTCATGAGACAAAAGTGTGAGAAAAAAAAGACTAGGTTAAGTCTAGATTATCAAATTGATGTAACACTAGGGTGTGTGAGTTTCACCAACTTTACCTAGGTTTTCTCTCTTGATACATCATAAATCATCTTGAGCATTCAACCAATAAGGTTGAATAGATACAATACTTTAGGAATGAGAATTATACCCCAAAAAATATCCCTCTAGGATCTTTTATACATTACATAGAGATCATAGACCCACTTTTGAGAAAAACACATGACCAATGTTTTCATTGAGAACTACTACAAAAAATGGCTTATAAAGTCACTTTTCAAGCTGTAGGTTGTATACATAAACATACACCTAAACTCTACAGTGTCGGTTTATAACATAAACCGACATACAATCTGTGAAGGTCGACCAGACACGGGTACCGCTTTTATTAAGTGTCGGTTAATTAATAAAAAACCGACACCTAAAATCAACCGCCAAAACCAAAATTCCAGCGAAAAAATTACCTCCAAAATTTGACATATGTCGTCGGTTCATAAATAAATAACCGACGACTAAAGGGTATTCGCGAGACAGGAATAGGTGTCGGTTGACCTTTAGTTAAAAACCGACGACTATAATATAGTATAGGTGCCGGTTTTTGGAATAGAACTGACACAGTTGGTTTATTTGTCGGTTTATTAGAATAACCGACGCTTATTGTCAACTTAATAGCTCACCAGCGCGAGCTTCTCTTCCCCTTTCCCAGTTTCATTCCCGATTTCAGTTAGGTCCGGCGATTTCTTGCTCGCCCCCGCCAGTCGTTGCTCCTCCGCCGCCGCTCCGTGCTCCTACTCCTGCCCTCGCCGCTGCTCTGTGCTCACCGGCGGTCGTGCTCCTGCTCCTGCTCCTGCTCCTGCCCTCTATGCTCACTGGCGGCCGTCTGTGCTCCTGCTCCGTGCCCTCGCCGCCGCTTCTCCGTGTCCTCGCCGGCGCTTCTCCTCTCTTTGCCGCCGCCTCTGCCGGTGGTTGTTGTGCTTCGGCCGCTGCTCTCCTCTGCCCTCAAGGTATGCCCGCCCGCCCTGCCTTCTTCCTTCTTCCTCTGCTCCGGTGGCTGCTTGGGCGGTGCCAAGGCACGCCCAAGCAGCTGCTGGGCATTTTTTTATTTTTTTTTAAAGTTATTTACTTATTTGTGTTTAGGGTTTAGGTACTGATTTTGTGCTTCTACTGAGTTGAATCCTCTATTGTCTATACAATACATGTAATTTTGATCAAGTGATGATATGTAAATGTAGAAATAAG
Organism: Alisma plantago-aquatica; assembly: GCA_963693085.1. Taxonomy (NCBI): domain Eukaryota; kingdom Viridiplantae; phylum Streptophyta; class Magnoliopsida; order Alismatales; family Alismataceae; genus Alisma; species Alisma plantago-aquatica. The sequence goes on along the minus strand of OY856409.1, from coordinate 1,625,631,450 downwards.
TTAGTAAGGTATCAATGATAAGTCTGTTGTAATGTGATGCAAAATAGTTATTGTATCATGCATATCTTAATACTTTTTTGTTTTATAGTTGTATAGGGTGTTTTATGTGTGACAAGTTTATTGTTTTATATATAGTTGTGCATACCTGCGAGTTATCAGGAACACCTAAATGAATGTCTAACACCTAAATGAATATCTAGTTGTGTATTTTCCTAGTATCGTGAAAGATTCTCAATCATGTGTATCACATGGGATTCTTATCTCAACACAATGGATTGCAATATATGCATCTAATGCCTTAAATGGAAGACTCGAATGTTATAAAATCCCATCATAGTAGGTAGAAACAACTTATATATATTCAGATCTGAATAATTCCATGAAGTGCACATTATCTTACTCAGGAAAAGTATGTGTATAATGTAGGATTAGTTCCATATAATGGTTCTATTTTAGTAAGCACCTAGAAATCCGTCCAAGATTTACTCATTAGGAGTAAATCTTGGATAGTCCCCGGTTTGGGACTGTTCTTGAACACCTAATCTCACTTAGGATGTAAGTGTATAATGTGTATTGGGTTTTCGAGAAAATTTCGGTAGCATTTCCTCGTTTGTTCTCTAAGTACATATGTAGACTTCTTTTCAAGCTATCATGTCTACCACAATAAAGTTGGTTATGACAAGCAATAAAAGGTTAACTGATGTTATACAACTTTTTCTGAAAATATATAACATCGTTATATGTACTTACACTTTGTTAATACTAATATTATGCAGTCTCTGTCCACCCATAACAGTCACTATGAACTGGGCCTCTATGTCAATGTTAACGTTCCCTATTGAAGAACAATTGGATATCATCCTAGATGATCGTTGCTTAAACGAATTGGTCATACCCAAACATTGGCATTTTATAAAAGGAAGACACTACATGCCTGGTAAAGTGACCCTAACTTTTGGCAATTATTCACATGTTATCGAGGTTGAGTATGATTTGGCAGGAAATCTTGTATCAAAATCCAGTTGGCGTGATTGGATTGGAGAGATGCATGTGGTCCGTTGCAACAGGCTTTTTCTCTGTCCAGTTGGCCATAATTCCATCAAAGTTTGGATAACCAACAGCAACTGCGAGACCCCCGATCATCTACTGCGGTATGAGCGCACGTCGTCGCATATCAGCTCAGACGAATCTGAATCTGAGGCCCCTGTCAGTTCAGATTTGTCTAAATACAGTGAGGAGCTTCGTGACACAACTTCATCATCAAAAAGAAGTTACTGATGCGGGACCATGTTGGTGTAGTATTTAGTTGTCTATCTATCTAGACTTGTCTGTATTAATAGTTTTTTTAATTATGTGCATGTTTAGGGGTACACCAACCCCTTTGTTTAGTTATTGTTTAGGGGTACACCCCTGTGTGTGGATGTAAAAAGAGATTAATTAATGGAACTGAAAGTTGCTACATGAATGCTTATAACTGAAGTGTGTGTTCCCATGAATGTTCCCATTTGCATGATTACGCTACTATTTTCTCATATTGTATAGTCTATTTTAATATGACATACTTACTTATATCTTGCTTAATGATGAAATGTAATGCACACATGTGACTTGCTTGGAATGTAAATGATGAACTTTTCCCTAAATTGCCAATTATGCTTTTAAAGACATCAATAATCACCCTAACTTGAAGAACTAGGATTTTAGGTATAAGAATGACAACACATTATTTGTTGGCCTAGAAACTCGTCCAAGATTTACTCATTAGGAGTAAATCTTGGATAGTCCCCGGTTTGGGACTGTTCTTGAACACCTAATCTCACTTAGGATGTAAGTGTATAATGTGTATTGGGTTTTCAAGAAAATGTCGGCAGCATTTCCCCATTTGTTCTCTAAGTACATATGTACTTGGAGAACAGCGGGGAAATGCTGCCGAAATTTTCTTGAAAACCCAATACACATTATACACTTACTAGTGAGATTAGGTGTTCAAGAATGGATAGGTGGTACACATTTATTATATATAATAATGACATCACATGTATTTGTTAACCCTATACCCTAATCTTGTCCTAATATATACTTGTTTTCTCTTTGATCATAGAATGGATAGATCATGGATGTCCATTCGCAATCGCTGCACCCCAGAGTTTATTTCTGGTCTTGACCAGTTCATTAGATTTGCCGAGGAACATAGGAAACAACCTGGAGATAGGTTCTACTGTCCATGTAGGCATTGCGGTAACAACTTGAAAGTCAACACTGGTGACGAAATCAAAACTCATGTCATGTGCAACGGGATTATACAAGGCTATACAGAATGGCACTAGCATGGAGAGATTTCAAACCCAAAACCAGTGGATGTCGATAGCAGTTCTTGTATGGAAGAAGAAATTGCCTACGATGACGTAGATGTGAATGAACCAGTTCCAGTAGACATCATTGATGCGATGTTGGATACCGATCCACCTCCCATTTTTAGAAACATTGTGCATGATGCTGAGATGCCATTATACATAGGTTGTACTAAGTTTATGAAGCTTAACGCTGTGTTGCGATTGTATAAGTTGAAAGCTAACAATAGATGGAGCGACAAAAGCTTCACGTCATTGATGTCTTTGTTGAAAGAAATGCTTCCTGAAGGAAACGAGCTGCCAATCTCAACATACCAGGTAAAGAAATTGTTGTGCCCAATGGGAATGGATGCCAAGAAGATACATGCATGCCCTAATGATTGTGTATTATTTCAAAAGGACTATGTGGATTTGAAAGATTGTCCAAAATGTGGTGCGTCACGGTATAAATTGACGACTTCGGGGGAGTCCAAAACTGGTTCTCCTGCCAAGGTGATGTGGTATCTACCTATAATATCATGGTTTCAACACTTGTTTGCCAATCCGATAGATGCGAAGAATTTGAGGTGGCATGCAGATGTTAAGAAAAATAATGATGGGATCCTACGACATGCGTCTGATTCCCCACAGTGGAAGAAGATTGATGTATTGTACCCTAAATTTGGTGAAGAAGTCAGGAATCTAAGACTTGGGCTTTGTACAGACGGGATGAATCCGTACGGGACATTGAGCAGCCAACATAGCACTTGGCCAGTCATGCTTGTTATATACAATCTTCCTCCCTGGCTCTGTATGAAAAATAAGTACATAATGTTGTCGTTGTTGATATCGGGCCCTAAACAACCTGGAAATGACATCGATGTTTATCTTGAACCTCTGATTGATGACTTAAAGAAACTCTGGGGTGAACGTGTGATGACCTATGATGCTTCACAAAGAGAGACATTTCGTTTGCATGCTATGTTGTTTTGCACTATTAATGACTTTCCAGCATATGGGAATTTGTCTGGATATAGTGTCAAAGGAGCTAAAGTGTGTCCTATATGTGAAGAGAACACTGATTCAACAAGACTAAAACATGGCGGTAAGAATGTATATCTCGGTCATCGAAGGTTTCTTCCAAAATTCCATCTGTATCGTAGGAAGCGCAAAGCATTCAATGGATTGAATGAGGAACGCAGTGCACCTAAACCTATACCAGGGGAGGTTGTTTATGAAAGAGTAAAAGACTTTGTCAATGAATTTGGTAAGAGATCACAATGTACTACACGGAGTGACAATTCTTCATTCAAGAAGAAGTCAATATTTTGGGATCTTCCTTATTGGAGTTCTTTGACAGTCAGACATTGTATCGATGTAATGCACGTTGAGAAAAATGTCTGTGATAGCATCATTGGTACTCTGTTAAATATACCAGGTAAGACTAAAGATGGGATAAAATCTAGACTGGACCTACGTGAAATGGGAATAAGGTCAGAATTAACAGAATTACGTGAAATGGGTAATAAAAGATCATACTTACCTCCCGCTTGTTACACGTTGTCTAGACAGGAGAAGAAAGCTTTTTGTGAATGCTTGGTAAATGTTAAGGTGCCACATGGTTACTCATCCAACATCCGTAGATTGGTATCAATGAAAGATCTGAAGTTGATAGGTCTTAAATCTCATGATTGTCACACTCTAATGCAACAAATATTGCCCGTGGCAATTCAATCTATATTGCCGAAGCATGTAAGGTTTGCAATCACCAGACTTTGTTTCTTTTTCAACAGTCTCTGCAGCAAAGTTATTGACCCTGAGACTCTCGATAATTTGCAAAGAGAAGTGGTTATTACCCTATGTCAGCTTGAGATGTATTTCCCTCCTTTGTTCTTTGATATCATGGTACATCTTGTTGTCCACTTGACTAGGGAAGTGAAAATCTTGGGACCGGTTTTCTTGCATTGGATGTATCCCTTTGAACGATACATGAGCATTTTTAAAGGTGATGTTCGAAACCGTTATTGGCCTGAAGGGAGTATTATTGAAGGTTATGTGGCGAGAGAGGTTATGGATTTCTGCAATGACTTTCTCATTGGTAATGAAACTCTTGATAATGACAAGAATATTGACGAGCTATTTGGCAAAGGAATTTTGGGATCACATGTGAAAGTAATCAGCCGTGAGAAGTTGGAACAAGGTCATTTGTATATTTTACACAACATGGACGAAGTGAACGTTTATATCGAGGAACATACCAATTTCATCAAAAGACAATATCCTCGAGCCAATACAATGTGGCTTGCTAGAGAGCATAACAAGACTTTTATTAAGTGGTTTGAAGATAAAGTCTTATATCAACTATCTCAAACACCAGATGATATTACTGAAACTATCAAATGCCTCGTCTTTAAACCAAAGTTGACAGTTATGTCTTATGAAGGGTATGACATTAATGGATTCACATATTACACAAAGCGCCAAGATGATAAGAGTGTCGTCCAAAATAGTGGGGTCACCCTTCAAGCATCGACTATGTTTTTTGCAAGTGCAAAGGATAAGAGTCCACGTGAAGCTAAAATGTCATATTACGGTGTCATTGAAGAGATATGGGAATTTGACTACATATATTTCAGAATTTCGCTCTTCAAATGTAATTGGGTTGATAACACCAAAGGAGTTATAGTGGATGAATTGGGTTTCACTTTAGTGAACTTTGAAAAGATTGGCGAGAAGGCTGAACCATTCATATTGGCATCACAGGTGAAACAAGTATTTTATATCGATGATCCTGCAAATGATAAATGGTCGGTTGTTCTTCATGGTAAAAGACAGTTCATTGAAGATCCTATAGATGAAGAAGAGTACTATGATAAATATGATGACTCCAGTCCATTCTCAGTTGGGTTGCCAACTCCACAAAATATTGAAGCTAATGATGACTTATATGTGCGCGGAGATCACAATGAAGGATTGTTAATTGATAAAAGATCACAATTTTAGAGGCATGCATGTTTATATTTTTTTATTGAAGCTAAATGTTTACTTTTTTAATATCAATATCATTTTCTGATTTGATGTTTCATTATCTTCTAGTTAATACAAATGCTAAACATTGTGGGAGGGTGCTAAAGAACTATAGTACCAATCTCACCCGAGATTACATACGCGATGCTGAGAATATGTTCTTGATTGATTCCAATTCTAGACATTGATCGGTATTTCACTAACTCTACACTAATAATTTTTGTTTGTATTCTCTTTGAAAAATAAATATAGGAAGAAGGAAGCCACACAGCAATGGAACTACTTGGACCCCAAAGACTGGGAGGAGTTTGTTACCCAAAGAAAAACAGATGAATTCAAGGTATTAAGCGCCACTCCCAATTTAATTAATATACATTTTTATGTATTCACCTATTCAAGATTAACCTTTATTGTTACTAACCAAATCAATGTGCTAACTAACTAGGCTATCAGCGATGCTCAACGACAACTACATGTTACGACCACACAATGGGTCCAAGAGGATATGTAGGTGTTCACCAAAGGTTATATAGATATATAGGCAGCAAGCCATGAAACAGCAAAAGAAGCCCCAATGAAGAGAAGCAGGATACAGATACAATACATAAAGTGCAGCACACACAAGTGCTTCAGATTCATATAACAACATGATAGACTAACACATATATAGTGCATAACAACAGCAGCGTCGAATTTACATACAACACTAGCTTAGTACATATATAGTGGGACTAAGGTGACGATCCCACCTGCTAAAATAGGTTACCGACAACTACATGTTACGACTGGGAGGTCGTGATTCAGCAACCGTATGCATTAGCATGTGGATCTGTTTGTCCTCCTACTAATGCATACGGTTGCTGAATCACGACCTCCCAGTCGTAACATGTAGTTGTCGGTAACCTATTTTAGCATGTGGGGTCGTCACCTTAGTCCCACTATATATGTACTAAGCTAGTGTTGTATGTAAATTCGACACTGCTGTTGTTATGTACTATATATGTGTTAGTCTGTCATGTTGTATGGACATCGACTGTATTGCTCAGGTATTATATAGTCTCATTAGATAATATGAAATATATCAATCTTATTTATAGCTCATTAATTATATATATACATCATTCTCTTTACAGGTGTTTAAAGCTGACCCCACTACAGGAACAGACTTACCAGATGTACATGCTCCCTATATGATGGGAGAATTAAATGAAGTAAGAGAAGAATGGGCAACAACCATACAAATAGTGGGGGTTTTAAAATATAATTGGGATGTTGATAGCGAATAATGACTAAAGAATGATATTTTGTAAATGAATTTCTGAATTATAATATATGTGTGAATGTTTCTACATGTCTAGATGTTTCTACATGTGTCTGAGTGAAAATGAATGAAAGTGTTGGTTGCTATATGAATGTTTCTACATGTGTGAATGTGAATGAATGGAACTACAGATTGCTAGCTACATGAATGTTTCTAAATGTGTGAAAATAAAATGGAACTGTAGGTTGTATTGCTAAATGCATGTGTGAATATTTTTGTTTTTCAATTTGCAGGTTTGTGGCCTGTTGTTGGCTGATATCAATGGATGTCGTAAAACCTGCAGTTAACTGCAGGTTTCTCATCCTACGACCAGCCACAGCAGGTCTGCAGACTGACTAAAAAAAAAACAAAACAATAGGTGTCGGTTATTTGAATAACACCGACACACGAAGTTATAGTGTCAGTTTTATATAAATAACTGACGCTTGTTTCCTGTGGCACGAAGGTATATGGCGTCGGTTTATTATCTAATAACCGACGCTGATAGTGGCCAAGATGGCGCCCTTTCTGTGGCATGAAGGTATATGGCGTCGGTTTATTATCTAATAACCGATGTTGATAGTGGGCAAGATGGCACCCTTTCTGTGGCGCGAAGGTATATGGTGTCGGTTTCTTATCTAATAACCGACGCCTATACCTTCGCGCCACAGGAAACAGGCGCGATTTCGGTGGCACGCGAAGAGTTTGGGCGTCGGTTTTGGAACTGACGCGTAATGGGTGAGCTTTTAGTGTCGCCCACATAGGTGTCGCTTAGAAACCGACACTAAAGGCCTTAAATAACCGACACTAAAGGTAGGTTCTGTAGTAATAGAGGGTTTAGTAAGAAACAAACAAAACCCTAAATCTTGGGTTCACGGTTATCTACATTCAAGTCTGATAAACATGCCAAATTTACCAAAGAAACAAGATTGCAAGCATAAAATTATTGATTCATAATGCAGTAAAGTTCATACAAGCTTAGAGTAAGGTACAAAGACAAACATGTAGCATGAGTACTCCTCACACTCTAAAGAAGGAACTACTCTCTCTCTCCATAGTAGTAATAAGATCAATAAGGGAAATATAAGCATTCTCTGCACAATTGTAAGATTACTCAAAATAAAATGTTGATTATCACTAACTAAACTTCTTTTACCTTAAAATTGAGTAGGGATAGCATGGAATAAAAATTGAAATTAAAGCCAAACAATAACTGCAACAAAGTCATTTCCATTTATTCATTTATGAAAAGTATCTTTACAACTTACTGCTTAGTGACCTCAGTCATGCTTGTATACAAAAGAGGACGGACCTGAGAATATAGGGACAACTCATACATGCTACTCCAAAAGGACAACGCCAATCTCTGGTCTATAGAAGTCCTTTAAACTATGGGCCACCACCACCACAACTCTTGTTACTCTACTAGTCACCAAAAAGATGTGAAAAACACAGGGGTGAGACCCCAAATCCCAACAATAAGATATAATGGTTTGAAACATGTACCACATGTGAGAAATTATTTAATTATATATCATCAGTGCATGTATTTCAACAAGTAGTAAATATCTAACTGAGCATATGATAGACTAGATACAAATACAAGAAGGTAGTAAAATATGGTGACAAATAAGGCAACAAAAAAAATTTAATGTCATATTACCCTTTGAATAGTAGATCACCTCAACAACTATGCAGTGGGAAGGATGGTTGCAAGGTTATACCTGGTGATAGAGCAAGTACAGTGACAATTCCCTTACAGTAGCATGCACCTTTCTTCAAGTTGCACCTATACAACATCAGTGTTAGCCTCCTGGTTGATCACCGCAGACAATAGTTAACTTTGTCCACCGAGCGGCAAGAAACAACCTCCTCGCCTCTATAGTAGTCCACAAGGACCACTAGGAACTCCTATCATTTTAGAAGAACCTACAAGAAGGTGTTGTCCCTTCTAGTTAGTGTACTATCCCAACTCGCTCTCCCAATTTCCTCTCCTTTTCTATCCCTCTCGTTGATAGGTAGGACTTGCTCAAGTTCTCTCGGTTACCACAACTAGAGAAGACAACAATTGTCATAGCTTATTATTGTATATCTAGAAATTTTCGACTACCCCTCTATTTATAGGAGGGTCAGGAGTTCTAGTTTGAGTGAGGGTCAAAGGAGACAAAATTTCATGAATTTTTGTAAGCTACGAATGATGAAATGATCGATCCAAGTGTTAACCAATTGGTTGGCATGTAAGCCAATTGGTTCAACCTTTGAACCAGTCATTTCAACATATTTTTTTATTGCAATTATATTAGTAATTAATATTCAATTAATGCACAACATGATGTCAGAACTCATCCTTATCCAATCGAATTGATCAACCAATTGGTCGGTTTACAACTTCAACTGACCGGTTCATAGACCTGAGTTGATCAATTCACTTGTTCAATTGGTCATCTCATGGTTCTGATTACCAAAAATTGGTTCAATTGACCTGACACTTGAACTGATTAGTTCAACACTTAAATCGGTCAGTTCACAATCATCTCAGTCAACATTTAACCATTGTTATTTAATTTGAATACCTGACACCTTTGTAATCAAGTTTAAACTACATTTGTGAATTACCTCCTATTCCAAGTGTATCCTATGTGTGTGACCCTATAGGATCCAAGTTACATTGGTAGTGAATGTCTATAACCAATTTATGACATCACAAGGAATGATTGATATCTAGAAAGACATAATTGCTACCCAAGTAACTGAAAAGTTGGAGAATAATTTCAACCTACAATCTACGATTGGTGTTATAGTCTGTGTATAGTTTCTATGTCACTGATATCCAGATTGAACTCGACACTTGGAATCGTCATCCTATTCAACCTTCAATCCATGTTCCTTGAACTAGAGCAGGCTATCTGAGATATATGTAAGCTAATAGCATATATTGACTCACATGAGCATGGCCATGCATTTCTCAGTCTTTCTTATCAAGTGGCAAGGATAGCATACTCCTATAGGAGGTACAAATCCCATCTACATCACTCACAATCTTTCCATGTGTTATGATGCACCCGAGAACCACCTTTATGGCAACCCTTATTCAAGGTCATGGCGGATGATATCCAAGTACATCAACTACATGTGATAAGTGCACTGATTTTAAGTTTAATAACCACAATTACCACCAATAAAATAAGAGATGATTCTGACTACCAATCATGGTTTCCATGTATCACTCTTAAGGTGGGTCTGTTTAATACACTGTTCTCTAATAACTATCTATGTGTTTGGTTTGATATCACATATCATGACTTAATGAGATTATGTCATCAACCAACACACACTCTAGTCATACATGTTCTTATTGTCTATTATTCTTCCATAATAACATCTGACTAGGTACATAACAAGAATGTATATACTCTTAACATTCATATGATCTCATTGTTCAGGTCCTCAACCCAAAGACATGCATCATTGAGTAATATCATTCTTGAGACATTTATTATGTTACATCATTATCGCATAACTGAATAAAATAGAAAAAATTGGAAGATCTCTTTTATTACTAATCAAATCTTTTACAAGATATGCCATTACAATCATCATATGATCGGTTCTTTGTGCATACATGCCAAAAAAGAATACTTTATGAATTACATGTAGAACTTACAGTACTAAAAGAATAACAATATGGCATGAATTGAACCTAAACAGATCTACTACATTGTTGTTTACATATTTTATTATGCTCGAGGTAGTTTGAGACATACCACTCAAATTACTAGCTAGTGTCTGTGAAACACATACTAACCATGTATAAATCTAAGAATATCTTGATTCTAATAGATACTTTCGTACAACTTGGGTCAGAGTGAGGTTAACAGAAGGTAAAGTGAACAAAGGTCGAATCTACTATAGTAATGCTCAAACGTGAGTCCACATATATCATAGATCTACTCCAGATAGACTAATCATGACACCACAAAATGAGGTTATAATACTACATGACAGTGACCAGTCTCTATCATGTATCACCAGACTGTGGTCACAACGGAGTCCCAATAGGTAAAGACCTCATTCTACACCGACCCTAAGCATCCTTACATATTCACTAATTTACAACTTTGAGCATCTTATCACAGTTCTCATATTACTACATGATTAAGTTGCTTCACTATGTCTCCTAACAAACTACAAAAATAGATCTAGGGACTGGGTGAAACATGATTAGGGTTGTACTTGATTAATTAGTTCTATTTCTCACTCTATGACTACATATATAACTTAGGTTACATAGGATTAAAAACTAAATAATGAAAATATTAATCGATTTTATGCAACTTCCAAAGATATAAAACATCTTATCATATAACATGACTACCAAATTTAGGGTGTATGTCACCACTCTCGACCATAAAAAGATTATTTTCCAGATTAGGGACTCATAAGGATAATTCACCATATAAATCCATATTAAATCTTAGTCCATGTAGGAACCTCACAACTCCTAAAAGTTTGCATACAAGTTTATAAAGACAGTAACAAAACAACACCTGAAAACTCATATCCAAACCCATAAGGATGCTAGAGTTGGTCTCGTTTTATGAATTGGGTATAAGAAGGTCAAAACAAAGCATAGATGATATACCAAGTAAGAAATAGAATAACGTCTAGGGAAAAGCCATGAAAATTATTATGGGAAAGTTCCAAATAACTTAATGCTTAGGAATGAGGGATTAAATCCCTTTTATACAAAGATGTAAATTTAAGCAAACAAAATCCAGAATGTAGTAGATTATGAAAGAAGTTAAAAGCCAAGATAGCATGCATATTGCCATTAGAGCCTCCGCATAGATGTAAGTGCACTTAAGCCCACAGAGTGCACTAAATGCAAATTTTAAATACATGAGATGCAAATTAAGCCCAATTTGAGGTATTAATCAACCAATTAATTACAAAACTAATATGAAAATGCCATTAAAGTATCCAAGCACAAAATTAAGGTAATTAAGCATGTTTCAATAGTTAAGTCAGGTCACCGGATAGACTTACCAAAGGAAAAAAGATGGCCATCATTATTGTGGGTGGACAAGGTGCAACCTTGGGGTGCAAGAATAGACTTCATGCCCAATGAGAGGGCCAATCAATGTAGTAGTATAGAAACACACCATATGATCATCAAGTGACCCTTCTTCCTCATTATCTCTCCTTGTATGGACCTAATACGCGGTAGAGCAGACCTATAGGTAGGCTATGGAAGGCAATAGTAGTAAGTGAGGCAGTGGAAGGCTTGTTTGAATTTGCCTCTTTCAAGGTCTAGCATTCAAGCATTGTTGGCAATAGTGGCTAGGTGGATCATATTAATGAACATAAGGAGGGTGACCTTCAACATTAGGGCAGACTGACTTTCACACCTTTATCTATAAAACCATAGATGCCATGTCATGGAGGCTAGGGGTGAGTGTTTATTAGTGAGCTTGTTATGGTTTTGAGATAGCTAGTTCCAATATGAAGCATTACATCATATTGATGGTTGCATAGGTAGGATGGAGAATAGGTGTAGCAACATCATAACTGATGTGAGTCATTGATGTGAGACATCAATGTGAGTGACAACCAAGTGAGTCAATTAGGACTAAATCATCAATGGGGATTGTGAGGAAAATAGTGTTGATGTAGTTCTATCTATAGAATTTCCACGAGGCGTCAATGCAGGTGCATCAATGGAGCATACCAGAGCCTGTGATTTGAAGTGATAGGTCAAGGTAGGTGTAAGGACCCTGACCTCTGTTTAGGGTTTACCCTGTTTTCTTTACTTAACCCTGATGCTTAGTTGCTTGCTAATCACCTTTAGTGGTGATTAGGGTTTGTTGCTGCTTTGTTGAGAGTTGGAGGTGCTACTTGCAATTAACCCAAGTCTAGGGTTTGTGGGCAAGTTTGCCACCTTGTGAGGTGTTCCTCCCTCTCCTTGCTTCCTCTAGTGTTGATAGGAAGGTTTGGGCTTGTTGCTTGAGTTCTTTTGGGCTTGGTTGACCTTGTTGGGCCTTGTGGTGCCTTGATTTTGCTTGGTTGCACCTTGTGTCGGGCAAGAAGGTGCTTGTGTCACCCAGGGCTGTGTCACCCATGGTGATGGTGTGTCATCCAAGTGTGTCTCCCATGGACCTTTGACCTCGTTTGTGTCACCACTAGTGGACACTTGGTGTTTGATGCTTGCATGTAGCAATGGCCTTGGACATGTGTTTAGGGCATGCTAGAGTGGTGGTTTTTACTCTTGGACAAGTTTCCCTAGGTGGGAGACACCTTGCTTTGCTTTTCTTTTATTTCTCCTCCATCCCCTTCTATATATGTGTTTCCTTTCCCTTGCTAAGGATCCCTTTAGTTCCTTAGTTTCTCCTTCTCCCTTGGTGCACGACACACTCTCTTCTCTTGCAAGCTTGGTGGCCGATCCTTCTTGGAGTCTCCTTCTTCCTTGGTGGTGCTTGGAGCTAGGAGCTTGGAGCTTGCTTAAGGCGGGTTACATAACTCCTAACCCTAGCTACATTACCATTTTCTATGTCCTTGTTCTTGTTGTTTATGATCGGCTATGTTGTTGTTAGTTTGGTTTCCTTGCTTAATTACACCTTGTTAGCCGAACCTATGATCTAGGGTTTCTTGGTGAGCAATACTCCTTTCTCTCCTTGGTCTAGAGGAGTGAGCTTGAGTTCTAGTAGCATGAGCAATACCCCTCTCTCGTTTAAGTTGAGAAGTGAGCTTGTGTTCTAGTAGCTTGAGCAACACCCTCCTCTCACCATGGACTTGAAGGGTGAGCTTGGTGGTAGTTGTGGACCACGTTTAGGGTTGTTCCTTATGTTTCCCGATTGGTGACAAGAGATGTGCAAGACTCCTCTCTCGTTTAAGTTGAGAGGTGAGCCATTCTCTTGATCCTTTAGGGTTTTGACGCCCTTGAGCTTGAGTTTGGTGGTAACCCTGTCGGGGTGCATCTTACCCGATATGGTGTTGTTGGTGGTGTTGCCTGATATCTTTTCCTTGGTCTGACCTCGGATGATATGTTATGTTTGTGTTGGATGATACACCTTGGTCCTTGAACCTGTGAGTGACGGGCGTCACTCTATGCTGCATTTTCTGCCTGATACCCTTATCCCCTTGTTATGCCCTGACGTTATGGAGGTGTTGCTAGTTAGTTGTGGTGACGAGCGTCACACTAGTCATGTGTGTGTCGGCCGACAACCCTACATCTGACGGGCGTTGCGTGACACCCTGTCGCCCGATACACCTGACTACACGGTAGGCCCTGTGGCTGTTATCCTTGATGCACAACGCAGTGTTGCTTGACACAGATGCGCATGGCAGGCGTTGCACGTTACACTTGAGTGTATGGGATGGTCTGGTTTCTTGGTTGCCCGATACCACCTCTAGTGAGAGTAGTGGATGCTTTTAGTGAGGGATTCTATCCCTTATAGAAACCGACATGCTGATCTTGCATCACGTTTGGCTTTGATAGTAAACCTGGATGTGCACGATATAGTAGACCACATCTATGCTAAACCTTGTGCATGTATCACGTTTAGTCATGATGGTGGCCTTTGATATACTTAATGGTAATCGTTATGGTATAACTCATTTATGTAATTTACATGACTTTACCTATGTATGTGATCATCTTGATATTATGAATAATGCTGAGCAAATGATAAGCATGTAGAATGCCTTGCTTAATGATGTAACCTATGCTCATGATCATAAGTTGAAGCATGATTGATAAAGCATATAATTATTAATGTCACCTTATATTGATAGCATGGTCTTTCTATTAAGCCTATGATTATTGTGTATACTAACCATGCAGGTGATGCATAGCCAAGTAAAAGGCTATGAGGTATATATATGATGTGTTTCGGTCTGAGGACCTGAGTTTGGCTAGAGTGCCTGAGTTGAGGAGAATGCCTTGAGAGGAAGTGACAGCATATCATGAGGGATTGAGATCCCATGGCAATGTGATGATCCTTGAGATGGATCTAGATGATTGGCAAGAGGCCAAGTGATAACATGTAATATTAGATCCTTGTGATGGATCAGGATGATGTGATTACAATAAAAGCATAACATTGAGTTTTATGTTGTTTATTCTTGTTATAGTTTGCATGTTATACAACTTGGTTTAATATTGCAATCCATATAAAAGATACTAATTAATCACAGTGGAATATATCATGTAGTTGCCCTGGCCATAGATCCATCATCGTCAGGAATTGGTGATGGTGAAACAGGTTATCCTGCGGGTTAACCCAGAGTGCATATTATTGAATATGCGAGGTTTCTCCTAGCCTAAAATAGAGAGGGAATCGAGTGCAGCTACGGTTGCAGACTCGGAATATGTATAGGAGCATGGTGAACATGCCCATGGCTCAGGATGTGTGATATGGGAGCATGAATGTATTCATGGCTCATAGCACGGTGAACAGGCCCGTGGCTTAGATATACTAGCGTCGTGACTTTTACCAAGGCAGGCTAGAGAAAGGGTAGCCTATGGAGCTGACCCTGTGGCTGAGGCCACTTAAGCATGAGACTGCGGTCCTGCTTTGGTTCTCGTGCACTGACCACGAGGGGGAGGTTGTGGAGTCCGGCTCTTCCATTGACCTTGTATGGCACCGGCTTTGGGTTTCGCAACTGAAGGTTGGATTTGAGCGGTACGGCTCACTTCCTCAGGGCATAATAACACGTAATCCAGCCGCTTAGTATTTACTGCTTAAAGGCAAACACGAAACATTGGTTGAGGCCTTACTTGTGTAGTTAATCCTGTTATATTTACAGATTACTTATATGTTCCTCACATGTGGTAAGACCTTATAAATCTTATCTTGTTAAATCATGTTCCATAAATAAATACTTGGATATATGCCTTCCGTACATCTGGTAAGTTTGACGGTATGAATAGCCTTACTTCATAAACTGCTCTCGTTATACTTCTTATCAGTTATCTGCTTTATCCTCTGAGGTTTTGTAGTTTCGGCGGGGAGTTATGTTTCTCGCTGGGACTGTGTGTCTCACCCTGCTGGTTTACACCCTTTTTAGGTGTTCGATCTAGACGTGGTGGTGGTCGCGGAGTTGCGGCTGAGAAGCAAGACGAGCAGTAGAAGGCAAGCGATGAACATGCTGCTGTTTTGGATGTCTTGTAGTAGAGTCTTAGAGTCATCCTTGTACTCTCAGGTCCTTGGAGGTGTTTTGATGTTATTTCATGATGAGTAGTTATGATGTTTTGTATATTCTGCTGCTGGCCGGATGTGGGCCTTTATGTTCATATAAACAGGTGATGAACTCATGTGATGACAGGACAGCTGATCCTCTAAGCTGTGGACATGTATCAAGATCTTGTAAATGTTTATATAACATGTTTCCCTACATGAGGAGGACTTAAATGTAATAGTTTCTCAGTTTATCCGCTTTCCGCAATCAGTTTTAATTAACCCGTATTTCTGGTAATCCATGGTTTATGGTGATTTCCGCAGATTTTCATGTAACACCTTGTTGTCTGTGTGATAGCGGGATGTGTTGCCACAAGTTTTGGTATCAGAGCCCTAGGTTCGCTGAGTCTACATAGATTTAGGACTAGGTTGAGTCTGTTCTTGTGAGTTTTCCAGATTTTCTTACAATCATCTTCTGCCCTCAGCGGAAGAAAAGCCAAGATGTCTGGAAACCATGAAGAACATGCTCCTAAGCACAACGATGTTGCATCAGTTGATGGAGCTATAGGTCAGGCACATGAAGATCAGGTGCCTGAGGTCCCCCAGCCTGACCCAGCCATTCTTGAACACCCTGCCTATCAACAGCTTATGAGGCAGATGATGGCTACAATGAATCTCATGGTAGAAAGATTGCCAGTGCCTCCACCGAGAGCACAGGCTCCCCATGGTGAAACATCGGATATTGGGAAGACCTTTGAGTAGCTTCGTTAAGTCAGAGCTTCAGATTATGCTGGAACGGTTGATCCAGCGGATGCAGATCTCTGGCTGACAAGTCTTGAGAAGGCTTTCCGGATCCTCGACATCCCCGAAGGAGACAAAGTAAAGCACGCTATCTACTTTCTGAAGGGTAGTGCGGGTCACTGGTGGACCATCGAGGAAGAGAAGCGACCTGGCGAGGTGATCATTTGGGAAGTTTTCCGGCGCGAGTTCGTCAGCAGATACTTTCCGAAGACGTATCTGGATGAGAAGATCAGTCAGTTTGAGAGCCTGCGACAAGGAATGATGAACATCACTGAGTATGAAGACAAGTTCATGGACTTGTTGAGGTTTTGTCCTCATATGGCAGTGACAGATGAAGAGCAGATCAAATGCTTTGAGAAAGGTCTGAGTGCTGAGCTGACAACACCTGTTTCTGCTTTGGAGAACCGAGAGCAGTTTGCTACATTCGTAGAATCTGTCTGGAGGATTGAAAGGTCGGTAAGGGAGAAAAGAGAATCCATGTCTCAGAAGAGGCCTGCTCAGTTCTAGGGACAGAGTTTTGGTGGTTTCAAGAAGCCCAGGTTTTCAACACCGTCAGTTATGAGAGGTTCCAGTGCACCGTCACTGTGGTCTCTGAGTAAGGGAAGAGGATATGTTTCTTCGCCGTCTAAAGCACAAAGTACAGCTTCAGTGGCAGTGACAGGGCCATCTAAGCCACAGTTTGAAGTTAGGACATGATATACATGCGGTCAGATAGGGCATGTCAAATCAAATTGCCCAAACAGAGATGTTGAAGTGACACAGCAGGCGAGGCATAATCTTCAAGGGTCGGATAGATAGTAGCTCAGTGGTAGTAAAGGGTGAGGACGCGGTCAAGCGTCTCAAGTAGGATCGTCTGCTCAAGGAAGAAGAGGACGTGGACATCAAGCAATGACTCGATTCTATTCTATGAGTCAGCCGGAGGCGATAGTCAACCCGCGAGTAGTGACAGGTCATATGGAGTTATTTCATTATGATGTGTCTTCTTCTTGCTTTATATCTGTTTTGGTTGACCCGGGTACTACACACTCTTTTATCGCCTATTGTATGCTTGAAAACTTTCGTTTACCTATTAGTCGTAAGAAGGATAGTTTGTTGTTAGAAACCCCTCTTGATGGTTCCTCGATGCTTCGAGAAGAGTGTCCATCCTGTGTCTTGTCTTTCTCGGGACACAACATTCAAGTGAATCTTATCCCACTTGATATGCATGCTTTTGATGTCATCCTTGGGATGGATACCTTAGAAAATTATAAGGTTGTTTTGGACTGTCGTTCCAAGCAGGCTGTGTTTGCTGATAATGAAGAGAAATGGATCTTCCAGGGAGATAGGAAGATTCTTCCGACGTGTCTGGTATCAGCTATGGTGGTAGAGAAGTTGCTACGACAAGGATGTGAGGCGTTCTTAGCTCACGTTTTGGATACTGTGATGGCTACCAAGGCAAAAGGTTCTAGTCTTGAAGAGGTGTCAGTTGTCTGAAAGTTTTCTGATGTGTTTCCTGATGAGTTCCCTGGTGTTCCTCCACCCTGAGAGATTGATTTTGAGATCAATATGGTCCCAGGAACACAGCCAGTTGCATAGATGCCATATAGGATGGCTCCAGTAGAGATGGTGGAGCTTAAGAAGCAGTTGCAAGAGTTATTGGAGAAAGGTTTCATCCGACCGAGTACATCTCCTTGGGGTGCTCCTGTTTTGTTCGTCAAGAAGAAGGACGGATCGATGTGGCTGTGTATAGATTACCGGCAGTTGAACAAGGTCACAATCAAGAACAAGTACTCGTTACCGAGGATAGATGATCTATTCGATCAGTTGTGTGGTGTGACAGTGTTTTTGAAGATCGATCTACGGTCTGGATATCATCAGTTGAGGACTAAGGCGGATGACATACCAAAGTCAGCTTTCAAGATGAGGTATGGTCACTTCGAGTTTGTGGTTATGCCGTTTGGGCTAACCAATGCACCTGCTGCTTTCATGGATTTGATGAACAGAGTGTTCTGTCCATTCCTAGATCAGTTTTTTGTAGTCTTTATAGATGACATTTTGATCTATAGTCGGGACAAGCAAGAGCATGAGAGGCATCTTCAACTAGCGTTGACTCTTCTTCACCAACATCAGTTATATGCCAAGTTCAGTAAGTGTGAGTTCTGGTTGGAAGAAGTGACTTTCTTGGGTCATGTGATATCTGCAGAAGGAGTCAAGGTAGATTCGAAGAAGGTGGAGTCAATTGCAGAATGGGAACAACCAAAGACACCGACATAAGTTCATAGTTTCCTGGGTTTAGCAGGATACTACTGGAGGTTTATCAAGGATTTCAGCGCAATTGCGTTACCAATGATGAAGTTGACAAGAAAGGATGTACCTTTTGTTTGGGATGACCGTTGTCAGCAAGCTTTCCAAAGTTTGAAGGAGAAGCTGACCAGTGCTCCAGTGTTGATCCTGCCAGAGCCTAGAAAAGACTATGTTGTTTTCTACGATGCTTCCAAGAAAGGTTTAGGTTGTGTGTTGATGCAGGAAGATCATGTAGTTTCTTTTGCTTCACAGCAGCTTAAGAAACACGAGGAGAACTATCCGACTCATGATTTGGATCTGGCAGCAGTGGTTCATGCGTTAAAGATTTGGAGACACTATCTGTATGGGGAGGTGTGTCAGATCTTTACGGATCATAAGAATATGAAGTATATCTTTTCACAGCATGAGTTAAACATGCGACAACGTCAATGGATGGAGTTAATCAATGATTACGACTGCACCATCGAGTATCATCCTGGTAAGGCTAATGTGGTAGATGATGCGCTTAGCCGAAAGTCTTCTTCTCTTTCTTCAAAGAAGGCACAGTTGAGTTCCCTGATATGCCATAGATGGGATATGTTTATTTCCTTGCGACAAATGAATGTATAGATGGAAGTTTCCTTGCTAGCTGGACTTTTAGTACAAATGCAAGTTAAGCCTACACTG
Organism: Alisma plantago-aquatica; assembly: GCA_963693085.1. Taxonomy (NCBI): domain Eukaryota; kingdom Viridiplantae; phylum Streptophyta; class Magnoliopsida; order Alismatales; family Alismataceae; genus Alisma; species Alisma plantago-aquatica. Next base: position 1,625,611,867 of record OY856409.1, on the reverse strand, counting down.
AGACAACAGATCAAAGATGCACAACAAGCAGATGATATAGTACAGTTGATCAGATCAGAGTTCAGCAGCGAAAAGCGTAATGGGTTCCATGAGTCCGAGGATGGGCTGGTTTGCTATCGTGATAGGATGGTGGTCCCCAATGCTGATGATCTGAGGAAGATAGTGCTCGAGGAAGCACACACGTCGATGTATGCTATGCATCTAGGTATCACCAAGATGTATCATAGTCTGAAGGACTTGTATTGGTGGCCCAGTTTGAAGAGAGATATAGCTGAGTTTGTGGCGAGGTGTGCGGTTTGTCAGCAAGTCAAGGTTGAGCATCAAAAGCCGGTAGGTACGTTGCAACCCTTGCCGATACCATAGTGGAAATGGGATCATATAACCATGGATTTCATAGTTGGTCTACCCAGGACAACTAGGAATCATGATTCCATTTGGGTAATAGTGGACAGATTGACAAAGTCTACCCATTTCATACCAGTAAAGACAACATATACAGCCGAGAAGCTCGCTCGAGTATATGTGGATGAGATAGTATGCTTGCATGTTGTGCCAGCAACGATAGTTTCTGACAGAGGTCCTCAGTTCATGAGTCATTTCTGGGAACAGTTGCATAAAGCGTTGGGAACGCAGTTGAGGTTCAGTATCGCCTTCCACCCACAGACCGATGGACAGTCTGAGAGGACTATTCAAATTTTAGAAGATCTCCTTCGAGCTTGTGTTTTGTAGTTATTAGGCAGTTGGGATGTACATCTCAGTTTGATAGAGTTTGCCTACAACAATAGTTATCAGTGGAGCATTGACATGGCTCCTTATGAGGCCTTGTATGGCAGGAAGTGCAGATCTCCTTTGTGTTGGTATGAGTCTGGTGAATATCAGCTTTTGGGTCCTGAGTTAGTGCAGCAGGCAATAGGAAAGATCAAAGTGATAAAGCAACAGTTGAAAGCGGCACAAGACATGCAGAAGTCTTACACAGACAATCGCCGACGACCTTTGGAACTCCAGGTAGGAGACAAAGTGTATCTTAAAGTCTCGCTGTGGAAAGGTGTGCTAAGGTTTGGCCAGAAGGGTAAGATAGCACCCAGATATATAGGGCCTTACCCAGTCATAGCACGTATGGGAAAAGTAGCTTACGAGTTAGAGTTGCCGCCAGAGTTGCACAGGTTGCATCCAGTGTTCCATGTCATTATGCTAAAGAAAAGTCATCCAGATTCAAGAACAGTGATACAGCCAATTGAGGTTAAGCTTGATGAAGATGTGACCTATGAGGAAGGTCCTGTGGCGATCCTTGACAGAAGGGTTAAGAAGCTGAAGAGGAAAGACCTGGTTCTTGTGAAGGTTCTTTGGCATCATCGTGGCGTTGAGGAAGCCACGTGGGAGCTTGAGGAAGATATGAGGAGAAAGTATCCCTCGCTTTTCTCTTCGGATTTCGGGGATGAAATCCCTTTGTAGGGGGTTAGTTTGTAAGGATCCTGACCTCCGTTTAGGGTTTACCCTGTTTGCTTTGCTTAACCCTGATGCTTAGTTGCTTGCTAATCACCTTTAGTGGTGATTAGGGTTTGCTGGTGCTTTATTGAGAGTTGGAGGTGCTACTTGCAATTAACCCAAGTCTAGGGTTTGTGGGCAAGTTTTCCACCTTGTGAGGTGTTCCTCCCTCTCCTTGCTTCCTCTAGTGTTGAGAGGAAGGTTTGGGCTCATTGCTTGAGTTCTTTTGGGCTTGGTTGACCTTGTTGGGCCTTGTGGTGCCTTGATTTTGCTTGGTTGCACCTTGTGTCGGGCAAGAAGGTGCTTGTGTCGCCCATGGTGATGGTGTGTCATCCAAGTGTGTCGCCCATGGACCTTTGACCATCTTTGACCTCGTTTGTGTCACCACTAGTGGACACTTGGCCTGCGTTTGGCACAGGACTGGGATTCTGGAATCTAAACTGGGTTAGTCAGGGTTAGTCAGGATTCCGGTGCTGGGGCAGTCAGGATGCAGTCTAATTTTGTTTGGCAACGCAGTCTGATTCTGGTCAGCTGGTCTGATTTCAGTCTGACTGCAGTCTGAATCTGTTTGGTTGAAAGTCTGATTTTGTTTGGCAGCGTAGTCAGTATCAGCTTATTCTGTCATGTTCTTGCATAACTGTTTGAACAAGTACGCAGAATGTGTATTTGTGATGTCGCTTCAACCTAAGTTTAGAATATATTAAAAATATATTTTATTTGTGTTGTGTGGGTTTTATTTTGTATATTTATAATAGTGCAAATAAGATATGATGATTCTAATTTTTTACATAGTGATTACAAATTAACTGTCATGTTCTTGCATCACTGTTTGAACAAGTACGATGAATGTGTATTTGTGATGTCATTTCAACCTAAGTTTATAATATATTAAAAATATATTTTTATTGTGTTGTGTGGGTGTTATTTTGTATATTTATAATAGTGCAAATAAGATATGATAATTCTAATTTTTACGTAGTGATTAACAACTAACTGTCATGTTCTTGCATCACTGTTTGAACAAGTACGCAGAATGTGTGTTTGTGATGTCACTTCAACCTAAGTTTAGAATATATTAAAAATATATTTTATTTGTGTTGTGTGGGTGTTATTTTGTATATTTAAAATAGTGAAAATAAGAGATGATAATTCTAATTTTAACGTAGTGATTAACAACTAACTGTCATGTTCTTGCATCACTGTTTGAACAAGTACGGAGAATGTGTGTTTGTGATGTCACTTCAACCTAAGTTTAGAATATATTAAAAATATATTTTATTTGTGTTGTGTGGGTGTTATTTTGTATATTTAAAATAGTGCAACTAAGATATGATAATTCTAATATTAACGTAGTGATGAAAAAGTAATGAAAAAGTAATGAAATGTTACTGTCGTCTGGAATGACTTTTGCATGTGGTATATATGTAATGTTGAACCTAGTTAATTGCCGTCATGAGTGTGACGAATTACATGATCGTCAGTAACAGTCAAGCTACATGAAATATGAAATTGGAAGTCAAGCTACATGAAATATGAAATTGGCCTAATATATTTTGTTCATAACATAAACAAAGTACATTATCGTCGGTAAAAGCAACTGATAATAATCATATTGTCATCATTAGTGAAACATAAACGATCACTGATATTAACATAATTGTTTACGGATAATATTCCGCAGGGGAGAAGGACAAAAAAGGGAAGCAATAAACATGCAAACCAAAGCTAAGATTTTGACAAGGCACATTGGGCCAACGTTATGGCCTCATCGTACTCGTCCCATGACATTGGGCATGGTTCCTGCACTGACTGCTTGTTTTATTATTTGATGTTGTCTTTTGGCCAATCAAACAACAATGGCAAATGAGGAACATGCTGACTGACTTTACCCTTGACGACTTTGCCCTTGACTTGATCATCGGTCCCAATTTTGCCCTCCTCGTTTATGTGATTGCAACATGGTTTTTTGCATAAAAGGTTGTCTTCAACATATTTATGAATTTTTTCTGGTGACTTCAAAAGTTTTTCAAATTTTGTCGTTGCCTTTTCCTTTGCACGCGATGTCGACATCTATAATTAATAAAAACAAAGGTATGAACAAATAACATAATTCGTAAAGTAACTGTGGCAATAAGATAATAATGAAGTAGGAAATTTGATCGCATTATGGTAGCAATATATAATAATGCAACACATAAGTAGACAATGTAAATTGTTTCGACGCAAAAACACAACTACATTTAGCACAAATGTTACAAGTTTATTTGTTTATTTCAATTGTCAGTGCTAAAAAAAATCCCTGGGGGGTAAGTGCGACGCGTCGTCAAGAAGTTGCGTTCAATGCCTTGTTGCGCGGCCAATGTGGGGGGAGGCAATAAATCTGCCAATATGAACATATTGTCTCTTACAAACTCTCTCTTGATGTATTGCCATCGCATTTGAAACTCAGGCAATGAAATGTAAGGGCTTTCAGTTATGTATACGAACTGGTGCCATGCCTCCATCCAAGCCTGTGTAGAGTATACTCCATTCACACATCTACCCACGTGATATTGGGTTCTCATCAAACCCCTGAGAACCATATCAAGCTCGTGCGACCAGATAAACGACGGTGTCGGCGGTTGGACAGCCATATCACAGATTCTGTAAGTAATATATTTTTCAAAAAGTAAGGGTGTATATCACAATTAATTGTATTATTTGGTTAGAGCTAACATGAAGAAAAAATTCGAATAATAATATACATCATTACTAAAACACTCATCAACATGAAGAAAAATTTCATACCGCTTCTAAACAGAGAAGACAATGTAAATGCATTTTCCATTCAACGTCATGGAGTCATTTGAGGTGAAGGGATGTCGAGAAGCATATGAAAATCTTCCTCAAGACTGGCAACGTTGCGTTCTAAAACCTCATGCTCATACTTTTTCGTAGCGTATAATTCATCGTAGTTGTAATGAATTTCAACAAAGTCCTTCATGTTCATCGCCTGACCCCACACTGACTTGCGCTCAATAGTTAGTAACATAATCTCCGCTTTTAATGAATCAATTGTTGGGGGGAGATCGACTGCCCAATGGAAGTATCTGCATCGGTCTTTTCCCTAAAATGTAGTACGAGGTACAAGTTAATGGCAAAGAATGCGGAGCCTTGACAAGGATAGTATATTATTTATTGATGTACTATCACACCTCACGAGTAGGGCATATGTAATACATTTCGCCCGGCCTTTGACTCAAAATGGCAAAGTCATATAACCCTGCATCCTCTGTGTTAAGCCGTAAGGCTGCATTTAGCCCACAATCACACCTCGGAACCTCAGATGGAATCATCGACATCTAATAAAACAGAATTGACGATTAATAGAAAAATATCGGGTTGATGACATAGTTTTCAAAGATAATATGAAGATCGAGTAGCTAATTGTTGCAACAGAAAAGTGGAGTTCATTTAGACATATCATAATATAGTATATCTATGACGTATTGTATCCATCTTCTTCTGATGAAGAGTCATTATCGCTCATAATTTGAAGTCGGTGGTGAAGATATCGGCACCTCTCCCGCATACTTGAAATTTATTCTTGTAACCTATCTGTGTCTTCTCTGGTTGAACAGACAAAGGCACAATGTTCTGACCAGAACTTACATTCTCTACGTGCATATGCGAGTTGTGATACCATTGCATCCCTAATTGCAGTCAGCGTAGCCACTGTAGGTGGTACTTGCTGCACGGGCAACCTCATATGGCATCTGGTTTGTACAAGACCCCTACCACATGTAAAATATGGCCTGTGGGGATTGTTGTCTTCAAACCGTCCATTTGCCGCATCTGTGGCATCCATGTACACTCGTACGGTGCACTGCAGACCACATGGGCACGACGGCATGTCTTTGTCCATTTTTAGACAGAAAACCTAATGAGACATAATTTCACATTGTTTATAAGTAGGAAAATAAAACGGTGAACAATAAAGTTTGAGAACAAAAATTGGGCGTTAGGTTACACAGATAAGGGAGTAAGTGAAACATGTTGTACAACATGTTTCAATGTATGCAAGTTACAAAAGAAATGTATAAATCACTGATTTTCCCACATAGAATTGGCAACAGTTTCGCGCAAGACATCTCCCTCTCTAGCATCGACCTGGCATGTTTGTTGCAGAGAACTCAATTCGTTCGAGATATCAGTGGTAGTATGAGCGTCAATCAAGTTTTCGTCCATCATAGGATCGCCATCATTTTGGTGTCGGATAAAATTGTGAATGATACAACAAGCCATTACAATCCGAGACTGAGACTGCACGGGAAAAGTTGCTCCTTTACGAAAGTACAAAAACCTCTTCTTCAACACACCAAAGGCTCGCTCGACAACGTTACGTAGTTGAGCATGTCGGTGGTTGAACATTTCCTTTTTGCTTGTGTATGAGCCTCTGTTACCCCGATACTCTGCTATATGGTAAGCAACGTTTCGATATGGTGCAAGAAATTGCCTGGTGTTGGCGTACCCTGCATCAACAAGATAGTACTTCCCAGCGGGTACTTTGAACCTGCTTGTGGTTGTAGCTGCCTGAAGTACCCTTTGGTCAGCAGCAGATCCCTCCCAACCAGTCATGATATATGTAAACTCCATTGAGAAGTCGACTACAGCCATGACATTCATGGAAACATTCCCTTTTCTATTTCTATATCAGTTCTTCTTTTCGCGCTTCACCAAAACGGGGATGTGTGTCCCGTCAATTGCCCCAATGGCATCCTAAGACAAGTATATAAGAAAAACGCAAGTAAATACCAAACTCAACGATGACGATAGTGGTTATATTAACAATGGAATGGACAATGGTCAACTAAGTGATGGTCATACCTTGAAGTAACGGTAAAATCTTGGACTCTCCCCGATGCGGTGGTGTGGAGTTGTGGATGCAGTTGGCATGACAATATATTCACTGCACAAAGCACACACTGCATCCAAAACCTCGTTAAACTTTCTACTTATGGTCTCACCACTGTGAATGTAGTCCTCAGTAAGAACACGGTTGGTATGGCCATGGCCAACCATCTGAAGGAAGTAGCAAACTGCCTCCACTGATGACACACCTCTTGTACTTTTCAACAAACCTCGGCCCTCAAGTTTGTCAACAACTGCTAAAACCGTGTTGGGTAGCATACGATACAGATTGTACGCCCTCCTTTCATGGCCAGTTATTATTTCTAAAACCTTTTAATGGCCGCTCCTAATACTAATCGATCTCGGTATTGGTTGGTGTGTGGTTGAGGCGTCTGAATTTCCCATGATATTGTGGGAAATTTGGTCGGCTATTTGGTAGGATATTGTGTTACCAATGTCATAAGCCGGAGCAGACATAACATGCAGTAGTTGTAGAATGTCATCAGTTGTTTCATATTGATGCATACTAGCCATAATGTCTATAATTAAAAGCAATTATCTACATCAGGGAAATATCGACATATTGCAGATATGAAATTATGGCTTGTTCCATTAAAACCATTACATAGTACTATAGTTCAGAGCTTGTTCCCAACAGAATAAAATAGTACAACAACAACTGAATAAAATAGTACAACAACAACTTCTGATAAAGTTCATCAAATAAAAGGCAGGATATTGATTTACTTATTAAATTAGTCAACCTCAAAAGTACGGTGTAGATTGTGGCGTGAAGGGTGATTGTGATGCAGAAGCTGCAGAAGTTGTGTTCTTCATTTCCCACAAGTCTTGCAACCAAATGGTAATTTTGTGTGGGGTGTCCATAAGGCTTAGGTAAATATTATGGTTAGATGGATCTTTTATGGCATGCACAAGAGTGGTAAAAACTGGGATAGGGGCGTCAGGGTAGGTTGCATGAAAGTGGTGCAAAATGGTTTGGTATTCGTCTTTATCATTACACCTAGCAGCAATTTCGCTGCCCATCTCATGTACCTTGGAAAACACCTTTGTGAATTCAGACACAACATCATTAGACATGACACAAATGTCCTGTGAGCTTGATGCTCGCTTCCTACGTCTGATCGTGGTGGGAGTCATTGCAGCAGCACCTTGGTTGTGCGATCTGCCATTGGTGTCCTCACTTTGTGTCCCAGAATTAACCACGTCTTCAGTGAAACCGGCTGGACCGGTTGGTTCTGGGCTGACAAATGAATCAGATGCATCTAGGTCAACAGCAACATCATCTTCAGATGCAACATCAGAAGGAGGTTGTCTTTCGGTTGATGACATTGCATGATGGCCCCTAGCTATGTTCCTCCCCCCCATCAGCTCGACGTCGTGGTAGTGGTAGAATGGTCTGTTGATCAGTCTCGCTAGTTCCCTGTTTGCCTAAAATAGGGGACAACTACTGATTAGGTCAAAAGTAACAAGTTTAATTTAATATATAATAGTCAGGGGAGTATATATTATTAGACATACCGCAAGTGCCTCCCTCCACTCCGGGGTGTCAGGCAATATTGGCTTGTGCCTGTTGTCATCCCATCCAACACCACTTTTGTTGGTTACCAGTTTTATCTTTGCATAGTCTCTCCTGAGGTTCTTCCACCGAGTTTTTAACTGATCCAATGTACCCTCGTTCCTCCCCATCCTAATATGCCAATCGCGTAGCGTCTCCCTCCACGCGTCCCTAGTAAATATTCCATCGACGCACCTACCCATGTCATATTGTCTCCTCAATGCCGCAACCAGAGCCTCATCCAACTCTTTCGACCATACAATGCGGAACCTCGGGTCGGGTGCAGCCATAGTAGCAATGACACTGCGATATATCAATTTAGTGTGGGTGTTTTAAACGAAACCGTCATACGAACCTAGTATGAGACTACGCAGTTGAAAGCAATAACTTGTATTGAAGTAGGCTAAGACAAGATCCATTACCCGGACCAGTCATAAGATCCAAAATGTGTACAACAAATTTTAAATTGTAGTTAAATTTGAAATGGTTGTAGCAAACACATCATCAAATAGGTTCATTACAGGAAAACTACATAAATAGTAAGCATTCAGCATGGCATTCACATTCAACGTGTTCGTATTTCTCATGAGATATACCTGGTAAGCCCAAGTGAAGGTTGAAGAGAGTTGCACGGCCAGCGACAAGGTCAGGGATGGTACATACAAGAAATTCAGAGGGAACACAGATTAGCCGAAATTCAATAAAAACAAGCAATAGGGAGCATAATCAATAAACCAAATAGAAAATGTGTTAATCAGTAAACTTGACTGTGTGCTACCATCTTCTACTGAATATTTATAATCATCACATGGTTATTGTGTGTTATCATTATAATCTAAACTAGGATATGGAGTACCACAAGATTGTAAATCATTTCTCAACAATTCAAGAGCATCCTTACTGCAGTTGTATGGTCTTTTAATAGCAATTAACTGAGCTTTTCATTGAGTCAAATCTTTTCTTAATCCAAAGACTTCTTGTCAATGTTTAATCTTGATCATTTGTATAGTTTTCTTCATTCAGAGGAATTCTGAATTTAGCTCAGAAACTTTCAAATGAACAAAATAAAAATTCATTTTATTAATGAAACAATAAAACTAGTAAGATAGAATTAAGAAAAGAAATTCAACTGTAGATATATTTAAAAATTAACTATTTTAGTTTATATCAATTAGAATTTATAATTAAAATATTGAATTAACCAATTTTACATTATAAACCAATAATTTATTAAATTTATATATTTGCTTTAAGTTTTATGCCCCCATAAGCATGTATCACTGTCACATTTCAATAATACAGGGACAGACTTAGAAGTTATTTGAAGTATCAAATTAATGTTTCCAAACATGTCTCAGATCAAGAAGATGAATCATATTTCAGTTTGTATTTTTCTATCAAAACCTTATTCTTTACTTTTAACAAATGGAACTTTTAACCTCCCAACCATTTGTTTATTGTATAGGTGGTAGACGGAAGAATATGCAATGGTTGTATAGAAGGCAGAAGACAAAATCAACAGATTTATATAAATTCTCTAATCCACTACACAGCAGTTTTGGACTTAAGTAAGGGATTAAGGATAGCAGTGCTTAAATAGCAGCAGTAGATAATTTTGTATTTTAGTAGAAAATTTTCATTAGTTTAGGGTTATATTCAGCTTATATACAGAGCTGTTGCAGCTAATATGGCTGCTTGAAGCTTCCTAAAATAAGCAAGAAGGGAAAAATATAAACATGATGGATATAGACTAGTTTCAAGTGGGAGAAAGAGGGATACAACCAAATTTGTCAGCCCATTTAGTTGACCACTTTGACAAGATGACAGTGGAGTGGGAAATGAAAGAGTCAGTAGTAGCAAGTGTGGCATATCCATCATATGGTGGGTAGCTAGAAATACACATTCCACTATACAACAGTTTTTTATTTTAGTAATAATCTAATATGTGGCTATTTAAGTAACAAAGTTGTCTAGGCAAGCAGATGCCAGATGCTTGCTTTGGTATTATGATTCAATCATTAAATGGGGACAAGTAATATAAACAACATGATCAACACCTAACAAATGAACTTCCTCACAAGGTAGATGAGTGCCACCTTTAACTAACATAATGATGTTTAAGTTTATTGTGTTTCTACAAACCTGAAGAATATGAAGCATATTAGGTGATAGACAATTACTTTATCCCAATCCATGGTTGCAAACAAGAACAACAAAAGTTCCAAGTCAAGTATGTTATTTCTGATACCTCTAAACTTGTCTGAGGCACTATTTATTGCTTATAGGGTACTAAGGTACATGGATTACTTCTGTAAAGGCACACAATGTAATAGTAAATTGCAAGTGATATGACATCCTACTCAATGGGATGTATAAATTTAGAGGAATGCTTAATAATATATAGGATTTCATCAATGTAACTATTGAATACTAAAACTAACTTACACATTGTTGCTAAATATAAGATCATTGACAATGTAACAATGTAATGCTTATTCAATAAAGAGGATTTATGAGTCAAATATGATTCATAATTATACATGTCTACCAAGTGAAGGATGTCCAAATCATGCTTTTAGTATGGTTTAACAATAAATAATAAGATACATACATAGTACTTCAATACCAAGAAATAATGAACTTTTCAAATAACTTGAGGAGCAACAATATCATGTAGTATTTCTAAAAATGTTGAAAGCTAGTCATTTCCCTCATGGGTAGAAGATCATCATTGTAAAGAAAAAATTATGTGTGTAACAATTCTGAAAAGGGAAAAAATGAGTTGAGTAGTTTGATTTTGTTGTATTTTATTTTGAGTAGTTGTTTGGTGGTTCATCAGGTCATAATACTTATTGAGAAAGTTTCAAGGGCTTCTCATTTAGACACATGAACGGATATCTAATAATATTTTACATCTGTCTCTTATTATGGGACATTTCTTCAATAATATGTTATTTAATCTTTCATAACTTTCTTTAGGATTTATCAATTTAGTGTGGGTGTTTAAACGAAACCGTCATACGAACCTAGTATGAGACTACAAAGTTGAAAGCAATAACTTGTATTAAAGTAGGCTAAGACAAGATCCATTAGCCGGACCAGTCATAAGATCCAAAATGTGTACAACAAATTTTAAATTGTAGTTAAATTTGAAATGGTTGTAGCAAACACATCATCAAATATGTTCATTACAGCAAAACTACATAAATAGCAAGCATTCAACATGGCATTCACATTAAACGTGTTTGTATTGCTCATGAGATATACCTGGTAAGCCCAAGTGAAGGTTGAAGAGAGTTGCACGGCCAGCGACAGGGTCAGGGACGGTACATACAAGAAATTCAGAGGGAACACAGATTAGCCGAAATAGTGGTATTATTTGCAATATAATCAGCAGAATTTGTGTGTACAATAGTAACATTGTAAAAATATTGGTATATGTCTGATGTATCACAACCCTAGCACAACAACCACAATTTGCAGTATGTTAAAAGCATGTTTACTAACAATGCAGACACTGATTAAAATCTCTGGTTGATTTAGAAATTTTAGTCCAATCTTGCCCATACTACCTATCCAAATTAGAAGAAGCTCAATAATCGAGTAAGGGTCACATTTTGATCAACAATTTTTTATTTCAGTCATAATCTAATAACCTTTTACTTACATATTCATATGTAATACAACCGACAATATATATAAGCCTGATATATACAGGGATTCCAGTACAAAATTGAGCTGTTCTGCTCATACAGTGAAAAAATATCACAAATTAGCTAATCAGGAGCATGGGTCCTGAAATATAGAAGGTAATATACAGAGAAGCTTCGAGAAAAATTAAAGTTTTGTACAATTTACTTATGTCTATACATGTGTTATGAATTTTATAACATCCCCCTTCATGTATATGTTATTTTTACCTATATCAATACACATCTTATGATCTTTATATCATTTCCCCTTTCATATATATGTTATATTTCAGATACATAAATGTAGGTCAATCCAAAAAATTATGGTTAATCCACTGATATACATGTCTTACAGGAAAATAAATATTTTATTGTTTTATACATAGATATATACATTTAAACACAACTAAACCTCAATATATACAGTTGTATTGTTGCATACATAGATATATACATAATTTTGAAAGTTATACATGTTTGCATAGACGTAAATGTGGCAATAATGGGTATTTGAGGTTCCACTAATATACAAAACAGATTTATATAAATTCTGTAATCCACTATACAACAGTTTTGGACTTAAGTAAGGGATTAAGGATAGCAGTGCTTAAATAGCAGCAGTAGATAATTTTTTATTTCAGTAGATCATTTTCATTAGTTTAGGGTTATATTCAGCTTATATACAGAGCTGTTGCAGCTAATATGGCTGCTTGAAGCTTCCTAAAATAAGCAAGAAGGGATTTCTTATAAATACCAAGGATCAAATTCAACCAACTACCACAGGGATGCCTCAACATCAAGATCAAGATAAGATTCAAGCAACTAATATGGCTGCAATCTATGTATAGTACAATTGGATAGCTATACAGGAATGCCTCAACATCAAGATCAGATTCAACCAACTACCACAGCAAAAATAGTAAAATAAATACCAAGAGTACTATCCAGAAAATAATGACATTGTACAACAAACATAGATATATATACTTCATTTGTATATTAGGACATGTGTATAGCAAATAAATAATTAAATACCTATATATAGACTCAGGACTCCATAAAAAACTTAAGGCGACATTTTGGTTAAGGCGCGGGTCAAGGCTCACCCCCTTGGTGCACCTTGACAAGTATGACATAAAGGCCAACAAGTTTACCCACATAATTGAAGTCTGTAGAAAAATAAAAACATGATGGATAGAGGACCTAAATAACTATATACCAACTTTTGAAGTCATCCAGAGTTCCAATCCAGCAACTAGCCATAAACAAATTGATGATCAGCAATGTGAGTGCCATGTAGTAATGAAAAACCTCTTATTACCATCACTGCAGGATCAACAGCCAAAAATTGAACTACTATTGTTTGCGAAAATTGAAGTTTTGGAATGCAGGCATAGACAGGATGCAACTACATCGTTACTAAAATCAGTGTTACACAATCATCAGCAACTAACATCGTTACTAAAATCAGTGTTACACAATCATCAGCAACTAACAAGTAGTTAGAAGACACAACTTAATACAATCTATAGATAATGCCCATAGTACAAAACACATTTCAAAAGAGCAACAAGGATGTGGCTAATACATTTCTTTCTCCTACATTCTATCGAGCAAGTACTAGGCATTCCATCCAGCAATAAGATCTAGGAATAAACACGTTGAAGTGATGATTATAACATTGAGAAAAAGGGCATCACATGATTACCGCGATCAATAACTTGTTTCCTATCAACCACCAAGCACTCGTGGTTGAAGCTAGCATTGGAAAGGGGTGGCGGATAATAGCAAGATCATACCATTTTGTATACTGAAAACCTTGCAATGTTACTGAAAACCTTGCAATGTTACTGACGAGATCGATGAAAAGGGGTGGCGGATACCTACCTTGCAAGCAGCTCGACGACTTCCCACAACAGCGGCTCGGCAGCGGCGGCAGCGGCGGAACAGAAGAGTGTATGGAGGCTTCGAAGTTGAAATGCGACCAGATCGATGATGAAATGCAGAAGTATATAGCAGGCGGGACACTGGTTTCCCTTCGTAGGGTTTACTGCACGATGCTTTGATGCGAGTAGACAACTCGGGAGTAGCTCGGCGTTTGCAGACGAGCTTGCAGACGAGCCACCACAGCTTTGCCACTTGATTGACCTGCTACTCCGCCTACTCCACTGGGCAGGGCTTAGGGCACGCCAGTCACCTGCCATGGTTGTCGCTGGAATGACCGATGAAACGATGGCTCGGCTTTATTGCTGGAGAGAATAGTAATGGTGAGGACATACAGCTCGTCTCGAGGTCTCGGGAGAGGAGGTATCGGGAGGGAAGATAGGATAGGCACAGAGCAGAAGAGCAGAAGATAGGAGGTAGAGGGGAAAGGAGACGAATGTCGGGATGGGTGTCAGGTGAGGGGAGGAGAGGATCGCGTAAACCGGGTTGTGAACCAGAATCCCGCCCCTCGTGGGACTGGGACAACCCCGATTTGGGGGTTCTGTTATCCCATAACGGAGGAATTTTGGGATTTTGAACCAAACGCGAACCAGCCTTGAACCGGCAGATGTTTGGCAGGGTTGGCACTAAAAGACAGCACGAAATCGGGTTTCGGTCCCGTGCCAAACGCAGGCTTGGTGCTTGATGCTTGCATGTAGCAATGGCCTTGGACATGTGTTTAGGGCATGCTAGAGTGGTGGTTTTTACTCTTGGACAAGTGTCCCTAGGTGGGTGAAACCTTGCTTTGCTTTGCTTTGGTTTCTCCTCCATCCCCTTCTATATATGTGTTTCCTTTCCCTTGATAAGGATCCCTTTAGTTCCTTAGTTTCTCCTTCTCCCTTGGTGCATGACACACTCTCTTCTCTTGCAAGCTTGGTGGCCGATCCTTCTTGGAGTCTCCTTCTTCCTTGGTGGTGCTTGGAGCTAGGAGCTTGGAGCTTGCTTAAGGCGGGTTACATAACTCCTAACCCTAGCTACATTACCATATTCTATGTCCTTGTTCTTGTTGTTTATGATCGGCTATGTTGTTGTTAGTTTGGTTTCCTTGCTTAGTTGCACCTTATTGGCCGAACCTATGATCTAGGGTTTCTTGGTGAGCAATACTCCTTTCTCTCCTTGGTCTAGAGGAGTGATCTTGAGTTCTAGTAGCATGAGAAATACCCCTCTCTCGTTTAAGTTGAGAGGTGAGCTTGTGTTCTAGTAGCTTGAGCAACACCCTCCTCTCACCATGGACTTGAAGGGTGAGCTTGGTGGTAGTTGTGGACCACGTTTAGGGTTGTTCCTGGTGTTGCCTGATTGGTGACAAGAGATGTGCAAGACTCCTCTCTCGTTTAAGTTGAGAGGTGAGCCATTCTCTTGATCCTTTAGGGTTTTGACACCCTTGAGCTTGAGTTTGGTGGTAACCCTGTCGGGGTGCATCTTGCCCGATATGGTGTTGTTGGTGGTGTTGCCTGATATCTTTTCCTTGGTCTAACCTCAGACGATATGATATGTTTGTGTTGGATGATACACCTTGGTCCTTGAACCTATGAGTGACGAGTGTCACTCTATGCTGCATGTTCTGCCCGATACCCTTATCCCCTTGTTATGCCCTGACGTTATGGAGGCGTTGCTAGTTAGTTGGGTGACGAGCGTCACACTAGTCATGCGTGTGTCGACCGACAACCCTACATCTGACGGGCGTTGCGCGACACCCTATCGCCCGATACACCTGACTACACGGTAGGACCTGTGGTCGTTATCCCTGATGCACGACGCAGCATTGCTTGACACAGATGTGCATGGCAGGCGTTGCATGTTACACTTGAGTGTATGGGATGGTCTGGTTTCTTGGTTGCCCGATACCACCTCTAGTGAGAGTAGTGGATGCTTTTAGTGAGGGATTCCATCCCTTATAGAAACTGACATGCTGATCTTGCATCACGTTTGGCTTTGATAGTAAACCTGGATGTGCACGATATAGTAGACCACATCTATGCTGAACCTTGTGCATGTATCACGTTTAGTCATGATGGTGGCCTTTGATATACTTAATGGTAATCGTTATGGTATAACTCATTTATGTAATTTACATGACTTTACCTATGTATGTGATCATCTTGATCGTATGAATAATGCTGAGAAAATGATAAGCATGTAGAATGCCTTGCTTAATGATGTAACCTATGCTCATGATCATAAGTTGAAGCATGATTGATAAAGCATATAATCATTAATGTCACCTTATATTGATAGCATGGTCTTTCTGTTAAGCCTATGATTATTGTGTATACTAACCATGCAGGTGATGCATAGCCAAGTAAAAGGCTATGAGGTATATATATGATGTGTTTTGGTCTGAGGACCTAAGTTTGGCTAGAGTGCCTGAGTTGAGGAGAATGCCTTGAGAGGCAGTGGCAGCATATGATGAGGGATTGAGATCCCATGGCAATGTGATGATCCTTGAGATGGATCTAGATGATTGGAAAGAGGCCAAGTGATAACATGTAATATTGGATCCTTATGATGGATCAGGATGATGTGATTACAATAAAAGCATAACATTGAGTTTTATGTTGTTTATTCTTGTTATAGTTTGCATGTTATACAACTTGGTTGAATCTTGCAATCCATATAAAAGATACTAATTAATCACAGTGGAATATATCATGCAGTTGCCCTGGCCATAGATCCATCATCGTCAGGAGCTGGTGATGGTGAAACGGGTTCTCCTGTAGGTTAACCCGGAGCACATATTATTGAATATGTGAGGTTTCTCCTAGCCTAAAATAGAGAGGGAATCGAGTGCAACTACGGTTGTAGACTCGGGATATGTATAGGAGCATGGTGAACAGGCCCATAGCTCAGGATGTGTGATATGGGAGCCTGAATGTGTTCATTGCTCATAGCATGGTGAACATGCCCGTGGCTTAGATATACTAGCGTCGTGACCTGTACCAAGGCGGGCTAGAGCAATGGTAGCCTATGGAGATGACCCTGTGGATGAGGCCACTTAAGCACGAGACTACGGTCCTGCTTTGGTTCTCGTGCACTGACCACGAGGGGGAGGTTGTGGAGTTCGGCTCTTCCATTGACCTTGTATGGCACCGGCTTTGGGTTTCGCAACCGAAGGTTGGAGTTGAGCGGTACGGCTCACTTCCTCATGGCATAATAACACGTAATCCAGCCGCTTAGTATTTACTGCTTTAAGACAAACACGAAACATTGGTTGAGGCCTTGCTTGTGTAGTTAATCCTGTTATATTTTACATATTACTTATATGTTCCTCACATGTGGTAAGACCTTATAAATCTTATCTTGTTAAATCATGTTCCATAAAGAAATACTTGGATATATGCCTTTCGTACATCTGGTAAGCTTGACGGTATGAATAGCCTTACTTCATAAACTGCTCTTGTTATACTTCTTATCAGTTATCTGCTTTATCCTCTGAGGTTTTGTAGTTTCGGCGGGGAGTTATGTTTCTCGCTGGGACTGTGTGTCTCACCCCGCTGGTTTACACCCTTTTTAGGTGTTCGAGCTAGACGTGGTGGTGGTCGCGGAGTTGCGACCGAGCATCAAGACGAGCAGTAGAAGGCAAGCGATGGACATGCTGCTGTTTTGGATGTCTTGTAGTAGAGTCTTAGAGTCATCACTGTACTCTCAGGTCCTTGGAGGTGTTTTGATGTTGTTTCACGATGAGTAGTTATGATGTTTTGTATATTCTGCTGCTGGTCGGATGTGGGTCTTTATGTTCATATAAATAGGTGATGAACTCATGTCATGACAGGACAGCTGATCCTCAAAGTTGTGGACATGTATCAAGATCTTGTAAATATTTATATAACATGTTTCCCTACAGGAGGAGGACTTAAATGTAATAGTTTCTCAGTTTATCCACTTTCCGCAATCAGTTTTAATTAACCCTTATTTCTGGTAATCCGTGGTTTATGGTGATTTCCGCACATTTTCACGTAACACCTCGTTGTCTGTGTGATAGCGGGATGTGTTGCCACATTAGGTGTCAAGAGCATCAATGCTGGTAATTGATATTGTCAATGTAGGTGCTCTTTCTTGATTGGTGCAATTCATTGGGCGTGGATTCATGGGGTATGTGGCACATCAAAGGATTTATGACCATGCTCTATGTGGTGCATTGAGCATGGGATTGGGGTAATAGTTTGGTTGATTTTACCTCTTGCACTTAGTCAAATTTTGTTTTAGGTTGGGGCACTGCCCCACATCTCTCAAAGGTGGCCTCCTTTGAACTTTCTTATGATGAAGGACAATGGGACCCCCACAATGCACTGGTATGCAAAGATAAAGCTTACTCATTGCATGAAAGTCGATTAATTACACAAAAACCGAACAAACTAGCATAAAAGCAAGGTAATTGAATTGAAATAATTATAAAGGAAATAGTAAACTCTAAATATAAAACTAATGTCGAATTCTGAGTGAAACTAGGATGAATATGCATTCACCAAATAATTTGAAGCTAAACAGTGATCAACGTTTTGATTCAATGTAATTACATTGATCAATGTTTAACTTTCAACCCATGTAATTGTTGCACATTCAAATCATCTAATTTCTATGCCTCCAACCATGACTAAGTTGTCCAACTTCTTGAGATCACATAACACATTTAACCATAAATGAATTTGTGATGTTGTTTTCTAGAAACATTTTCTCACCACTATCCCTAATATCAAGCACAACTAAGAGTTTTGTAAGAGTTTACAAAAACCCGTAGAATTACAAAAGCACGTGATCTTATAGAATGGTACTTCAAAAGGGATTCAAAGTGAGGCAATCATTGTGTATGTTAGATATATGAGGATACATTAAGCCGTGTAATATGGGTATGTGTCTATAAGATCATATAAGTCGTGTAACATGTGCATGTGTCTATAATATCATATAACTTATAGTCTTACACCAGGTCAGGATTTGTGTCTACCTCTCCTATAAAAAGGAGAGGGTATCTCTAATATCAAATACATCATAGACATTGTGAATATACATTGTCCATATTATCTCCACGCATTATTTCCTTGTAACAATATCCATAGGTGGAAAACAAAGAGAAGGGGTGTGGATAAAAGATGCCAATCTTAGGGTTTCTTAGTAACATGGGGACGGTGTGGAAGAAGCATATGGAGAAAGGGGGCGCCATCTATAAGATAGTTCCAAAATAGGTCATTGATAGACTTTTCTTCAACTTATGGGGTTAATTCAATGAAACCTATATGCAATTCATGGATGCAAACAAAGAATTTGCAAAATCTGACCACATAATGTTTTTGGTCACTTTGAGTTATAAAAATACAAAAATTTGTAGATGAGTGCAATGTGGTAATGTCATGTTGAGATCTTAAATAAAAAAATAAGTTGATGTCAGTGTAAATTACAATATGTACCACCCACTCTCCATCTCAAACTTAGTTATTTCTTGTCCTCGAACAAACACTAAACTCGATATAGGGGACAAACCATGCTAGTCAGACCACAAGCTGTGATCGCTATCTATTAAAAAAATGGCATCCATCCACAATCGTACATGTTAGAATGTATAATATTATCACAGGATGTACTATCCAACCAAGGCATTATTTATGTAAAAATAGTAAAGCAGATAATATAAAAACTATAGACAAGTAATGGAAATAATGACCAGATTGCCTCTAGTGAAGTACATTTTTATGTCGTTGATCTAATGCCATAAACTGAACCAAATAGGAGAGCTCCAACTAGATTTGAATCTAAGCTTGGTCTTCCTAACAGATTTCTTGATACACATGCAACGTCATGTTCGATCTCATGTTGTGCATTGCTCCATAGACAATTTATATTGGTAATGGGGGTGTTTCTCATTGCAGAATGTGGGGAGTTACATAATTGCACAACTCTTGATGTCCAACATAGATGGGGGCATGTTGTGGTCTGAAGAATGATGGAGTCATGATGAAATGTTTGATAACTATTCCATGTGTGTGAGGAGGATTCATCTGTGACTCACCGAACACTAATTTGGGAACAAGGAGTACTCAACTCCATATGTTGGTCCATTGTTGCATAAATATATGTATTTATGTCCATCATGTCATAGGAGTCTTGGCATGCCTCTGAGTTGTTTGAAAAGGATGACTCATCAAGAACTAAATTGATTGCTTTATAATTAGTGTAGATCGAAACAAAATCAATTTCCTATGCAATTTGGCCTCCTCTAATGATATCCAGAGATTTTCCATTGGTCTCATGATCATAGTTTGTCTTCTAATAATTTCAGACACAATTTCATATCATCTTTGAATGTTAAGGACCTTCCTTACATAAACAAGAACAGTATAATCCATCATATCACTCAACATGTAAAAGACACACATATGCATCTCTTGATGGTTTAATAATTTTTCCCTCATTTCAATTGATTTTCTATATTCCTTATCTATTTATATAAACTAGAGTCACATAACATTCCCTTCACTATACAAGAGGCAAACAAGTGAATTTCTTTCTCAGTCAAGAAATATATCTAGGGATTAATGGCTTATCCATGTCCCTATAACACTCTCTTTGGGATTCCTTAGTCACTAACATCTTTGATATAATACGTTTAATAATAAACCCCTCTTATCTGATAAAGGTTGTACCAATTCCACTAACATTGATCAGATTCCATGAATCCCAAAGCCTATTATTGTCTCAGACTAATGAAATGTTAGACTTATTAATTTATCCTATTAAATTATAGAAAATACCTTGAGTAAAAGACTTCAAAAACACCTAAACTATCTTGTTCACCATTCTCAATTTTGCCTTCATTATAGATTAGAAAATAAATTCACATCTTGGAGATCCAAACTCCTATCTTTTGCGGGAAGAAGACTACTAATCGCTCACGTGCTATCATCCATTCTTGTATATACGGCGGCTGGGATTGGCGTTCCGGTGGGGATTGCAGACCGCATTGAGAGGAAGCTTTCTCATTTCTTGTGGGCGGGCAGGGATGAACAACACAGAAAAGCTTGGCTCAGTTGGCACAGAGTTGCAAGACCTCTATCGCAAGGTGGGCTGGGGTTTCCATCGCTCTGTTTGATAAATGATGCTTTCGTTGGGAAGGCTTGTTGGGAGGTGTTGACGGTGAATTCAATATGGGTCAGTTTCTGCAGGTGGAAGTATGCCAATGTGGTAGCAGGTCGTGATAATGTCTTTCCCGGTTCCTTGAAGTTGGAACCTTCTCCTTCTCCGTACTGGAAACGGATATGGGATATGATGCCGCGGGTGTTCCCTATGTGTATATGGGTGGTAGGGAGAGGTGAAATTCCTTTCTGGGACTCGAGGTGGTGTGAGCAGCGTTTGACAAATTATGCTAGATTTGCTAGTGATAGAAGACAACCTTTTCTTATTAAAGACTTCTGGATTGAAGGCCAGGGATGGGATTGGGATTTACTGAGGATGATAGTTGACGATGATGGGTTGGTTATCATCCGTGATTCTAACGCTTGGATCGCTGATGTGGAAGATAGAATGATATGGAGTCCGGGGTTGAGAGGTGTATTCTCTATGAGATCATTCAAAAAGCTACTGATGGTAGACGGAAGGGAAGGTCCTTCTGGGTTAGAGTGGATTTGGAAGAGTAGCTTCCCTAAGGCGGCGGCTTTCATTTGGAAGTCTGTTAGAGGGGCCACGTCAACGGATGATAATATTAAAGCTAGATGCTGCATTCCCTTTGCATCTCAATGCAACTGCTGCAAGGAGCCGCACGAGGAGAGCATTGGACACATGATTTTCCATGGACAAATGGCGGGTTTCTTTTGGGGTAAGTTTGCCGAGCTGACAGATATGCATCCACCTAATGACGTCAGATCCCTAATAGATACATGTGTTTTGGGGAAGAGGAAGAAACTAAAAGAGTGGCTAGCTGGAAACCTGGCGGTTCTGATCCCGTATCGCATATGGCAGTTGAGATGCCAAGCTAGATTCGAGGAGCAACATAGACCTTTCTCTCATGAATGGAGTTGGGCCATTGCGGCGTTGAACGTTCATCTAAAGAGGAGATTTTTTGTGTTAGATACAGATAACAACATTTATGCACAGATGAGGGAGGGGCGCTTGACTGAGCCGCGAGTCTTGATGAGACAGATAGAGCTGGTGAGATGGCAGACTCCTGACATGTATAATATTAAGCTCAACCTCACGATCGGGAGAGATAGAGATAACCAAGGAGTGTCTCGAAGGTGGGCGACGGGAGTTATAAGAAATCACAGGGCTAATATCTGCCTTGTTTTCAGAGCTTGGCTCAGGAGTACAGATTACATACTTGCATATATGCAAGCGTGTGCTATCGGGTTGAAGATAGCGAGAGACCATGCATTGGTCATTTTGTGTATTGAGATTGATGAGGCGTACGTGCATGACATCTTATGGAACAACGGGATGGAGCCATGGAAGACGTCACCGTTCGTTAGGGAGCTGCGAGAGGAGCTTGATTCTGCTATGATATATGGGTCCTTGGTTCACAAGGTCATCAACTCAATACTTCGTGAACTAGGGAAATGGGGCAGCAGGTTGAATGAGCCATTCATTGCTTCAGATACACTGAATATACCACGTAGAGTAAGAGGTATGGCGGCTTTAGAGAAACGTAGAGTCCCTTACATTGTTTTGCGGAGTGCTGTTGGTTAGGTTGTTATGATGTGTCTGGTTTTTATTGCTTTTTACCTGCACTGTTATAAGCAAGAGATGTAATTTCTGGATGATTGTGCCCACAAGAGGGGTGTGGGATGAATAAAAGTGACCCCTGGCTTAACCAAAAAAAAAATCTAAGGAAACTATTCATTTCTTCCACTGAAACAAAACCTCGACATGTATGTTTAAATTTGACATCATAAAAGATCCTTGGCCATGCCAACTATAATTTTCTTATAGTTATCCCAATGGTGAAAATTTCCCTCTAAAATGGCATCACTAGATTAAAAATTTTGCCTCCACATCAAAATTAACTATTCATATTAATAGCTCCCCTTTTGGGTTTTTTTGCTTAGCAATGTACTTTTCTAAGGGGACTGTATTCCACCTTTTATCTTCATCATCCTTTTTAAATGCCTTCAAGGACTCTTGAAAATGACATGCTCAAACAATCCTATAAAAGGTTTTCCCAATATTCATTTTCATATTGTCCAAATCCTACAATTTGCTGACATCATGATTATTTTCTTTAAATAAATAATCTAGAATGCCACTAATCTGTAACATATTTTCTGCATCCTACAACATTTCCTTGCCCTAAATATTGATTTATCTAAATCCTCCCTCTAACCCTTAAACCCCTTGAATTCTAACATCAAAATCCTAAGTGACATTCTCCAGTGAACAATAATACTTTCTCTACCAAATACCTCAACCTTCATTTATCCTCAACACACCTCACAACCTCACTATGGCACCCTATTATTGAATACATGCATATGTGATTAGCTAGGTGGAAGAAACACTCCCTCAACCTAGTATATAGACTCATCTTACTAAACACCTCTCTCTCATATATTTCATCCTATTTATTAGTATTATTATCCTTCATTCTAATTTTATATATTAAATAGACTCATCAATGAAGACCTTTTTCTATAGTTCCTTAAATTCTCAAAAGAAATTTCATCTAGTACAGTGGGATAAAATCATGATACCAACATATTGATAGGGGGTGATTAGCCTCAAAATTCATGACAATTGCTTCAAACACACAATACTAGCCTTAGTATGCACAAACTATCCACGAATAAAATCATACAAGACAAATATTATAAGAAAAACTTTTTGGTGCTCTATAGGCAATTATAAATGCTCATGCTCATGCTCTTGAAGAATATTTGCAAAACTCTACATAGCAAGTCAATTTCAAACTAGTTTCCAATAGAATAACGTCTAGGGAAAAGCCATGAAAATTATTATGGGAAAGTTCCAAGTAACTTAAAGCTTAGGAATGAGGGATTAAATCCTATTTATACAAAGATGTAAATTTAAGCAAACAAAATCCAGAATGTAGTTACAAGCCAAGATAGCATGCATATTGCCATTAGAGCCTCTGCATATATGTGAGTGCACTTAAGCCCACAGAGTGCACTAAATGCAAATTTTAAATACATGAGATGCAAATTAAGCCCAATTTGAGGTATTAATCAACCAATTAATTACAAAACTAATATGAAAATGTCATTAAAGTATCCAAGCACAAAATTAAGGTAATTAAGCATGTTTCAATAGTTTAGTTAGGTCAACAAACATACTTACCAAAGGAAAAAGATGGCCATCATCATTGTGGGTGGACAAGGCGCAACCTTGAGTCCAAGAATAGACTTTGTGCCCAATGAGAGGGCCAATCAATGTAGTAGTATAGAAACACACCATATGATCATCAAGTGACCCTTCTTTCTCATTATCTCTCCTTTCATTGACCTAATACATGGTAGAGCAGACCTATAGGTAGGTTATGGAAGGCAATAGTAGTAAGTGAGGTAGTGGAATTTGCCTCTTTTAAGGTCTAGCGTTCAAGCATTATTGGCGATAGTGGCTAGGTGGATCACATTGATGAACATAAGGAGGGTGACCTTCAACATCAGGGCAGAATGACTTTCACACCTTTGTCTATAAAACCATAGATGCCCTAGCACGGAGGCTAGGGGTGAGTGTTTATTAGCAAGCTTGTTGTGGTTTTGAGATATCTAGTTCAAATATGAAGCATTGCATCATATTGATGGACGCATAGGTGTTGGTATGTATGCCCTGAGAGCCAATCATGGGATGATTGGTGGGATACATTAAGATTGATTTGATAAACATCAAAGGCAAGCTTTCAATTCTTTCTGGTTCATTCATATGAGATAGTGATAGAACATGTTCAATGTCTAGAGAATGACAGTACTCAATGACGTATGCCTTCAGGTTCAGGACCTGGATGATGAGATCATACAGATGCTAAACGTTTGTACATTCTTGTTATGTCCCTAGTCGGATGTCATTGTGGAAGGTAGATAGACAGAAATGACACACAAGACTACATTGTGGTTTTGGTTGATGACAAAATCTCATTAGTCATGATATAGAGATATCAAACCAAACACATAGGTACTTGTTAGAGAACAAGTGTACCGGACAGACCCACCGTGAGTTTGGCACATGGAACCATGACATGGTAGTCACATTCAGTACTCATAGTGATGGTGGTGAGTGTGATTCTTTGACCTGAAATCACTACACTCAACACATGTCGTTGGGCACACTTTGACATCATCAAACGCAGTCCTGAAACATGGGTTGTTATAAAGGTAATGATTGGGTGGCTTTGACACATGGGGCTTTTGAGGGGTGAGTGATAGATATGGGATTTGTCCCTCCTGAGGGAGTTTGATATCCAAGGCCACTTGATGACTAGGATTGAAATAGGCATGCACACGCATGTGTGAATCAGTATGTGATATTGATGTCATACATATCTCTTCCAATCTACTCTGAGATCAAGAAAGTGAATGAACATTGACAGGATGACTGTTCCATGCCTCGAGTTCATTCGGGATATCAGTGACAAAGGAATTATACATTCGTTGTAACACCATTCACGGATTGTAGGATTGAAAGTTGTTCTCCAACTTTATATTTCACTTGGGTAGCACTGATGTGTGACTAGGCACCGCTCTTTGCTTGTGAATTCATAAGTGTTATGGACTTTCACTGCCAACGTGAAAAGGACCTGTAGGGTCACACACATAGGATTTAACCTGGAATAGGAGTTTTGTCCACAAACAATGTTTAGATTGATTACTAAAGGTGTTTAGTAGTTCAATTAAACACTCAATTAATTGATAGCTCAAAATCATAGTATTCAAGGTGTTGGACTGATTGATTAGAGTATCAGATTGATTGAAACTGCAATCGATTGATTCTGCACAATCTGCACTCCCAACCGATCGGCACATGTGATGAACTGATCGGCTAAGCTTGGTGAACCGATCATCTCAGCTTGTGAGTCGATCGGCTCATGGATAGGGTGAAACAATCGCTTCAAGTGTTGAAACGATCAGTTCAACTGTTGCAACCGAGCAAGTTGGGAAAGTAGGATTGGTGAGAATTTTTCTTCCATTTCACTTTCCCAATTTGATTGGAACAAGGATTGGTATTTGATACCAATTAGAAACAAAAGAGAAAAAGAAAATCGGGAACTGACCAGGGCCACGAACCGACCGGTTCAGAAGTGAACCGACCAGTTGAGGTGTCCCAACCGATCAGTTGAGGTGTCAACCGACTGGTTCAGGTCCCCAACCAACCGTTTCAGTTGTTAAACGATCAATTCAGGTTGCGAGTTGGTTGTTTTGTGGAAAATCTCGAACCCTTCTACTCCTTCCTTTAGTCCCATATTGCCCGGGATGGAGAACCCTGTCCCATGACCCTCCTATATATATAGGGGTATTGGGGGCTTCTCAAAGTACAACTCAGTGCAAACCAGTTACTCTTCAAAGTTGTCGTTCTCTATGGTTTTGGTAACCGAGAGAGCCCGAGCAAGTGCTACCCGATAAGGGAGGCACGGCAAGGGAAAGACAATTGCAGTTGCGACTGGTGGTAGGAGAGTGTGTTGGCGACTAGTACGCTGACAGGAGGGTGTGACTCCTTCCAATTCCTTGTGGGACAAGGAGATTGGAGTTCCAGGTGGTCTGTGTGGACTACTTCATAGGCGGGAGGTTTCTGCCGCTAGGAGGACAACCTTCAATACCATCAGTCCCAGTGCGACCAGGAGCTGCACAAACACCGTCCAAGACAGGAGGTGAAGACCGCGCAAGGCGCGAGGTATTATCGCCGAGCAAGCCTCGGGACAAGGTATGATTCCATAAACCAACTTTTCCTATAGTATATACGTTGACGTGTTTCCTTGTTCTGGGTTTGGAGAGGAAAATTTTTGTTTCCGCTGCCTTATCTGCCTCCCTTAAAACCCAACAGTGGTATCAGAGCCACATCAACTGCTCTATACTTTAGGGATTATCGATATGATCGATTTTGGTTTGTCGCCTTTATTTATTGCATATGATGCGAATAAAATTGGCTTTATGCATGTCCAATCCTAAATCCACAAATACCAATGTACATATACGATATGTATTATGAATGCACTCGATACGCGTCGCCCTTAAACGAGTTTTGTGGTGGATGTATAGCTGATTATGGCCAATAAACCCTATTTGTGTATGGTTGTATGTGGTTTCTTGCATCTCGGTCTGCGCACCGATCTTCCTTCTCCTATTCCTGATGTAACTCGAAATAATTCGAGATTTCTTTCCTACCTTTGCTCCCCTCAAATGTAACTCGAGGTTTCTCTTTTTACAATGTAAAATAGGATAGAATTTTATTTCCTGTTATGTCAAAGAACGGAGGACATCCTGACGACAGTTGAGACGATCGGTTCAAGGTGTGAACCGATCAGTTGACGTTCCATACGATCGGTTCAAGGTGTGAGCCGATCGGTTGATGACCGGTTCAAGGAGTGAGACGAGTGGGTGGTGGTCATGATGAGATGCACGAAAACCAGGCGAACCGATCGGTTGGAGGAGCCAACCGATCGGATGGTGGCACCCAAATGACCGACCAGTTTGAATAGGTCGCTCATGTGATGAGTTGATCTACTCGGAAGACAAAGCACATAGTTCATCTTGTAGCATATGATGTAGACCTAGATGACCGTGATTCCTCTTGGCTCGAGGAATCACATTAGGATGGCCATAATCATCGCTTGTATCATTTTGCATGTTTTTTGTGGGATATAGCATGTATATGATACATACTATGTATTGTGGTGATTGGATATGTATATGTATATAAAACCAAATCCCTCATTAAATATTAAGTTTTAGATGCCTTCCAAATGCGACACACGTGAAAAGCTTGATCGACCAAGTGTGGGCACGCCTAAGCGTGGTGCACCATCTATCTCGTGGAAGCGTGAAGGATGAATGTGTGGGTCTGCCCAAGCAGGGTGCATATTCATCGTGTTGGCTTTGGGTCAGACTTAACAAGGTGACCTAGATAGGATCTAGCACCTTGAGGCATGATGATGATCATGGCAAGGAGTTGCATATGACATCTTATCAAGAGTTGCATATGATGCAATTGGCAAGAGTTGCCTACCTGAGAGATCTAAGTTGTGGGTGACAGCCCAAGCTGGTCCATGACTTAGAGGATTTTAGGATCTTGCCCACTAGAAGGTTGTACGCTGCAATCTTCCGAATTGATGGTGAGGGCTATCAATTTGAAGTAAAATAGTGGGAGAGATAACTAATTAAAGGCCTAATTATATCGTCAACTTTTCAAATCAATCAAATAAGTCAAAAATGAGTTTTTGGACTAAAATTGCATATTTTCCTTTTGTAGTACAAATGACAACAAACAACAATCACTTTTCTTTGCGATCGGTCCTTGAAAAGGACAAGCTAAATGGGACAAACTTCCACGACTAGTATAGGACATTGAGAATTGTTCTCACTTAAGAGTGAAAGCTCTATGTCATGGATACTCCAATTCCATAGGAACCTACTCCTAATGCACCAAAGACAGAAAGGGATGCTTACAAGAAGCATTCTGATGATGCCATTGATGCAAAGTGCTTGATGTTTTGCTCTATGAACCACGAGTTGCAAAGACAGCATGAGAACATGGGTGTCATTGAGATGATTCAGCATCTCAGGAACATGTATGAAGATCAAGCACGTCAAGAGAGATACAATGTCTTAAGGGCACTGTTCAAGTGCGTCATGACAGAAGGAGATCCAGTTGGTCCTCACACACTCAAGATGATTGGGTATGTGGAGAACCTGAAAAGACTGAGATTTCCACTGAGCCAAGAGTTGGCTACTGACGTGATACTGCAATCGTTGCCAGAATCTTACAGTCAGTTTGTGATGAACTACAACATGAACAACTTTGATAGGCCACTTTCAGAGTTGTTGGGCATGTTGAGGACAACCGAGATACAAATGAAGAAGGACAATCCTAAGTCTGTGATGGTGATCACGAGCAAGAAAGGCAAGTCCAAGCGCAAGGGCAAGGGCAAAGCTAAGAAAGGTTCTGATGCTAGCCAGGAGCCCAAGTCATCTTCAGCTCTCAAGGCCAAGGGAGGCGTAACCAATAAAGGAAATTGCCACCATTGTCAAAAGCCAGGACATTGGAAAAGGAATTGTCCTCTCTATCTGGAAGAACAAAAGAAGAAGAAGGCAACAGACGTCTCTACTTAAAGGTGTCATGAAAGTAAACTTGTAACACTTTTTGAGGTATATGATACCAAGATGTAAAGTGTAAATCACTCAATAAATGGGGCAAGTGTTGCCACCATAGATAGGAGTACTTTAGTTTATTTTCAGCCTAAAAGGCATGTAATACAGTTATGAACTGCCATTTCATATTTTCCAATAGATAGAAACACTTTATTTTTGCATATTGTATGACAATGATGGCAATCAATAAAGAGATGTTTCAATTTATAAAGATATGATCTTTGTGGCAATGCCTTGTTTATCTTGTGGTATTTGATATGCATAAGATAAAATGATACCTAAAAGTTATAGATAACTCAAACAATCAAATTAGCATCAATCATGAGAAATTCATTTCTAGTTTCCATGTGATGGATAAATCTAGACTCTTTTGGTTAGAGAACCAGTAAGAGACATGAATATCTTGGACATGATTAATCAATCTTCACTAATGGTAGTGGGAGAATGATTGTCCTATAAGGTATAATACATGTGATGTATTTACATACCTATTGAAGAAAATGCTAAAACTTCAAATGGAGTTTATGAATATCTTGAAGTGTTCAAGATTATCATAGATGAAGTACAAATTTGGTAAAGTGTCAATTCTTGATGAGATCAATGAATGAAATACTTGGACCAAATGTTTGAGATCCTTATGAGTGATTATGATAGTGTATCATAGTGAACTCATGATTAAGGCATGGTGATGTCTAAATCAAGAAGGAATCATACTCTAAGGAGTTAGAGAATGATTATCAAATAACTGAATTCTTCTTAATAAAAGAATACCCCACACTAATAAAGGACATTGAGAATCACAAGGAGTTGCGAGTTCTTATATCCTTGACAGATACACCTCAATTATCTATATGATGAGTTGTTCATGTGATGAGTCAACTATCTAGATGAATATGAGGAACCTAATTTTGAGTTATGGTTTATGACCATTACATCCTAAATGACATCCATGTGAACCATAAGGTATGACCTTGATGGTAGCACCCATTGGAATAAAATCCATAAGTGCAAATAAGTCTTAAGCGTTAAGACACATGGATAACATTTTGAGAAGGATGATGCTTGTTGATTGCAACTTAATGACTAAGACATTTGGCATATGGATACTAAAACCGCATTCCTAAGAGGAATATAACAAGGATGTGTACGTGACACAACCTATAAGGTTTATGAATCCACTAATGCAAATAAAGTCTATAAGTTACAATGGATTAATCAATGTGATTGATTGAGTACAAGAAACTCAAAATTGGATCTTTACTTTGATGATATAGTCAAAGGGTTTGACTGATATGTCAAAGATAAAGAAGGGATCTGTGATTTAGTGGGAACGTGTTCACATTCCACATGTTGATGTGAAATGGAAATGTTCTAGAATGGAAATCCAAAAGTGGAAATTATCTTTAAGGAAGATAGAGATGTTTCCTATGAGATAGGAATAGATATCTATAGAGATAGTTCTCGAAAACCTCTTGACCTGCAAAGAGAATACATACATTGGCAATCTATACTAAAGAGTTTAGTATGCACAGATTTAGTGGGAGAAAACTTGTCCATGTTACATGGAGTTAGTATCCCAAGGCCAAGTGTCCAATTCTTATGAAGAATGGGAACACTAAGAATAGATATGGATCTATCATGTATGTAATCATCCCATTATCTTGCATGTATGGACATGGCAAGAATAAAATGCATTCATCATCTTGTATGTATGACATGGCAATATGATATGCTCATCCTGATAACTCGTATGTAGGACATGATGAGTGGATGTCTGTCTACTTCCAGTAAGGGTTACTGGAATACCATGAGAACTTGATAAGTACTTGAGAAGTACTAGTTCTATGGAGATAAGGAAGAGTTCAATGTAAAGAGTTACATTGATGTGAACTTCCGGAAAGGACAGAAAATTAATCGCAAAATATATATAGGATATATAAAAGTGAAAGTTTGTTGATAATTGGAAGTGTTCTAATAAAACCATTTAAAAGGAAATGTCGAGTATCTGTGTGTTAGAGAACAACAGTGGATACTATATGGATCTGGAAGTTCATGAGATGAACTTATAGATGTTCCGATCATTGATGACAAGTATGGAATCCTTGATCATGCAATGTGGCTAAAGGTTAGCAAAGGAATACTAGATCACATATTACGGCAACTCCATCTCATACGTGTGACGTACAACAAAGAGATGTGAGACATGCAATTTATACTGACTTTGGAAAGGTGTTTCCATAAATCACTATGTTGGCATAAGAGAACAGTAACATGTGGGACATGTTTGAAGATCACTATAAATATGATTCAAGGGTGATTGGCTCACATTGCAAGTGGGAGTCTGTTGGTATGTATGCCCTGAGAGCCAATCATGGGATGATTGGTGGGGTACATTAAGATTGATTTGATAAACATCAAAGGCAAGCTTCCAATTCTTTCTGATTCAGACATATGAGATAGTGATAGAACAGATTGAATGTCTAGAGAATGACAATACTCAATGACGTATGCCTTCAGGTTCAGGACCTGGACGATGAGATCATACGGATGCTAAGAGTTTGTACATTCTTGTTATGTCCCTAGTCGGATGTCATTGTGGAAGGTAGATAGACAGCAATGACACACAAGACTAGATTGTGGTGTTGGTTGATGATAGAATCTCATTAGTCATGATATAGAGATATCAAACCAAACACATAGGTACTTGTTAGAGAACAAGTGTACCGGATAGACCCACAGTGAGTTTGACACATGGAACCATGACATGGTAGTCACAGTCAGTACTCACAGTGATGGTGGTGAGTGTGATTCTTTGACCTGAAATCACTACACTCAACACATGTCGTTGGGCACACTTTGAAATCATCAAACACAGTCCTGAAACATGGGTTGTTATAAAGGTGATGATTGGGTGGCTTTGACACATGGGGCTTTTGAGGGGTGAGTGATAGATATGGGATTTGTCCCTCCTGAGTGAGTTTGATATCCTAGGCCACTTGATGAGTAGGATTGAAATACGCGTGCACATGCATGTGTGAATCAGTATGTGATATTGATGTCATACATATCTCTTCCAATCTACTCTGAGATGAAGAAAGTGAATGAACGTTGACAGGATGATTGTTCCATGCCTCGAGTTCATTCGGGATATCAGTGACAAGGAATTATACATTCGCTATAACACCATTCACGGATTGTAGGATTGAAAGTTGTTCTCCAACTTTCTATTTCACTTGGGTAGCACTGATGTGTGACTAGGCACCACTCTTTGCTTGTGAAGTCATAAGTGTTATGGACTTTCACTACCAACGTGAAAAGGACCTACAGGGTCACACACATAGGATTTAACCTGGAAGAGGAGTTTTGTCCACAAACAATGTTTAGATTGATTACTAAAGGAGTTTAGTAGTTTAATTAAACACTCAATTAATTCATAGCTCAAAATCATAGTGTTCAAGACAGGAGGTGAAGACCGCGCAAGGCACGAGGTATTGTCGCCGAGCAAGCCTCGGGACAAGGTATGATTCCACAAACCATCTTTTCCTATTGTATATACGTTGACGCGTTTCCTTGTTCTGGGTTTGGGGAGGAAAATTTTTGTTTCCGCTGCCTTATCTGCCTCCCCTAAAACCCAACAATAGGTAGGTTGGAGAATCGATATAGCAATATCATGGTTGATGTGAGGCATTGATGTGAGACATCAATGCGAGTGACAACCAAGAGAGTTTATTAGGACTAAATCATCAATGGAGATTGTGAGGAAATTAATAGTGTTGATGTAGTTCTGTCAATAGAATTTCCACTTTGCGTCAATGCAGGTGCATCAATGGAGCATACCAAAGCTTGTGATTTGAAGTGACAGGTCAAGGTAGGTGTCAAGAGCATCAATGCTGGTATTTGATATTGTCAATGTAGGTGCTCTTTCTTGATTGATGCAATTCACTAGGCATGGATTCATGGGGTTTGATGAGGCACATCGATGGATTTATGACTATGCTCTATGTGGTGCATTGAGCATGGGATTGGGGTAATAGTTTTGTTGATTTTACCTCTTGCACTTAGTCAAATTTTGTTTTAGGTTGGGGCACTGCCCCACGTCTCTCAAAGGTGGCCTCCTTTGAACTTTCTTCTGCTGAAGGACAATGGGACCCCCACAATGCACTGGTATGCAGAGATCAAGCTTACTCATGGCATGAAAGTCGATTAATTACACAAAAAACCGAACAAACTAGCATAAAAGTAAGGTAATTGAATTGAAATAATTATAAAGGAAATAGTAAACTCTAAATACAAAACTAATGTCGAAGTATGATTGAAACTAGGATGAATATGCATTCACCAAATAATTTGAAGCTAAACATTGATCAATGTTTAGCTTCAAAGTAAGTACATTGATCAATGTTTAGCTTTCAACCCATGTAATTGTTGCACCTTCAAATCATCTAATTTCCATGCCTCCTACCATTACCAAGTTGTCCAACTTCTTGAGATCATATAACACATTTAACCACGTATGAATTTGTGATTTTGTTCTCTTGAAACATTTTCTGACCACTATCCCCAATATCAAGCACGACTAAGAGTTTTGTAAGAGTTTGCATAATCACGTAGAATTACAAAAGCACGTGATCTTATAGAATGGTACTTCAAAAGGGATTCAAAGTGAGGCAACCATTGTGTATGTTAGAATATTTTAAGGATACATTAAGCCATGCAATATGGGTATGTGTCTATAAGATCATATAAGTCATGTAACATGTGCATGTGTCTATAAGCTCATATATAAGTTATAGTCCATTAAGTAAGTCAGTTCAGCAG
Source organism: Alisma plantago-aquatica (assembly GCA_963693085.1). Classification (NCBI taxonomy): domain Eukaryota; kingdom Viridiplantae; phylum Streptophyta; class Magnoliopsida; order Alismatales; family Alismataceae; genus Alisma; species Alisma plantago-aquatica. The sequence goes on along the minus strand of OY856409.1, from coordinate 1,625,578,127 downwards.
GCTTACACCATGTCATGATTTGTGTCCACCTCTCCTATAAATAGGAGAGGGTATCTCTTATATCAAATACATCATAGACATTGTGAATATACATTATCCATATTATCTCCGTACATTATTTCCTTGTAACCATGTCCATAGGTGGAAAACAAAGAGAAGGGGTGTGGATGAAAGATGCCAATCTTAGGGTTTCCTAGTAACATGGGGAGGGTGTGGAAGAAGCATATGGAGAAAGGGCGTTATCTATAAGATAGTTCCAAAATAGGTCATTGATAGACTTTTCTTCAACTTGTGAGGTTAATTCAATGAAACCTATATGGAATACATGGATGCAAACAAAGAATTTGAATAATCTGACCACATAATGTTTGTTGTCACTTTGAGTTATACAAATATGACAATTTGTAGTTGAGTGCAATGTGGTAATGTCATGATGAGATCTTAAATAAAAAATAAGTTGATGTCAATGGAAATTACAATATGTACCACCCACTCTCCATCTCAAACTTAGTTATTTCTTGTCCTCGAACAAACACTAAAATCGATATAGGGGACAAACCATGCTAGTCAGACCACAAGTTGTGATCGCTATCTATTAAAAAATGGCATCCATCCACAATCGTACATGTTAGAATGTATAATCTTATCATGGGATGTACTATCAAACCAAGGCATTATTGATGTCAAAATAGGAAAGCGGATAATATAAAAACTATAGAAAATTAATGGAAATAATTACCGGGTTGCCTCTAGTGAAGTACATTTTATGCCATTGACCTAATGCCATAAACTGAACCAAATAGAAGAGCTCCAACTAGATTTTAAGCTATGCTTGGTCTTCCTAACAGATTTCTTGATACACATGCATTGTCATGTTCAGTCTCATGTTGTGCATTGCTCCATAGTGACTGAAAAATGTCACAATTTAGAGGTAGACAATTTAGATTGGTTTTGGGGGTGTTTCTCTTTGCAGAATGTGGGGAGTTACATAATTGCACAACTCTTGATGTCCAACATAGATGGGGGTCTGTTGTGGGCTAAAGAATGATGGAGTCATGATGAAATGTTTGATAACTATTCCATGTGTGTGAGGAGGATTCATCTGTGACTAACTAAACACTAATGGGAACAGGGAGTACTCAACTCCATATGTTGGTCCATTGTTGCATAAATATATGTATTTATGTCCATCATGTCATAGGAGTCTTGGCGTGTCTCTGAGTTGTTTGAAAAGGATGACTCCTCAACAACTAAATTTCTTGCTTTCTAATTAGTGTAGATCGAAAAAAATTCAATTTCCTATGCAATTTGGACTCCTCTAATGATATCCAGAGATTTTCCATTGGTCTCATGATCATTGTTTGTCTTCGAATAATTCCATACGCAATTTCATCTCATCTTTGAATATTAAGGACCTTCCTTACAGAAATGAGAACAATATAATCCAACATATCACTCAACATTTAAAAGACATGCATATGCATCTCTTAATGATTTAATAATTTTTTCCCTCATTTCAATTGATCTTCTATATTCCTTATCTATTTATCTAAACTGGAGCCACATATCATTCCCTTCACTATACAAGAGGCAAATAAGCGAATTTCTTTTTTAGTCAAGAAATATATCTAGGGCTTGATAGCTTATCCATGTCCTTATACCACTCTCTTTAGGATTCCTTAGTCACTTACATCTTTGATCTAATACATTTCATAATAAACCCCTCTTATCTGATAAAGGTTGTACCAATTCCACTGACATTGATCAGATTTCAAGAATCCCAAAGCCTATTATTATCTCAGACTAATGAAATGTTAGACTTATTAATTTATCCTATTAAATAATAGAAAATACCTTGAGCACACGACTTCAAAAACACCTAAACTATCTTGTTCACCATTCTCAATTTTGCTTCATTATAGATTACAAAATAAATATTACTCCCTTGCATTTAAGGAAACTATTCATTTCTTCCACTGAAACAAAACATCAACATGTATGTTTAAATTTGACATCATAAAAGATCCTTAGCCATGCCAACTAAAATTTTCTTATAGTTATCCCAATGGTGAAATTTCCCTCTAAAATGGCATCACAAGATTAAAAAATCTACCTCCACATCAAAATTATCTATTCATATTAATAGCTCCCCTTTTGGTTTGTTTTCCTTAGCAATGTACTTCTCTAAGGGGACTGTATTCCAACTTTTATCTTCATCATACTTTTTAAATGCCTTCAAGAACTCTTGAAAATGGCATGCTCAAACAATCCTATTAAAGGTTTTCCCAATATTCATTTTCATATTCTCCAAATCCTACAATTTTCTGACACCATGATTATTTTCTTTAAACAAACAATCTAGAATGCCATTAATATGAAACATATTTTCTACATCCTCTAACATTTCCTTGCCCTAAATATTGATTTCTCTAAATCCTCCCTCTGACCCTTAAACCCCTTGAATTGTAACATCAAAATCCTAAGCGGCATTCTCCAGTGAACAATAATACCTTTCTCTACCAAATACCTCAACCTTCATTTATCCCCAACTGTAACATACTGAAATCCTCTATGTACCTCTTTGTACTCTTTTCTATAAGTTTTGTCCTTCATTTTCGTTCCATATGTCTTTGGATTTAATTTAGTGGAATTATGGTGGTTATTGGATAAATGTTTCCCCTATATTCTTAATACAGGGTTGTATGCACAAATACCTCAGTTAGATTTAGATAATGGGTTTAAAATGCAAATTTCACATTAAGTAATAAAAAGAATAAAATTTTTTGTCCTGGAACTTGCTAGCACTTCCTAGAATAAGGGATATAAGAGAAAATCCGAATTTTATATAAAGGGGAAGATAAATGCAATAATAAAAGGTAATATGGAATTCAATGGATGGTAGAGGATAATGAGAAAGATATTGCACCAAAATCATAATTGGAAACCCATTAGGATAATCTGATACTTAAATTCATTTTCTTGACCAAAAAGTAACTTAAGGGCCAAGTATCATTTAAAATGGAACCTAAATATAAATATTAATAACATTATCAAAAGAAAATAGGATATAGGCCAATAAGGTGAAATAAAATACTTAATCTTCTCAAATCAGGGAAATAACTCCAAATTCGTATTCTAAACATAAAAATAAGCCTCTGTGCAAATTTGCAACTAATTTGGATAATGTGTGATTAATGAGTAAAATAGGAGAGAGAAAGTGTGTAGGATATTCTATTCATTTAATAAATAAATAAATAAACTCAACTTGTAAAGATAATTGCAAAATCGTGTTCCAATCTCTTAGGGAGACTTATGGGTGAAGTTACACTAATTTTAGATAATGTTATCACCTCTTTTGGAGGAGGAAAGAGAAAATGATATATTAATTAATTCACCTATCAAACTTTCTCAAAAGGCAAAACTAACTCCATATTTGGATTCTAAGTGTCAAAATTAGTCAGAATATAAAATTGACAATTTTTGCACAACGTTTGAGCCTCCAAAAGAAGAGAGAGAAAAACATTTAAGAATTTATTTGAATTTTAGTCGAATTTTATTTTTGCAACTATTCCTTGTTTCATCCGCGCGATCGGACAGCCCAGAGTCCATCGTGGACCCGGGTCCATTGATCCGACGACTCACAGTCGTCTTCCTCATCAAATCGTAAAAGGCAACAGGCTGGTTTTCTCAATTTTTTTCAAATCGATTTAACTCGAGTTTTAATCGATGGATTTTTCTCAAATTTGCTTTGTTGGGTTCCTTGCGCGATTCCACTCAGGATTATCCCAAAAAGTTTGGGAGTAGACGCGTTTTCGAGAAACGCCTAAACTGGCCGCTGACCTCCTCTCCTTGCTCCTACCTAAACCCTAGTTTAGGGTTCCTTGCCTATATATATCCCAACCCCAATGACCGCCATCGTCTTACCAACCCGCTCGTGCCTCCAATTTAGTGTTTCGTGGAAGCTCTGACCCCCAATAGGCCGCCGAGGACCCCTGGCTTGCGGCGCACCTTCTTCCCTCTTTGCTTCATCTCCGTGCAATCGAGAGGTATCACCAACTTCGGCTCTTTACCCTCTTTCTTTCGAGTATCTAATTGTAGAATTTGGTCGTGTATCGCGTTTTTGCCCAATTTAGGCCGAGCAAGCTGCTCGCTGCTCGTGGAGATCAGGCAAGGGAAGAAGACGCTTCCCTTCATTTTACCTTTTTGCCCCTGGTCGTTTGCTTGGGTTACTTTCCGCGCGAGGGACGTTTTCGTCCTTTTTCTTTTTGGTTTTGACCGCGCTGACCCGGCCGCTCATCTGCTGTGAGTGCTTCAGAGACGCAGGCCGCCGCTCTCTCCTGCTTTCGACCGCTCGCCTTGAGTGTGGTTGCCTACGTGGCACACGCTGATTGGTCGAGACAAAATATTTTCTAAAAATTAATTCGGTTGTCAAAAATTAAAAGTAGATAGTGTTTTGAAATCAGGAAGACGAGACATATTCATTAAAAATAATTTTGAGTTTTGATTTTGATGTTTATGAAAACGTAATTTTAGAATGATTTAATGAACCTAAAATCACTAAAATAAACCCTAAAAGTCCATGTTTTCAAAACATACAATATTATATGTTATTTTGATCAGGAAATCCTAACTAAGATGGTGATGAGGTTTTTGGAGTCTAAATAAATGGTTTGCTCAAAAAGTTAGTGAATTATGGTTTTCAATCTTTTAAATGAATGCATGTAATTCTAATTTATAAATCTAATGATGTATTAGGGAAAGTGGGTTCATAATTCGTGTGAAGAGTTGAAAAGGGAAATTCTAGAACACCTGAGGCTAAGGTATGTGTTTTGATTGTGCATCTACCTTTCAGTTGGGAAAACATTAAGCCATTACCCATAATTTCTTATGATGTTTAACCTGATCTAAATCCTTGATTCTTGAAACCCAAATTGCTTATTGCCTCAAAAGTAGATGTAGTATTATCTTGATTGGGTATTCATGCCCCACTGCCATGTTACATATTCTTTTGCTTAACCTTGCCATAACTCTTTTGTTAGCATGTAATTAAATGATCTATTTAATGTTTAAGTAGTGGTACTTATGTACAACCACCCATAGAGGGCATGTATATAATCGCCCTAGGGGAATGTTTATAATTCTCCCCAATATAAATTATAGGTGACTGGAAATGTCTTATTCTTCCCTCACCTAAGGTTAGAGGTCCGGTAGGTGCCTCAACCCTACTTAGTTAGGTAGAAATATTAATTTACATGCAAAACCCTTATTTATTTTGTTATTGGCGAGTTTCAATATAAAAAGCCTCATACTCTTTGATGTCTCTCTTTAAACCAAATATCTAGCCTAATTTACTTGTTACAACTTTCATTGTCATTGTTAGAATATTCTTGTAACACATACTTTTCTTTGTTTTCCTTCTTGCTGGGTGACTTCCCAACCACCCAGGTGTTGGTGTTGTGCAAGGTGAAGGAAGGGCTTGAAGAAGGGTTCCTCTGCATTTGATCGTTAGCTTGTCAAGAAGGATGGCTAGGTTGCTATATCTAGATCCTCTTATCTTATCTTTTCTTTTAGAAATCATTCATGTAATAAACAGTGAAGCCATGAGAAGGCTTATTATTTCTTTCTTTCCACTGCTATTGACATTTTATTATGTATCTGGAATCATGCTTATTTACTTGGAATATTATGCAATCATCCTCAAAGTCTCTAATTTTTGTTAAAATTGTGGATGTTTGTATTTCCTTTAAATTTTAGTAAAGAGGTGATCTCGCCTCTTTACAGCATGGTATCAGAGCCTTTAGGCGACTATTAGGGCATGCAGTTGAGGCAAGGGTGTCTAGAAAGGATCAGGGTATCGGGGGCTGGCAAGATTTTCCTCCGCACCACTAGCTTGGTATACGAGGACTCCCGTGCCCATATGATCCGGCCTGGCCTGCGCCGATACGAATTGCCCGAAATAGTATGCTTTTAGGCAATAGCATTCTAGTTATCCTTTTTCTCATCTCTATTTCTATTCCCTTCTCATCTATGATTCTATACTCCTGAAAACTTAATATGTTAACCCTAATTTTCAGGAGAGGTGACTTGTTTGACAACGCGAACCAGGATTCGAACCCTAACGACCCCAACACTCCTGTGACTCCTACGACCAACCAACCAGCTTCTGGTGTTCCTGCCTTCACACCTGAGCAAGAACTGGTGATGTTGTGACAGTTGTTGTCCTCCACCATGATGGGACAACTCAACACCATTGCTGCTGCTGCCACCAAGCCGAGGGAGTTCACCCTCACCGACTTCATCAAGATGCATCCACCCTACTTCAAGGGTGAGAGTGAGCCTAACATGGTGGACAAAGCCGACGACTGGGTGTTGGCACTGGATTGGACCTTCGAGGGCATGGCGTGTCCTCCTCACCAGAAGGTTCGGTTCGTGACGTACGTGCTGGATGGACCAGCGCGCGTTTGGTGGAACGGTGTTGCCCGCACTCGGGACACTTCTTCCATGGAATGGACCCAGTTTCTGAAGTTGTTCAGAGAGAAGTACATCTGCCCTGCTTTCCTGAGGAAGAAGGAGGCTGAGTTTTACAGTATCAAGCAAGGAAGCATGAGTGTGGTCGACTACGTTCAGAAATTTCTGCTACTAGAACATTACGCCACCGACCTTGGAGCTGACAGAAGAGCAACCATGTTCTTGGAAGGCCTGAACTATCATGTGGGTCGAAGCCTCGTTCCGCAACTGCCGCTCACTTTTTAACAAATGGTGGATAAGGCTCTCGCCATTGATTCATATCCGGGGTTTCAAGCTTCCAATGGCTTCAACAACAAAAGGAAGAATCTGAACCAGCATGAGAACCATGGTCGTGATCATTGTAACAGATGCAATCACTACCATCCTCCTGGAAGATGCCCCGCCAACAATGCACCTGCTCGTAATGGCAACCGTCCTCCACCCACCTACCATGAGTGCGGCTAGGTTGGGCACATTCGTCACAACTGCCCCTGTTTCCAGCGAGGGCAGAATAATGCCCCGCAGCCGCAACAGCCGAGACAGAACCCGCCGCCGCGGAACAACAACAACAACAACAACAACCAGAACCCGAGGCGTCCGCCAGTTGAGAGGCGGAAAGGGAGAGTGTTTGCTCTCAATGTTGAAGAAGAAGGTGAAGGCAATGAAGTAATCGAAGGTACACTGCACCTCTATATGCATCCTTTAAAAGCCCTGTTTGATTCTGGTTCCTCCAATACCTTCATATATGGTCAGTTTGCCTCTATGCTTGAAATCAAATCTGAGTTTATGGATCATGTGTTAGATGTAAAAACCCCTAGTGGTAAAATCTGCTCCTCGTACCTCCAAACTCCTACCTTGAACCTCTGTATATCCAGAATAATGTTTCCCACAATTTTTGTCTTGCTTGATATGACCGTCTTTGACATCATCCTGGGTATGGATTGGTTAAAGAAGTATAAAGCAGTTTTGTACTGTGAAGAATCCAAGGTTAGCCTGGTTCATCCTGATGAAGGAAAAGTGTGTGTCAAGGGCAAGAAGCGAGAAGAGCGACAGTTCGTCATCTCTTCCATTAAAGCTGAAAAGCTTGTCTCGCAAGGGTGTAGAGCCTTTCTAGCCTCCATAGTTCTCGATGCTACACCTCCTGCTCTAGAACATGTTGATGTGGTGAAGGACTTCCCAGATGTCTTTCCTGAGGAGTTACCCGGGTTGCCACCAACTCGCGAGGTGGAATTCTCCATCGAGCTTATACCTGGAACTTCATCGATATCGAAGCCACCGTACCGCTTGGCCCCAACTGAGCTAGCGGAGTTGAAGAAGCAGCTTGAAGAGCTTCTTGACATGGGCTTCATTCGCCCTAGTATTTCCCCTTGGGGAGCCCCTGTCCTGTTCGTGAAGAAGAAGGATGGCTCTTTGCGGATGTGTATGTACTACCGCATGCTCAACCAGGTGACAATGAAGAATCGTTATCCGTTGTCGCACATCGACGACCTATTCGATCAGCTGAAGTCAGCCACCGTGTTCTCCAAAATGGATCTGCGAAGTGGTTACTACCAGATGCTTGTAAAGGATGATGATGTCCTGAAGACAGCATTCAGAACCCGTTATGGGCATTATGAATTTATGGTCATGCCTTTCGGTTTGACAAATGCCCCTGCTGCGTTCATGGACCTGATGAACCGAGTATTCCGCCCATACCTCGACAAGTTTGTAGTGGTGTTTATTGATGACGTTTTGGTTTATTCTGAGACATTGGAACAACATCGCGAGCACCTGTGGATTTTACTCAGCACATTGCGAGAAAATCAATTGTATGCAAAATTCTCAAAATGTGAGTTTTGGATAAAGGAAGTTATGTTTCTTGGTCACGTGATTTCTACCAGCCATATAGTTGTTGATCCTGCGAAGGTAGAAGCTGTGACAAAGTGGACTGCTCCGAAAAACCCGTCTGAAATCTGTAGTTTCCTTGGTCTAGCTGGTTACTATCGGAAGTTTATCAAAGGGTTCTCTGAGTTGGCTTTACCTTTGACCAAGCTGACTCGGAAGGAGGTCAAGTTCTTATGGACCCCTGAATGTGAGGACAGTTTTTAGAAGTTGAAGATGAGCCTCACTTCTGCTCCCGTGCTTGCTTTGCCTGTTGAGGGCATACCCTATGTCATTTACACCGACGCATCCCGACAAGGCTTAGGGTGTGTTTTGATGCAAGATGGGAAGGTGATCGCCTATGCTTCTCGACAGTTGAAACCTAATGAAGCTAACTGGCCTACGCACGATTTGGAGCTTGGTGCCATAGTTCATGCTTTGAAGATCTGGCGACACTACCTCTATGGAGAAAGATTTGAAGTCTTTTCTGATCACAAGAGTTTGAGATATCTGTTGACTCAGAAGGATCTGAACTTGTGACAATGTAGGTGGATGGAATATCTTAAAGATTACAACTTCACCATCACCTATCATCCTGGTAAAGCAAATGTCGTAGCTGATGCTCTAAGTCACAAGAAAGATGTTGTTTGCGCTGCTATGAGATGCTCTGTGTGGGAAAACCTCGAGCTTGTGGCTAGTTGGAGACCACAGCCTGTCGATCCCGTAGATGAAGATAAGTTGTGTGTTCATATGTCCAGTTTGACCGTTACACCAACCTGGATCTCAGAAGTCGTGACTGCACAGTTGGAGAGTTCCGAGCTTCAAGAGTTGAAAGCTTTATCTGAGAAACCGCAATCTGACTTCTCTGTCGGAGTGGATGGTGCTATCCGCTTCAGACAAAGGTTGTGGATTCCCAATGCTGGTGATCTGAGACAGAAGGTTCTGAGTGAAGCTCATGGGTCCAAGTACACTATTCACCCTGGCACAACCAAGATGTACAAGGACTTACAGCGAAGCTTCTGGTGGAAGAACATGAAGAATGATATAGCTCTGTTCATAGCAAAGTGTTTGACATGTTAGCAAGTCAAGATTGAACATCAATGACCCGGTGGTCTTCTTCATCCTCTTGAGATTCCAGAATGGAAGTGGGAGAAGATCACAATGGTCTTTGTTACCAGTTTCCCTAAGTCCAAGAAAGGTTATGATGATGTTTGGGTGGTGATTGACCGGCTTACAAAATCTGCTCATTTCTTGCCTTTCAAAACCTCGTATAAAGTTGCTGAGATGGCCCAGTTGTATGTGGAGTGGATAGTTCGTTTGCATGGTGTCCCTGCTGTGATAGTTTCTGATCGAGACCCGAAATTTACTTCTCGCTTATGGGGTCAGATTCAGGAAGAGATGGGTACTGATCTGCGTTTCAGTACTGCTTACCACCCACAAACTGATGGTCAGTCTGAGAGAACAGTTCAGATTCTGGAGGACTTGCTACGTGCCTGTATGATGGATTGGGGTGGTGCCTCGGATCGATATCTACCATTAGCAGAGTTCGCTTACAACAATAGCTAATAAGACAGTATTGGTATGTCACCTTTTGAAGCTCTCTATGGTAGACCTTGTCATTCACCTTTGCACTGGGATGATGTTGGTGAACGTTCCCTGATGAAGACTGATGACATGCTGATGATGCTCGAGAAGGTACAGTTGATAAAGAAACGGATGAAAGCTGCTCAAGACAGACAGAAGATGTATGCTGATAAAAAGAGGTCTGATGTAAGCTTCTTAGTGGGAGACTATGCTTTTCTAAATATCAAGCCTATATGTTCTATTGCAAGATCTAAAGTAAAAGGCAAGTTGAGTCCTAGCTATGTTGGACCATTTGAGATCTTAGATAAAGTGGGGGATTGTGCATATCGTTTAGCTTTGCCTCCTACTTATGATAGAATCAACAATGTGTTCCATGTTTCTGTGTTGAGGAAGTACATTAAGGATCTGTCACATGTACTCACCTTTGAACCTGTGGAGATTAATGAGAATCTGACTTATGAAGAACTACCTGTGAAGATCCTTGACTCCCGAGTAAAGCAGCTGAAGAATAATGAGATAGAGTTAGTGAAGATTTTGTGGAGATACCATGGTTTAGAAGAAACCACTTGGGAATTGAGAGACGAGATGTTACGTACTCACCCTTCCCTCTTTGTATGAGATTTCAGGGACGAAATCCTTTTTAAGGGGTGGAGTGTTGTAACATACTGAAATCCTCTATGTACCTCTTTGTACTCTTTTCTATAAGTTTTGTCCTTCATTTTCGTTCCATATGTCTTTGGATTTGATTTAGTGGAATTATGGTGGTTATTGGATAAATGTTTCCCCTATATTCTTAATACAGGGTTGTATGCACAAATACCTCAGTTAGATTTAAATAATGGGTTTAAGATGCAAATTTCACATTAAGTAATAAAAAGAATAAAATGTTTTGTCCTGGAACTTGCTAGCACTTCCTAGAATAAGGGATATAAGAGAAAATCCGAATTTTATATAAAGGGGAAGATAAATGCAATAATAAAAGGTAATATGGAATTTAATGGATGGTGGAGGATAATGAGAAAGATATTGCACCAAAATCATAATTGGAAACCCATTAGGATAATCTGATACTTAAATTCGTTTTCTTGACCAAAAAGTAACTTAAGGGCCATGTATCATTTAAAATGGAACCTAAATATAAATATTAATAACATTATCAAAAGAAAATAGGATATAGGCCAATAAGGTGAAATAAAATACTTAATGTTCTCAAATCAGGGAAATAACTCCAAATTCGTATTCTAAACATAAAAATAAGTCTCTGTGCAAATTTGCAACTAATTTGGATAATGTGTGATTAATGAGTAATATAGGAGAGAGAAAGTGTGTAGGATATTCTATTCATTTAATAAATAAATAAATAAACTCAACTTGTAAAGATAATTGCAAAATCGTGTTCCAATCTCTTAAGGAGACTTATGGGTGAAGTTACACTAATTTTAGATAATGTTATCACCTCTTTTGGAGGAGGAAAGGGAAAATGATATATTAATTAATTCACCTATCAAACTTTCTCAAAAGGCAAAACTAACTCCATATTTGGATTCTAAGCGTCAAAATTAGTCAGAACATAAAATTTGATAATTTTTGGACAACTTTTGAGCCTCCAAAAGAAGAGAGAGAAAAACATTTAAGAATTTATTTGAATTTTAGTCGAATTTTATTTTTGCAACTATTCCTTGTTTCATTCGCGCGATCGGACGGCCCAGAGTCCATCGTGGACCCGGGTCCATTGATCCGACGACTCACAGTCGTCTTCCTCATCAAATCGTAAAAGGCAACAGGCTGGTTTTCTCAATTTTTTTCAAATCGATTTAACTCGAGTTTTAATCGATGGATTTTGCTCAAATTTGCTTTGTTGGGTTCCTTGCACGATTCCGCTCAGGATTATCCCAAAAATTTAGGATTAGACGCGTTTTCGAGAAACGCCTAAACTGGCCGCCGACCTCCTCTCCTTGCTCCTACCTAAACCCTAGTTTAGGGTTCCTTGCCTATATATATCCCAGCCCCAATGACCGCCATCGTCTTACCAACCCGCTCGTGCCTCCAATTTAGTGTTTTGTGGAAGCTCTGACCCCCAACAGGCCGCCGAGGACCCCTGGCTTGTGACACACCTTCTTCCCTCTTTGCTTCATCTCCGTACAATCGAGAGGTATCACCAACTTCGGCTCTTTACCCTCTTTCTTTCGAGTATCTAATTGTAGAATTTGGTCATGTATCGCGATTTTGCCCAATTTGGGCCATGCAAGCTGCTCGCTGCTCGTGGAGATCGGGCAAGGGAAGAAGACGCTTCCCTTCATTTTATCTTTTTGCCCCTGGTCGTTTGCTTGGGTTACTTTCCGCGCGAGGGACGTTTTCATCATTTTTCTTTTTGGTTTTGACCGCGCTGACCCGACCGCTCATCTGATGTGAGTGCTTCAGAGACGCGGGTCACCGCTCTCTCCTGCTTCTGACCGCTCGCCTTGAGCGTGGTTGCCTACGTGGCACACGCTGATTGGTCGAGACAAAATATTTTCTAAAAATTAATTCGGTTGTCAAAAATGAAAAGTAGATAGTGTTTTGAAATCAGGAAGACGAGACCTATTCATTAAAAATGATTTTGAGTTTTGATTTTGATGTTTGCGAAAACGTAATTTTAGAATGATTTAATGAACCTAAAATCACTAAAATAAACCCTAAAAGTCCTTGTTTTCAAAACATACAATATTATATGTTATTTTGATCAAGAAATCCTAACTAAGATGGTGATGAGGTTTTTGGAGTCTAAATCGATGGTTTGCGCAAAAAGTTAGTGAATTAGGGTTTTCAATCTTTTAAATGAATTCATGTAATTCTAATTTATAAATCTAATGATGTATTAGGGAAAGTGGGTTGATAATTCGTGTGAAGAGTTGAAAAGGGAAATTCTAGAACACCTGAGGCTAAGGTATGTGTTTTAATTGTGCATCTACCTTTCAGTTGGGAAAACATTAAGCCATTACCCATAATTTCTTATGAGGTTTAAACTGATCTAAATCCTTGATTCTTGAAACCCAAATTGCTTATTGCCTCAAAAGTAGATGTAGTATTATCTTGATTGGGTATTTTATGCCCCACTGCCATGTTACATATTATTTTGCTTAACCTTGCCAGAACTCTTTTGTTAGCATGTAATTAAATGATCTATTTAATGTTTAAGTAGTGGTACTTATGTACAACCACCCATAGAGGGCATGTATATAATCACCCTAGGGGAATGTTTATAATTCTCCCCAATATAAATTATAGGTGACTGGAAACATCTTATTCTCCCCTCACCTAAGGTTAGAGGTCCGGTAGGTGCCTCAACCCTAGTTAGTTAGGTAGACATATTAATTTACATGCAAAACCCTTATTTATTTTGTTATTGGCAAGTTTCAATATAAAAAGCCTCATACTCTTTGATGTCTCTCTTTAAACCAAATATCTAGCCTAATTTACTTGTTACAACTTTCATTGCCATTGTTAGAATATTCTTATAACACATACTTTTCTTTGTTTTCCTTCTTGCTGGGTGACTTCCCAACCACCCAGGTGTTGGTGCTGTGCAAGGTGAAGGAAGGGCTTGAAGAAGGGTTCCTCTACAGTTGATTGTTAGCTTGTCAAGAAGGATGGCTAGGTTGCTATATCTAGATCCTCTTATCTTATCTTTTCTTTTAGAAATCATTCATGTAGTAAACAGTGAAGCCATGAGAAGGCTTATTATTTCTTTCTTTCCACTACTATTGACATTTTATTATGTATCTGGAATCATGCTTATTTACTTGGAATACTATGCAATCATCCTCAAAGTCTCTAATTTTTGTTAAAATTGTGGATGTTTGTATTTCCTTTAAATTTTAGTAAAGAGGTGATCTCGCCTCTTTACAGCATGGTATCAGAGCCTTTAGGCGACTATTAGGGCATGCAGTTGAGGCAAGGGTGTCTAGAAAGGATCAGGGTATCAGGGGCTGACAAGATTTTCCTCCGCACCACTAGCTTGGTATACGAGGACTCCCGTGCCCATATGATCCGGCCTGGCCTGCGCCGATACGAATTGCCCGAAATAGTATGCTTTTAGGCAATAGCATTCTAGTTATCCTTTTTCTCATCTCTATTTCTATTCCCTTCTCATCTATGATTATATACTCCTGAGAACTTAATATGTTAACCCTAATTTTCAGGAGAGGTGACTTGTTTGACAATGCGAACCAGGAGTCAAACCCTAACGACCCCAACACTCCTGCGACTCCTGCGGCCCACCAACCAGCTTCTGGTGTTCCTGCCTTCACACCTGAGCAAGAACTGGCGATGTTGCAAAAGTTGTTGTCCTCCACCATGATGGGACAACTCAATACCATTGCTGCTATTGCCACCAAGCCGAGGGAGTTCACCCTCACCGACTTCATCAAGATGCAGCCACCCTACTTCAAGGGTGAGAGTGAGCCTAATATGGTGGACAAAGCCGACGACTGGGTGTTGGCCCTGGATCGGACCTTCGAGGGCATGGCGTGTCCTCCTCACCAGAAGGTTCGGTTCGCGACGTACGTGCTGTATGGAACGACGCACGTTTGGTGGAACGGTGTTGCCCACACTCGGGACACTTCTTCCATGGAATGGACCCAATTTCTGAAGTTGTTCAGAGAGAAGTACATCTGCCCTGCTTTCCTGAGGAAGAAGGAGGCTGAGTTTTACAGTCTCAAGAAAGGAAGCATGAGTGTGGCCGACTACGTTCAGAAATTTCTGCTACTAGAAAGTTACGCCACCGACCTTGGAACTGACAGAAGAGCAACCATGTTCTTGGAAGGCATGAACTATCATGTGGGCCGAAGCCTCGTTCCGCAACTGCCGCTCACTTTTCAACAAATGGTGGACAAGGCTCTCGCCATTGAGTCATATCCGGGGTTTCAAGATTCCAATGGCTTCAACAACAAAAGGAAGAATCCGAACCAGCATGAGATGGTCGTGATCGTTGCAATAGATGCAATCGCTACCATCCTCCTGGCAGATGCCCCGCCAACAATGCACCTGCTCGTAATGGCAACCGTCCTCCACCCACCTGCCATGAGTGCGGCAAGGTTGGGCACATTCGTCCCAACTGCCCCCGTTTCTAGTAAGGGCAGAATAATGCCCCGCAGCCGCAACAGCCGAGACAGAACCCGCCGCCACGGAACAACAACAACAACAACAACCAGAACCTGAGGCGTCCGCCAGATGAGAGGCGGAATGGGAGAGTGTTTGCTCTCAATGCTGAAGAAGAAGGTGAAGGCAATGAAGTAATCGAAGGTACACTGCACCTCTATATGCATCCTTTAAAAGCCCTGTTTGATTCTGGTTCCTCCAATACCTTCATATCTTGTCAGTTTGCCTCTATGCTTGAAATCAAATCTGAGTTTATGGATCATGTGTTAGATGTAAAAACCCCTAGTGGTAAAATCTGCTCCTCGTACCTCCAAACTCCTACCTTGAACCTCTGTATATCTGGAATAATGTTTCCCACAGTTTTTGTCTTGCTTGATATGACCGCCTTTGACATCATCCTGGGTATGGATTGGTTAAAGAAGTATAAAGTAGTTTTGTACTGTGAAGAATCCAATGTTAGCCTTGTTCATCCTGATGAAGGAAAAGTGTGTGTCAAGGGCAAGAAGCGAGAAGAGTGACAGTTCGTCATCTCTTCCATTAAAGCTGAAAAGCTTGTCTCGCAATGGTGTAGAGCCTTTCTAGCCTCCATAGTTCTCGATGCTACACCTCCTGCTCTAGAACATGTTGATGTGGTGAAGGACTTCCCAGATGTCTTTCCTGAGGAGTTACCCGGGTTGCCACCAACTCGCGAGGTGGAATTCTCCATCGAGCTTATACCTGGAACTTCACCGATATCGAAGCCACCGTACCGCTTGGCCCCTACTGAGCTGGCGGAGTTGAAGAAGCAGCTTGAAGATCTTCTTGACATGGGCTTCATTCACCCTAGTATTTCCCCTTGGGGAGCCCCTATCCTGTTCGTGAAGAAGAAGGATGGCTCTTTGCAGATGTGTATGGACTACCGCATACTCAACCAGGTGAAAGTGAAGAATCGTTATCCGTTGCCGTGCATCGACGACCTATTCAATCAGCTGAAGTCAGTCACTGTGTTCTCCAAAATGGATCTGTGAAGTGGTTACTACCAGATGCGTGTAAAGGATGATGATGTCCCGAAGACAGCATTCAGAACCCGTTATGGGCATTATGAATTTATGGTCATGCCTTTCGGTTTGACAAATGCCCTTGCTGCGTTCATGGACCTGATGAACCTAGTATTCCGCCCATACCTCGACAAGTTTGTAGTGGTGTTTATTGATGACGTTTTGGTTTATTCCGAGACATTGGAACAACATCGCGAGCACCTGCAGATTGTACTCAGCACATTGCGAGAAAATCAATTGTATGCAAAATTCTCAAAATGTGAGTTCTGGATAAAGGAAGTTATGTTTCTTGGTCACGTGATTTCTACCGGCCATATAGTTGTTGATCCTGCGAAGGTAGAAGCTGTGACAAAGTGGACTGCTCCGAAAAACCCATCTGAAATCTGTAGTTTCCTTGGTCTAGCTGGTTACTATCGGAAGTTTATCAAAGGGTTCTCTGAGTTGGCTTTACCTTTGACCAAGCTGACTCGGAAGGAGGTCAAGTTCTTATGGACCCCTGAATGTGAGGACAGTTTTCAGAAGTTGAAGATGAGCCTGACTTCTGCTTCCGTGATTGCTTTGCCTGTTGAGGGCATACCCTATGTCATTTACACCGACGCATCCCGACAAGGCTTAGGGTGTGTTTTGATGCAAGATGGGAAGGTGATCGTGTATGCTTCTCGACAGCTGAAACCTAATGAAGCTAACTGGCCTACGCACGATTTGGAGCTTGCTGCCATAGTTCATGCTTTGAGGATTTGGCGACACTACCTCTATGGCGAAAGGTTTGAAGTCTTTTCTGATCACAAGAGTTTGAGATATCTGTTGACTCAGAAGGATCTGAACTTGCGACAACATAGGTGGATGGAATATCTTAAAGATTACAACTTCACCATCACCTATCATCCTGGTAAAGCAAATGTCATAGCTGATGCTCTAAGTCGCAAGAAAGATGTTGTTTGTGCTGCTATGAGATGCTCTGTGTGGGAAAACCTCGAGCTTGTGGCTAGTTTGAGACCACAGCCTGTCGATTCCGTAGATGAAGATAAGTTGTGTGTTCATATGGCCAGTTTGACCGTTACACCAACCTGGATCTTAGAAGTCATGACTGCATAGTTGGAGAGTTCCAAGCTTGAAGAGTTGAAATCTTTATCTGAGAAACCGCAATCTGACTTCTCTGTCAGAGTGGATGGTGCTATCCGCTTCAGACAAAGGTTGTGGATTCCCAATGCTGGTGATCTGAGACAGAAGGTTCTGAGTGAAGCTCATGGGTCCAAGTACACTATTCACCCTGGCACAACCAAGATGTACAAGGACTTACAACGAAGCTTCTGGTGGAAGAACATGAAGAATGATATAGCTCTGTTCGTAGCAAAGTGTTTGACATGTCAGTAAGTCAAGATTGAACATCAACGATCCGGTGGTCTTCTTCATCCTCTTGAGATTCCAGAATGGAAGTGGGAGAAGATCATAATGGAATTTGTTACCGGTTTCCCTAAGTCCAAGAAAGGTTATGATGTTGTTTGGGTGGTGATTGATCGGCTTACAAAATCTGCTCATTTCTTGCCTTTCAAAACATCGTATAAAGTTGATGAGATGACCTAGTTGTATGTGGAGTGGATAGTTCGTTTGCATGGTGTCCCTGCTGTGATAGTTTCTAATCGAGACCCGAAATTCACTTCTCGCTTATGGGGTCAGATTCAGGAAGAGATGGGTACTGATCTGCGTTTCAGTACTGCTTACCACCCGCAAACTGATGGTCAGTCTGAGAGAACAGTTCAGATTCTGGAGGACTTGCTACATGCCTGTGTGATGGATTGGGGTGGTGCCTGGGATCGATATCTACCATTAGCAGAGTTCGCTTACAACAATAGCTACCAAGCCAGTATTGGTATGCCACCTTTTGAAGCTCTCTATGGTAGACCTTGTCGTTCACCTTTGCACTGGGATGATGTTGGTGAACGTTCCCTGGTGAAGACTGATGACATGCTGATGATGCTCGAGAAGGTACAGTTGATAAAGAAACAGATGAAAGCTGCTCAAGACAGACAGAAGATGTATGTTGATAAAAAGAGGTCTGATGTAAGCTTCTTAGTGGGAGACTATGCTTTTCTAAAGATCAAGCCTATACGTTCTATTGCAAGATCTAAAGTAAAAGGCAAGTTGAGTCCTCGCTATGTTGGACCATTTGAGATCTTAGATAAAGTGGGGGATTATGCATATCGTTTAGCTTTGCCTCCTGCTTATGATAAGATCCACAATGTGTTCCATGTTTCTGTGTTGAGGAAGTAGATTAAGGATCCGTCACATGTACTCACCTTTGAACCTGTGGAGATTAATGCGAATCTGACTTATGAAGAACTACCTGTGAAGATCCTTGACTCCCGAGTAAAGCAGCTGAAGAATAAGGAGATAGAGTTAGTGAAGATTTTGTGGAGATACCATGGTTTAGAAGAAACCACTTGGGAATTGAGAGACAAGATGTTACGTACTCACCCTTCCCTCTTTGTATGAGATTTCAGGGACGAAATCTTTTTTAAGGGGTGGAGTGCTGTAACATACTGAAATCTTCTATGTACCTCTTTGTACTCTTTTCTATAAGTTTTGTCCTTCATTTTCGTTCCATATGTCTTTGGATTTGATTTAGTGGAATTATGGTGGTTATTGGATAAATGTTTCCCCTATATTCTTAATACAGGGTTGTATGCACAAATACCTCAGTTAGATTTAAATAATGGGTTTAAAATGCAAATTTCACATTAAGCAATAAAAAGAATAAAATGTTTTGTCCTGGAACTTGCTAGCACTTCCTAGAATAAGGGATATAAGAGAAAATCCGAATTTTATATAAAGGGGAAGATAAATGCAATAATAAAAGGTAATATGGAATTTAATGGATGGTCGAGGATAATGAGAAAGATATTGCACCAAAATCATAATTGGAAACCCATTAGGATAATCTGATACTTAAATTTGTTTTCTTGACCAAAAAGTAACTTAAGGGCCAAGTATCATTTAAAATGGAACCTAAATATAAATATTAATAACATTATCAAAAGAAAATAGGATATAGGCCAATAAGGTGAAATAAAATACTTAATGTTCTCAAATCAGGGAAATAACTCCAAATTCGTATTCTAAACATAAAAATAAGCCTCTGTGCAAATTTGCAACTAATTTGGATAATGTGTGATTAATGAGTAAAATAGGAGAGAGAAAGTGTGTAGGATATTATTTAATAAATAAATAAATAAACTCAACTTGTAAAGATAATTGCAAAATCGTGTTCCAATCTCTTAGGGAGACTTATGGGTGAAGTTACACTAATTTTAGATAATGTTATCACCTCTTTTGGAGGAGGAAAGAGAAAATGATATATTAATTAATTCACCTATCAAACTTTCTCAAAAGGCAAAACTAACTCAATATTTGGATTCTAAGCATCAAAATAAGTAAGAATATAAAATTTGATAATTTTTTGACAACGTTTGAGCCTCCAAAAGAAGAGAGAGAAAAACATTTAAGAATTTATTTGAATTTTAGTCGAATTTTAGTTTTGCAACTATTCCTTGTTTCATCCGCGCGATCGGACGGCCCAGAGTCCATCGTGGACCCGGGTCCATTGATCCGACGACTCACAGTCGTCTTCCTCATCAAATCGTAAAAGGCAACAGGCTGGTTTTCTCAATTTTTTTCAAATCGATTTAACTCGAGTTTTAATCGATGGATTTTGCTCAAATTTGCTTTGTTGGGTTCCTTGCGTGATTCCGCTCAGGATTATCCCAAAAAGTTTGGGATTAGACGCGTTTTCGAGAAACGCCTAAACTGGCCGCCGACCTCCTCTCCTTGCTCCTACCTAAACCCTAGTTTAGGGTTCCTTGCCTATATATATCCCAGCCCCAATGACCGCCATCGTCTTACCAACCCGCTCGTGCCTCCAATTTAGTGTTTCGTGGAAGCTCTGACCCCCAACAGGCCACCGAGGACCCATGGCTTGCGGCGCACCTTCTTCCCTCTTTGCTTCATCTCCGTGCAATCGAGAGGTATCACCAACTTCGACTCTTTACCCTCTTTCTTTCGAGTATCTAATTGTAGAATTTGGTCGTGTATCGCGGTTTTGCCCGATTTGGGCCGAGCAAGTTGCTTGCTGCTCGTGGAGATCGGGCAAGGGAAGAAGACACTTCCCTTCGTTTTACCTTTTTGCCCCTGGTCGTTTGCTTGGGTTACTTTCCGCGCGAGGGACGTTTTCGTCCTTTTTCTTTTTGGTTTTGACCGCGCTGACCCGATCGCTCGTCTGCTGTGAGTGCTTCAGAGATGCGGGTCACCGCTCTCTCCTGCTTCCGACCGCTCGCCTTGAGCGTGGTTGCCTATGTGGCACACGCTGATTGGCCGAGACAAAATATTTTCTAAAAATTAATTCAGTTGTCAAAAATTAAAAGTAGATAGTGTTTTGAAATCAGGAAGACGAGACCTATTCATTAAAAATAATTTTGAGTTTTGATTTTTATGTTTGCAAAAACGTAATTTTAGAATGATTTAATGAACCTAAAATCACTAAAATAAACCCTAAAAGTCCATGTTTTCAAAACATACAATATTATATGTTATTTTGATCAGGAAATCCTAACTAAGATGGTGATGAGGTTTTTGGAGTCTAAATCGATGGTTTGTGCAAAAAGTTAGTGAATTAGGATTTTCAATCTTTTAAATGAATGCATGTAATTCTAATTTATAAATCTAATGATGTATTAGGGAAAGTGGGTTCATAATTCGTGTGAAGAGTTGAAAAGGGAAATTCTAGAACACCTGAGGCTAAGGTATGCGTTTTGATTGTGCATATACCTTTCAGTTGGGAAAACATTAAGCCATTACCCATAATTTCTTATGAGGTTTAACCTGATCTAAATCCTTGATTCTTGAAACCCAAATTGCTTATTGCCTCAAAAGTAGATGTAGTATTATCTTGATTGGGTATTCATGCCCCACTGCCATGTTACATATTATTTTGCTTAACCTTGCAATAACTATTTTGTTAGCATGTAATTAAATGATCTATTTAATGTTTAAGTATTGGTACTTATGTACAACCACCCATAGAGGGCATGTATATAATCGCCCTAGGGGAATGTTTATAATTCTCCCCAATATAAATTATAGGTGACTGGAAACGTCTTATTCTTCCCTCACCTAAGGTTAGAGGTCCGGTAGGTGCCTCAACCCTACTTAGTTAGGTAGACATATTAATTTACATGCAAAACCCTTATTTATTTTGTTATTGGCAAGTTTCAATATAAAAAGCCTCATACTCTTTGATGTCTCTCTTTAAACCAAATATCTAGCCTAATTTACTTGTTACAACTTTCATTGCCATTGTTAGAATATTCTTGTAACACATACTTTTCTTTGTTTTCCTTCTTGCTGGGTGACTTCCCAACCACCCAGGTGTTGGTGCTGTGCAAGGTGAAGGAAGGGCTTGAAGAAGGGTTCCTCTGCAGTTGATCGTTAGCTTGTCAAGAAGGATGGCTAGGTTGCTATAGCTAGATCCTCTTATCTTATCTTTTCTTTTAGAAATCATTCATGTAATAAATAGTGAAGCCATGAGAAGGCTTATTATTTCTTTCTTTCCGCTGCTATTGACATTTTATTATGTATCTGGAATCATACTTATTTACTTGGAATATTATGCAATCATCCTCAAAGTCTCTAATTTTTGTTAAAATTGTGGATGTTTGTATTTCCTTTAAATTTTAGTAAAGAGGTGATCTCGCCTCTTTACACCAACACACCTCACAACCTCACTATGGCACCCTATTATTGAATACATGCATATGTGATTAGCTAGGTGGAAGAAACACTCCCTCAACCTAGTATATAAACTCATCTTACTAAACACCTCTCTCTCTCTCATATATTTCATCCTATTCATTGGTATTATTATCCTTCATTCTAATTTTATATATTAAATAGACTCATCAATGAAGACCTTTTTCTATAGCTCCTTAAATTCTCAAAAGAAGTTTCATCTAGTACCATGGGATAAAATCATGATACTAACATCTTGATAGGGGGTGATTAGCCTCAAAATTCATGACAATTGCTTCAAACAAAAAATACTAGCCTTAGTATGCACAAACTATCCACGACTAAAATCATACAATACAAATATTATAAGAAAAACTTTTTGGTGTTCTGTAGGCAATTATAAATGCTCATGTTCTTGAAGAATATTTGCAAAATCCACCCTCTTCCTAGATGGCTCATAATTCCTTTTGTAGGATCCTCCCCTTCACTTTCTTTATGGTTGGACAACTGGTCTGCTTCTTGTGCAATCATTGATTAGAATCCTTCTGTCACCATCCCCCCTTATCTATCTAATCTTCACATTTAATCAATAAGAAACCTTCTACTATCTAAAGGTGACAATTTCCTCAAAAGATTCTTTAAAGACAATCCATCTCTTTCCATTTATCTTCCAAACTTTATCTTTGTTATGAGCTCACCTTAACCCAAGAGCTTCATCCACTTTCTCGGCGGTCACACTTTTTTTAGTTAGAATCAACTACTCTTCCATTCTGACTGATATCTCCTATCTCCTTACAGTAGGAAGTTCTGAAACACTAAAGCCCCCCATGCCTTAAGCTTGTTTGCTCGACTTATTGGCCATAATTGTCTGTTAATGAGTGATAATCTTGTGTGACACTAGTTGCATGGCCCTTTCGTATATTTTTGTGTGTGGTTGTGATAGAACCAAAAAGCATTTTGTTTTGGATGCTTCTTCACTAATCAAATATGGACTCAATATACATGCACCATACTAACAAATGACGTTGATATCTCCAAGCAATTATCACACCCGAACTCCTTTCCCTCATATTTCTTTTCTAATTTCTCTGTCATCTCTAGAATGTATGAAAAGAAAGGAACAATAATATATTCAATATTGTTCTAAATAATGCTTGAATGTTACAAACCTTATCAACCTTGATTGCAAACTACAATTGAAAATTTGACTGAAAGATTGTTTTCTTATCTCCCTTGTAAATTTCCCATCAGACCCGGGGCCAAGTTCAACAAAGACCTTTTTGATTATGAATTTCTGGAAGGCCCCAACTTTGATAAAACTCAAGACTGGTCATGTTGCTGCATAGTGTTAGCTTTCACTTACTTCTCTCAAACTCACTTTTTGGCTATCAAGTTCTAGCATGTGAAGTCTTAACATTTCAACTCTTTGTGTACATGTTGCTCCCTTTCTCCGGCCTCTCTTCAAAACTTGTTCTTTTGGTTGCTTGCGTTTATTTCTTCAACTTGCTTTCTTTTTCTTGGTTGTGCCCCTTTTATTTGTCTTTGTGTACATGTTGCTACCTTTCTTAGTGGGTCATTCATTCTCCTTTGCTAAATAATTGCTCCTTCAATATTTCATTGATGTATTGATTCTTTTTAGACAATCATAATGCATTCACCATGGTTGCTCGTGTGCTGCCTTCTTTTTCCTTCATATTTCAATCTACCTCTTAAAAAAATGAGCTAGCCCGCGTCCTGTATGCGCCTACATGGTATATCCTTATATTTAGTTTTTATCGAGAGCCCTTATATTTACTTTTCAAAAGTAAATCAAGGGCTAATTTTTGAGGCGGTTTTTGATGATATTGGCGTGTCGGTTTTCCTTCTTGAGTTGTTTTTGTTGCTGGCAGGTCGCAGCACGAGTCGACTCCCTCCGTTGGTCGTGAGCGCATTGGCACTGCCGACGGCCCTTCCCTCCGGCTCCGACCCACGGTTAGCAAGAGAGAGAGAGAGAGGTGCTGCCTTAACTTGAGCACAAGCGCCAAGCGGCAACCGCATTTCATTTCCATACCCTCCTCTCCCTCCCTGTATCAGTCCCCAGTTTACTACATCCTTCCCATTCCCCACCCTCTCTCTCTCTCACCACCTCCCTCCTTCCCGGTTCCCAGCGGCACGACTATACATAGCCACCGGATCCGGTCCCCGAGGGTCACTCGCCCACGCCTGACGCCGTCGACATGGCCACCGACGATTTCCCCTACGTCAGCCACTGCAAGGGCGCCAACGACCTCGACAAAGTCGTCCTGCGCGAGGTCAGGGGCAGCTCCGTCGAGGTACGTACTCAAACCAATGTCGCACTGCGCGATTCACCTTGCCACGCCTAAGGTCGCCTTATCTAGCATGCTCCTCCTCCACCTTCTCCGTCCCGTTTAGGTTCCTTTATTTGAGGCATCCATTCTGATAATCGTGATCGTGAGTGCAATCGTAGTCCGGGAATGCTTGCTCTCCCATTTCGCTCCTTTTTTCAATGCATGTCGGTCGTCGTCTTTCCATCGGCCTAGATTTTCTACCGATTTCTTGTGCTGCAGGGGAAACGTTGCAGGGGTGGATCATATATACAGCGCAGTGAGCAACAGGGGCATCGTGACATCGTACTGGTAATCCAAATTAGTGCCTAGTGGATGATCAGAATGCTTCAAATTCCTCTATCGTGACGAAAGTTCCTCCAAGGGGATGAACAATTGAACAGTCCTCACACGCTGTATTGGATTTTTTCTCCCGAAATAGTCGCAGCAAGTACCATTCCGTTTTCTCATCCTTTTGATACTGCCGGCGTGCCCTGCACTTTACTGCCTGGCAGTTGGTGTTCGCGCACTACGACGTGTGCCCAACGTCGTTGACTGGATGAAATCATCATTCCCACCCAACCGACTCAACGCTGGGTCGGAACTAGTGGCCAGGTTCTTACGCACCGCCACCAAGCTTCCTGGTATTAGTTTTGACCGCCTGATCCTTTTCCCTCACCGTGAAGCTATACAACCTGAAGGCGTGTACACTCCACACTACTTTCTGTTCCTACCCCACTGACCGACCAGTATCCATCCATCGTCTGGAACCGGACGACGTCTTCATTCCTATCATAGCCTAATCGTGACGCTCCGCTCCTCATTTATTATTTTCCCACCTTCAGGCTTCATCTAATCGTAGCATAGATTCCAACCAGTGAAGACAGAACGTCCGCATCATTACTCTCCTTATCTTTCCATTATCCAGTACAAAGCCGGTGGGCTAGACAAAGTTTCTGAACGACATCGTTTATATGGAAAGACGTGACACGTTTTTTTCCTTCTAAATAATTTCTAGTTTGGTTGGTTTGGTTTCGTGTACTATCTAGTCCATATAAACTACATTAAACCAAAGGTGGCGTGCGTCCTTAGTTTTGGGGAAGGAATATCCGGATTTTGACGGTTGTAGCCAGGCCTCAGTTGATATGGGTACCCGTATTTGGAGTTGCGGCGGACTCTAGAGAATTCTCGTTCATCCCCTCTACGTTGACGCACAGTTCTTACCAAATTTGGTCTCCTGTTATATAATGATGCATTAGTGTAGTCATGTGCGTTTGTACCGGTTGTGGAAGAGTTAAGTATGAATGTAGAAAAAGCAAAGTCAAAACAAGTAGAAACATCCCGACAACCATATCCAAGTGCCCTTCGAGAAATTCCAGTGTTGGACTGTGTACCTGTCACATCTTCCCGTCCGTTCTGGCGCATTTAGTGTATCTATCTATCAATCACTCGCAGGGCATTGGTTAAGTACCGTGCATGAATATCAATTTGTTTTTCTACCCAGATTCTTCATCAAGTTACCAGAGTTGGGTTTTTTTCCTTCCAAAATTTACCTCTGATTGTGATTTTGACTTGTAGGTTCTGTTTTTATTGATAGGTATATCTTTATGGCGCACAAGTGACATCCTGGAAAACCGATTTTGGAGAGGAGTTGCTTTTTATGAGCAGCAAGGTGCTCATCTCATGATTTTTATACAAACTTATTGTCTATGCATTATCTGTATGCCTCCCCTGGAAGATTACCTGAAAAAGGAAAATACATTGGATTGTTACAGACAATCGGGACAGTTGGGTTGGGACTGTTTGTATTTCCTTTATTTATTGGAAGTCTATTGCTGGATCTGCAGTCTATTATTTAGTATGCCTTTTTAAATGAGGAATAGTCATGCCTGTTTAGATGCCATTTTTGCAAATAAGGTGCAGAAAACTTCATAGGTCCATATTTTACCTAGCCATGAAGAACTTCGTGTACTATGCCTTTACTTGTTTCCAGAAAAGATTTTAAGCTTAAGAAGTTGGTAAAAATGGCCTGACCTACATAAAAGTGGAGTTGATAGAAGTCCTATGTTGCAAGGGTTTAAAAAAAACATTCTTCGGAATTTGAAGTGCCACTGCCCTATGTCTGTTGTGTTTAAGTTACTCCCATTGTTACTGACTTTCTGCTTGCACAAATACTGAACGAGGGTTATTTAATCGTACCTCTCTGGTTGTTATCTTTGATCAGAGTTAGCATGAAATTTGCTTTCTCATTTGATAAATTTCCTGCTATAGTCTTCCATGCTTTCCTTCATGGATAATGAGTTTAGATCATGCTTGGTTATCTACTGATTGAAACTTTGTTTCCTTTGATTTTTAACGGTATGAAATTTACTCTGATAGGCAATCTTTAAGCCTCCAAAGCCGATACGTGGGGGTATATCAATTTGCTTCCCAGAGGTAATACCCCCCCCCCCCCCCCCCCCACACACACACACACACACACACACACACACACTACAATTTAGGTCTAGAATTACTAAATGTATAAATGGTTCATTGATGTTTGATTCTGTTTAGCATAATTGTTGTATAAACTTAATTTAACTTTGAGGATCTCAGTTCTCAAAAACTGGAGCCGTGGAACAACTTGGATTTGCAAGGTGCAGACTTTGGAGCATCGATGAAACTCCCCCTCCTTTTCCAACAAAAACTACCAACAAGGCTTTTGTAGACTTGATTCTTAGGTTGTCCGAGGAAGATGCAAAAATGTGGCCCCATAGGTAATCATCATAAACTATTCTGGTTTTGATCAAATTATGTATTGTAACTATATGAGGTTTAGGCCTTTCCAGACTTTGGGCATTGTTACTGACTTTATATTAAAACAATAAACGACTTTATGTTAACTGCAGTTATGAATTTCGATTGAGAGTTGCTCTAAGTCCTGGAGGAGATCTCATGCTCACATCACGTATAAGAAATACCAACACTGATGGCAAACCGTTTTCGTTCACATATGCCTATCAAACATACTTTTCTGTAACCGACATCAGGTAATGCCTGTGATTATTTCTTGTGTATATCTTTATACAATCACCTACATTCCTGACAGTGTATTGTAATATTTTCTTTATATGTTCAGAATACCTGTTAATGTAAGCAGTTGAATTCATTTATATCTATTCTAATTTCAAACTGTACACCTGTGAGCCATCTTTTGATGGTGTGGACATCCACAAGTAGGCTGGCCCGTTCAACTGGGCTTTTTTTTATCTATTCAATTGAGTCAACAGAAAAGCCAACCACTAATGAATCCTAGGTCCAATTGGTACAAACACTGAGAATACATCCAGGAGATGGAAAATCTTTTGTTTCAAGTGTTGGTTTTGGATTTGGTAAGAATGTTTGCAGTGGTTCGACTTTAGCTCTAGCTCTTGAACTCCTGATCTGGCTTGGGCTTAGGTTCAAGCTTAGAAGCTGGCTTTAGCCCTGTCTTCTGTTCGCATGTGGGATTTAGCTCTGACTAACCTATCTTTGTCACAAAAGAGTAGTAGAATCTGATTCATATGTTATGTTTTTAGCTTTTTGTAGCTTCAATTATCCAATTCTGCATGAGCCTTATCTATCTACTAATCTTGCTTGGGGAGGCCACATTGACACAAAACTAGTGCTGGAGTGTGCTAACCATGTCGAAAATGGTGCACAGAACATTATTGATACTCCCATGGATAATTTACAAACTCTTTCCAATTTATATCTTGATTTCTAAAACATCAAAGTTTGTCATGCTGACGTGGCCTCATGATGCTAGCAAACATTTGGCTCTGCAAGCATGGGTTTGGGTTTGAAATAGCTATAATGTCATTTTGGCCAGGTTGTATGAGTTGTGCATGTACGTTACACGGTCTTAATTGAAGGGTAAATCTCCTTCCTCTAGATAATCGTGTAAAACTAAACTCTTCAAAACAAGACTTAGCAATGTATAGTTCAAATCTAGTCGAAATGATTTTTGGCTTGATTCAAACCTAAACAGTAAATAATTTATTTATGGGCTTAGGAAAATTTTGTTTAAGCTTACTTTCAACTATGATCAGTTTGCTTTGGTTTAAAACAAGTAAATTAATCATTTAATTTGGCTATTTCATCTAACTAGATATACTTGCCATATTTCTTTGATTTTTTACGTAGTTACCTGTTATATATTGATGCTTAGTGCTTATTTAATAATTTACTAGAAAAACTAGTGTTTTAACAATGTACAACATACATATTGAATGTTGTAGAAGATATATATTGTAGAAAAAAAGGGAAAAAGGCATTGTACTTGTTAAGTAAACCCTACTATATTTGTAGGAAAAGGTAATAGCCTAGATTAAGACACAATAACTAGTGAGCCACAAACTTAGGTCCGCCATGCAATTACTTGGCATTAATCAATTAGACTAATCCTGTTTCCCAGCAGTCCTGCTCAATATAGGCCATAGGGAATCTTGTGTCAAGTACACAACTGAAATCTAAAACAAATAACAGATTGACTTAGCTCATACACTAGGAGTCAACTCCCCCATGAATATCTCAAACTCAACACCCCCACAAAAGAAGTAGTTAACCTATGAGCTTCTTGATCAAGTTGAAGGAGTATATTTGGAGCAATGTCAGCAGACATCATCTCGACTGATTATATCATGCGAGTCTGGAGAGCGATACTCCACCAGTAGGAAGAATCAAGAGAATGGTTTAGGTGCACATGTAAGCATCCATGTGCATAATTTGGATCGACACTAGTAAGCAATGTGATCGAATGATACATTTCTATCAACTGGTTAGCTGAGCATGATGTGCAGCTCAATGGAAATTAAATTTTGCAACTCGCCAATGAAACTCCGCCTATGTTTTCATTTTTTGTGTGTAAATGTAGCCGGTCCCAAGCCCGGGTAAAGGAGGATGGTTGGTGGTAGGTTGACAGCCAGCCTATAAAAACTTTGTCACTCTTTCTATGACATGGATATTACAACAGAGGAGTGCAACTGGAGTTTTATGCGATCAGAAGATCCCTCTCAGGTTAAAAAGTAAGTTTTATAGAACAGCTATACGACCAGCCATGCTCTATGGGAGTGAATGTTGGGCGGTGAAGAAACAAGGTCTCAACAAGATGAACGTGACTGAAATGCGTATGCTGAGATGGATGTGTGGGAAGACAAGAAAAGATCGTTTGAGAAATGACTATATCAGGAATAAAGTGGGGGTGGCGAGCATTGAGGACAAGTTGCGTGAGGGCCGACGCAGATGGTACGGACATGTGCAACGCAGACCTACTAGTGCGCCTATACGAAGCAATGCTATTGAGCCAAACACTATAAATAAAAGAAGAGGAAGGCCTAAATTAACATGGGATGAGCTTATAAAGAGAGATTTTGAATCTCTACATCTCAATCAGAATATGGCCCATGATAGAGCTGAATGGAAACGAAGGATCCATGTAGCCGACCCCAACATAGTTGGGATTGAGGCTTAGATGATGATGATGATGATGATGAACTCGCCAATGCAATACGAACAATGTATAAACTCATTGGATATATAGTAAACCCAGTTAAGATTTTATTCCAAAAATTTCTTTGTTATCCTATCATTTCTCAGCCATCATTCACTTGTTTCACTCTCCCACTATGTCTTACTCTCCCACCAACTATAGACCAGCTATAGATTTTAAGTATTGCATGACAAAACAATGCATGAAATGAGGGAGAAGGTGGAGGGAGGGGAAGAAACATAGTAGAAATGCACGTAAGGACATGCAAATAATCAAGGAGAGCATCAAATAGCAAGGGTTGGGACATGAATTGTCGATCCTTGTCTTCGATTGTTTCTTATGAATAGGGGGGGGGTAACAAATTAAACCTCATCGTTATGTTGTTAATCCTAATCTTTTGAAGTGACAAAAAACTTATTAGGCTTGAATGGAGAAAAAACAAAGTAGTGGGCTGGATGAACTAGGGTCGATAGTCGATAATTAGATAGACAGCGATAACAAAAAATTAGTTGGAGAAGCTAGGAGTTGGGAAGGTATGGAGCAAGACGAGTTAGAAGGCAATGACCTTGTTCATGACCATGGGGAAGAACACAATGGAGTAGGTGGAGGGAGGGGAAGAAACAGAGTAGAAATGTATGTAAGGACATGCAAATAATTGAGGAAAGCATCAAATAGTGAGGGTTGGGAGATGAGTTGTCGATCCTTGTCTTCGAGTGTTTCTTATGAATAAGGGGGGATAACAAATTAAACCTCATCGTTACGTTGTTAATCCTAATCTTTTGAAGTGACAAAAAACTTGTAAGGCTTGAATGGAGGAAAAACAAAGTAGTGGGATGGATGAACTAGGGCCGATAGTCGATAATTAGATAGACATCGATAACAAAAAATTAGTTGGAGAAGCTAGGAGTTGGGAAGGTATGGAGCAAGACAAGTTAGAAGGCAATGACCTTGTTCATGACCGTTGGGAAGAACACAGTGGCCTTGTAGGATGGCGTGAGGGGAGTAAAGGAGGCAACACTAAGATTGGTGGCATAGTGGTATGGAAGCCACGTGCATTAGGTTGGGTAAATTGGTTTGATGGTGGAAACGCAATGGGAAATAACACACTAGGGCTTGGAGTGGAACCATGCCCAGTTTGTGGCAGTCTCTTCCCCCCTCTACTACTCTGATGTGGAAGTCAAACAACGTAGAACAATGTTATGCTTGGCGATGTGTTGGCAACTCGAGTTACTAGGATATGCCCTTATGCATGCTGCTATTGCTTTGAGAGGCTATGTTGTAGAGGCAAGGTACACTGTGATTGGTGGCAATTGAAGGCCTACACAAAACTTCCCTTACACTGATAGATTCTGGGGCTAGGGAGCAAATGGTGAGCTTTTGGCAACCAAGGGTAGACAAAAAATGACAAATAATGGGATGAAACTTGTTAGGATAAGGAGCATTTGGTGAGCAACACTTTTTGGTTGGGATATTGATATGGAGTGGTAAGCAATGATAGTGGTGCCTAACGAAAATTATATATAGGGGTGGCCGCTTATTGAAAATTTCCCTTTTTGGTGTTAGAATTTGGTTTATGCTCTTATGCAAACTAATGTAATTTTTTTTAAAAAACATTATGTTCATTAATCTTCATGTTGATCATACAATTATCTTTATAATTCTAAAGGTTCTTTTAGAATTGATAGTATCACGAAACTGGTTTTACCCTAGGTCCACGCTCCTAATGGCTACAAAGCCAAATGCGAGTGGACTTGGGCGTCCTTTCGTAGAATGACACAAATATTTCACACATGCAATATATATGTAAAAACAGTAACAACAATAGATTACAAGATACTAAACACGAAGATAAGAAATATGTACCCATTTCTAGATTCAAGTATACCCATTTGTATTGCATTTTAGAGCTTAGGGTCTTGAGTATAGCGGATCTTCATTTGAGAACTACAAATTCGATAAACAAAAATATATCCACATTGAGTACGCTATGAAAAATATGTAACTACAGTTTAAGAGTATTATCAAAGTTGCTTGGATAGGAACATCATATTGAACAAGAAGTAGAAACAAGACAAAAATACTTAACGGCATTCTTTTATACGAAACATGTTTTAGGTTTCTTTATCCATTATATCATCATAGGCCTTTGACCACTTCTCAAGGAAGGGTCCGTGAGGGGAATTTATGCTCCCTATTTCTACATGAGGGACCTCAAGACCTAAGTCAATGAGCTAACCCTGTTTCATTCGTGCCTTGTGCCCTTACCCGGAGAATTCAGATAGGTACACAAGGTTATATAACATATTTTATATGTTATGTTCAAGGTTTATCAACATACTATAGTCAACGTCATCATATGTCAAGATCGTTATTAAATCTAGATTCAAGGTTGAGTATCAGTAGCATCATAGACTTAACCTATCAGGGACTTAGGTCAAGAAATCAAAATTGGTTGGAAGAGGTTACCTTCTCAAACTCTAAATAATCAATAAGATGAAAATTTAGGGAGTCATAATAGGAATGTTACGTAGGTTAGGGACATGCGTCAACTACTTTCCTAATCCAGCAGATTAGTCTAGTCATGAACCATCAAACATATCCGAATAGGGCAAGTATCAACTATCAAATCGTATTTCGCAAGATCATGAGTCAAACGTCAAGATCTTCAATAGGGCAACTATATTTCAACATTTTGTGAGTTCAAAGTCGTAATAGGATTCCCTTCCTTTCATGATCATGGTAAGGGCTTATTTTGGAAATCGAGAAGTCAAATTGAGAACCCAAGAGTATAATAGTGCAAGATTGAGATATATGTCTATCATATTATTCAAATTGAGCCTACAAAGAGGAATAATGGTCAATAGGGAATTTCCTCCTGTAACAAGTCTTCACATCATGATCTAGGGTTCTAAAGACATAGTCATATCATAGTATGTGACGTAATACATATCAATAGGGTGAGTTTTGCTTAGTTATGCTTGAGGTTTGATTAAAATAGGGACAACTTAGGTATGATCAATATGGACCTCATCAAACTTGAGGTATAGAACATATATTCCACCTCATTTTACCATTCAAGGATTTACCTCAAACATAAAAGGCACTTAGATCTGATTTGGTAATATTGAGTTTTCATAAACATTGCACATAAGTACAACACTTTCAAGAGTACTTTCATTCATCGAATAAGGTTTTTCATTTAAGATCAGATCATGGATTATCATATTAATCATCTCCCATCATTTCAAATGAGTTTTAGTTTCCCCATGCATAAGCTACCCATAATCGAGAAATCATGTGATTAATAGTCGTGAGGGAAGAATCACATGAGGAGATGAGAAGACTAACTAATCATCTACTTGGGTGGCTTAGGTTGTCCTTAAAGAAGAGATGAGATGCCTTGAACGGATTTTAGTCCTCCTGGTTTCTTAAGATGTGTTATGCCTTGAACACATATAGAGGTCTATGTGTTTCGCTCTGATACCATTTGCCACAGAACTGTTCATTACCCTAGGTCCACACTCCTAATGGCTACAAAGCGAAAGGCGAGTGGACTTGAGCGTCCATCCATAGAATGACACAAATATTTCACACATGCAACGTATATGTAAAAGCAGTAATAACAAGAGATAACACGATACTAAACATAGAGATAAGAGATATGTACCCATTTCTAGATTCATGTATACCCATTTGTACTGCATTTCAGAGCTTAGGGTCTTGAGTGCAACAGATCTTCATTTGGGAACTACAAATTTGATAAACAAAATATATAAATGCGAGTGCATTGAGTACGCTATGAAAAACATGTAACCACAGTTTAAGAGTAATATCAAAGTTGCTTGAATAGGAACATCATATTGAACAAGAAGTAGAAACAAGACAAGAAAACTTAACGACATTTTTTATACAAAACATATTTTAGGTTTCTTTATCCATTATATCATCATAGGCCTTTGACCACTTCTCAAGGAAGGGTCCGTGAGGGGAATTTATGCTCTATATTTCTACATGAGGGACCTCAAGACCAAAGTCAATGAGCTAATCCTGTTTCGTTTGTGCCTAGTGCCCTTACCCCTAAAATTCAGGCAGGTACACAAGGTTATATAACGGATTTCTATATGTTATGTTTAAGGTTTATCAACATACTATAGTCAACATGAAAGTAGTATTTGTAGGGAACAATAGCTCAAACAAGTAATTATCTATCCAAGCATTCATACGACCATACATACAAATAAGCCCATATCATAGTAGGGTCAAGAGATTAAGCGTACCTTGCGAGTAGAGTACAATATATGATCCATTAGTAGATTCGAGAGTAGGTCCAATCCCGAGGGGACCTAACACATAAAGGACATGATATGGAGTCTTCGATCAGTAGGATTTTGATAATCTAAACATCATTTGACTCATGTGGATGTTTCCCCTAATCCTAGGTTTCAAAAAGTTCAACATAGTTTCAAATTTCCCAACATGCATGTCATTAATCAACATAGTTAAGGATCACCATTTAGCATTAGGTCTAGGTGAACCATCTACATTTAAGAGTGATACTAGCTAAGGATAAGGTCTGATTTGACTATTGAGGAAGCATGGGGTTTAGATTACCTCGTGGTCTATTCATGCAAGATTGTAGTTAGCCATATTAGATTCATTTCATGCAAAAGGGTCTTAATTCCAAGTCATAGAAACATTAAGTAGATCAACATAGTTCCGAGTACTACAAGCATAATCGATTTACTGATTTGAAGTCATTAAGATAACATAGCTAACATTAGAGTGTGATCTAGCAATGTTAGAGCCCAACAATCAACACATACACCTAGAACATGTTTGGGGTCATACACATGTCACATGTAGTCAAAAGAATGCATCAGTGTATTACATAGCATTTGGTGTCATGAACCATATTAGGACTGATGTAGGAGTGAACATAGAGATATGAATAATAAGGATCTACTTTAGCACAAGAATAAAGATCCAAACACATAAGTCCAAAGACATTACATCTAGGGCATATCAAGGTACTCAAGTAGGTCTTTAAGTCATATGAGTTATTAAAGGCAAACATAGTAAAAGACCTTAGTCAAACTTAGCACATAGCATTAACAATGTTACTAATTTCAAAGTAGGATAGTCATTTGATGATCAAAAGAAATCAAAGGTCCAACATTAGACAAGGGGCATCATGTACATGCATAAAAGAGCCTTTTAGGTCAAAAGTGTGAGTGGACATCAAAAGTGGTCTACTCCGTGATTCAAAGCAAAAGATGGTTAAAGGTTACTCTTATAAAGATCAAGAGTGATATAAATAATAAGCAACAATACTAGATGGGAGCAAGATACATCATTAATTATTCAAATAACATTTAAAAAACATGCTTTTTAGGATATCATGAGAAAATGAAGAACCAGATTTTGAAACTAGTGTCATTGGATAGACTGATTCCTATTTTAAAGCGGAGAATTTCTATGCCGAGAAAATATAGAAGATTTCCTAGTTCCTTGGAGTGAAAGTGGGATTGCATGGATTTCTTCAGATGCAAGATACCTTAACTATCTTGTGATCGCAATATCATGACATATTCTGCAAGAATAATGTGACCACGAGATGAGTGGGAGGAGAATAAAGAATGATATGTAGCAAACCTTTTGAAGCCCAATTGTTCAAGAACAATGCGGTTTAAGCAATGTTGAATATAGGATAAACCATTATCCATCACTTTAGATATTTCAGCTCTTAGGATGTTATCCTCATCATTACTTAATATAGCATACACCATTCCTAAGAGTTTCATATCCTCATCATTGTAAGGTGGATAAGTTGTTACACATGTATAGAGTTGAATATATATAAGGATCTAGGCATCATCTTGTTACTATTCTATTACTGTGTTGTAAATTGGATATTATTGCATAAGTGTGTTTATTTATGTTTATAGATTGTGCTAGTAGAATTCCAAATCTTAATTCCTATATTTTGTCATTGAGATCCTTCATCGAAATCCCCAGAGAACAGGACATGTTCCCCACCTCCCACAAGATGGACACCCCACCCCCACATACCCATTATAAAATTTTATTACATAAAAAGATGCATTTAGGTGTAGAGATTACACCTGTAAAATTTCATGATTTAATTCGTTCATTTTGGCGTCGAAACGACCGAGATTGCATCTGTCGATATTTTCGTCGTATACCCCGGTAAATTCCTATTTCCAAGTTGTCTAAACGGCATTGGTATACTTCCTCTGGTAGACAACTATTGAAAATGCATTTTTATATCTAGTTGTAACATAGGCTAATCTAGATATGTAGCTAAGGAGATCAAAATACATGCATAACGATCTTGATGACCGGAGAGAATGTCACAAAGTAGTCAACAACAAAAGTCTTAGTAAATCCTTTGTAACAAATTGTGCTTTGAGCCCGTCTATAAAGCCGACAGAATGATGTTTCACAACAAGCACCCACCAACAACCAACAATGTTCTTGCCAATAGGTGGATCTACAAGATTCCAAGTGCATTCTCTAACAACCACTGTGAGAAAGTTAAAAAGAGTATTGAAGGCATTTTGTCTTGTATATGTTGATGATATTATATTCTGAAACTGATGTAGTGTTAGTGACATCCAAACCACTAAACAATACTTTTGCAAACATTTTATCACCAAGGATTTGTCGAGGCTAAGATATTTGCTGGGAATTGAGGTAGCTCTTATGATGTTAGTCTATCCCAGAATGAATATTGTCTAGATATTTCAAGTGATATGTGCATGTTGGGAGCAAAAACTACACATACTCCCTAGATGCTAATATTCTATTCAACGATGACTGATCACCTGCCTATTTAATAATCAATGGTATCGAAGAGAAGTAGGAAAACTTATCTATCTGACGGTCACTCAAACTGACATTGTTGTAGTTTCTGGCATGATGAACTCTTTATAAACCTCAACAATGTCATTGGTATGTTATCCTGGAAAAAGACTATGTTGTCATAAACATGGGCATTGCAACACTGCTAGTTATTCTAATTCTTATTATGTAGGGAGTCGAGTCGATTAAAAATCGACTTCAGGTTTTTGTACATTTTTTGAAGGTAATTTGGTTACTTGACGGAGTAAGAAGCAAACTATTATCACCAATTTATTGTTGAAATTGAACATTGGCTGATGGCTCAGACTATGTGTGAGATGATATCAGTTAAAACCTCTCTATGAACTTTGCCTTACCCCAAAGCCAATGCAAATGATTTGTGATAATGTTGATGCTTTATTATTGTCAACAACCCTTTGAAAAAACCAAACACATTGAAGTTGATTGCCAATTTGTCAGAATAAGTATCCTATTAAGACCATGTATGCTCCCTTCACTAGATTTAAAGAACAAGTTGCTACACTCTTCACTAAACCTATGGGAAAGAAGACATTACCGCATTTGTTGGTATGGTGAGTAGATATCTTAACAAACCTCGATAAAGTCTGTTGTATGTCATATTCTTTGTTACCTCTAAGGTTTCCTGGAAAGGGACTATGATATCATAAACATGGACACTCCAATGGTATTGGTCTTTGCGACTCTGATTATGGAGGTAGTTGAGTCGCAAGTTGTCGTCACCCAATCTAGTGTTGGAGCTGAATATCAAGTGATGGCTCACACTGCGTGTGAGACAATGTGGGTTAAAACCTTTCTTTATGAACTTGGCCTTATCCCCTCTATGTTATTGGCAATGTTTTGTGATGATGTTGCTTCTATATTTACCGCTAACCACTTCCTTTCATGAAAGAACCAAACACAATGAAGTTGATTGTCATTTTGTTAGAGAAACAGTCCAATCAAAGACCTTTGTAATCCCTTTAGTAGATCTGGAGAACAAGTTGTTGATTTCTTTACTAAATCTTTGGAAAGAAGATCTTTAGTATTCTGTCTGACAAGGTGGACATGATTGACACCAATGCTCCAACTTGAGGTAGAGTGTTAAGAGTAGTTTTATTATATGGAGTATTATTGGCAAGAAAGTTAATATCTCTTTGTCTCCTATCAGACCAGCTAGACCTGTCAAACGGGTGGGAAAGTAGCACACCCAAACCCGACCCAACGGGTTGCAGGTCGCCCGCGGGTGCCCATATAATATGTGCATAGTGAAAAGATATTGCTTGTTTCTGCACTACGACAAAGAGTAGAATGATTCATTAATAATTTTCAGTATAAACATAACAAAATGAGGGCATGCTTCCACTACTTTTTGTGTCCAACACAATGTAATATCTATTATGATGTTTTGAAATAAAATGTAAGAGAGAAAATGAAAAATAACCATTTCTGCAATGTACAATAAAAAAACTAAATGATATAGATGTTACAAATAGCATATCATATTACCATAACGACACTATATTTTGTCATCTTATGCTAAAAGTTCTTGATGTTTCATGTTCTTATGATTGTCCAATACATAAAGTGAACAGAAAGAGAATATAATTGTTATAATTGAATATAAAACATGCATTATACTATATATTCATTAGCATAAAAATAATATAGAAGTTAACGGATTTGTTTCCACTAGTGTAAACAATTAACAAAGGATATCAATAAAGAAAGTTAGACTTTAACTCTGTATATTGTATACATTACACGTCATTAATTTAGTTGATTGATAAATGTACAGATGTTGCATGTCTTGAGAGTCATATAGATAATATATTTATATTAATATATTATTTAGTTTAATGGGCACCCGCGGATGCCCGTGGATCACCCGTGAAACCCACTAAATAAACGGGTGGGTATGGGTTTGGGTGATTTCTAGCGGGTGGCAAATTTCACCACCCAAACCCAACTTAAACGGGTCGACCCGTGGGCGCTCGCGGATTTTGACCCAGTTTGACAGGTCTAAGACCAGCCATTAAACATTAAGAGTACAACCATACAGTTTCCAATGTTTCTATGTTTTTGCTCGAATCCCTTACTCTGTGCACATTCCCTCTCCAGGACAGGCAACCTAATTTGGTGTTAATAAAACCTTCTATCATATTGTCCAACAACTAGTAGCATAACTTTAAAAGATGTGCAATTAACAACATTAAAAGGTATAACTGCATCATGGAATCATGCGGCTATGCTATCATAAACCAACCTCCTTTTTGTAGGAAAAATGAATAATTTTTGTAACTTGCCATATGATTTCCTTTGGGCGGGGCTCGAACACACAAAAGAATCAAGCTAACCCTTTAGAGCATTTTTCCATTAGAAGCCAAAGCCTGAACTACAAGTGGGATTTGTCGGTAATATTGTAGCTTTGTTACGACACGGGGAATAAAAGGATTGTCATCATCACCATCTAAGTTAAGGACATTGTCACTTCAATTAAATTCCGTGTCGACTTTGTGATTCCTAGTCGGCTCTCTTGACTCCTTCAACTCATCACGAATGGATTTAGTAGCCCTTGAACATTTGTAGTATCAGGGAACCCACCGAAATTGTATTGCTTCAATTTGTTAATTCTCTTGTTGGTCGTTGCTTACGTGGCCACATAATGCACACTGAAGTTTTTTCTGGTCAGATGGATGAGGCCAAAATTCACACTTCTTCCTAGATTTTTCGATTTTGCCTTTTGTATATTATCAACCAACAACGATGTTTTAAGCATAGAATAAGACTTCGACTGAGTCGACTTCGACATGTGTGGAAGTGAAAGTTTGTAGAAACATCGAGGAAACTCCGAGGATTTTGACAACCAAACTTAGACACATCTTTGACAAAAATAAAGCTAAAAATAGTGATTTTTGTGATGAAAATTGATGGATTTTATCAAATCTAGTAGCTTAAAAAAATACATGTTTATATATAGCCATCCATACATGTTTACATACATAGAAAAATATAGTTACATGCAAATGTACAAGACGTCGTCTTAGTGTCAACTTTGACATGGATGGAAGTGGAAGTTTGTGGAAAATGTAAGGAAACTTTGAGGAAGTTGTAGACTAACACTTCGACACAAAATAAGCTAAAAGATAGTGAGATTGTGAGGGAATTTGGCATAAAACATCAAATTTTGTTAAACACATACTCCATCTATAATCTTCTGTATGGAATGTTTAGTACTTAAATCTATTCTATATATGTGGTGTTCCGCATCTATACAAATCCCAATTGGATCATATTCTAGAAGTAAAAAATATGAGTTTATTTCCAAATACTTTGATTTGTAAAAGGGGGGAAAAGTATGAGAGGTGAAATGGTATTAGGTCTACACCAAATTTTGCAAAACTTGTGGAAATCTAGTAAAGGAATAAACTTATGATTCCTCTCTAGTTAGAAACTGAGGAAATGGTCATCTCAATGTCAAAAATGGTTTCCTACAAGTTTCTTTATGCCTTCACTATGCGTGCAACAATAATAACTACAAAAATCATCAAGAGGATGGGAGGTTTTGAGCTAATTGGGTCGGTTTCATCATCAGCTAGGTTGAATTCATAAACACATGTCGACAAGTAGGCAACCAACGGGGCATGGAAGTTTACCATGTTTCGTCATCGACAAGCATAAACATAAGTAACATCGAGGATATATCGCCAGATATCGAAGATGTTTAGTACCATGGTTTTAAGGCGCAGGAGCCGAAATGAAGTGTTTTTGTCTCGATGAGGCAAGGCAAAAGCCTCACTGCGTAAGCCTTGAGATATGTACAATGTATTCGTAGATAAATAAATTTATACATATATGTACATATTTATATATACATGTGTGTGATATGTATTACATATGTATATATATGTCTGTCTCATCATCATCTAAGCCTCAATCCCAACAATGTATGTGCATATTTATGTAGAACGGACATCATCATATATATGTCTGTCTATAATCTAAATATGTTGTATCATAAGTAAAACTAAACAAATTTACATAATTGAACAAGGATAAATAGTGGATTGAGACAAAGTTAATAACAGACCAATAACATAATGACATAAAAGTTGTAATGAATAATGAGAGATCAATGCTTTGCACTATTATCCAAATTTGTAATTTGACAAAATTAGTAGAAGCATAGTTTAGAATTGGTAGGAAAGGTTGTTGTGTTTTTGATGTATTTCAAAAACAAAGGCAATGCTTTAGTCCCATATTGGGGGATTCTGATACTTTCCTCGTCCTTATATGTGAGTTATTGCCCATAGGATAATTGAGGAAAACAAATGGATAAGGACTTCGCACGCGCATGGTGGGGCAACCCAACTGGATTTGGGTCGTAATACACATCCAAGTTGAAGATCAAAATCTTCAATCAGGATTTTAAAATCCAAAGGACTTATTTAGGCTTTTCCAAATTTCAGATGCAATTTTACTAGAAATAAGAAATAACTTCTCTTCAATCAGGATTTTGATACTTTAGGGGATTGTGTAGGCACGGTCTCGCACGCAGGGGGGTGCAAATCCGGCCTCCCGAGCCTCCTTGTGTGGGCGCGGTCCTGGGTTGGTTTTGCTCCTTGGTTTACTGAACCATTTTTTGTCTCTTTCGAAACGAGGCTTTTGTTTCGTTATTTAACAACGTCATCTCCATCCTTCAAAATAGAAGCAAAAACTCTCTGATTTTAGGCTTTCTCTCTGTCACTTTCCTGCTCACTGGATAAACGATCTATTCCGTTCCCTCGCGGGTAAGCGATTGTGTGTGCACTAACCACAACCCACGAGATTAGGGCGCGACGGAGGGATTTACACACAAGCCAAACCACTCATAACTTTAATCATTTTAAAGACATTAAAATGATAACCTGATTTATGCTGTAAACTAAAGCTAAACAAACTGCGGAAGCATTCTTATTAAACTGACTAGAAATATAAACAAAGTCTACAACATATTACATTGCTCAACATAAAGTAAAGCATAACAGTTAATTTACATCTTTATACACATTCCACATACACATTCTCTCTCACCCACACCATGTTCCAAGGATCGAGGGGAAAGGACTAAGAGACCTCTAACGAAACTAACTACATATAC
This sequence comes from Alisma plantago-aquatica, assembly GCA_963693085.1. NCBI lineage: Eukaryota > Viridiplantae > Streptophyta > Magnoliopsida > Alismatales > Alismataceae > Alisma > Alisma plantago-aquatica. Next base: position 1,625,536,364 of record OY856409.1, on the reverse strand, counting down.
CTTCTACAGACTAAGCGTTAGGATGAAAAGATCCTTCAGATTCCTGTTGCTGTTGTTGACCTGAAAATGTTTGAGTAGAGGGATGAGCCTACTCGCTCAGTGAATAGCATTTCATTTAGCTATCACTAAGCAACTCATCAGATATATAAAATTGAAATAAAACATAAGTGCAGTACTAAGCAGGGCAGTTCTAATGACATAGCAGAATTTACAGATAATAATCACATTTCTATGCGATGACAGATATTTTAAACAAATAAACAGTTATAGAGAATTGGCACAGAAGTTCAAATCTCTTAACATATTAAATTTACTGTGATCCTATATGATTACATATATATATATTTATTATTATTATTATGCCCTAATCATATGCAGTGTACTCTGCATACAAAGATCTGTAGCGAACTACGATCTCACCGTACAAGACTTAGCGACACACTCGGGAAATGCTAAGTCTGACTTTCTATCCTGGTCTGCTACAGGACCCACAGGCTCTCCGGCCTGACTCACAGGCTCTCCGGCCTCCTCTGCACTCACCATGAGTGCTCTGGACTCCTCCTCTAACCTGAGCACACAGGCGCAGGGAGTCAACACTGGGTTACCACCAGAATTACTCAACCGGTTGATGTTGGATAACCCTTTACTTTATTTATTATTTTTCCCCAGTGCCACCGAAATTACTCAATCGGTTGGTGTTGGACACTGTCTATCAATCCCTCGTGCCACCAGAATTACTCAACCGGTTGATGTTGGATACGAGTTTCACCCCTAAGGTGCAGACCTCTCAAAGGGGTTCTACGGTGTTAGGGCACCTAAGTCTATTAACTGATTAACATATAAACACTTAATCAGGGATATCACATTTCATACTTATTTCACATTCTGAACATCACTTGAAAACACATATATATCATGCCATTTTTTAACATGACTCAGTATCAACTTATCCAATTTCGATGCTAAACATCCATTTTATGCTCAACGTATACATTGCAACTGTAATACAGGAAATTCCATCATTTTCATCAATCATATTACGTATTTCAAGTTCCAATGAATCTATCATACTCTATTGTATGTGCTACACTGTTTAGGAGTTATACCAACTGATACTGAAGCAATTAAGCACTTAAATTGAGTTAAATAATGATTTCTGAATGAACTGCCACTCACATCTCAGAACTCGACCGATTGGTCGGAAACTCGACCGATTACTGCACAACTCGACCGATCAACTTGCAACTCGACCGATCAACTTGCTGTTCGATTCCTGCTAAGAAAACTCGACCGAAACACACACAACTCGACCGAACAGCGCACAGACTGAAAACCTAAACAGACCTGCTGATGTCTATTTCACTCGAATCGGCGGGCAAAACCACAGATTTGCGCTGCAAATCACCTGCAACTGATGCACACACCCACGAACTAGCTGTAGGGAAGGAGGAGGACGAACTAGGGCTGCTCTTCGCGCCCTTTCCCTCTCCTGGCCGCCGCTGCTGCTAGCGCAGCTCCTGCTGCTAGCGTAGCTCCGGCTACTGCTGGATCAGTTGGAGAAGAAGAAAGGTGAAGAGAAGATGGAGGGGCCGCAGCTGTTGGCCAGAACCGAGCTAGGGCTCTGAATCGCCCTTCTCTCCCAGGTCTCTCTTTCCCTCTCACGCGAAGAAGAGAAGAAACGCTCTGCGTTTCTCTCGTTTCTGAAAAGTGAAACGAGTAAAGGGGAAAGAAAGGATAAGAAGGAAAAACCTGGGACCAAAATGTAAAGTCCGAGAACTTTCGAAAACTACAAACAGGTCCCTGCATGCCCAAAAACTTTCAACTTTTGACTCGAAAGTCGGTTTCAGATGATTTCTCTGGCAACGCCTCAAGCGCAAGATCTTACACGTTTTAAGGGCTAGGATTCACACTACGCACATATCATATATGTTTTAAACGTTATTAACAAAAGCAAGCTTATAACTTAGCAAAGCAGCTAAAACACATGCTTAACAACATACTTACAGGGTAAGCTCAACACGGGTCGTAACAATCTCCCTCCCTTATAAGAATTTCGTCCCGAAATTCCTAAAAGAGAAAAGGAAAGTTGCTACGCATCTCAGATTCAAGCTCCCACGTAGCTTCTTCAAGGTTATGATTCCTCCACAGAACCTTCACCAACGGTATCTCACGGTTCTTAAGCTTCTTGATTCGGTGATCAACTATCTGCACTGGTCCTTCCACGTAGGACACATCTGTCTTAAGCTGCGCCGGTACTGGATCTAAAATCTTTTCTGTACCGGGATGACACTTCTTCAACATAGACACATGAAATACATCATGAAGATTTGCCAACTCAGACGGCAAATCCAACCTGTAGGCTACAGGTCCAATCCTCTCAACAATAGGATATGGGCCCATATACCTAGGGATCAACTTACCTCTCTTTCTAAACCTTAGCACTCCCTTCCACGGTGAAACCTTTAGATAAACCTCGTCACTAACCTCAAACTCAAGAGGTCGACGTCGTCTCTCTGCATAAATTTTCTGTCTGTCCTGAGCAGCTTTCAACTGCTCCCTGATCACAGATATCTTCTCTGTAGTTATATCGACTATCTCAGGTCCAAGAATTTCTTTCTCGCCAACCTCGTACCAACAAACTGGTGATCTACACTTCCTGCCATATAGAGCTTCATATGGGGCCATTCCAAGACTAGAATGGTAGCTGTTGTTATATGCAAACTCCATCAGGCTAAAGTGTTCTTCCCAGTTACCTCTGAACTGCAGAACGCATGCTCTCAGCATGTCTTCAAGAGTTTGAATGGTCCTCTCAGATTGACCATCTGTCTGCGGGTGAAAAGCTGTACTGAACCTCAGCCTTGTGCCCAACGCACGATGTAACTGATCCCAAAACCTGGATGTGAACTTAGGGTCTCTGTCAGAAATAATGGAAACTGGAATACCGTGCAATCTGATTACCTCGTCCACATATATCTTGGCCAGCTTCGGAACATCAAAGGTTTACTTGACAGGAAGAAAGTGAGCAGACTTAGTTAGTCTATCCACAATCACCCATATCGAGTCCGAACCTCTAGGCGTCCTGGGTAACCCTACCACAAAATCCATCGTGATGTGTTCCCATTTCCATTCAGGTATAGGAAGCGACTGCAAGGTACCAGCAGTTTCTGATGCTCAGCTTTAACCTGCTGACACACTCCACATCTAGCCACGTACTCAGCCACATCTCTTTTCATGCCAGACCACCAGTAGAGCTCCTTGAGATTCCTATACATTTTTGTGTTACCTGGATGCATAGCATACATAGAAGCATGCGCTTCTTCAAGAATTTGCTCTTTCAGCTCACTGTTCCCAGGTACACACAACCTGTAATGAAGATACAACACACCATCGTCAGAAAACCTGAATTCTGACCTTTTACCTTCCGACATATCCTGCATAACCTGCCACAACTCTTCGTCATTCTGTTGCAACTCCTTAATCTGATCATAGAAAGTAGGTTTGACCTGCATCTGAGCAATCAACCCACTCTGTCTAGACACATCCAAGTCTAAGTTCAACTTCCGCATATTTACAAGCAAGTCTCTCTTAAAACATGCCATAGAAAATGCATCAGCTGTTGAACTTGACTTCCTACTCAAGGCATCTGTCACAACATTCGCTTTACCAGGATGGTAATCGATTGTCACCTCATAATCTTTAATCAGCTCAAGCCATCTGCGCTGTCTCAGATTCAAATCCTTCTGAGTGAAGATATACTTCAGGCTCTTATGGTCCGTAAACACCTGACATGTCTCACCATACAGGTAGTGACGCCATGTCTTAAGAGCATGAACTATAGCAGCTAACTCCAGATCATGTATAGGAATCTCAAGGAGTTGTACTGGTGGTCTGGCATGAAGAGAGATGTGGCTGAGTACGTGGCTAGATGTGGAGTGTGTCAGCAGGTTAAAGCTGAGCATCAGAAACCTGCTGGTACCTTGCAGTCGCTTCCTATACCTGAATGGAAATGGGAACACATCACGATGGATTTTGTGGTAGGGTTACCCAGGACGCCTAGAGGTTCGGACTCGATATGGGTGATTGTGGATAGACTAACTAAGTCTGCTCACTTTCTTCCTGTCAAGTCAACCTTTGATGTTCCGAAGCTGGCCAAGATATATGTGGACGAGGTAATCAGATTGCACGGTATTCCAGTTTCCATTATTTCTGACAGAGACCCTAAGTTCACATCCAGGTTTTGGGATCAGTTACATCGTGCGTTGGGCACAAGGCTGAGGTTCAGTACAACTTTTCACCCGCAGACAGATGGTCAATCTTAGAGGACCATTCAGACTCTTGAAGACATGCTGAGAGCATGCGTTCTGCAGTTCAGAGGTAACTGGGAAGAACACTTTAGCCTGATGGAGTTTGCATATAACAACAGCTACCATTCTAGTCTTGGAATGACCCCATATGAAGCTCTATATGGCAGGAAGTGTAGATCACCAGTTTGTTGGTACGAGGTTGGCGAGAAAGAAATTCTTGGACCTGAGATAGTCGATATAACTACAGAGAAGATATCTGTGATCAGGGAGCAGTTGAAAGCTGCTCAGGACAGACAGAAAATTTATGCAGAGAGACGACGTCGACCTCTTGAGTTTGAGGTTGGTGACGAGGTTTATCTAAAGGTTTCACCGTGGAAGGGAGTGCTAAGGTTTAGAAAGAGAGGTAAGTTGACCCCTAGGTATATGGGCCCATATCCTATTGTTGAGAGGATTGGACCTGTAGCCTACAGGTAGGATTTGCCGTCTGAGTTGGCAAATCTTCATGATGTGTTTCATGTGTCTATGCTGAAGAAGTGTCATCCCGGTACAGAAAAGATTTTAGATCCAGTACCGGCGCAGCTTAAGACAGATGTGTCCTACGTGGAAGGACCAGTGCAGATAGTTGATCACCGAATCAAGAAGCTTAAGAACCGTGAGATACCGTTGGTGAAGGTTCTGTGGAGGAATCATAACCTTGAAGAAGCTACGTGGGAGCTTGAATCTGAGATGCGTAGCAACTTTTCTTTTCTCTTTTAGGAATTTCGGGATGAAATTCTTATAAGGGAGGGAGATTGTTACGACCCGTGTTGAGCTTACCCTGTAAGTATGCTGTTAAGCATGTGTTTTAGCTGCTTTGCTAAGTTATAAGCTTGCTTTTGTTAATAACGTTTAAAACATATATGATATGTGCGTAGTGTGAATCCTAGCCCTTAAAACGTGTAAGATCTTGCGCTTGAGGCGTTGCCAGAGAAATCATCTGAAACCGACTTTCGAGTCAAAAGTTGAAAGTTTTTGGGCATGCAGGGACCTGTTTGTAGTTTTTGAAAGTTCTCGGACTTTACATTTTGGTCCCTAGGTTTTTCCTTCTTATCCTTTTTTTCCCCTTTACTCGTTTCACTTTTCAGAAACGAGAGAAACGCAGAGCGTTTCTTCTCTTCTTCGCGTGAGAGGGAAAGAGAGACCTGGGAGAGAAGGGCGATTCAGAGCCCTAGCTCGGTTCCGGCCAACAGCTGCGGCCCCTCCATCTTCTCTTCACCTTTCTTCTTCGCCAACTGATCCAGCAGTAGCCGGAGCTACGCTAGCAGCAGCGGCGGCCAGGAGAGGGAAAGGGCGCGAAGAGCAGCCCTAGTTCGTCCTCCTCCTTCCCTACAGCTAGTTTGTGGGTGTGTGCATCAGTTGCAGGTGATTTGCAGCGCAAATCTGTGGTTTTGCCCGCCGATTCGAGTGAAATCGACATCAGCAGGTCTGTTTAGGTTTTCAGTCTGTGCGCTGTTCGGTTGAGTTGTGTGTGTTTCGGTCGAGTTTTCTTAGCAGGAATCGAACAACAAGTTGATCGGTCGAGTTGCAAGTTGATCGGTCGAGTTGTGCAGTAATCGGTCGAGTTTCCGACCAATCGGTCGAGTTCTGAGATGTGAGTGGCAGTTCATTCAGAAATCATTATTTAACTCAATTTAAGTGCTTAATTGCTTCAGTATCAGTTGGTATAACTCCTAAACAGTGTAGCACATACAATAGAGTATGATAGATTCATTGGAACTTGAAATACGTAATATGATTGATGAAAATGATGGAATTTCCTGTATTACAGTTGCAATGTATACGTTGAGCATAAAATGGATGTTTAGCATCGAAATTGGATAAGTTGATACTGAGTCATGTTAAAAAATGACATGATATATATGTGTTTTCAAGTGATGTTCAGAATGTGAAATAAGTATGAAATGTGATATCCCTGATTAAGTGTTTATATGTTAATCAGTTAATAGACTTAGGTGCCCTAACACCGTAGAACCCCTTTGAGAGGTCTGCACCTTAGGGGTGAAACTCGTGTCCAACATCAACCGGTTGAGTAATTCTGGTGGCACGAGGGATTGATAGACAGTGTCCAACACCAACCGATTGAGTTATTTCGGTGGCACTGGGGAAAAATAATAAATAAAGTAAAGGGTTATCCAACATCAACCGGTTGAGTAATTCTGGTGGTAACCCAGTGTTGACTCCCTGCGCCTGTGTGCTCAGGTTAGAGGAGGAGTCCAGAGCACTCATGGTGAGTGCAGAGGAGGCCGGAGAGCCTGTGAGTCAGGCCGGAGAGCCTGTGGGTCCTGTAGCAGACCAGGACGGAAAGTCAGACTTAGCATTTCCCGAGTGTGTCGCTAAGTCTTGTACGGTGAGATCGTAGTTCGCTACAGATCTTTGTATGCAGAGTACACTGCATATGATTAGGGCATAATAATAATAATAAATATATATATATGTAATCATATAGGATCACAGTAAATTTAATATGTTAAGAGATTTGAACTTCTGTGCCAATTCTCTATAACTATTTATTTGTTTAAAATATCTGTCATCGCATAGAAATGTGATTATTATCTGTAAATTCTGCTATGTCATTAGAACTGCCCTGCTTAGTACTGCACTTATGTTTTATTTCAATTTTATATATCTGATGAGTTGTTTAGTGATAGCTAAATGAAATGCTATTCACTGAGCGAGTAGGCTCATCCCTCTACTCAAACATTTTCAGGTCAACAACAGCAACAGGAATCTGAAGGATCTTTTCATTCTAACGCTTAGTCTGTAGAAGGTATATGTAGTTAGTTTAGTTAGAGGTCTCTTAGTCCTTTCCCCTAGATCCTTGGAACATGGTGTGGGTGAGAGAGAATGTGTATGTGGAATGTGTATAAAGATGTAAATTAACTGTTATGCTTTACTTTATGTTGAGCAATGTAATATGCTGTAGACTTTGTTTATATTTCTAGTCAGTTTAATAAGAATGCTTCCGCAGTTTGTTTAGCTTTAGTTTACAGCATAAATCAGGTTATCATTTTAATGTCTTTAAAATGATTAAAGTTATGAGTGGTTTGGCTTGTGTGTAAATCCCTCCGTCGCGCCCTAATCTCGTGGGTTGTGGTTAGTGTGAGATCGGGGTGCGAGAGTAGCCGTCGTCGTTGTCTACTGCACTGACGCTCGCCGTCAAGAACCGTGGAAATACTCTTAAGGACAGTGCATTTTGCACGCCTCAGCGCCTCTGTCTGGTATACTCTTTCATTGTTTTATTGCTTCTTTGTGGTTTGTACCCCTTCTCGAAAAAAATCTTAGGAGTAATTCATATTCTGATGGGTACTAACATGGAAGGTTTCAAAACCCCCTCTACGCCTGTAACACCGTCAAATAATAATAATAATCAAATTGTCACTGTTTCTACTGTTTCACAAACACCATTGCCTGGTGTTACGCAAATTGAACAGTTTAATGGACACCATTATAGGCGTTGGCAAGAAACAATTCTTACTGCTTTGGAAGTTTCGAATGTAACATTTGCTTTATCTAAACCTAAATCTGAAAATGACTGTCGATTGGAAAAAGCAAATCGCAGCTGTCGACATGTTATTCTAAGTACGTTATTTAACCAACTGTTTGACGCATACTTTCCAATTAAAATTGCATCCGAAATTTGAAAAAGCCTAAATAAGAAATAACTAGATGGTGTAAAATCTGGATAAGAATTTCTTCAATCATGATTTTAATTGCTTTGACATCTATTAAGAAATTAATTATATATCAAATGGATTTTAAAACTTCTTTCTTGAATGGAGATTTAGATGAAAAAAATTTTATGGATCAACCAGAAGGTTATATTGTTCCAGGAAAGGAACATATGATATACAGACTAATCAAATCTTTCTATGGCTTGAAACAAGCACCTAAACAATGGCATGAGAAATTTGATAAAGTCATTGTATCATATGGATTCCATATAAATGAAGGAGACAAATGTATTTATTCAAAAATCGATAACCAGGGTTGTGTTATTATATGTCTTTATGTGGATGACATGCTTATATTTGCCACTAATATTGATATAATAATTAGTACAAAAAGTTTTTTGGCTTCTAATTTTGACATGAAAGATATGGGAGAAGCAGATGTAATTTTGGGAATTAAACTTCTTAAGAAGTGATGATTGCATCATGCTCTCTCAACAACATTATGTTGAGAAAATCCTCAAAAGATTTTTAATGTTTGATTGTAAGCTAGTTAGCACACCTTTTAATTTTAATTGCAATTTAAAAAAATATAAAAGTGTTACTATTCAACAAGTCAAATATGCACAGGTAATTGGAAGTCGAATGTATTTAACGAATTGTACTCGTCCAAATCTAGCACATAGTAACGAATTCGGGATTCGGCAACTTTTCGGTTGGCCGGAAAAAATCAGAATTCGAAAAAAAACGGAAAAAAGCGTGAAAAGATCGACATGTTTCGGTCAAAGTTCGGTCAACTATTCAGAAATAATCGAAAATAAGTCGGCTATATATATGTATATATATACCTATATATGCTTATACACACATATATAAATGTATATACACACACACACACACACATATATATATAATGTATATGTTTGTGTGTATGCATGTATATATACACATACATATCATATACCAATGTAATAAATAAGGTCACTAGGCATACAATCTTATTAAGTGAATAAAGTAGGAAAAGATTAAAGAATAATTGAATAATAACAATGGATTGTCGGGAGAGTGGGGGTTGGAGGTTAAGTGTATATAAGTTGTGTACACGGTTTGGTAAAAAAAAAGAACAAACAACTTAAAAGAGAAAAATCGTGAAAAAACGTGAAAAGTCATGAAGAATCGTGAAAAATCGTATAAATCGCGAATAAGCGAGAAAATTCGTGAAAAGTCGTGAAAAATCGGCGACCAACGTATTAAACGTGGTAAATATTCGAGAGCCTATAAAATCGCAAAAAATCGCCGATTTTTCGTAAAATTCGAAGACTTTTGTTACTATGATCTAGCATATGCAGTGGGGAGATTAAGTAGATATACTCAAAGTTCTAACAAGGATCAATGTGATGCTCTACATAGGATTTTAAGATACCTAAAAGGCACAATTAATCATGGATTGATTTTTTTGTGGATCTCCAACTGTGCTAGAAGGATTTTGTGATGCCAATTGGATTTCTGATTTAGATGAATTGAAATCTACAAGTGGTTACATCTTCACCATGGGTGGAGGTGCCGTGTTTTGGAAATCCACCAAACAAACTTGTATAGCTCGTTCCACTATGGAATATGAGGTTATTGCCTTAGAAAAGGCTGGAACTGAAGCCGATAGGCTAAGACATGTTCTAGTGGATCTTCCCATTTGGGAGAAACTTTCTCCACCAGTGTTTATTCATTGTGATAATCAAGCTGCCATAGCAAGAGCTAAAATAAAGTTTATAATGGGAAGAGTAGACATATTCGTTTACGTCATAATATTGTGAGGTAGCTTATCAGTGATAACATAATCTTGATGGATTATGTAAAGTCAAAATTAAACTTGGTCGATCCTCTGACTAGTGAGCAACACATCGAGGAGAATGGGATTATGCCCATATCAGAAGTCAAAGTAATGGATACCCAACCTTCATGAACGGTGATCCCGAGAAGGAGGTTCAATGGGAAAAACTAAGTCACTGGACGACTCAATGTATTGTAATATTTTGTATCTCGTTCTTATGATGTAAATAATAATTTACAGTGATTAAGTTGAATTTATTTTCTTAATGGATTTCATAGCCATTGGTGATGGTGTATAAAACTGCAATATATACTTGATGAAAGTCCAACTATGTGAGTGTGGAGTGTGGCCGCTCCTGTTGAGGTTTGGGCAGATCTCTAGAGCACTCATGAATTTTCCCAGTAGGCGCATGGCCTTAACGCACCAATCTATAAGAATGGTAATTGATTTTATGAATGCCATGTGAGTAATGAACCTCTGATCAGATAAAAGGGAAATTGGTTCAAGAACATAGTTCTACCAATTCTCTACAGATCAAGTACATCTACTCTATGCTTTGGTTCAAAGAACTTAGTTCTACTAAAGTTTATGCATGTCATTTGTTTTAGTTTTTCCAGTGAGCTATTATTCCAAGATTTAATGTTTTGTTTTTGAAATAGTGGGGGATTCATGTATTTTTGATGTATTTCAAAAGCAAAGGCAATGCTTTAGTCCTATATTGGGGGATTCTGATACTTCCCTCCTTATATATGGGTTTCTTGTCCATAGGATAATTGAGGAAACAAATGGATAAGTGCTTCGCACGCGCACGGTGGGGCAGCCCAACTGGATTTGGGTCGGGCCGATCCGGAAACCCTTTAACTGGGCGCGTCGGCGCATGTCGTGTCCCGCGCGCAATGAGGTGCAAATCCGGCCTCCCGAGCCTCTTTATGTGGGTGGGGTCCCAGGTTGGTTTTGCTCCTTGGTTCACTAAATCATTTTTTGTCTCTTCCGGTTTGGTTGTCACCAGTGTGCTACCCCACACATCTGTTAATGACACTTTTGTTATTTAACAACATCATCGCCATCCTTCGAAACAGAAGCAAAAACTCTCTGGTTTCAGGCTCTCTCTGTCACTTTCCTGCTCATTGGAAAAATGATCTATTCCGTTCGCTCGCTGGTGTGCGATTGCGTGTGCACGCTTCACATCGGCAATCACTGTTGGATCATGGGAGGGTAGCCTCCGTAGTTGTCTACTGCACTGGCGCTCGCCGTCAAGAACCGCGGAAATACTCTTAAGGACAGTGCATTTTGCACGCCTCAGCGCCTCTGTCTGGTATAATCTTCATTGTTTTACTGCTTCTTCGTGGTTTGTACCCCTTCTCGAAAAACATAGGGAACTTAATAGATAAAAATGAGTTTTTAAAAGCAATAACATAGTAAAGAAAGAGGTAACACAAAAGGTAATTCTGGCAATGATTGTTAAGTCGAGATCAGAAGTAACTTTGAGCTTTAAAGGTAGCGTTCTAGCAATAGTTTTTCTAAGAAACTTATAAATTTAGATTGTTTATTATGAATTAGTAGTACTTTGAAGTTTGAGCCTTTGACAACAAAAGATTATGTAATTCTATTCTTGAAAGAATGATAATCAACCACAAAATTTCTTAATTGTGATATGAGAGCGTTTGTAATAATCTCAAAAGGAAAAACTGGTGACCAACATAAGGCATTGTCATCCATTATTGAGGCTTGTGCCTTAGTTATGCCTTAGAGCCTTAGTGCCTTGAGACGAGCCTCAGACAATTTGAGGTGTAAGCCTCAACCCAGAACATCGAGGCGTAAGCCTCGAGGCACAAATAATATAGCTTGGCCTCAAGGCGTAAGCCTTGAGGGCTTAAGGCAGGTTTTTGAATACCGTGTTCACCAACTATATAAAGCATGGTAGAATTTCCCCGATTGGTACTTTAGGCTCACCTTCTCCTTCCATCACAGAGGCTATTCTCCCGCTATTGAACTATAAAACAAAGAAGTAGAACATGTGAGGACTAGGGAAGACTATGGTGAAGAAGATGAGGGAGGAGTAAGTGAAGAGCAGGAGGGGCTTCCATGTCTTGTCTCTTTCCACTCGGTCAAGGAAAGGAGGCAACTTCGGGAAGACTATGGCGGAGAAGATGACGGAGGAGGAAGTGAAGAGCAGGAGGGCCTTCACTGTCTTCTCTCTCTCCTCTCGGTCAAGGAATGGAGGCAACTTCTCTACGTCTGTGAAGACACACACAACAACATGGGGCAGCCAATATATATATATTTATATAAATATATATATATATATAAATATATATATATATATAAATAAATATATATATATATATATGTGTGTGTGTGTGTGTGTGTGTGTGTGTATAGAGTCAGGCTAGTGTACATTCGAGTGTACCGGAGGCACCGTACACCTCAGTCATTTTTGAAGATGCAGTAACGTTTTGAAAAATCTAAACCGTTGATCTTCTTAATTATCTTAAGAACATACTATATAATAAATTTTAGCTCATTTGGACACTTGGTAGGTCGTGCATCTGAAGGAGGCAAAAATCATGCATTTCAAATTAGTTTTGTGCGTCGATTTTGTTGTCCTTGGATGAGTGACTTACACTCATCCAAATGAGTTCAAATTTTGTATGTGGCCTATTATTATTGTAACCATGAAGATCAATGGATTAGATTTTGGAAAAACATGATCTAGATAGGCAAACACCATTGGGGTGTACGGCGTGATCTGTACACTCGAGTGTATTCTAGCCTGACTCTATATGTGTGTGTGTGTGTGTGTGCGTGTGTGTGTGTATATATATATATATATATATATATATATATATATATATATATATATATATATATATATATATATATAAATGGCCATTCATTCGCTACCCGCGCGGGTAACTAATCTTAGTTACCTGTGCATTTGTTTTGTAATGGGAAGATACATATTTATAACGAGACATGTAGCGTTTGTAATGAGATGACCAAATTTGTAATACAAGTACTCGTTTTGTATTACAACGTAAACTGCTGTCATAAATATCATTTTTACTGTAATCAGACGTGTAATACAAAATGAGTGTTTGTATTACAAACTTGGTCATCACATTACAAACGATGTCTGTCTCATTACAAATAGGTACCTTTCTATTGCAAAATAGATCACGGGTAGCTAAAGTTAGTTACCCGCTTATATATATGTATATGTATATATTCAATTGGACTAGGGTGCGGTATCGGCAATTAAGCGGCTGCCCAAGAGGCCTGTGGGCAGCCCAAGGCAGACGCCTTAGTAGAGCAGTAGAGCCTATTTATAGGTGGGACAACCTTGCACGCTTGGCTGACTATGTAGAGTCGCCTGCCTCAACAACTATGTTTTCCGGGCGTTGAGAGAATGGTGAAATCTTTCCTCAACAACATTTGGTGTAGATGCTCTGCATGAATGAGGGCTCAAAATGGCAATGATGCTTCATTATGCCCAAGGGTTGGCAAGAGGGATAGGAGTTTTTTAGGGGTTAGGAGATTCTTCTGAAGACAAATGGTCAATTTGTTTCTTTTCATTTTATGAAGTAGCTGTTTTAACCAGTTTAGTGGGATATAGCTGGGAGGACAGGGGTGTATAGGCAGCTTTATCTTTTTTTTTCTTCCCATTTAGTGTGTATATTTTTTTGTTTCCATCTCAAAGCCAACTAGTAAGGGTCTCTCCAAAACAGTAAACTTTAAGATCAATAATTGGATTATAGTTGGTTTATTACAAATTAACGGCAAGCTATGGCACATATTGACTTGGCAAGTGGCAAGGGACACGATAACAGTGACCTTATGCCATATATTGTGATCTAACTGGTGTCCTTAACCTGAAGTATTGGTTTCTATTGTTAAATGTTGTCCAAGCACCCAAGACTTATGGATGAACAGTAGAAGAGGAAGAGTAGCAAATGAATGTCAGCAACTGGCTGGAGCTTGTTACCTTTTTCTATTACTATAATCTGTGTATTAATGATGTTGCATAGTTAATGGGGTGGTGCGGGCTAGCTTAATAAATAGCTATAGTAATGTATGCCAGTGACAGCCTGGAGGGCGTAAAATCAGGGAATTCTCTCCCTGTGGCAGTTTCAGAGGCTCATGAGGAGTGTCGTTTTCTGTCAAGCTCTGACTTCCTTTTCTTCTGTTTATCTGCAGTCCTTAAAGGAGAGAAGGTGCTTGAAGGTGTTTAAAGTCTTTCCCCCCAGCATAATTCCCCTTAAAATGGGCCCATAAGAGAGGATAAGAGAAGTTTTATTGGGCCCAAAGGTCAGGTTCAGGCAGACAAAAGCATATTTGATTAGATAATTCTTTAGGAGGTAGTTGGGCTATGTTTCTTTTTGGTGTATCGAGTGCTGCCATTTAATGGCCTGGCGACTTTGGCTTGAAGGAGGGGGAGACCCGCAACACCTTATCTTTTCTCTTATATTGTGTGGTTGTAGACAAATTTGGAGTTTGGGATTCACTAGATGAAGTTTAAAATTCTGCATTCCAAAATTATACAATTGGATATCGGTAAAGATTTGGTAAAATTTTGGTTAGATGTACACAAAAATTAGGTAAAATGTGGAAATGAAAATATGTTTGTATAATGCGCATGCACACACACATCTCCATGTGTGTATGTGTGTTGCATTGTTCTTTAATAATTCTGCGCACACATGGTTTGCATATTGATTCTTTATCCCCATATATCAAATCATATAGAATGTTCTTATTTCCGTAAACAAGTAATTCCTAAAATTTGGGACCAATTTTTTTTGAATTCACGAATAATTGACGAGATTCTTAAATAATTCATGAAATTTGGCAGTCATATGTTCGCTACATGAAAAATTGTGAATTATTTAATAAAAAAAGAGAGAATTTTGTGATTATGTAGTGTAGTTGCCCATCCTCTGAATAAATCCTAATAACCTGGGATTCATAATGGAGAAGAGGGTGTTAGACACTATCAATAACTCGAACCATGGTTGGTTTATTACTGAAATAGTCAATAACCACAACCTACATCACATCATTGACTCTCAAGTGTCAGATGACGAGAAGAACTGCCTCAGTGTTTGGTGGACATGGCTTGAGGGAGAGGGAGGTAGCCATAGGGCTTTCTTGTCTTTCTCTTGTTTTATGTGGCTTCCCTTCCTCCAAATGAAGCCTAATCATTTTGAATTCATCTTGGAGAAGTGGATGCGAAACATTATTCATAACTTGACCATATTTAGTCATTACTAAAATAGTCATAACCAAAACCTATATCAGATCATTGACGGCAAAATGTCAGATGACTCAACATTAACTGAGTGGCTAGGTGAGCGTGGCTTAAAGGAGAAGGGGAGTAGCCATAGGGACCTCCTTTTCTTTTCTCTTGTTTCATGTGGTTGCCCTTCCTCTGAGTGAACCCTAACCATTATGCCGGATCATTGACCTCCAGGAGTCAAATGACACAGAAATAATTGCTTTATGTGATCTTTGACCAGCATAAGTTGATTGTTATTGTTAAAAGCTGATGTCTATCCGTGGGCAACACTTCAAGAAGCTCCTAAATGCTGGCTATTTTGATCATATATCCATCTGGATCTTAGAGATATTGTTTTCCTTTTTTTTCAGCTAGTATCTCTGCTATCCAGCTTACATTGCCTTGCACTAATTGAGGCCATCCCAATGCATTACTTTATGTATGCATCTTTCTCATTACAACTTGTGGGCTTGTCTGCTTTATGTTAGATAAATGACGATTTCTGTTACTGTAGCAACACGTAATTACTGTAGCGTCATTACTGTAGCAAAGCATTTATTTAGCATGGGTTAAGCCAAATGTAGTGCAACAAGTACATGTGAGAATGTAGTGTTGTTTCTAGTGCAAATGGCAAATAAGTTTTATTCCATATTGCTCACTCCTAGAACTTTTGTGGTCCTCATATGTAGGATCACATGGGGCACTAGTGTCCAAAGGAGTCCTAGGAAGGAGGTATGCTCACCTCCTTGGTGGGTGGGATTGCCACATCACAACGCACGCGCGCGCGCGCTACGCCTCGCCTGTCCTGGCCGCGCCGGGCCGGGCTCGGGCTGTGGATTGTGGATTGTGGAGAATGTTCCGTCTTCCGTCTTCTTTTTGCACTAGAATACGACTAAGTAATTAATTACTCGTGTAATTAATTGTTGCTTTCTTATTCGGATTTCTTAATCTTAATTAGAAAGTGTTTCTCTTTTGCGGATTATTCCGTATTGTGTACAAGAGCAACCGAGTGTTTGCGTCTTACTGGGAATAGGATTAGGGACGTGCTTGGCTATATATACGCATCCGGTCATTAGGGTTAAACACACCGAAAACAATCTTCTGCCGCCGTGTGTTTTGAGAGTCCTAATCCAGAGTGCAATAGTTGTCGTCCCCGGAGTCGCTTTGTGGAGTTGTCCTCCTGTGCGAAGCGCGAATCCTCCTTCCTGTCGTCGAGACGTAGCTGTCAGGCGGTGGTTCCTGCGGTTGCTGTGCTGCACTGGTAGTAGTGCAACGCGACTACGTCGAGCGCGAGCGAGACGTGCAAGTTCCAGGTTCGTGCCGGATCGCGACTGGGAGAACGGTGCCTATCCGCGAGGATTGTCGGGCACTGATTTCTTTAAGTAACACGTTCGTTTCTCAACGAATGATCTGGTTTGCGAATCTAACTCTTGTTTTCTGTTCTCATGCTTTGTTTGTTCTTCAATTCTTATTTTGGATCTGACTGAACTGTTAATTACATTGCACCTGTCGCTGTTGCATGAACGACAATAACAAATATTAACAACAATCTTAAAGAAATCAGTTTCTGTCGTTAATTAACAATGGCCGGTCAGGGTGGTTCAGGATGTAAAATTGATACAACTAATATGCCTGAAAAATTTACTGGTACCAACTTTGTCCGTTGGCAGAGTCGGATGGAAATTTGGCTGAATATTGCGGGTTATGATAAGTATTTAGTTGAAACTGAACATCTATCTGATGAAACAATTTCTGATAATGCAAACATTATTGCTAATTGGAAGAAGGGTGATAAAACGTGCCGCAGTTTGATTCTGTTTGGTTTAAATAACAAACTGTATGATTCTTACTCAAAGCCGCCAGTCACTACGTCCAAGGTTTTATGGGAATTGTTAATTAAGAATTTTAGCACTGAAAATCAAGGTGTTGAAAAATACTGCGTGTCTAAATTTCTTAAGTTTCAGATGGTTGAGGGTAAGTCAGTTTCTGATCAAACACATGATCTACAACTCCTAGTTCATGAACTCTCAGATGCCAAGATGGTGTTGCCTGAGAAATTTGTTGTTATGTCTATCATAGAAAAATTCCCTAAGTCATGGGAATCGTTTGGTATGTCTCTGAAGCATCACAAAGGGACACACACCATGGATGAATTAATGATGGATATTAATATACAAGAAGAACACTTAAGGAGAAAGGGGTCAAGGTGCCTACTGATGCAAATCCAACTGTTAATCTTCTACGAAAAACACCAAAGATAAGAAATCTAAGAATGCACATAAACCCAAGGCAAAGATCCAAAAGAAACCGAAGAACAAACCTTGTTGGACTTGTGGACAGGTTGGCCACTGGAACAAGGATTGTCCTACTAAGAAGGCAAAGATCCAAAAGAAACCGAAGAACAAACCTTGTTGGACTTGTGGACAGGTTGGCCACTGGAACAAGGATTGTCCTACTAAGAAGGCAAAGAAAGCTACCGCATCTGCAACTGAGGAGGCTGTGGTCAATATGATGACTACATCCTTGAACCTCAATGATGGGTACGTGTCTATTAAACCTTAAATTCTTTCTATTTTTGAACCACTTTATTGGATAATTGACACTGGGGCTAATGTACATGTGTGTGCTGATAAATCCCTATTTGTGTCTTATCGGGCCTCTCGAGGTCGGTCCGTGACTTTGGGCGATTCCAGCTCTGCAGAAGTCAAAGGCGAAGGACGGGTGGACTTGAAGTTCCCTTCGGGAAAGGTTTTGACTCTTAACAGGGTCAGACATGTTCCAACCATTCGACGCAATATCCTTAGTGGCGTCATATTAGTTAGAGAAGGTTATATAGTAGACTGTAAATGTAATAATGCTATTATTACACGCCTTCGTGATTCTTTGTTTTTTGGCAAAGGGTACTTATGTGATGTGGAGAACTTGTTTAAGATTCATGTTGAACCTGTTTCAAATTCCGTTTTAAATTTGAATGATTATAGTTCTATTTGCATGAATCTTGTTTCATTCGATGTATGGCATTCATGTTTGGGACATGTTAATGTTGCCTTAATGAAGCGTATGATGAATCTAGATTTGATCCCTAAATCTGAAATTAGCAACAATAAATGTGAAATTTGTGTACAAGGTAAATTGCCTAGGAAGCCTTTTCATTCTGTGAATAGGAATTCGGAAATTTTGGATTTAGTTCATACAAATATCTGTGAATTTAATGGTGTTGCTACTAGGGATCAAAAACGTTATTTTATAACTTTTATTGACGATGCGAGTAGATACTGTTATGTCTTTTTACTTTGAAGTAAAGATGAGGCATTAGATAAATTTCAAATTTATAAGAAAGAAGCTGAAACTCAAACCGGTAAAGTACTTAAGCGATTAAGGTCTGATAGGGGAGGAGAGTATACCTCGAACTTGTTTTTGAAATTTTGCCAATTGCATGGTATAGTTCATGAGGTAACTGCTCCTTATTCACCACAATCAAATGGGATAGCTGAACGTAAAAACCGAACCTTAATAGATATGGTATATACCTTACTCCAAACATCTGGATTACCCAACTTTATGTGGGGGGGAAGCTTTGAATACGACTTGCCATATTCTGAATAGAGTTCCCCATAAACATTCAGAGAGTAGTCCGTTTGAGTTGTGGAGAGGAAGGAAACCTAGTCTTAAATATCTTCGAGTGTGGGGATGCCTTGCAAAGGTACTTGTCCCTGAACACAAAAGAAAGAAATTAGGACCGAAAACGGTTGATGCCATATTCTTAGGTTATGTAGAGACAAGCTATGCTTATAGATTCCTGATTGTAAAATCAGATATCTCTGGCATTGAGGTCAATACAATTGTGGAATTACGTGATGCTACATTCTTTGAGGATGTGTTTCCTATGAAAACTGGTGTGCCAAATGAAGTATCTCAAGAAGATTCATTCACCACAGGTTCCATTCCCGAGCACGTGGAAAGGATGACAAATGTGGGGGGCGACTCAGAACAAGCTATTTCTGAATCAGATGATTCTGAAGAAATAGTTGAACCAAGGAGAAGTAAACGGCCTAGGACATCCAAAGACTTTGGAAGTGAGTTTCTTACTTACAATGTTGAGGATGATCCTGTTACTTTCAACCAAGCTATGGAATCTCCAGAAGCTAAGTTTTGGAAAGAAGCCGTTAATGATGAAATCCGATCAATTCTCTCGAATGGAACTTGGGAATTGGTGGATTTGCCTCCTGGTTGTTCTGCAGTTGGTTGCAAATGGATTTTTAAGAAGAAACTTAATGCAGACGGGACAATCAATATGTATAAGGCTAGGTTAGTTGCTAAGGGTTACACACAAAGGGAAGGAATAGATTATTTTGATACCTATTCACCTGTTTCCCGTATGACCACAATCCGAGTGCTTCTAGCATTGGCTTCCATTTATAATCTCTATATCCATCAGATGGATGTGAAGACCGCGTTCTTACACGGTGATCTTCAAGAAGAGATATATATGGAACAACCTGAGGGATTTGTGGGTCGTGGGAATGAGTCCAAAGTGTGTAAACTTGTTAAGTCATTATATGGCTTGAAACAAGCCCCTAAGCAATGGCATGAGAAGTTTGATTCTGTGATATCATCGTTTGTCTTTATTTCTAATAAATTTGATAAGTGTCTCTACTGCAAGATTGTCAATATTGGATTCATTTTGTTATGCTTGTACGTCGATGATATCCTGCTTTTTGGTTCCGATATGAAAGTAGTAAAAGAGACAAAGTCATTCTTGTGTAGCAAGTTTGAGATGAAAGATATGGGTGTCGCTGATGTGATTTTAGGGCTTAAAATCATAAGGTCTACTGATGGTATAACTCTCTCTCAGTCTCACTATGTTGAGAAGATACTGGAGAGGTTTGAGTACACATCACGTAAACCTGTTAAGACTCCATATGATTCATCCAAACCCTTGTTCAAGAATGAGACTGGGGTTCCAGTGTCTCAATTACGATACTATCAGATTATCGGAAGTTTGATGTATCTTATGAACTGTACACGTCCAGACATTGCGTTTGCCGTGAACAAGTTAAGTAGATACACCAGTTGTCCCGACAAGACCCATTGGGAAGCTCTTGACAGAGTTCTGAGGTATATCAAGGGAACACGTTCCCTTGGGCTGCATTATGGTAAACATCCTTCCGTAGTCGAAGGATATAGTGATGCAAGCTGGATTGCCGTGAATTCTGGGAGTAATGGTGTCTCAGGATATGTATTCCTGTTGGGAGGAGGAGTTGTTTCCTGGAGGTCTAAGAAACAAACCATATTGTCTTGGTCCACTTTTGAAGCAGAGTTGTGTGTCTTAGATGAAACTGGATTGGAAGCTGAATGGCTACATGGACTTATGTCTAGTTTACCTATGGTAATGAAGCCGCTTCCTGCAATTTCAGTTCACTGTGACAGCACTACAACTATTGCTATGATAAAGAGTTCCAAGTACAATAAAAAACAGCGTAGACACATCCAAGTCAGATTGAAATCTGTAAGGGAGTTAGTGTCTAATGGGGTCATGGCTGTGGACTACGTCGGTACCAAAGATAATACAACTGATCCTTTCACTAAAGGTCTTACCTTGGCCTTAGTGGAAAAATCCAAGTTGGGGATGGGACTGAAACCCCTATAGATTTGCATGCAGTAGCAACCCAACCCAAAAGAGTGGAGATCCCACAAATTGGGTTCAATGTGGTAATAACAAGTTGTCGGGTAAGTCGGATGACACTATGTATTCTTGTTTGATGCTTCTTGCATCTGTGTGTTTATTCCCTGGAAACCTGTTAGTGTCATGACTGCAAGTTAGTAAGAGAGTAGTCTCTTAATGGTGTCAAGTCTTATGACAGGATGTTAGCATTACATCCTTGGAGACTCCAGCTAAGTGATTGATATTGTGTAGGCCGCAACAGGAGAATTGGGTTGTTCTCTGTTATCAATCATGATATAAAATTTTATATGCATGGCCTTAATGCATTGTTTTTCTTTACTACCATGTCTTTATTGTGTTGTTACCAACCTATACTCTTGTACCCAAGGTTCAGGTTCAAGACTTTTGTTCACCTAGTTCCTACGGGGGTCACAGTTGGATAACTCAGGTAGATTCAAACTGAAAGGTATCTGCTGAAAGCACAATATGGAGGACTGAATGGTAGAGCACACTACACATTGGACTTTGTGGGGGATTGTTAGATAAATGACGATTGCTGTTACTGTAGCAACACGTAATTACTATAGCACGTAATTACTATAGCGTCGTTACTGTAGCAAATCATTTATTTAGCATGGGTTAAGCCCAATGTAGTGCAGCAAGTACATGTGAGAATGTAGTGTTGTTTTTAGTGCAAATGGCAAAGAAGTTTTATCCCATATTGCTCACTCCTAGAACTTTTGTGGTCCTAATATGTAGGATCACATGGGCACTAGTGTCCAAAGGAGTCCTAAGAAGGAGGTATGCTCATCTCCTTGGTGGGTGGGATTGCCACATCACAACGCGCGCCGCGCCACGCCTGGCCGGGCCGGGCCGGGCTCGGGCTCGGACTTGTGGATTGTGGAGATCGTCTTCCGTCTTCTTTTTGCACTAGAATACGACTAAGTAATTAATTACTCGTGTAATTAATTGTTGCTTTCTTATTCGGATTTCTTAATCCTAATTAGAAAGTGTTTCTCTTTTCCGGATTATTCCGTATTGTGTATAAGAGCAACTGAGTGTTTGCGTCTTAACGGGAATAGGATTAGGGACGTGCTTGGCTATATATACGCATCCGATCATTAGGGTTAAACACACCGAAAACAATCTTCTGCTGCCGTGTGTTTTGAGAGCCCTAATCCAGAGTGCAATAGTTGTCGTCCCCGGAGTCGCTTTCCTGTCGTCGAGACGCAGCTGTCAGGCGGTGGTTCCTGCGGTTGCTGTGCTGCACTGGTAGCAGTGCAACGCGACTACGTCGAGCTCGAGCGAGACGTGCAAGTTCCAGGTTCGTGCCGGATCGCGACTGGGAGAACGGTGCCTATCCGCGAGGATTGTCGGGCACTGATTTCTTTAACACGTTCGTTTCTCAACGAACGATCTGGTTTGCGAATCTAACTCTTGTTTTCTGTTCTCCTGCTTTGTTTGTTCTTCAATTCTTATTTTGGATCTGACTGTTCACCTGTCGCTGTTGCATGAACGACAATAACATATATTAACAACACTTTACACATCAGATTTATACATTATACAATGTGACTTCTGATTATCAAAGGACTAGACGTTTGACAACTAGATATATCCAGTAGACTAACTCCTTATTGGCATTCAGTTCACTTGGGTGTTATCAGATAAATATTTATTCCATGGATCTGTCTTTTAATTGATTTTATGCTGATTTAGCGATGGTTTCATTCTAAACGGATATTGGATCCTGAATTAGTGTTGAATCACATTGCATTTTTACTGTTGTACACAATAAATCACTGGAAGATGTACATATTCAATCCTAAGATTGTTCAACTTTTGATGTTACAGTGAAGTGCGTGTGGAAGGACTGGAGACGCTAGATTACCTTGACTACTTAAAGGGAAGGGAACGCTACACTGAGCAAGGAGATTCCATCACTTTTGAATCAGAAGTAAGTATTATCCCAGGCTTAAAATCCACAACTCCAGTTTTCTGCTTGCTGCAGGGGCTTGATTTTTTATTTCCATAAGCAGACTTGTTTGTTTTGGCATCAAACAATACCAATGATTTTTTGTACTGCTGTTTTGTAATTTTGGATATCCGTAAATAGAAGAAACTTCTTTGCTCGGTGAAACGCCCTCTTATGCAAGATAATTTTCATGGGCTTGGTAGGGTCACCGTTATTTGACAATCAACCAAATTGATTCTTCTTATGAATTAGATCGACAGAATGTATCTCAGCACCCCAACAAAAATAGCAATTATCGATCATGAACGGAAAAGAACATTCGTCCTGCGAAAAAGTGGACTGCCTGATGTTGGTGAGGGTCACATTTAATTAATTTTTGTTTATTGAACCCGTTCTTGTAACTCTTAAGGATAAATTTTATGATCTTATATTTACAGTCGTTTGGAACCCTTGGGACAAGAAAGCCAAATCCATTCAAGATTTCGGGGATCTTGAATACAAGAATATGCTTTCCATGGCAGCGGCAGCTGCTGAGATGGGTGTCACACTGAGACCAGGTCAGGAATGGAGTGGGAAGCTGGAGTTGTCAACCGTCCCTTCCAGCTACTGCAGCGGCCAATTGGACCCCCGACGAGCTTTTCAGCGATAATGGTCAGAATGAAAGCTGACTAGGAACATGCATAGCTCATTTCTTTTCTAGTTTTGGGACACTGACCTCAAGTGAAGTGATCTATCTTATACAGGTACCGCTGCCATGTTCATAGCGTAATCCTTGAACGAGATGCTTTGCTTTTCGATGAGGTTGCTTCGCCTTAAGAGGTTTATACACATGACGTGGAAACAGATTTTGAATGGAATAAACTCTGGAATATTGCCGTCCAGCACTGGAGTGGACATGTAAATGGGATATATATCAGTGACTTGGTGGCAGTCAGTAGAGTACTAAACTGCCCGTTTTAGTGCTTGTACATAATTCACCTGTTTCTGATCATCACATCTCTATCTCGAACCATACAGGTACAATGTTTTGTTCGCCGTGAAGTTGAGCCTGCTGAGAAATTAATTGAAAATTTTCACGCATGTTTTCTTAGAAACTTAAAATTTGTAGATGAATGATCTTTCATTCCTTCAGTTCCATGTTCATTATAAGTTGCTTTTGAAGGTTGCAGCACAGTTTGTGGTTGGCTAACTATTATTTTGTTTGCATTGGTCGTGGTCTTGTGGCTTGTTACTTGATCAGAGTGAAGAAGTGCACAAATCTAAATTAGATTAATTACTGCAAAAAAGATCTAAACTGTTGGTTTCTCTGTTCTAAAGAAAGAATACGGAATTGTTAATCAATTCGGCAACTATCTGACTAAGTTCAAGAAAGTAGTACTGTTCTTTCCTAATGTTTTAGGAAGAAGAGCTCCAAACATAAAACATCTTCTGCAGTCCATGCGTGTTGCATTGGTTGATATCATTACCTTGGTATTTGTTTGTGAAGAAACTATGATAGCTTTCCTCTTTCGTGGCTGCTGCTACGTTTTTCATGACTGCTGGAAAGACGTGCAACGCCTCTTTACTAAGGGCTCCTTTGGAGATCACATTTGGACACCAGGATGCGATTTTTGTTTATCTAAAAATGTGGAGTTGGTAGCACGCTCAAAATGAGCGTCGTCGGGTGCAAATAGAACTTAGTTGTTGGTTCCTGACATCATTTTACCCTGTCAGTTGGAAATCAACATACTTCACATGGCGAACTCAATTGTCTGTCAACGTCAGGAAATAAACAACCATGAACCTAATAGCCGTTATGCCAAAACCAGTTAGGCACACTTGGAGAATACACCATGGCTTACATCAACAGACTTGGTCTGTGGTCAATGATCTACGAAAATTCCCACCCTGAAAGAAAACACAAAAATCTCCTTGGAGCATTCATCAGCTACTTTGAGCTAGCTGTCTTATTATCCTAGCTCGTTGCTGGTGTTTCCCTGTGTGTGAGGCGTGCATTGCTTTCGAGATGCTCGATGTCGGCTTTGGTCTGTATTTCTAACATGAGCACACCACAGGAGAGGATTTGGCATGTTGGCGTTCTGGCTTGATAGTAAAATTGCAAGGCTCCCACTACAGTACTGGGTTCCACAGTCACGGAGGTTGTAGTATACAATTCGTTAGCTGGTCATTTTTGGCGAGGTTCCATAATCCGTTGGCTCATATTCTTCGAGATGTAAACATGAATGCAATATCGGATTTGTTCCTTGTCGAATCTTCTATACCTAGAATAGTATCTTTTTTAATATCTGAGAATGGTATCTTTTTTAGCTTTGGACAGATATTATTGGTCACAATAATACGGAAAAGGTGAAAAAAACTACCAGGGAAATGTTTGAATATGAAATCCGCCAAATAAATCTGACAGAAACGCAAATATATAAGCCATAAATGCAAAAAGCATGTAGTCTTTTTCGTGCGCGGTTTGGAACCACGACCCATCCATCTTCCACAAGTTAGAGAACTTCTGACCAGGGCTTTCAACCTTTCACCAGGACCAACTACGATTGTGCATCCCCTTTTTGTTTCATGGAAGATCATAGAGATAAACTCTTCCCCAGCTCCCTGCTCGGGCTTTCTGGCTTTTTTTTTTCCAGTACGAAAAATTACTACTATACTCTTCTTGTGGAAGTTGATATACCATTTGTTTTCTACAATAGGACGACCAAGCACACCCCCATTTGTATCTTAAGGTAAATGAAGAACAGTTTATTTTATACCAAGCCAAAGGGTAACTATCACCCATAGCAAGGGCATCTCCCCATAGAATAACACACATACAAAGAAAGTGGAGATTTGCAACACAGAATAACAGAAACATATAATGATGTGAGCTCAAATGTACCAAACATCCTAGACTTTTTCAACTAGTGGATATGTGAATTATAATGCCACTACTTGTATATAAAGCTTGTAGTATTCTTTGGTCGCATACATTCTATATGATATCAAATTGCAACTCTACCAACGTTCACAACCTACTAAAAGTCACAGGAACCACACTTTATGTATAATGTAGAAAATCGAGTCTGTCTAAGAGATTGAGATGCCACCACGTTTGATGAGGGAAATTCAAGAACATAATAAATGGCTCAAAAATTTAGGTAAATGATCAATGAAGTAATTTTCATGTAAGGAATCATGTAATGATGGGATCACGCCCACGTAGACACCCAATTTGTCCGCCACTCGAGAGCACACCAATATAATCTTCTATATGATATCTGTAGTTATCGATTTCAAAAGATATACTACTGTAGTTTGATAAACAAAACACACAAATATCAATACTATATAAAACAATCCGTTTTGGATTAGTAGTACAATTTTTTCCAGCATTTTCTTAAATTACAAACACATCCTTTGCCGAGAAGGTTGGTTGTAATTTTTTTTATTATTGTTTGAAATTTTATATTGGTCCCTATATGTGTACAACACACATTTTGTCTTTAATTTTTTTAAATTATATATTATATTCGCCGACCGCACAGGCGACCTCGGGCTTCCGGATACGACGGGGATGGCGACCCTTCGCACCGTTCGAACTCCATCCCCCTCAATCCTCCGGCCTAAACCTTGTCTTCGGAAGCGTACAGCAAAACCAGCCAGCGCAGAGAACCGCCCCAAGTTCTATGGACGTGGACAACACCGCGTTCCCCGCCCAGTTCCCGCCCTTGTCCGGTGATGGTCACGACCACCTGAATAACCAGTACACCACCGGAACTTCCTACAAGGATTCCTTGGAAAAGGGCACACAGAGAAATCCGCACAGCTTCATCATGATAGATGCAGATTCATGTGGCGTTCACCTGCAACCATCGGATATTGCGCGCCGTCTCAACGGAGTAGGGGTTCCCTGCTTTTCAAATCCGCAATGAAGCTATGGAGGAACTCCTTAAACCTTGGCAGTATACCGTGATCGTCAAGCTGCTCTCAAGGGAAATAGGCTACCTCACGCTTTGTGACAGAATCAACAAGTGATTGAAACCGCTAGGCGGGTTTAACCTAAGGAAAAAAAACTCAAATATCACACTTTCTAAATTTTTTTACCGAAACAGCACCCTTTCCAACTTATTTCTCAAACTAAAACGCGAACTAGTGTGACGTACTGTCTCGGGAAACAAAAGCGTCACTTAATTTGACGTTTTCATGCTGGCGGAGACAGAAGCGCAACTTTTTCAGGCGTTTCCATACTGGCGGAGACAGAAGCGCCACTTTATTTGGCGTTTTACGTTTACGGGGGTGAAAACCGCCACATGGACTAGCGTTTTCCAGAAAAACACCACAAATGTTAGTGTTTTACTGTAAAGCGCCAGATAATGTGGCGTTTCATTATTTGGCGTTGTCTTTGCTGCATTATACGTTCAAGCATATTCTACTTTTGTAAAAATTCAACAATGTGGCGTTTCATTATTTGGCGTTGTATTTGCTGCATTATACGTTCAAGCATGTTCTAATTTTGTAAAAATTCAACACATTTATATGGTATTTGCTGCATTATCTTAATATCAAATACGTATTCATATAGTGTTTGCTACATGTTCTAAATTTCTAAATATCCAACACATTCATATGCTATTTGCTGCATGTTCTAAATTTTTAAATATCAACACATTAAGCTAGATTATGATTACAATATCATAGAAATATGTCCAAAAGGGAATAAGGCAAATGGTGAATACAAAATGATCCAACATAGAACAACAACAAAAAGAAACATCAATCTAAACATCAGAAAGATACATGATTCAACTAGGAAATCTACAATATTTGGAAATGACAAGTAATCTTCAGATGCTGCAACAAAGACCTTCAATCCTGCAATCAAAATAAAAGAAATATTTGACCAAATTATTAAACTATAGTCAACAATACAATATATTATTTAGAATATAAAAATATTTGAAATAATTAATACCTGTCACTTTTGACTCTTTAAACCTTAGGTTTGGTCACCAGATTGTTGTTCTATGTTTGGAGAATCTTGGATTGGGCTCAACTGTGTAGTTTGAGCTCCACGTGTAGGCCTACTCATAGGAAGTGGTGGTGTGAGAGGTCGAGTGAAGGGCATATTCCAAGATGGTGGAGGTGATCCAAACATGGTTGTGTGGAGGCCATGTGACCAGCTAGGGGGTGATCCATGTGGTGAAAATGGATAAAAAGGTCCGTGTTGGTCAAAGCCTAGGGACGGACTAAAACTTGGTTGAGACCATGATAAAGTAGAAGGAACCCCAAAGTTATCAGATGGTGGCGACGAATAAGAGTAGAACATTCCTGGAAACGAAGGAGTACCAACAGGAAATTGTCTTGCAGATGTAGAATCACCTACATGCAAGGAGTCACTTGTTGTTGTAGAACAACCTGGTCCAGTAGAATGCCCTTGTGGTGTGAAGTGTCCAGTTGTTGTAGAACAACCTGGTGCAGTAGAATGACCTTGTGGTGTAAAGTGTCCAGTTGTTGTAGAAGTTGCAAAAGGAGTGGCACCGACTGATGTTGTCGTAGGAGGAGCTATACTCTGATTTGGATGCATGTGGCTAGGCATTTGCTGAAACCATGCATTCTGTACTTTATATATGTTATCCTGTGCTGTCAACCAATCATCAACATGTGTCTCTTGTGTCAATGCTTGTAGTGTCTCT
Source organism: Alisma plantago-aquatica (assembly GCA_963693085.1). Classification (NCBI taxonomy): domain Eukaryota; kingdom Viridiplantae; phylum Streptophyta; class Magnoliopsida; order Alismatales; family Alismataceae; genus Alisma; species Alisma plantago-aquatica. The sequence continues at coordinate 1,625,507,935 of OY856409.1, read as the reverse complement.
TGGATTTGCACATGAGTTTGGACCTATAAGAATGAATGCTAATTAAAATTGATTTCATTTCAACATTAAGATCTATATAAATAAATATATATATAGATATATAAATATATATGTATACTTACACAATCTCGCTCTATGTATCCATGAGGATAGTACAAAGTAGGTGGATCAACTGGCCGTTGAACATGATACTCAGGTTTGTACCATGTAGGGGGCAGCTCGACAGTCAAAGGATCAGGAAGTTGAACTATACCATTACGTCTGTCATTCCATGCATTTAGCTCTGTGCTATATTGGACCAACCAGTCATTGCTTCTACGCCCTCTACCATCAATTCGATGATATATAGGAAGGTCTTGGGGTTGTGGTTGATAGTGAGCACCAAATTGTCTTAGGACTCTATCAGGAGCATGCCACTCCATTACAGTAGAAGAGAGCATTGGTACACGTGCCATCCAAATATCTCTACCTTGTTGACACATAGGCGTCAACTTGGCCAACAGTTCAACACTATAAGGTGTCCAAACTAACTACAAATTTAAATATTTGTAACAATTTAAATAACAATAATTATAACAATACATTAGAATACATATTTCGCAAATAAAGTTATGTAAAATTTAAGAATGAAATGAACTAAAACTCTCACCTGACTTGGCTGATGGGTATCAATCTCATTAAGGTAGAATGTCACAGTTCCTCATGGTACACGTACACGCTCCATCAGATGGTTCCATATGTTTCACATAAGTTACCAACGATAAGAATATTATGAGATTATACTTTCTAAAATAGAGTATTTATATATTCATATGACTTACCTATAGCCTAGTGGAGCATGTTTAGGCCACTGAAAATCATCTCGCATGTCCAACTTTCCAGGTCTACCAACATGCAATCTTTCCCAAGACCACAGTTGCAATAGATGCACACACCCAAATATTCATTTTTGTTTAGAACTTGGTCGACACCTATACAACTGACGATATAAGTATGCTAACACTGCACTGCCCCAAGAGTATAAACCACAACGGTCAAAATCCACTAGAAGAGGCAAGTAGCGAAGATGAACCTCGTTACTAGTACCATTTGGTAATAGAAAACAACCTAAAAGGTGTAACAAGTATGCACTTGTGTATCGACGTTTGACTTGATCGTCGACATTCTCCAAGTCAATGCCTGTAAATGTAGAACGCAACCAACTCAACTGGACGAACCCATGATCAAGCCTTTCTGGATGATCACCTAAGAAATGGTCGCACATGGAAGACCAAGAACTAAATTTACCTTCATTGGGACCTATAGGATGATGAGCTACAACGACATCGCCATCAACACATAAACCTAGTAAGACTTCAACATCCTGAAGTGTGATTGTCATCTCACCTAAAGGCAAGTGGAAGGAATTTGTAGTTGAGTTCCACCTTCTACTAAGTGTTGTTATCAATGATGCATCAAAGTGAACCCTAGAAAGGGTAATGATTGATCCGAACCCCGCTGTACGAACATACCCTAACACATCTGCATCTATTAACTGCCACCTAGAAATTTCAGTGGAGTGGCATGTAATCCGCAATGTATCATCTCCTTTCACCATGTCTATACAAAGAAAGAAAAAAATATCATAATATGGTGTTAAATGACTAAATGCATACAATAAAATTACATGTACTATTACTATTACAGAAGTTAGGAGGAAATTTTATTCATCCCTCCCTCCTCATGCGAGTTAGCAAACTAAGATTACAGCTAGAGATTTCAAAGTACAAAACAACTAAGATTACATATAGAGATTTCAAAGTACAAAACAACTAAGATTACATATAGAGATTTCAAAGTACAAAACAAAGATTACATTTCAAGATTTCTAACCATTGCTTTTCTTACATGTTCTCTCATTATGACCTAAACCACCACAGTTTCCACATTTGTAAGAAGTGCGATTAGGATCAATATCCATATTTGTCATTCTGCGCTTCACCTTAGGTCTTCCTGTATGTGTTGTAACAACTGGTGGTAGAAGATATACAAGACCCATGGTTTGATAAAACCTTGGCCAGTATCTTTTATCTGGGATTCCACTAAACTGAGGGGCATATGTCAACCTATAATTGTTTAGCTTGTACCAACTGCTGACAAACTGAAAATATTCATAGTGTATGAAACTAGTGCATGCCAGTACATGTGAGCATGGGATATGATGAACTTGTGCTTTACCACAAGTACACTGTGAAGGATAGGGATTTCGCAGAAGATGCACCTGATAACTATTTCCTGACACATCATTGACAGTGAATTCAAACTCATTTACTCGGCAACTAATGTGATGTTTCCTTGCCTCATGCTCCAACTTCTCCAATTTATAAGCTATTCTATCGGTGAATTGGCCAGTTAATGATGTTGCGGAGTTCCTCCTTTTAAAGAACATCACGACCAACCGATAATATGTGCTACATATGAGGGCTTGTATGGGAAGATTGTGAGCACGCTTTAAAATTCCATTAATCGTCTCAGAGTAATTGTTTGTTTTTGTACCAAATCGATAACCACCATCACAAGACATAGCCCACAATCTTGGGTTTAAAAGCATTAGCCAACTGTAAGCGGATGGGTCAATGGCTTTTATAGCACTCATGTGTTTATCGAACTCTACCACTTCAGTCGCCTTAGCTGCTTTCCACATCAAGTTATATAATTCAGTAGACTTAAATTTCTTATGAAAGTTGTCTCTATAATGTCTTAAACAGTTACGTTGAGTGGCATACGGGAACACTTCATCCAAAGCTTGATGAATGTTGCACATCCTATCAGATATAACACAAAAGTCATTCCTTTGTCGGACAATTGGAATTTGATATTTCATGCAATTTAAGAACCACACCCAAGAAGAACAGTTTTCTTTCTCAACAACTGCAAAAGTTAAGGGAAACAATCCATTGTTTCCATCAATGCCAGTAGCTATAAGTAACGTCCCACCATATTTACCATACAAAAATGTGCCATCAACACTAATCACTGGCCGACAATGAGCCCAACCTGCAATAGATGGACCAAAACTCCAAAATACACGTTCAAATCGATGGCCAAGGGTTGTTTTGCTGGCTTTGAAATTATATACAGTTCCCAGAATAGCTTGTTGACCAGATCTAAGAAATAGAAGTAACGTCCCATACGATGTCTCCCAATCTCCAAAGATTGATGAAATGGCTTTCTTACGTGCATGCCAAGCCTTCTTGTAGGATATGGTAAGATACAACTCATCTTTCACTCTTTCAACTATCTCTCGAGCGGTCATGTCTAGTTTTGCTCTCAACATAGGCATTGTCATCCTTGCAATATATGAAGACTTGCATTCCCTACTACAGAAGTGGCTTTTAGTGTCGGTTGTTTAACCCCCTTTGGCGTCGGTTTCTGAACGACGCCTATGTGGGCGCCGCTAAAAGGTTGGACACTTCAGCGTCGGTTAAAAAACCGACGCCTATTTAACATAAAGGCGTCGGTTTATTATAAAACACCGACGCCAAAAGGGTTCGCGCCACAGAAAACAGCGTCATCTAGGACGCTTTCTGCGTCGGTTATATACTAAACAACCGACGCAGAAAAGTGTCCTAGATGACTCCCATTTCCTGTCGCGCGAACACTTTTGGCGTCGGTGTTCAACAAAAAACCGACGCTGTAAGTCTGTGCTGACGGTTATCGGTAAATAACCGACGCCTATATCTATTTTTTTTTATAAATATGTTTGCAGGCCTGCTGTGGCTGGTCAGCAGGATGAGAACCTGCAGTTCAATTTTCTGAACTGCAGGTTTACGACATCCATTGATATCAGCCTACAAACAGGCCACAAACCTGCAAAATTAACAAAAAAAGATTCACACAAGTAGATACATTCAGACATCAATTCAATTGTCACGTTCACACATATAGAATCATTCAAATACATGTTTTAACATTTAAAAATATTCATTTACAAAGTATCATTCATCATCACTATCAACATCCCAATTATATCTTACAGTTGCCACTGTTTGTACAGCTATTGCCCATTCTTCTCTTACTTCATTTAATGCTTCCCTCGTATATGGAGCATGTACATTTTTTAAGCGTTTTCCTATAGTGTGGTCAGTTTTAAACACCTGCAAAGAGAATGATGTATATATATAAGTAATAATATAAAAATAAGATCGATATATTTCATACTAACTAATGAGACTATATATAATACCTCATGTATGGTATCGATGTCCAATGCGGCATGTTTAATAATCATCTGCATAAATCGCATCACATAGTATGCGCATGCCCAGCCATTGTCTTGTGTAGCGCACTATAAATTGAAACATATAAAATAATACAACTAAGCACAATTCACATCAATAATATATACATTGGAGTCGGGGAGTCGGAAACTTACTTTTACGTTCTCCCAAGACAATGGCTGGTTCTTTTTCCTTGGGACCTTTCCTCCAGCATTTTTGAATGCATCTAAACCCCTACATGTTAATATAACACACTAAGTTGCATAAGTAAATAGTAATGTAATAAAAGATGTTAACGGATATAAAAAATGAAATATTTCTCACCAGAATAATGCCATTCTCATTACGTGTCCAATTTTAGTGTTTAATGTACTTCCTGCGGGATCTAGATAATAAACAGTGAACGTCCCGGGGACAATAACTAGTAACTCCCAATGTCTACCACTAGAGGTAAAAAGTTAACAATTAATAACTCAAAATGCAAAATAATAATGGAATTTTCTTAAGTCCAAATTATAAATAAAGCAAACTTACTTGACATTGAATGGAGCTATTATTATCGTCTTCATTTGATGACCAAAAATTGTAAAAGCATCTATACAGTATTGTTGAACACTATCAGGGTCTTTAGCTACCATACTAATCAATGATGGAATCAAAAATCCCACATGATCATATGCAAATTGTTTGCAATGATCTTCGATTAAGTAGCTGCAAAACATATAGATGTATGCATTAATATATAAGAAACTAGATCACCGGATCTTACACAAGTATATGGATGTATAAACAAGATCTCACCTTATCCATGTCTCTATCATTGATGTATTCAACCAATCATACATAAACAGCTCAATAATATCTTGTATAAATAAAGAGCTGTCGTATGATTGACCTGCATAATCTGCATCTAAAGAAACAATTATAGGGCAAAGTATATTATGTGCCCGTAGCCAACATGCCATTCCCCTACAAGCAGGACCTAACGGGTATTGTAGGTCAGTTGGAACCTAAAATTTGACAAAAATAAACACACTGAATTAAGCCAATATAGAAATACAGGATATATGACATAACTAGAAGATAATGAATTTTATAGAAATACGGGATATGTTTTTAGAACTTACGTTGGTATCCTCGCCATGCTCGTCATGGACAACATGCTCATCATGGACTTCATGCTCATCATGGACATCATTCTCATCATGGTGAGCCATCTGAAAATTTCATTAAAAAGGAAAACATTTAGCATTTGTATCAACTAGAATAAGGAAAACATTTAGCATTTGTATAAACATACATGTCTCTAAAATTGTGATCTTTTATCAATTAGCAATCCTTCAATGTACAAGTAATATAAAAAACAATGATTGTTCACATTCTAGGCCAACAAACACATGTGATGTCATTCTTATATATAATAAATGTGTACCACCTATCCCATCCTTGAACACCTAATCTCACTAGTAAGTGTATAATGTGTATTGGGTTTTCAAGAAAATTTCGGCAGCATTTCCCCGCTGTTCTCTAAGTACATATGTACTTAGAGAACAAACGGGGAAATGCTACCAAAATTTTCTCGAAAACTCAATACACATTATACACTTACATCCTAAGTGAGATTAGGTGTTCAAGAACAGTCCCAAACCGGGGACTATCCAAGATTTACTCCTAATGAGTAAATCTTGGACGGGTTTCTAGGCCAACAAACACAATAATAGATATCTACAATGAAGCCGGACTCCATACAAACAGTATATAATTTAGTGATTGTTCATTCTAATTTATATCAATGTACAAGTAATATAAAAAACAATGATTGTTCACATTCTAGGCCAACAAACACATGTGATGTCATTCTTATATATAATAAATGTGTACCACCTATCCCATCCTTGAACACCTAATCTCACTAGTAAGTGTATAATGTGTATTGGGTTTTCAAGAAAATTTCGGCAGTATTTCCCCGCTGTTCTCTAAGTACATATGTACTTAGAGAACAAACGGGGAAATGCTACCAAAATTTTCTCGAAAACTCAATACACATTATACACTTACATCCTAAGTGACATTAGGTGTTCAAGAACAGTCCCAAACCGGGGACTATCCAAGATTTACTCCTAATGAGTAAATCTTGGACGGGTTTCTAGGCCAACAAATAATGTGTTGTCATTCTTATACCTAAAATCCTCGTTCTTCAAATTAGGGTGATTATTGATGTCTTTAAAAGCATGATTGGCAATTTAGGGAAAAGTTCATCAGATTGGTATATCACATATGTATCAGTACATTATTAAATAAACACAATCAGTAAATAACTTTTAGCAAAAAATCCACTAGACGTGCAGCCTAGACGTGCCCTGGCGCCGCCCAAGCATCTGCCCAGAGGCCTATCTAGGCAGGGCACCTGGGCTTGGGACCCTAGGCGTGCCCTGGCACCTACTTAGGCGCTGCCTGCGTGAGTTCTAGGTTGGCGACGGCAGAGAAAAGTAAGGCAGAGGACAAAAAAGGTGGTGAAGGTTTGTGGGTTACCTTGCACGAGGACAGCACGAGTAAAGCTGCTTCTACCGGCGGGGGCGGAGGTGACGACGACAACACCGTAGCTGCTTCTACTGGCGGCGACGACTAGAGGAGAGCAGGGGCGGTGGGCAACGACCGGCGGCGACGAGCGGACAACAGCAGTAGCAGGGGCGGAGGAGAAGAAGGGCGCCGGAGAAGAAGGACGCCGGAGATGGGGCGCCGGAGAGAAGCGCCGGAGAGCAGCAGCAGCAGAGAAGCACCGGAAAGTCACCGCAACAGGGAAAATCGCCGCAATAGGGTAGTAATGAAACAGAAGAAAGGGGAAGAGTCGGGCGATCGCGGGGGGTTATAAGTTCCCAAATAGCGTCGGTTGTTTACAACAACCGACGCCTAAACATCTTTAGCGTCAGTTGGTTGAAACAACCGACGTCCAATTGGACGATATTTTCATGGAAATTTTTGGCGGGAACCACCTTCAGCGTCGGTTAGAGAGGGATAACTGACGCTGAAAATGACACTATTTTTTTTATCGAAAAATGGATTTCGCGGGCGACTTTAAGCGTCGGTTGTTTATAAACAACCGACGCTTAATACAAAGCGGTACCCGTGTCTGGCTGGTCTTCGAATATAGACGTCGGTTTTATTAAACAACCGACGCCTGATATGTTAGGCGTCGGTTTTCCTTAATAACCGACGCCCAGAAAAGCGACACTGAATGCTATTTCTGTAGTAGTGATTGCATATGATCCTTGTATAAAAATGCACTGTAGCATGAGTGTTTATCATTATATTTTGTTATTTTCCATAACCCACCAACCCTCTTAGACGCACATCCATGAAGTCTCCATGAACATTGATCCTTATGTAGACATATAAGCGTAAGGAAACGCTTATTTGATCAGTCTGTCTGAAATTGGACATTGTTATTGATTGACCAAGACTGCACTTTTACAAGGAGGTCTGCCTTTGTTTCAAAAATATCACCTTTATTAAAACCTTGTCCTATAACAACTTCATCGTCTCCCATGTCTAAAGGGTTTGCAAAGTCATAAATCCAATCATCCACTTTAAAACTTTCATAGTTATCCGTATTGTTATGGTCCACCCAATCATCCTTCCAGGTTTCCGGGTCAACATAAACATCATGATTGCTATCATATATACAAACTTGTTGAAATTCTATGTCATTATCAAGGTCATCATCATCATCATCATCATCATCATCATCATCATCATCATCATCATCATCATCATCATCATCATCATCATCGTCATCGTCATCGTCATCATCATCATCATCATCATCATCATCATCATCATCATCATCATCATCATCATCATCATCATCATCATCATCATCATCATCATCATCATCATCATCATCATCATCATCATCATCATCATCATCATCATCATCATCATCATCATCATCATCATCATCATCATCATCTGAATCATCATCATCGTTATCATCATCATCACCCAAAATATCAGAATTCTCAACAGAAAGATTCATACGCCTCCCGTAGCCGATATTGAGTAGGTCTTTCCAACTATCATCATCCACAACTTGAGTAGGAAATAAGTTAAATGTCGGACCTAAATCACTTGGAAGGGTGTAACTTAAATGTATGTTGTGCATTGATGAGTTGATGGCAAGAACTTGATGTATGAATGACATAAACTCAGCATAAGTAGATGTCATAGATATTTCAATAGGAATGGGTGTTCCATCATAAAGTAGGACAAAATGTCTTGAGCTCGGCCATAGTCCTGAATTGATGAGTAATTTTTGTTAGATATATAATTTGAAATCACTAACCATATAGCTATTGCATTAGTTGAAATGATTTTGATCTAAAATAGTTTTTGTTCAAATGACTTTATAAAATCACTAACCATATAAAAATGACTAAGTTGAGCAAATTTGGTATATTTCAGTGGCGTTAAAATCACTAACCATATTGTTTTTGTTCAAATGACTTTGACAAATCGCTAATCATATAAAAATGACTTATTTAAGTGAATTTGGTATATTTTTGTAGATCTAAAATCACTAACCATATAGCTATCGCATTTGTTCAAATGATTTGATCTAAAATTGTTTTTGTTCTCATGACTTTGATAAATCACTAATCATCCAAAAGAAGGCTGGATAGGACCGTTTTGTCACTGGAATTTATTTAGCCTTCTGAAAGGAACATGTCCCAACTAAGAATATTGTATCGGTCCCATAGGGAATAATGTGTCCTTATCAGAGATGAAGTGTCCCTCCATATATCTCTATCTACTATCTAGAGTGCATTGTCCTCTGGACTAAGAAATCAGTTATGATTATAGATGCATTGGCATGTGTTGTATCAAGAAATTGACATTCTGATTATGTTTTTTAAAAGCGACCTGTTGGATATTAATTAAAGAAATCAGTTCAATTTTGATTTTTGTCCAACAAAATATAACCGTGCACATCTTAGGCCTCTGAAGCTTATCACGTGATTCAAATTATATGTTCTCTTTTTTTAAAATTTGTGTGTAAGCGTTAACATCTTGGATTGTTTTCTTGTTGATCTCTACACCATCATCCCCGTAAGGTGGTGGATGTATCCTAAACCTGGCCTCGATTACCATGAACGAAAGGAAGTTGAACCTCGTTCTAGCATAACAACACCACAAGGCCCGTTCAAGCAAATAATATTGGTATAAGTGACTTTGACAAATAAACTGACTGCATTGTTTTCAGGCATGGGTGTTCCATCGTTATCATGTTGTTAAAACAATATTTTAGAAGTAATAACAGTATCTTTGAAAATAAATCATTATCATGTGATTAAAACAATATTTTAGCAGTAATAATAAACTTATTTGAAAATAAGCTTTTGAAAGTATAAATCTATTTGCCTTGGAAACCATTAAACCAAACCATCATTCACAAAATAATGATCACTAGTGTGAAACAATAAATGTAAAACAATCCACACGATATTAGACAAATGTCTAAATAGTAGAAGTCCATGTAGGACACAGTCCACTTAGATACAGTCCAATTAGTTACAGTCCAATGAAATTACATTCTACTAATAAATACATCATGACTCACACATTCCAAACTAAAATACACATAAGTAATCATATCTTGCTCACAATGTAATCTCACCTCAATGTGCGTCCACCCTATCTTGCTGGTTGTGCTCCTGTCTCCTGCGGTTGTGCTCCTGTCTCTGCCAATACATACTGTATAGAGGAAAGAATAAGTTGCTGTCAGGAAGGGTGCGCTCTTGGGACCAAAGCCAAGGGCGGCAAGGTTAGGTTATCGGCGAGTATGATGAGAAACAGAAGGAACAGGAAGAGATTTGGATCCGCATGATCGGTGGCGAAGACAAGTGAAGCGAAAATGACGAAACTGCATATGGGACTCTCTCATCGCTGTGATTGATTTTGGGTTAACAGGTTTCGATTAGTGTTTTTTAGCATGCTCGTTTAAGTTAGGTTCTATTTTGTCGTATGGGTAGTCACTATCCGTATGGTTGGGATCAAAGGGGACCTGGAGTGGCGGGCTTGGAGTGGTTGCAGGCTGCAAACCAGCGTCGGTGAAAAGCGACAAGGCGGTGTGGCGGGCCTGTGGAGGACGGGCCAAAAATGGAGGAGGAGGAGGAGAACATAGGAGGCGGAGAAGAAGGAAAGAGGAGGCGGAGGAGGAGGAGAAGAACAGAGGAGGCGGAGGAGGAGGAGAAGAATAGAGGACGCGCCGACTGTTGTGAGGAGGAGGAGAAGAGCGGACCTACCTGTTGCGAGGAGGAGGGCAAGGAGGAGGCGACTGCGGCTGTGGTGGCGGCTACGACTTCGACAAACGACCACCGACGGCTGGAGAAGGAAATCGGAGGAGGAGCAGCGGCGTGGCGGAGCGGCGCGGCGGAGAAAAAAGAGGAGCGAGCGAGCGAGGGAGAAAGGAAATTCGCGCTCGCTCGGGGAGGTAACCTAGCGGAAAATGCCAACCTATGTGTCGTTTTACCAGAAAACGCCACACAAAGTGGCGCTTTACCCCTCGTAACCAAGCAAAACAAGCCACCGCCTCTGGCGTTTTCAGTAAAATGCCACATAATGTGGCGCTTTATGTAAAAGCTGTACAAGGACGGACGCGACGCATCAGCCTGCTGACCGAATAAATGGAAAGCGCCAGATAATGTGGCGTTTTTCCGCCACGCAACCCGGTTGGTGGGACGCATTCAAGCAAAACGCCACGTTACGTGGCGCTTTTCTCCCCCACAAACGTAAAACGCCAGGTTTTGTGGTGCTTTTGTGTCCTCAAGCCTGAAAATGCCAAATAAAGTGGCGTTTCTGTCTCCGCCAGTTTGAAAACGCCAAATTAAGTGGCGCTTTTAGTTCCCGAGATAGTAAAACGCCAACTAGTGTGGCGTTTTACTCTGAAAGTGTGCTAGTTTGGGAAATAAGTTGGGAAGGGTGCTATTTCGGTAAATTTTTTTAGCAAAGTGTGCTATTTGGGTTTTTTTCCTTAACCTAATTGATGTAGCAAACGACTATTACATTGTCCAACTACAGTCTGAGGAGGAATACATCAACGCCCTGACTGAGGGTCCTTGGTCCATCTTCAGCTCCTATCTGACATTCCATCGCTGGTCCCCATGCTTTTCACTAGACAACACCATGCCTCCTCTGCTGGTGGCCTGGGTCAGGATCCCTAACATGCCCATCCACTTATACCAAGATGTTCTTTTAAGAGAAATTGGGGATCGTCTGGATAAAACCTTAAAGGTAGATATGAATACGATGAGGACACTTTACACGTATAGCTATGGAACTCAACATCAAAATCCCCGTTATTCCCTTCATCTTAATTGGCGGGATCAAGTACAAGATAGAAAGAATATGAGAACACACCTTTTATATGCATGCATTGTGGTAGGGAGAGACACCTAAAAAAGGATTGCATGAAGCATATTGAAGAAGAAAATGCGGCAAGAAGAGCCAACGTCGAGGCAGGTAGATTAGTTCCAGACTACTTACAGAGGCGTGAATTCTTCTCAGAAGCTATCCACGCACCACTACTCACACGACGACAATGAAAACCAGCCACTAATGACACCCAGAAGAAACCCACTCAAACGGGCAACAGATTTCAAGACCTGCTGGATCACGACGGGGCGAAGAGGCTATTGAAGTCATTGATGCAGACACAATAGCCAAAAGGGTCACAAGCATCGACTGGGGTCAAAGAAAGAAGCAAGGCAAGGCTTTCAAAAACTCTGGAGACAAGGGGGTAGCCACGCCAACAGATTTCAAGGCTTGCTGGATCACGATGGGGTGAAGAGGCTATTGAAGTCATTTTTTTTGGTGATCGAGAGAACCCACCCCGGACGAGTCCGACATGGTAAACTCTTGATGCATGAGAGGGTGTGGTCCGGACACCCCCTTCCACGCCTAATCAACGTGAATTGCCGTTCGCAAAGTGCCTTCGGTGAGGTTCGAACTCGGGTCCTTCATTGGGACTTACCGAGCTCTTACCACGCGGGCTACTATGGCCGGACACACTAGTCGAAAAGGTCACAAGCATCGACTGGGGTCAAAGAAAGAAGCAAAGCAAGGCTTCCAAAAACTCTAGAGACAAGGGGGTAGCCACGCCCACAGATTTCAAGGCTTGCTGGATCACGGCGGGGCGAAGAGGCTATAAAAGTCATTAATACAGACACACTAGTCGAAAGGGTTACAAGCATCGACTGGGGTCAAAGAAAGAAGCAAGGCAAGGCTTCCAAAAATTCTAGAGACAAGGGGGTAGCCACATAACTAAGGAACACCTCCTCCTCCTCTGTCCCCTTCCGGATCCCAACCCAGACCCTAAGGACCGATCTGGTCCACACTGCAGCATCACCCTCTGGCGACGAAGTACTACATGTGCGGGAAACAAACACACCCCTTCCTCACATCGTCCTTTACCTTGGGCAACCAAGGCTCAACAAGTATGAGCTACGTCAAATACACGAGCCCAACCAAATCTTCATCAGGTATCCACCTCCGAAATAGGAATGTAGCCCATGCTGGAGATCCAGGATGAGCATCCACTAGAAAATGAGGGAAACCCTCTCTTCTGCAGGACCTTGAGAAGGAGCATAGGCTATGGTAAAGTCTACTCTCGAGGAGAGTGATCAATGAAAATCACCAACTAGAACGTTAAGGGTATCTGTGATGAGGATACCCAGAACACTCTGAAAGATCTAGTCAAGAAGTATCTGGTGTCAATTGTCGCACTGTATGAAGCCAGGTGTAGTAGGCCCCCGAGCAACCACTATCATCAAGAAGCTTGGGTTTGCCCGGTCCCACAGGGTGGAAGCTATGCGGTTTGCAGGTGGTATATAGGTCCTTTGGAAGGCAGATATCAACCTTGAAGTCCTCTATTCCCACAAGCAGTTTATACATTATAAGGTAGATAACAAGTTTTTTTATACCTTCATCTATAAAGGAACGACGAGAGGTAACATGCACTTCCTATGGCATCACCTCATCACGCTCGCTACATCCATCACTTGTCCATGTGTTGTGGTCAGCGATTTCAACATGGTGATGTATCAATCGGAAAAATTTGGCAACACTTCCTTTGATAGGGCAAACAATGATAACTTTATTGATGCTATGACACAATGCAAACTCGCTGACATAGGCGCCAACAGTGCATGCACCACCTTCAGAAGAGGCCTGCTCCACGAACGATTAGATAGAGCTCTTGGAAATGATGGATGGCTAGAACTAGCATCGGCAAACCCAATCCAGGTGCTTGAGAGGAACAATTCTCACCTTGTGCCTCTCCTTATCTCTGAATCCTCACCCAGGAGAAGGAAAACACTGATCAAGCGCACCTCTGCCAGTTGGGAAAAATGGATGGTTTCAAGAATTTCTTAAGTCAGAATTGGGATCTTAGTAGCCCCTTCAGCCGAGCGGGCACGACTTTCTTGACACTTGCATCCAAATGGGACAACAAGAAGAAGAGAGAAAGCAGGAGGGCAAAAGACCAACTGAGCAACAAAATCAAGGGGAACCAATTGTAACTGTCGCTTAGATTTGACCACAGCTTGGCAAGGGAAATGGTGACCCTTCAAGTGGAGATGGACTGCATCTTGAGAAGAGAGGAGAGGACTGGAAACAAAAAGCCAGGTGCGATTGGGTGAAGTTGGGTGATCCTAACACCAAGTACTTTCGCTCTATCGTCAAAGCCAGAAGAAGAAATTAAATCCTTAAGTTGAAAGACAGAAATGGGTGTTGGGTGGAGGATGAAGAACAATTAAAGTGCCTTATTTTCACATTCTTTTCTAATGTTTATCAGGAACTCAACCACCGAGAACAACAACAAGACAATACCTCCTTCATTGGAGCCTTCCCAATCCTTAACAAAGCTGACGCAGTGAAGCTCGCTAGTACTCCCACTGGCGATGAGATCTGGGAGAACCTCGCTTACATGGCCCCAGGGCCCGATGGAATCATGCCTCCTTGATTCAGAAAAACTGGCATCTTCTCAAGCACTAGGTCTCTGATTTTGTTAAAAATCCTTTCGTCGACTCTCCTATTGAACAAGGATGCATGGATTCGACTCTAGTCCTCATACCAAAGGTGGCATCGCCAGAAACCTATTCACACCTATGAGCTATTTCAATGAACAATGTATGTGCCAAACTCATCTCAATGGTGATCACAATCAGAATCGAGCCCTTTCTCAACGATTGGATCTCCCCTTTCCAGTCTAGCTTTATCCCAGGCCAAAACATTGATGACAATATTGTCCTAGTTCAAGAAATCATACACTCTATGGAGTCCAAACAATGTAGTAAACACTTTATGGCAGTCAAATTGGACCTTGTGAAAGCTTTCGACGAGATGAGCTACCCATTCCTTGCAATATCATCAACACTATCATGTAAATTATTAAATCGGGGAATACCCCTCTCCTCTAGAATGGTGAATTAATCAGGTCCTTCAAACCTTCGTGCAAAGTTAAACAAGGGGATCCTCTATCCCTATACATCTTCATCTTGTGCTTAGAAAGACTCAGTTAGCTTATCAGTGAGGAGGTTTCTAAGGGTTCGTGGAAGCCAATAGTCCTCAATAGATAGAAACTACGATTCTCACATGCCGGCTTCATAGACAATATTATCATATTTGGGGAAGCATCAATCCACCAAGCCAAAGTCATCAAACGGTGTCTGAAGCTCTTCAGTGCGGCCTCTGGGCAGTTCCTCTCCCATGAGAAATCTTCTATTTTCTTCTCTGTCAACACCTCAACGGCTCTTAGGGCTTGAATCTATAGGAAATTGAACATAAAGGAAACCACGGATCTGGGCCGCCACCTTGGTGTCCCGATCATACACAGAAGAAAGATCAAGGTACATTTCTAATATCTCGTGGAGAAAATTCATAATCATATCATGAACTGGCAACATAGGTTCCTATCCTTGGATGGTCGAGTGACTCTGGAAAAATCAATCCTTCTATCACAATCCTATTATAGAATGCAAATGGTCTGCCTCCCGGTCTCCGTTACAGACCACATTGATCAGCTCACAAGAAATTTTATATGGAATGGCTCACCTGAGTCCAAAGGCTTGAATTTAGTAGCATGGAAGAACATCACCAAACCATTCCATAGGGTTGGTTTGGGAAGCAAGAAGGCTAGAGATTTCAATATGGATTTATCCATGAAGCTAGCTTGGGATTTCATCCAAGAAAGGCATGTACCTTGGGTAAACCTGATGCGAGCAAAATATGATAAGAGGAACATCTACATCTCTTTGGGCTCTCACATATGGCATGGAATGAGGAACTCTATACCCTTCATACTGAAAAATTACAAAGTGGCTCAGATCTCGGGAATGACGACCAACATTTGGACAAACACGTGGGTGGGATAAGGCCTTCTTCCTATTATAAAACTTGGACTTCTTATACCGAATGACATCAAAGGCTTGATGGTCTCCAACCTTGTGTTGGATGAGGGAAATGGGATATGGACTTCCTAAACTTCTGGTTTGTGAGTGACACTATCCAAGAGATTGCTGGTATGCCTCCTCCTATTTTGAGCTTTGGAAATGATAGTAGGGTCTGGTTCCATTCATATGATGGTGTCTTCTCCTCTAACCCAGCCTATAAAATCATCACAAACCTATCTAGCAATGAAAATGTCGACGGCTATGCTGTCATTTGGGGTCTTCCAATCCAATTAAGAATGAGAGCCACTCAATGGTTAATCCACCATAACAGATTACCCTCGAACAAGCTGAGTTTTAAACGCAAGATGGAAAAGGACTCACGCTGTTTCAGATGCCAAAACTCAGAGGAATCAATGTTATATGTTATAAGAGACCGCCCTAAGCAATCACTAGTGTGGGATATTTTTTTCCCTGAGGAGGATTCCCTCTTCTTCCAGTATACTACTACCTCGGAGTGGCTAGATTATAATCTGAAAGTCCTGCATAAGATGGTGGACTGGAATGCTCTTTTCACCATCACTTGTTGGTGGATATGGAGGGAAAAAAACCTCTCCAACTTTGAAGATAGATAGATACCTCTGTCGGTCCTAGAAATCTCTTACAGATTGGACCCCATCATAGCCAAAGCTTCCTTTCAAA
Organism: Alisma plantago-aquatica; assembly: GCA_963693085.1. Classification (NCBI taxonomy): domain Eukaryota; kingdom Viridiplantae; phylum Streptophyta; class Magnoliopsida; order Alismatales; family Alismataceae; genus Alisma; species Alisma plantago-aquatica. Next base: position 1,625,491,530 of record OY856409.1, on the reverse strand, counting down.
AAGCTTCGACAGCCCCAAGAACTTCTACTTCACCGAGCACACCCGCCATCTCTCTACTCTCCTCGACAAGCATCCTACATGTAGATACTGTTGGATCAATGGGCTCTTAAGGGGGGGTGAATAGAACTACACAAACTTCACAAAATCAATTAGACCACCAATTTAATCGTAGTGCAAAAACTAAAACAATCAACAATTTGATGTCCTAATCTAACATTCAAAGCAAGGATAAAAGACAATGAATAGCATGCACTTGGACAGGTGGTTTAGAGTGGTTCCACATCCTAAACTTAGGAGCGATGTCAGTCCACTACCTAGAGTTGGTTAGACTCTAGGATTTACAACTTGGTTCTCTTATATATCACAATAAGATTACAAGATAAATAAAACACACAACCAAGGGCTTAATTTCTCATGCTAAGATCTTCTACCTATCCAAGGACTTACCCACAAAGTAAGATTCTTCATCCTTCTTTAAAGGACTTACCCAATCTTACCTTTGTCTTCAGCCTTGCATGATTTACCTATCTCACTTGAGCTTTGCCTTACACCTCTCCTTCACTTGTAGAGCTTCTCCACGTTTTCCCTTCACCAAGGGACCTGGAGCAACTAGCTATCTTCACTCTTGAAGATCAGCAACACATCTTCCCCTTCACTCAGAGAAGAACAACAACAACTCCTCTTTCACTTGGAGAAGTAGCTTCAATCAATCTTCAAAGGGATTTGGAGGTAGGAAGAGAGAAAGGAGAGATTTACATAATACAAAGGATAGCTCTCATACACAGGGACCTAACTCACTCTTAACTCACGAATTTGTCTTGAAGGTAGAGAGAGAAAGGGGCTCAAGGGCTTGGAACATTCTCAACTAAGCTAGAACCAAGTTTGCAATGGAAGAGCAGCTTGGAATGAACTCCAAGGGGTTCTATTTATAGTTGAGGGTTGCCCTTTAAGTTGTGGGACACTTGGATGCAAAAGTAGTCATTTTTTGTTCAAGAAAACAGCTATATTTTTGCCCAAAACAATTCACCAATGGTCATATTACTTTTTCTGCAAATTCCGTACAGTGCAATCGGTCGAGTTTCAATGGGGGTAACTCGACCGATCAAGTAGGAGGTAAATCGATATTCAAAGGATCGGTCGAGTTTGTCCTGAGGAAACTCGACCGACCATTTCAACTAGAAATGGCCTGCTACCCAATCGGTCGAGTTCTGTGAGTGCACAACTTGACCGATGCAATCTTCAGAAAATCGACCAAGGATGATCGATCGAGTTTTAGGCTAGGGAAACTCGACCGACCAAGTGCCTGTAATTGATTTTCTAATTTGCAATAAAAGTGATTAGCACTTGGTGAATTTTGTCCCAAACATTTTTCTCTTCTAAGTTACAAGCCAATTCATCATTACAAGTGATTACATTAATGTTCTAAGGTAGTTTACATAGAAATCCTAAAATGCACACTTGTAGCCATTTTGGCTTGAACTTGGCCCATTCTAGGGCTTTGTATATATGATCCTTTTCATGTACCTAATGCCTACAAACAATCTTAAACACACATATTAGATACATATGAATGGAATGGTTAAGTCATTATCAAAATATAGGTAATGTATAACCTCTAGGTCAACATTCTCCCCCTTTTGACAATGACAAACCATTCCTCAAACATATTGAAAAGGATAAGAAAGTTATACCTTTGCCTTGTGACTTAGGGGGATCCATGATAAGAACAATTTGAATTTGCTCCCCCTCAAACTATGCTTCCTCTCACCTGCATGTTAGGTTTTCTATACATGGAAAAACCAATATCTGTGTAATATGTAATCCTTTGCATGTCATATGATCAATTAGAAAATTAATAAGAAAAGGATCACCTAGGCAAGAAAGCAATAGTATAACAACAAGAAACAATATGATTGAGTCTCAAACCATGAGGTATTTCTCCCCCTTTGACATTATCAAAAAGGTAGGGGGGGGTAGAAGAGAAAAAACTAGGTCTTCTCCAAGACTCAACCACACATATATGCAAAGTAATAAGCAATGTAAAAGCATATATCATACAACCATGAAGGAGAACATACAATCCAAGTCAGAATCAAAATATAGCTCAACAAGCACCAATCATAATAGAACACAGAGTAAATAGCCAAAGTGCATAGCAATGGTATTCCAACTCAGAAAGATGTCCTCATAAGCAACTACAACCATAAAAGCGAGAAAATAGGAAATAAGAAAATGGTACAGCTCAGAATAATGTGCCAGGATGTTGCTTATACAAAAGAGTCTAGAAGGATATATATAATAGACATGCTAGACTATAAGCTAAGACAACCTCCTAGACATCTAAGCTATCTATGTCAACTGCTTCCTCATCATCGCCTGGGTTGTAGTCCTCATCGCCATCCGAAGGCGGAGCAGTCGTGCCAGCAGCAGATCCAACACCATCATCACCATCCTCGTCAGAAGCATCCTCAGCATCACCATCATCAGCATCAGCATCAACATCCTCGTCTGCATCCTCAGCCTGGTCGGGCATCTCCTTGTCATCAGGACTAAAAGAGCGACCGAGCCAACGGGCATTCTGCTCAGCCCATGACATACCAAAAGCTAGAAGCTCCTTGGCCTGCGGGAAGGACGGAGCAGAGTCACCCAGGGAGGCGAGTAGAGTGGCCAGGGGGCCAGTAGGTAGCGGCAGATAGGCAGGAGTGGAGCTACCAGCAGCATACTAAGGTGGAGCGGCAGCGGAAGGCTCGACAGCATATGGTGGTGGAGCGGGGAAGTACTGCTCGTATGCATAAGAGGCATAGGCACTACCTGGGTAAGGCTGGTGAATAGGGTAGGGTGAAGAATAGGATAGGTTCATGTGAGACATGATCAAACTCAAATCCTGATGGAGGTGCTCCTGGACCTGGCGATTGTACGCCTGTTCATGCATCATGTATCCAAGAAGGGTTTCATTTGATACTCTGAAGGATGCACGACTAGGGCGGGGGTGGTGCTGCGGGGGTGGGGCATGGGTGGAGGTGGGAGGGGCACCAGAAACAAAGGCTGAGGCTAAGGCAAAGCCAGAAGCACCAGGGGTAGAGGTAGGAACTGGGACAACCTTCAGAAGGGTGGTTTCACTAATGCACACTCCTTTGTGAGAAACCGGGTAATGGAAGTCAGAAAAGAGTGATTTTTCAGTGGTGAATTGGAAAAGATCACAAATCAGGGCTGGGTAGGGAGGGTGGGTGCCCTTGGTGTTCTTGCCGGTGTCAAAGCAGGTCATGTGATGTAAGATGTAACGAGCCCACTTGACACCTATATTGTTTAACAAACAATACATCAGGACTGCTGTGTTTTCTGCAATGTCCGTTTGATTACGCTTGGGATGGATATTGCAGTTAATCACAAGGGCCAAGATGCGCCTCTGAAGGTCAAGGGAGGAGGAGGGTAAGGTTGACCGTTTCTTATAAGCCACGTTAGGTTTCTTTAAAAACCGATGAATATCCGGTAGCGTCAATTCATGATGTTTATAGAAGCCTTCCGGGTCAAGAAGATCAAAATACGCGTCATAGTTGCGCCAAGTAGTGTTTTCTTCATCTCCGGCAAGATATAAATTGAAAGTTTCCTCGAAGATTTGAAAACGACAACCGGCGATCATCGATGTTAGGACTACTTCAGTATTCGGTGGGGGAACAAGCGAATCGTAGTTCCAACGCAGGTTTGCATAGAACTCGTGAACTTCTTTTGTGCTAGATAACTGATTATTGAAGCAGTCACGCTCGATTGCTAGGGCAGAGAGGTGGTGTTTGGCAAGAAGCCTCGAAATAGAGGTGATATACTCTTGAAAATGGTTTGCATCAACTAAGGGGCGAAAAGGAAAAGGAGATCGAGGAAGAAGATCCTTATACCGATTTACCGCCTCAATGGACACAAACGTGGTGTTATCGAACGGAATCAAGCGATTAACAGAGGAGGAGGATGGAGCATTGCTAGGAGCATCACGTTTTCGTCTATGGGAAGCCATGGAAAAAAAGGAGAAAAACGTGCACACAAGCAAGATTAAACCTCAAACGGCAAAGAAGACACACCACAGGTGCCTGGGAAGGTCAAGAACAGGTTTCTAAGTCACCCTAGGGTTAGGAACGGGAGAGGGTTAGGGCTTGGGTTGAGAGCACGGGCAAGAAGATGAGGAATCGGTCGGCTATTTTCTAGTTGTAAGGGAAAATAGTCGGCCGATCCTAACTTTTAAGTTGGCGCTGCCCGTCGATTGGTCGAGTTCTGAGGGTGTACAACTCGACCGAATGGTCCACTGAAGATAGCTCTCGGCTCCTGATCGGTCGAGTTTTCCAGGGTGGAAACTCGACCGAAGGTCAACCTGACCTAGCAGTCTAATTCTTAGATTCTAGCCATATACATGCCGATTAAATTTATTTTTCCATTCTATTATGCATAATTAACATACCTAGGCACATTGTGCTCATCATTGGGCACTATTTAGCGATAAAACACGAAATTCGATAAAACCCAAAAACAAGCATAAAACTAAGCATGTTGATAGACAATTTAAGCATAAACAAGCATGTATATGAGCAACATAAGGTGAAGATGGACATGAGCAAGCATATAGGAGAGAGACCACTAGCTAGATCACATAGCAATATCATTCAAATCAACAATGAGCAGTTTAGATTGAATAAAATTAAATTGATTTCTAGCTAGAGGTTTTGTAAAAATGTCCGCCAACTGATTTTCCGTATCCACATGTGTTATATATATATCTTTCTTGGCAATGTGGTCACGAAGAAAATGATGGCGAACCTGTATATGCTTGGCTCTACTATGCAATATAGGATTATAAGATAGATTAATTGCACTAGTATTGTCACAAAAGATAGGAGAAGCATCAAAAAATATGTTAAAGTCTTGGAGCATTGGCTTCATCCATAGGACCTGTGCACAACAACTCCCGGCTGCAATGTATTCAACTTCGGTAGTTGATAATGCCACTGTGCTTTATTTCTTGGAAAACCAAGACACTAAACATGGTCCTAGAAGGAAGCAAGTGCCACTTGTGCACTTTCTATCAATCAAACACCCTGCATAATCTGCATCACTATATGCTCTAAGAGTAAAATCCCTTGATTTAGGATACCATAGACCAAAATTTTGGGTTTTGGCTAAGTACCTCAAAATTCTCTTAACAGTAGTGAGATGCGACTTCTTAGGGCAAGATTGAAAGAGAGCACACAAGCCAACACTAAACATAATATCAAGTCTAGAGGCAGTTAGATAAAGTGAACTTCCAATCATACCTCTATAGAGCTTCTCATCTACCTTTTCACCTTCTTCATCTTTGTCAAGTTTGGCGGTGTTTGACATGGGTGTATCCATCGACTTCATGTTTTCCATCCCAAAGCGCTTGAGTAGTTCATTTGTGTATTTGCCTTGGTTGATGAAGTTTCCTTCCTTTGTTTGTTTGATTTGAAAGCCGAGGAAGAAGGTCAACTCACCCATCATGCTCATTTCAAATTCACTCTGCATAAGAGAACTAAACTCCTTGCAAAGATCAAGATCAGTCCCGCCAAAAATGATATCATCAACATATATTTGAATTATGAGAAAATGGTTAGAAGTGTGTTTTAGAAACAAGGTAGAATCAACTTTGCCCATGACATACCCATTATCTAACAAAAAGTTCTTTAATTTCTCATACCAAGCTCGAGGTGCTTGTTTGAGTCCATAGAGAGCTTTTTGCAACAAATAAACATGATTGGGTAATTTGTCAATTTCAAAGCCCGGAGGTTGAGAAACAAGTACTTCCTCCTTGATTGTACCATTCAAAAACGTACTTTTAACATCCATTTGATATAGCAAGAAATTTTATAACTAGCAAAGGCAAGTAACATACGAATAGATTCTAATCTAGCAACATGAGCATAGGTTTCATCAAAATCAATACCTTCCTGTTGGTTGTAACCTTGTGCCACTAACCTTGTTTTGTTCCTTACCACTTTTCCTTGCTCATCTAGCTTGTTGCGGTAGACCCATTTGGTGCCAATGATTTTTCTATCACTTGGTCTTGGCACTAAGGTCCACACACGATTCTTCTCGAATTGCTCAAGCTCTTCTTGCATGGCAAGGATCCACTCATCATCACCAAGGGCTTCTTTGATGTTCTTTGGCTCTAGTTGGGAGATGAAGGCACTATCTGCTTGTTCTTTGTTGTGAGCAACTTGTGTCCTCACTCTCTCGAACGGGTTGCCAATGATCAACTCCTTGGGGTGATTCTTTGCAAAGCGGGGAGTGGGATCCTTCTTTTCTTCTTCTTTTTCTTCTTCTACCACCTGATTGACTTTGTCTTTGATGTTGAGATCTTTTAAGATAGGAATTATTTCATCTGCAACATCATCATCACCAATATGCTTGCCAACAACAGGGTTAGTTTCAATAAACTTAACATTGATAGATTCTTCAATTTTAGACAATTCAATGTTAAATACTCTATATGCCCTGCTAGTAGTGCTATGGCCTAGGAAGAAAGCCTTATAGGATTTCAGATCAAACTTGTCGAGAGAATCCTTCGTGTTTAAAACAAAACAAGGACATCCGAAAACATTAAAGAAATCAATAGACGGCTTCCTACCACGCCATAGTTCATAGGGGGTTTTCTTGAAAGTCGAATGTGTGAAAACTCGGTTTTGCACAAAACAAGACGTGCTAACGGCTTCAGCCCAAAACTTCTTAGGAGTGTCATACTCAAGAAGCATGGTCCTATCCATCTCTTGTAGCGACCTATTCTTCCTCTCAACAACCCCATTTTGTTGAGGTGTGCGAGGAGAAGAGAAATTGTGCGAATAACCCAATTTTTCACAAAAACGCTCAAAAAGATCATTTTCAAACTCTCCCCCATGATCACTACGGATAGAAACAATGTGGCAAGAAGCTTCATTTTCAACCCGTTTACAAAAGCTCGAGAAAACATCAAGAGTATCGCTTTTAGAAACGAGAAAGAAAGTCCAAGTATATATAGAGAAATCATCGACAATAACAAGACAATACTTGGAACCACGAAGCATTTGCGTTCTCATTGGTCCGAATAGATCAATATGAAGAAGTTCAAGAACTCTCTTGGTACTCATGATTCCTTTGGATTTGAAGGAGGATTTGGTTTGTTTCCCTTGTTTACAAGGTTGGCATTCCTCATCCTTATCAAAATCCAATTTAGGAAGTCCTCGAACCAAGTCCTTTTTGTTCAACTTCTTCATTTGATGCAAATTCACATGACCCAAACGACGATGCCAAAGAGAAAGATCGTTTTTATTCACAACTAAGCATCTATTTAGTATGGGCTTAAGAGCATCGAGAACAATAACATAAATATTACCATTTCTAGTTCCCTTATATATAACATTGTAGGAGAGGGAATTTAGAAGCAAGCATTCTAAAGAAGTAAATAGCACAAGATAACCATTGTCACATAATTGGCTAACACTAATTAAGTTGTGATGTAGGACATCAACAAGCAACACATTTTTAATACATAATTCATTGCCTACATCACCCTCACCTATCACCTTACCCTTCTTGTTGTCTTCGAAGGTTACCGATCCTCCTTTCTTTTTCTCAAATTTGTTGAAATGGCTGATTTCTCCAGTCATATGCTTAGAGCAGCCACTATCAACAATCCATTTCTTTTTAACCTGCAAGAAAAGAGGATGTCAGAACCCAACTCAAACTTTGGGGTCCGGGGTTAGCTTGGGGACCCATTTCATCTTTGGGTTGGTCCCCTTGGGCTTATAAGGACAATAGGCAGAATAATGGTCATCACATTTGCAATGAATACAAACCATTGGGTTTTTAGAGCTGGAAGACTCTCCACTGAAAATTGGAGGTTCCACACTCTTCTTCTTACCCTTCTTCTTCTTACCTTTGGGAGCAATCCCATTATATCCTAAACTACTAGTACCAACTTGTTTGGTAGAGTGCTCTAGGAAATCATTTAGGTATTTCTTTCCCGAAAGAAACCTTTGCAAAGTAGATCTTAATTTTGCATTATCATCACTAAGATTTACAACAGTAGTATAAAGACTAGCAAGATATTATTTAGTATGCAATAGGTCGGCCCCAAGACAGAGGGCTTTAGTAAGAAGAGAATCTTTTTCTAGAGTTAAGCTAGAAACTTCATTTCTAGGCAAAACAGGTCTAGAAGATAAATCATTAATTTGAGCAAGCAATTTTGTATTTTCAGATTTAAGAACAACTATTTCTCTTTAATAAGCATAGATTTCTTCTCTCCTAGCATCATAAATAAGCTTGAGTTCTACATTTTCAGTTTTAAGAGTATCAAGCTCATCTAGGCATTTTTGGTTTTCTATCTTAAGATTTTCAATATTTTTAAGATATGTACCATTCTCAACCTCTACTCCATTGTATTGAAGTTCAAGGTCAAGAAATTTCCCTTGCAAGGATTCTATGCTATCAAGATGCAATTTTTCATTTTCATCAAGAATGTCAATTTTTGCATAAAGATCATCAACTATTTTGCCTAATCTTTTCCTCTTAGATTTACATTTAGCAAAAGATGATTGGCATTTATTAAGCATATCAACGAGAGTTTCCTTAGATAGCTCAAGTAAATTAATATCACTTACCTTGCTTACCTCACTTACCTCAATTACATCTTCACTAGTAGAGGCCATGAGGGCAAGATGGCATTCTCCATCTTCGGAGCTTGAGGAGCTTGAAGAAGACTCCTCCCATGCCGCATGAGCTGCATCTTTGGATCTTCTCTCCTTCTTGTATTTCCTCTTGTACTTTGCTTCTCTTTTGTACTTGTCATCCTTCTTATGGCTGCTCTTATGATGGCTCTTCTTGGCCTTTGGGCAGTCACTCTTGTAGTGGCCTTTTTGACCACACTCGTAGCACCTAGGAGTTGAGGAGGAGGGCTTGCTCTTGAAGTGTTTCCCTTTTGAGTAGTTGGCTTCATGATCATTGACACCTTCATCTTCACTTGAGGAAGGGCAGGGAGACTTCATGGCAAGTTGTTGTTGTCGGACCATTTCTTCAATTTGAGCTTTGAAGGCTATGTCCTTTATCTTCTTTGATTCCTTCTCTTCTCTTTTCTCCTCTTCCTCTTGCTTGTCAAGCCTAGGTTCATGGGCTTGAAGGTTACCAACCAGCTCCTCGGTTGACAACTTGCTTAGCTCGTAGACTTCTTCAATAGAAGTGACCTTTGGCTCCCATCTCTTTGGAAGAGATCTCAAGATTTTGGCATTGATTGTACCTCTATCCATGACACTCCTAAGGGCTGCAAGGCTGTTCAAGATGACGTTTAGCCTTGTGTACATATCCGCCACTCTTTCAATCTTCCCCATCTTGAAGTTCTCAAGAAGACCACCAAGCATGTAGACTTTGGCCTCCTTGACTTGCTCGGTCCCTTCATAGGTGACACACAACTTGTGCCATATCTCATGTGCCGTGTCCCAAGAAGAGATCCGGTTGAACTCGGATGGAGTAAGGGCGGCGTAGATGATGCTCACGGCTTTGGCGTTGAGTTGAGCACTCTTCATCTCAGCTTCCGTCCATGTGGTGATGTCCCCTTTTGGATCTTCATACTTGAGGTGGACAATCTTCCACATTTCGTAGCTCACCCCTTGTAGGTAGAATTGCATTCTCCTCTTCCAATATAGGAAGTTTGTGCCGTCGAAGACTAGGGGTCTCATTGAGAAGCTTCCTTCAAGGTTGAGTGACCCAAGAGCCAAATCGCCCATCTTCTCCTACTTGTTGAAGTAGCTTGGAGAAGACCTGCTCTGATACCACTTGTTGGATCAATGGGCTCTAGAGGGGGGTGAATAGAGCTACACACACTTCACAAAATCAATTAGACCACCAATTTAATCATAGTGCAAAAACTAAAACAATCAACAATTTGTTGTCCTAATCTAACATTCAAAGCAAGGATAAGAGACAATGAATAGCATGCACTTGGACAGGTGGTTTAGAGTGGTTCCACATCCTAAACTTAGGAGCGATGTCAGTCCACTACCTAGAGTTGGTTAGACTCTAGGATTTGCAACTTGGTTCTCTTATATATCACAATAAGATTACAAGATACATAAACCACACAACCAAGGGCTTAATTTCTCAAGCTAAGATCTTCTACCTATCCAAGGACTTACCCACAAAGCAAGATTCTTCATCCTTCTTCAAAGGACTTACCCAATCTTACCTTTGTCTTCAGCCTTGCAGGATTTACCTATCTCACTTGAGCTTTGCCTTGCACCTCTCCTTCACTTGGAGAGCTTCTCCACATTTTCCCTTCACCAAGGGACCTGGAGCAACTAGCTATCTTCACTCTTGAAGATCAGCAACACATCTTCCCCTTCACTCGGAGAAGAAGAACAACAACTCCTCTTTCACTTGGAGAAGTAGCTTCAATCAATCTTCAAAGGGATTTGGAGGTAGGAAGAGAGAAAGAAGAGCTTTACATAATACAAAGGATAGCTCTCATACACAGGGACCTAACTCACTCTTAACTCACGAATTTGTCTTGAAGGTAGAGAGAGAAAGGGGCTCAAGGGCTTGGAACACTCTCAACTAAGCTAGAACCAAGTTTGCAATGGAAGAGCAGCTTGGAATGAACTCCAAGGGGTTCTATTTATAATTGAGGGTTGCCCTTTAAGTTGTGGGACACTTGGATGCAAAAGTAGTCATTTTTTGTTCAAGAAAACGGCTATATTTTTGCCCAAAACAATTCACCAACGGTCATATTACTTTTTCTGCAAATTCCATACAGTGCAATCGGTCGAGTTTCAATGGGGGTAACTCGACCGATCAAGTAGGAGGCAAACCGATATTCAAAGGATCAGTCGAGTTTGTCCTGAGGAAACTCGACCGACCATTTCAACTGGAAATGGCCTGCTACCCGATCGGTCGAGTTCTATGAGTGCACAACTCGACCGATGCAATCTTCAGAAAATCGACCAAGGATGATCGGTCGAGTTTCAGGCTAGGGAAACTCGACCGACCAAGTGCCTGTAATTGATTTTCTAATTTGCAATAAAAGTGATTAGCACTTGGTGAATTTTGTCCCAAAATTTTTTCTCTTCTAAGTTACAAGCCTATTCATCATTACAAGTGATTACATTAATGTTCTAAGGTAGTTTACATAGAAATCTTAAAATGCACACTTGTAGCCATTTTGGCTTGAACTTGGCCCATTCTAGGGCTTTGTATATATGATCCTTTTCATGTACCTAATGCCTGCAAACAATATTAAACACACATATTAGATACATATGAATGGAATTGTTAAGTCATTATCAAAATATAGGTAATGTATAACCTCTAGGTCAACAGATACAACAATGGACAAAATTGCCAACCTCAAAACTACACATCTTATTGCAAGAAACAGTACAAGACAGTGAATCCAGAAGGTGGCATGACTCATACCCAATGCATGGAGAACTGAAGGCCATCCTGGGAGGAATTGAATACACCAAAAGATGCAATCTACCTGCTAGTGTCATTGTCAGTGATTCCTACAATGTAGTTCATTGGATTCAAGGAAGGATGGAGCCGCCGCCCATGCATCATCTCTAAATCTAGACCATTAAACATCACATTCGAGTAAGTCAGGTAGAAGTCATCTTTATGTAGAGGGATCAGAACAAATTCACAGACAGGTTGGCAAAGTGCTAACTCAAGCAACCAGATCTCGAAGGACAATGGACAGATTGCCCAAATTTTCTCCTTTCTTTGTACTCAAAAGACTCAGAAGCCTTTCCACTCTTGTTTTATTTGGTTCCTAGTTTGTTGTCAGTTACACTGACATGCTACAAAAAAGCCCGTAGAGGGGTTAGATGCAATCTTCTCTATTATTTTTTGAGATTACATACATGTCCTTGTATGTGTACACCACATTACGATACAATTTTCCCAACACTTTTTTTAAGTTACAAACACATCCTTTGTCTATTTATGCCAACGGAGGGAGTTGGTTGCAGTTTTTTGTATTATTGTTTCAAATTATATTGGTCCATGTATGTGTACACCACACTTTTGTCTTTAATATTTTAAATTATATATTATATTTGAAGACTCATCTATATCTATATTATATAAGAAAGCCTGTGGAGGGGTTAGATGCAATTTTCTCTATTATTTTTTTAGATTACATACAAGTCCTTGTATGTGTACATCACATGTTGTTTTGGATTAATGGTGCAATTTTTTCCAACACTTTTTTAAATTACAAACACATCCTTCGTTTATTTAAGTTAGCTAAGGAGGTTGGTTGCAATTCTTTCTATTATTGTTTGAAATTATATACAAGTCCTTGTGTGTGTACACCACACTTTTGTCTTTAATTTTTTAAATTATATATTATATTTGGAGACTCCTCTATATCTATATTATATAAGAAAGCCCGCAAAAGGGTTAGATGTAATTTTCTCTATTATTTTTTGAGATTACATACATGTCCTTGTGTGTGTACAGCACATTTTTGATTTTATTTTTTTAATTATATATTATATTTGGAGACTCATCTATACTGTATAAGAAAGCTTGTGGAGAGGGTGGATGCAATTTTCTTCATTATTTTTTGAAATTAGATACTGTACCAATGTTTGTACACCATGTTATTGTCTTTAGTTTTTTAAATTATATATTATATTTCGAGACTTATCTTACTATATAAAAAACCTACGGAGGGGGTTGGATGCACTTATTTCCATTATTTTTTGAAATTACATACTAGTCATTGTGTGTGTACACCACACTTTTGTCTTTAGTTTTTTAAATTATATATTATATTTGGAGACTCATCTATACTATAAAAAAACCCACATAGGGGGTTGGATGTAGTTTCTCCATTTTTTTGTAATTACATACTGCTCCCCATGTGTTTACACCACACTTTTGCCTTTATTTTTTTAAATTATATATTATACTTGGAGACCCGTCTGCACTGTATAAAAAATACGATAGAGGGGGTTGGATGGAATTTTCTCCATTGGTTTTTGAAATTACACACTGGTCCCTGGTACACCACACTTTTATCTTTAAATTTTTAGATTGTATAATATATTTGGAGACTTGTCTATACTATATAAGAAAACCCCAGAGCCAGTTGGATGCAATTTCCTCCATTATTTTTTGAAATTATATACTAGTCCATGTATGTTTACACCACACTTTTATCTTTATTTTTTAAATTGTATATTATATTTAGAGACTCATCTATACTATATAAGAAACCCCTCAGAGGGGGTTGAATGCAATTTTCTCTATTATTTTTGAAATTACATACTCATCCTTATGTGTCTACACCACACTTTTGTTTAATTTTAATTTATATATTATATTTAGATACTCATCCAACTACATAAGAAATCCCACAAATGGGGTTTGGTGCAATTTTCTCTATTATTTTTTTGAAATTACATACTGGTCTTTGTGTGCATACACCACACTTTTGTCTTTAATTTTTTAAATTGTATATGACTCATCTATACTATATTCGGAAGCCTGCAAAGGAGGTTGGTTGCAAGTTTTTGTATTTTTTTTTAAAATTACATATTGGTCCATGTGTGTACACCACACTTTTGGCTTTAATTTATTTCATTATATATTATACATGGAGACTCATTTATATCTACACTATATATAACAAGTCGTTTAAAATTAGTAAAACAATTTTTTCCAGCATTTTTTGAAATCTCACACCGGTCCCTGTGTGTCCATAATAAACTCTTTTTTATAATTATATTTTATATATGGTATAAGGAGACTCATTAATACTATATATAACAAGCCGTTCGGGATTAGTAAATCAATTTTTCCAACTTTTTTTTTGAAATTACACACCGATCCTGTGCGTGTACAATGAATTCTTTTCTTTCCTTTTATGAATATACATGGTATAAGGAGCTGTATATATATGTGTGTGTATATATACACACATATATATACATTTATTTCTATATATATGTATATGTATATATATATGTATACACATATATATTGCATGTATTTAATACCCTTGAGTGTAGATACTTGCTCCTATTTTGGTTAATTTTTTGGAGTTTCTTACTTTTGACATGTAGAGGGTTGCTTGACCTTACAAAATGTTACCTTTCACACATAAATAGTTACATTTGTAACAACTATAACAAATATACAATTATATATATATATATATATATACATACTGTGTATTCTGTCCAAATTTATTTATTTTTTAGTCGTATAATTACCTTTTTTATCATCATAGTTACCTTTTTGTCCAACGAGTTACTATTATGACCATATAGTTACTTTTTGGGCTGACGGGTAGTGAAACACAGGCTACCTGTGTAGGTATTGAATGAATAGCCATACACACACACACACACACACACACACACACACACACACATATATATATATATATATATATATATATTATATCAAAATCAAATATAGCTAATATTGCTTGCCATCTAGCAAATATTTTCTTTCAGGAAATATTTTTAACATCATTTTCTAAGACAAATTTAGCTGATTTCCAATCTACTCTTAATAAAAATTTATTATTTAAAAGATCACCTTGAAATTTTGTAATAGAGATAACTATGGATAATATTTATTTTTTTATAGTTGAATAATTTTTTGTGGAAGTTAGGATTTTAGTGGTTGGTCGGTAGAGAGTTGGTTAGAGTTTTAGAATAATTGGTGGAGTAGGAAGGGCTGATTTGCATTTGGATAAATGATAGAAGTGAGTGATTAGAGGTGGATTAGGGTTTGTGATTAAGGTGATTAAATGTGGATTAGGGTTTGTGATTAAAGGTTAATATGCATTTAATTTGTTTACGAAGAAGGGGGATTGCTTAAGTAAAAATAATTGAAACTGATTAAATAATAGTAAAAAACTTACTGATTACCGACATAGATGATGGTTGTTCTTCAAGAGAATTGAATGCCAAAGCACGTCAAGATCTTTTGATCTTTCTTTGGACAAAAAAGGATCTTTGATTATGATTCAAAGAGGGAAGAACATGCACACACAATTGATCTTAACAAAATGGTAATTTTATTGGCAATTGGAGGGTTTACACTCAGAAATTATGTGGAAACTAAGAACACATGACTATATAGAAGAAATTACAATATAAGTGAAGTGGAGGAAGGATTACAAGACTTATAAATTCTCTAAGGAGGAGAATTTCGAGCTAAGACACTGTTGGATCCTAGATGGGTGATTAGATGCTCTAGAGGGGGGGGGTGAATAGAGCTAAATGCACTTAAACAAAATTCATTAGAACTTCAAGATATATCACAAGATAAGGTTGCTAAATAGGAAATTTGAGTGCAAATAAAACATGCATAGCAAGGGAGAGAAAGATTGAACATACACCAAGAGGACAAGCTATTTAGAGTAGTTCCTCACTTTAAACTAGAAGTGAGTCAGTCCACTTACCTAGAGAGGTCAACCTCTAGGATTTCCTAACCATTGCACTCTTATATTCATTCATAAGACTTACAATACATGACCAACCAAAGGACTTACCTATCCAATACAAAGAGTCTTCAACCTTACCAAGGACTTACCTACTTTGCAAGGAGTCTTTCACCTTCTTCCAAGGACTTACCTACTCTTGCACAAGTCTTCAACCTTCAAGGAATTACTCACTCTTCTTAGATCTTCCACCCTTGACTTCACCTTCACTCGGAGAAGCTTCCACCAAGGACTTACCCACTTGAGCAAGGAGTCTTCTGCCTTCACCAAGGGATTACCCACTCTTGCTCGAAGTCTTCAGCCTTGATCTTCACCAAGGAACGTCTTCCCTTGTTCTTCTTCACCTCTCTTAGCCAAGAGAGAGAACCTTCATCTTCATGGTTGAAATGAGAGATAGGGAGGTGGTGGAAGTGATAGCCTCATAAGATATACATGTAGGACTAGCTCTCTTACATATTTCCTACTCACTCTAATGAATGTAGCAAGTGATTAAGCATAGAGAGAGAGGAGGTTGTTGGAAGCACTCAACTATAGAATAAGAAGTTCACATAGAGTTTTGCATTGAATGCTCAAATTTGGAATGAAGCCCAAGGGGTCCTATTTATAGTTGGTGATGCCTCTTAGCCTTTGGGAACAGTTGAGAACGAAAACTATCCGTTTTGTGGCTTACAACGGATATATTTTCACTTTTTGCAACTCCACAATGGCTAGAAGCACTTTTCTGCACTTTTCCGTACAGTACAATTGGTCAAGTTTCTATAAAGGTAACTCGACTGATAGAGTAAAAGACAAAGCCAATATTCAGACCAACGGTCGAGTTTGTCCTGGAGAAACTCGACCGTACAATGAAAATTGAATTGGTCAGGTACTCCATCGGTCGAGTTCTGTGAAGTGTAAACTCGACCGATCAAAATTCATTTTCAAGATCCAATCAGGATCGGTCTAGTTTGCAACTCGCAGAAGTCGACCGATGAAAAACCTGATGTGAATTTTGGAAAATGGCTTTTGAGTGCTTAAACATTCGATCTAAGTGCTCCTAATTTTTTCTAAGCTTAATTACAAGTCATAAAATCATTACAAGTGATTTACAACATGATTCTAATGGATTTACATCATATTATAAAAACGTGCACTTGTATTGACTTTGACTTATCTTTTCTCCAATTTGATATGCGCAAGTTAGGGCATTCAGAGCATGTCTATACCTAATCTGAAATCACTCAAGTAGAGACATTAGACACCAATATGTGGAATGGGTAGTCATCATCAAAACATGAGTTTAGTCAATTTAGATGTGAGTAAACATTGACCTAATTGACCTTGAGTCAACATCCTCCCCCTTTTTGAAGATGACAAACCATTCCATAAATGTATTGAAAGCTTTTAAGTAAAATCATACCTTCGGAGAAACCTAGGAGTTTCAATAGGATTGAGGTCATATGCTCCCCCTCAATTGATGCACATGGAGTTCTCATACTCCCCCTCAATTGATGCTATTTCTGCTACATGGTTAGCTTTCATAACATTTATAGAATACTATGTCTTCTAATCATATATGTTCTACACATATATGTCTTCTCCCATTTACCTTCTCCCCTTTACATGGACATACTTCTCCTCTTCATGTAAGACATGCCTTCTTCCTCTTTTAAAAGAAGACATACCTTTCTCCCCCTTTGTCATTTCAAAAAGTGGGGGTATGAAGAAATAAGAAACACCACTTGTTAAAGGAAAGGAGTTAATGAAAATTTATATAGGAAGAGTAGAAGAGAACAGATAGGGGCTTGTCCAAGCATAGAAAGAAAAGTAAGTTAAAACATATACTTGAATAACCCAAAAAGCAAGATAAAGTGCTGTAGAAAAATAATAAATCACAATTTGACCCTCAAGATGACATAATTTTCCCAAAACATGTCAGGGCTCATGGAAAAGCGATGAGCCTTGCTCAGAAGGTTGTTTCTGCATAAAAAATACTAGTCTTGCACCAAAAACTGAAACTGGAGCAAAAGCTGCATGAAATCCAAAAAATACTCCAATTTCTACATATAATGTAGATCTATATACCCTGCATCACAATGTTATGCAAGCAACTCAAGATAGTATATATGCAATTCAAGGAACATGCTTGAGTATGTAGGAGACAAGATACAAGCATAGCATATAGTGAAATACCACTAGATGAGCAAAGATACCAATTATAAACAAAGTTAGAACATGTATATGAACTACTAGTAGATGATATCACAAGTTATGGATACTATTAGGATCTAGATCATAGCAAGAGATACTAAAAGATACACAAGATAAAACAAGCTATGAGTAGATGTCGAGATATATCCAAACAAAGAGATAAGAAATTTTAGAAGCATGAAAGGATATAACTCATATACAAATATGCATCATTACCAAAAGATGATCACCACTAAGAACCTCAAGGTTGTATCAAAACAAGATATACACCTAGATAAATGTAGCAAGTTATAGTACAACGGAAGAAATTTTAGACACAACCAAGAGATCCAAAGAGATCATCATGAAAACCTGCAAAACAACTCAAAGCAAGTAATTGCAAGATATAGGTATACCAGTTTAGAGAAATTTAAAAAATAGAGTTGTAGGCAAGATAGGCAATTTAGAACATGGCAATATGCATATATAAAGTTACCAAAAGAGTGACAAATAATAAGTATATAGGTTGAGAAAATCTAGTTGAGAGGGAAATTCTCATTCAATAAGCCAAATGTATAATCTGTGCACATTGTTATCAGTCGAGTTCTGTGTATTGACAACTTGACCGATGACAGCTGTTGGCAACACCCATTGGTGCCTATCGGTCGAGTTTGAAATAGGGCAAACTCGACTGACAAAGTTGTTGTCAAAAAGCACATATATTTTATAAAAATATATTTAAAGGCATGCTAAAAATACAAACCATATCCAAACATGTGTAACCAAGTTAATAATGCACTATAGAAGCATTAGAAATAGTTTTTGAGCAAGAGTATGAAGAGAAACACAAAATACCACTTTTGGCTCAAAAACCATATGTGTAGTGCACACCATCTTGACAAAACAAGTTAGGATTGGTTATAAGAAAGAAAAACATTACCTTTGTGCTTACCATTGCTTTTCCACTTGTTTTCACCTTATACACATCTCACCTTTCTTCTTTCATGTGGATTGAGAAGTCAATTTGCAAGTTAATAGCTCAAGTCAATCCATTTCCAAGTACCTACAAGAAGAAAGACGAAATGGTCCCCAATCATGTTTTTGGGCCCGGAGGGGTTAGTTTAACAACCCAAGTCCTATTGCTCTTGGGTGCTTTCCTAAAAGGACAACAAGTAGAATAATGACCAATTTCATTGCAATAGTTGTATGTGCCCATAGTCTTGGAACTAGAGGATTCTCCATGGAATATTGGAGGTCCTTTACCTTTGTTGTTCCTTTGACTACTATCATACCCTAGACCATGTCTACCAATTTATTTGGTAGTATGGTGCAGGACATCATTAAGACTCTTCTTACCAACTAAGAATCTTTGGAAAGAAGATCTCAAACTATCATTATCAAGCATAAGAGAAGTAATAGTAGAAGACAAATGATTGATATTATCTCTAGCTTGCAAAAGATCATTTTCTAAGCAAAGAGCTTTAGTTAAATAAGAATCTCTATCAATAGGAAGAGTAGAAAAATCATTCTTTCTACTAGTAGAACTAGAACAAGATTCAAGCACATTGATTTTAGCAAGCAAGGAGACATTTTTTGTTTCAAGCAAAGCAATCTTAGAAAGATAAACACCATTTTCAGATTCTAATCCTTGTAAAACAAAATCTCTGTCCTTGTTTTCAAATTTAAGAACATCAATATCATGCATGATAGAATCAACAATTAAAGTATGCTCTTCATTAGAACTAGGCATAAGAGGCTGAGCTTCTAGAAATCTAACCTTATCAAGGAAACTAGCATTTTCAAGTTTAAGAGAATCTACTTGACTAAGAAAATCATTTTTATCATCAAGCAAGCAAGAATTAGCATGTTCAAGATCATTTAATTCTACATGCATATTATCAACAATTATAGAAAGCTTTTTCTTTTTCCTTTTATAGGACTTAAGAGAGGCACAAGTATCATGAATAATAGCAATCAAAGATTCTTTATCTAAAGAGTTTAGATTTACCTCACTTGAGTCCTTACTTGCTGATGCTATAAGAGCAAAATGACATTCTCCTTCATCACTAGAGCTTGAGCTTGATCCTTCACTTGAATCTTCACTTGAGCTTGAGTTGGAGGAGTCACTTGAGCTTGAGTTCCATTTCTCCTTCTTCTTGTACTTCTCTTC
The DNA here is from genome assembly GCA_963693085.1 of Alisma plantago-aquatica. Taxonomy (NCBI): domain Eukaryota; kingdom Viridiplantae; phylum Streptophyta; class Magnoliopsida; order Alismatales; family Alismataceae; genus Alisma; species Alisma plantago-aquatica. The sequence continues at coordinate 1,625,471,707 of OY856409.1, read as the reverse complement.
TCTTCTCTTATGAAGATGGGTCTTTTTGCCTTGTGGGAAATCTTCCTTGTAGTGACCCTTGGAGTACATGACATCTTCTTTAACTTGAGAGTATGGAGAGACTTATTCCATGATAGCTTCAATTTGAGCCTTCATTTCAGCCTTCTTCATTCTCTTGAGTTCTTTCTCTTCTTGTCTTTCTACTTCTTCCCTCTTGTTAAGAGTGGCTTCATGTGCTTGTAGATTTCCAATGAGCTCTTCAATATGTACATCCTTAAGAGACCTTGCTTCTTCAATGGAAGTTACCTTGGGTTCCCACCTCTTGGGGAGAGTTATAAGGATCTTAGAGTTGATCTCTCCTCTACTCATAGGATGTCCTAGAACCACAAGACCATTCACAATGGTATTGAGACTTGAGTACATGTTTGCTATCATTTCCTCCTTTCCCATCTTGAAGTTCTCAAGCAGCCCTTTGAGCATGTAGACTTTGCTTTCCTTCACTTGATCTGTCCCCTCATAAGTGATGCATAGCTTTCTCCATACCTCATAGACTGTTTCACATGAAGAAATCCGGTTGAACTCAATGGGGGTCATGGAGGCATAGAGGATGTGCATAGCTCTAGAATTCAAGGTTGCTTTCTTCAAGGTAGCATCATCCCATTTTTCAATCTTTGTCTTTAGTAGCTTGTATGGGCTATTCACCATTTGCCACATCTCAAGACTTGATCCTTGGATGTAGAATTGAAGCCTTCTTCTCCAATAGAGGAAATTGCTCCCATCAAAGATTGGTAGGCTGATAAAGTATCTCCCTCCTTGGTAGTCACCCATCTTCTCCTACTAGTTGAAGTATGCTTGGAGAAGCCCGCTCTGATACCAATTGTTGGATCCTAGATGGGTGATTAGATGCTCTAGAGGGGGGGTGAATAGAGATGAATGCACTTAAACAAAATTCATTAGACCTTCAATATATATCACAAGATAAGGTTGCTAAATAGGAAATTTGAGTTCAACTAAAACATGCATAGCAAGGGAGAGAGAGATTGAACATACACTAAGAGGACAAGCTATTTAGAGTGGTTCCTGACTTCAAACTAGAAGTGAGTCAGTCCACTTACCTAGAGAGGTCAACCTCTAGGATTTCCTAACCATTTCACTCTTATATTCATTCATAAGACTTACAATACATGACCAACCAAAGGACTTACCTATCCAATACAAAGAGTCTTCAACCTTACCAAGGACTTACCCACTTTGTAAGGAGTCTTCCACCTTCTTCCAAGGATTTACCTACTCTTGCACAAGTCTTCAACCTTCAAGGAATTACCCACTCTTCTTGGATCTTTCTCCTTTGACTTCACCTTCACTCGGAGAAGCTTCCACCAAGGACTTGCCCACTTGAGCAAGGAGTCTTCTGCCTTCACCAAGGGCTTACCCACTCTTACTCCAAGTGTTCAGCCTTGATCTTCACCAAGGGACGTCTTCCCTTGTTCTTCTTCACCTCTCTTAGCCAAGAGAGAGAACCTTCATCTTCATGGTTGAAATGAGAGATAGGGAGGTGGTGGAAGTGAGATCCTAACAAGATATACATGTAGGACTAGCTCTCTTACATATTTCCTACTCACTCTAATGAATGTAGCAAGTGCTTAAGCTTAGAGAGAGAGAGAGGAGCCTGTAGGAAGCACTCAACTATAGAATAGGAACCTCACATAGAGTTTTGCATTGAATGCTCAACCTTAGAATGAATCCCAAGGGGTCCTATTTATAGCTGGATGCCTCTTAGCCTTTGGGAACACTTGAGAATGAAAACTAGCCATTTTGTGGCTTGCAACAGATATATTTTCACTTGTTGTAACTCCACAATGACTAGAAGTACTTTTCTACACTTTTCCATACAGTGTAATCAGTCGAGTTTCTATAAAGGTAACTCGACCGATAGTGTAAAAGACAAAGCTGATATTCAGAACATCGGTCGAGTTTGTCCAGGGGAAACTCGACCGACCAATGAAAATCAAATTGGTCAGGTAATCCATTGATCGAGTTATGTGAAGTGTAAAGTCCACCGATCAAAAGTCATTTTCAAGATCCAATCAGGATCGGTCAAGTTTGCAACTCACAGAACTTGACCGATGAACAACATGATGTGAATTTTGGAAAATGGCTTTTGAGTGCTTAAACATTCGATCTAAGTGCTCCTGATTTTTTCTAAGCTTAATTACAAGTCATACAATCATTACAAGTGATTTACAACATGATTCTATTGGATTTACATCATATTACAAAAACATGCACTTGTATTGACTTTGATTTGTCTTTTCCCCAATTTGATATGCACAATTTAGGGCATTCAGAGTATGTCTATACCTAATCTGAAATCACTCAAGTAGAGACATTAGACACCAATATGTGGAATGGTTAGTCATCATCAAAACACAGGTTTAGTCAATTTAGACGTGAGTAAACATTGACCTAATTGACCTTGAGTCAACAAACACTTCCTACTACAATAACTAAGCTCAATAAGAAAGGGGATCCCTTTGGGTGGAAGAGTGTTGTGGCTATCACAACTCTTGCTTTCTTCTTCAATTTCTTTGCATTTTATAGGAACTTTGGATGGAGTGGATGAAGTTCTTTGGCTTGCCATTTTCTCTCTTCCATTTGTGTCTTTGACAACTATTTGTTGATGATCTAGTGGCCAAATTTGATGTGTTTGCCACTTCTTCATTCAACCTTGTGCCCTAGACAAATGTTGGATGCCTTTCTTGTGTATGCATGCAATAAAATATTCTTGTCCTCTTCTCCATTTGTTTTTTTTATGGAGATGTCACTTCCATGTTTGAATGACTTCATTTTTTATAGATGGAATCTTAAGCAAAATGTATCAAATATTTTGCTTTACTTTTACCACATCATTGTTTCTATTCACCTTTTATCTTTACCAGACTGTTATTTTTTTATCTACTTTTACCTTTTATCCATTACTTTTTTTACCAAAAATTTTTACCGTCTGGTAACTATTTTTTCACTTTCTTCCCTTTTTATGTCTTCTTCATTTTCAAATTTATTTGAGTTCTCTGGACTATTTTCATCCATAACTTTTGACATTTCTTCAAAGACCATCAATTGTAGTTGATTATCTTCAATATTTATATTTTCAATTTGAATTTTTCTTGTCAACTCTTTCTTTAGTTGACTAAATGAAAACATTCTATTTGTTTTAGTTTCTTGGCTATGTTGGGATCCCAAAAATAGTTTTGGAATCAATTTTTCCTTTAAAATGGGATAAATATTAAACTTACCCCATCATTTGACATATATTTGTCTTTCCAGAGTTGGTGGTAATTCAATTATTTATTTCTCCCATTTCTATTATATAATCCATGGTATTCCATGAGAAGAGATATATTTCATCATGTTTAGATCTTCCTCAATAAGATCGTTGCCCATAATATTTTTCCTTAATATTGTGGGGAGTATTTCTCTTATTGCCCCAAAATTTTGCCAGAATTTATAGAAAAACCAATTCGGCAATTTGGTTTGTAATGACCATTTTACTGAGCATGTGTGACTCATTAGTGTATTTTGAACATATAATACTTTTTCCCACGCATTTTGATAATCCTAATAATTGTAATATTGAGGTTGATAGAATGTTTTGAATCGTCTTGGAATATTATAGTTTCCTTCTTTATTCCATTTAGATAACGTGATTATTTTTTGAATTTTTAGTTGAGAAAACTACAAGTTTCTTTTTGTGGATTTATCTCTATAATTATGAAATTTTTTTGCACTTCCTGTTTCTAAAAGTATTTATTCATAGTATATTTGGTTTTTCCCAAGTATGGTGGGAATATGATTGTATACTTCAGGAAAATATTTATTTATTATATATTCCATTTTTTTAATAGATCATCATTTTCAAGAATAAGTAACTCCTCAGATGATTTTAGGATAAATTCAGAGGATGTTTTAGTTGATGAATCAACTTCCATTTTTTCTATATTTTCCTTCTCCCTCATTATCTATGTTATTGCGGGAGGACTTTGTTTAGTAGCTAGAATTGATGTCATCATGCTAGTCTTTTTGAAGACAATTTCCTAGTAAAAATTCTCTTGATAAGAAATTAGGTAAAAATTATTTTCTCCTTTTATGAATTCTATATCAAAATCAAATATAGCTAATATTGCTTTCCATATAGCAAATATTTGCTTTGAGGCAAGATTTTTAACATCCTTTTCTAAGACAAATTTAGCTGATTTATAATCTACTCTTAATAAAAATTTATTATTTAAAAGATCACCTTGAAATTTTGTAATAGAGAGAACTATGGCTAATATTTCTTTTTTTATAGTTGAATAATTTTTTCTGGTTTCATTCCACACTCCTGAGGTGCATCAAACCAAATGTTCTTTATTATCAATTTTTTGCTTAAGAATTCCTCCATATCCTATATCTGATGTATCTATTTCTACTATTTTATAGGCCTCTGGGTCAATGATATTTAAACATGGTAAAATTTGAACTTTTGATTTTATTCTTTAAATAGCCTTGGTGTGATCTATGGTCCAACTTGGTGGAATCTTTTTTAGTCTATCTGTAAGGAGTTTTCTATCTAGTGCCAGATTTTCATAGAAATTAGATATATATTTTAAGCATCCTAAAAATCTTTGGAGTTATTTTTTCTCTAGAATATCGTTTGGGAATTTGTTAGCAAAGTATATGGCTCTTATTATAGGTGATACAATTCTCTTTTCTATTTTGTAACCTAGAAATTGAATGCTTGTTTGAAATAGTTTCATCTTTTTAGCGGAAACTACTAATCCATTATGTTTTACTATTTGAAAGAATGTGTTTAGGTGTTTCCAATGTTGGTCACAATCTTTAGAGAAAATAAGTACATCATCAATATAGACTATACTAAAGAAAGTATATGGATTAAATATCTCATTCATTATTTTTTGGAATTCTGATGGAGCATTTTTTATCCCAACAGACATAACATTCCATTCATAGTGACCAAAAGGTACCGTGAAGGAAGTTTTATATCTATCTTCTTCACTTATTTGTATTTGCCAGAATCTAGATTTCATATCAAATTTTGAGAAGATATTAGCAACATGTATTGTTTTTATTAGGTCATGTTTATTAGGAATTGAATATTTGATCTATTGGAGTACTTTATTTAGAAGTTTGTAATTAATGACAAGCCTATGAGCCCCTCTTTCTATTTTAGATGCATTTTCTACATAAAATGTTGCGCAATTCTATGGAGAGGAGCTAGGTCTAATTAATTTCTTTGTCTCAAGTTCTTTTATTTCATTTTTACATATTTCTAAAAGCCTTTGATTCATTTGGATGGGTCTGGCTTTTGTTGGGATTTTAATTTCATCAAAATTGTTAATGTATGGTAAAGTAACTTCATGTTGCTTTCTATGCCAGAATGTTGAGGGTAGTGTGGAGCATATTTCTTTTTCAACTTTTTCTTAAAAGTCTATTATTAGTTTTTGAAAACTACTACTTTTGATTTTATTATGAATTCTTTCAGTTTCTATTTTTGTCTTAAGTTCGTTAATAAAGTTTTCTTTGTATTTAATTGAAGTGTTTATTTATTGTAGAAATGATACTTTGGGTTCATTTTTGAACATAAAGGTAATCATTTTTCCATTTATATTAGCATATACTCCTTTTATATCCACTATAATAGGTAATAATTTATTCAGGAATGGTGTCCCTATGATTATATCCACATTTATATTTTTGTCGAGCATGAAAGTAGTTTTAATACATGTATGTTTTATACAAATATGGACATTAGGGATTTTATAATTGATTTGTAATTTGTCATTAGTGCATGAATTGACATTGTGTGTGGTTTTTTTCAAAATATTTAGTTGGTAGTAGACCTTCTCTAATGCATTTTATGTGTGCTCCAGAATCAAATAAAGCTAGTTTCTTAATAGTGAAATATGGATTAATTTTAATTATAACATCTCCCTTCCATTTTCTTTTTATATATTATTGGATGTTATTTAGGGATTTGTTTTTAGATTTATCTTATATGCTATTATCTTAACTTTCTAAATTTTCATATGTCTTTTTAGTTTCTTTTAAATCTTTTATCTCTTTTTTAATAATTTTTTGTTCTCTTTTGAAGTCTGTTAGAGTCGGTTGTTTTTCAGTTACTCTTTTAGTATCATATGAAATATTTGATTTGGCCTACCTTTAGAGTTGATTTCTTTTTTATTCATTTTGATATATTTTGAAAATAATTTTAATTTTTCTTGATTATTTTTAACATTATTAATAGTTTCAAGAATGAAGTATTGTTATGTGCTTAACACCTTTACAAAGTATTCTTTACTTTCTTTACTTTTAGTTTTAGATAGATTATTTACTTTATCAATCATGTGTTTGTTGTGAAAGAATTAGAAATTTCTTCTTTTAATTGTAGATTACTCTTGTTTGTAATATTTTGGATTGATAAGTTCTCAAGAGGGTTTTCATGATGCAATGGTCTAATTTTACCGCCAGACTTATTAGGCTCATACCACGGTGGAACAAGCCTATAGATTTTTTCTTTAAGCTCTTTGATATAATAATTTTTATACCATTCAAAGAAATGTATTTTTTTTCTATGGTATTGCATTTGTGAATACCATTTTTCTCTAATGTAATCTCTTTCTTTTCTATCAAAGTTTTCATAAAATTATTTTGTCTTGATCTGATTTCTATCAGATAAAAATTCTTCTCTTAGATATTCTTGTCGATGATGAAATTATTTTTATTTTCCATTGAATTACTTTCATTTATGGTTTGAAGGATATTTACTGTATCATTGATGCCTGTCAGTGAGTTAAGCATTTTATTCAACATATTTTCTTATTTCTATTGAGATAGTTTTTAAATATCCTTGTGAAGATATAGTTGTCAAAAATATAGAGATCTAAGGCTTAAATCTTAAAATTTTTAAAACCAAAAGAACTTGATATATATAACGATTTTATTGAGAAATATTATTCTCTTTTCAATAAGTTGATTCCTAGTGGCCTGTCAATAGTTGAACTACTACGACAAGGAGGCCTCAGACCTAGGTATTACTTACAGAAAATTGAATGTGATACACTCAGAAAGGTTTGTGGGTGAGAGATTGAAATCATCAACCAAGGGATTACTAAGTGGCTTGTCAATAGCTAAACCTAGCCCTACAAAACCCTAAACACCTACCACAAATAAAGCGGGTGCAATAGGCTACCACTACGACAAGGAGGCCTCGGACCTTGGAACCCCAAGAAGGGAGACCCCGAATTCTCACCCCTTTAGAGAGAAAAAGAGAAAAAGAGAAAAAGAAACAGACACAAGTATATCCCAACCGCCCCTAACTTGGCTCTGTTATCTTTCTCTTTGAAGGGGTGAGAATTTGGGGTCTCCCTTCTTGGGGTTAGGTTTGTGGGTGAGAGATTGAAATCATCAACCAAAGGGATTAACATGATTATTTTTTGACTTTTTAGTTGAGAAAACTGCTAGTTTCTTTTTGTGGATTTATCTCTATAATTATGAAAAACTTTTGCACTTCTTATTTCTGAAAGTATTTTTTCATAGTATATTTGATTTTTTTAGGTAGGGTATGATTGTATCCTTCAGGAAAATATTTATTTATTATATATTCAATTTCTCTTGAGAGATCCTCATTTTCAAGAATAAGTTCCTCTTCAGATGATTTTAGGATAAATTCAGAGGATGTTTTAGTTGATGAATCAACTTCCATTTTTTCTATATTTTTCTTCTCCCTCCTTTTCTATGTTGTTGCAGGAGGACTTTATTTCGTAGCAAGAATTGATGTCATCATGCTAGTCTTTTTGAAGACAATTTCCCTACAAAAAATTTCTTGATAAGAAATCAGGTAAAAAAATATTTTCACCTTTTATGAATTCTATATCAAAATCAAATATAGCTAACATTGCTTGCCATCTAGAAAATATTTGATTTGAGACAAGATTTTTAACATATTTTTCTAAGACAAATTTAGCTGATTCACAATCTACTCTTAATAAAAAAATATTATTTAAAAGATCACCTTAAAATTTTGTAATAGAGAGAACTATGACTAATATTTCTTTTTTTTATAGTTGAATAATTTTTTCTGGTTTCATTCCACACTCCTGAGGTGTATCACACCAAATGTTCTTTATTATCAATTTTTTGCTTAAGAATTGCTTCGTATCCTATATCTGATGCATATGTTTCTACTATTTTATAGGCCTCAGGGTCAACGATATTTAAACATGGTAACCTTTGAACTTTTGATTTTATTCTTTGAATAGCCTTGGTGTGATCTATGGTCCAACTTGGTGGAATCTTTCTTAGTCTATCTATAAGGAGTTTTCTATCTAGTGCTAGATTTTCATAGAAATCCGATATATTGTTTAAGCATCTTAAAAATCTTTGGAGTTATTTTTTCTCTAGGATTTCATCTGGGAATTTGTTAGCAAAGTCTATGGCTCTTATTATAGGTGATACAGTTCCCATTTCTATTTTGTAACCTAAAAATTGAATGCTTGTTTGAAATAGTTTCAACTTTTTAGCGAAAACTACTAGTCCATTATGTTTTACTATTTGAAAGAATGTGTTTAGGTGTTTCCAATGTTGGTCATAATCTTTAGAGAAAATAAATATATCATCAATATAGACTATACTAAAAGAAGTATATAGATTAAATATCTCATTCATTATTTTTTGGAATTCTGATAGAGCATTTTTTAGTCCAAAAGACATAACATTCCATTCATAGTGACCAAAAGGTACTGTGAAAGAAGTTTTATATCTATCTTATTCACTTATTTGTATTTGTCAGAATCTAGATTTTATACCAAATTTTGAGAAGATATTAGCACCGTGTATTCTTTTTATTCGGTCATGTTTATTAGGAATTAGATATCTGATCCATTGGAGTACTTTATTTAGAGGTTTGTAATTAATGACAAGCCTAAGGGCCCCTCTTTCTATTTCAGATGCATTTTCTACATAGAAAGTAGCATAATTATATATATATATATATATATATATATATATATATATATATATATATATATATATATATATATAGAGAGAGAGAGAGAGAGAGAGAGAGAGAGAGAGAGAGAGAGAGTCTGGCTAGAATACACTCGAGTGTACAGATCGCATGAATACACTCAAGTGTGTTTGCATATCAAGACTTTTTTTGTTACAAAATATAAATCATTGATCTTCACTGTCATACTATACCTAGGCAATATACAAATTTGGAGCCCATTTGGATGAGTGTAAGTCATTCATCCAAGGGCAACAAAATCGATGCACAAACATAATTTGAAATGCATAATTTTTGTTGTCTTTATAACATGACCTATAAATGTCCAAATGTGCTCAAATTTTGTATATGAGCTATTCACAAGATGTTTAAGAAGGTCAATGGATTAGATTTTTTTAAAAATATTGCATCATGAAAAACTACTTGAGTGTATTCTACTCTGAATACACTCGAGCGTATTCTAGCCTGACAAATATATATATATATATATATATATATATATATATATATATATATATATATATATATATATATATATATATATATATATATATATATATATATATATATATATATATATATATATATGTGTGTGTGTGTGTGTGTGTGTGTGTGTATGTGTGTGTTATATAAGAAAACCTACGGAAGGGGTAAATGTAATTTTCTCTATCATGTCTTCATATGTATTGGCAGACCTAACATTTTTATTGTATATATTCATCACATCTCCTTTTATTTTTTCTTAATATTTGATCTATAAATTATGTATTATTATAGTCTATAAGGCGCACTGCAATGCATGGGTTTGTGCCTAGTATATATATAAAGGACTGATCCTATACGAGGCATATAACTTGCGAGCGAGATACACTCCTTAATCCTTACCTCTCGTTTGCCCAAAATTGAGATGGCATGGTCCGCCATTTCTCGACACAATTTCAAAATACGTGCACCGACAACAACTTTTACCACACAATAAAAATGTCATATTACCCGTCTTGTCCTCCTACTTTGATATCGAATAATAAAATAATAAATTTATTTCCTCTCCCGCAGTTCATGATTTTAGTGTCTCTGGATCCAGTGCTGAAAGAGATAGTATTTTCAGTACCTCTTAAATACAAATCTCAACCATTCATCCCTTAAAAAAATTCCCTAGAAATTTTCCTGGTGGATTTTTGGGACTGAACGACTAGGATGTTTTCAAGCGGTGCTGAAAATGCACTTTCATCACTGAATCCTAACTAGACTTTAGGTCTTGGTCACCTCCCCCTGAATTACATCTGATTATTTTAATTGACCATTTTAATAAAATTTATGCAAAGTCTAATCCCTCCATCTATACTCTCATGTCCCTTATTTTATTTTAATTATAGCTAGTCAATACATTTCCACCATGTCTCTGTATTTCCTTCGGTCTTTCACTTCTTGATTTTCCATCTTAGTATCCTTTGATCGTCCTTGCAAGGTGAACACACAAAACCAAAAAAAACATGAGCCTGCCATTTACAACCCCACATCTAGTGCGTATGTATGAGGATGAAACAATTGTTGTTTTTCTTTATTCAAAAAATCAACTTATGCATTATATCCAACAACAATTGCCATCATACTCTGAATTGTTGATGGTGTCCATGCCTTGCACATCTATGTATGTAGACTTTGGGAAAAAGACCCCAAAAATTTGTATAATTAAAATAAACATATTAAAAAAAATAACATATATGTAGGGATGAGAGTTGGTCCAGGTCTGTTTTCATAGTTGTACACAAACTCATATCATTAAGTAGTTGTCAGATCTAGGACCAAATAATATTTGAAAATCTCAACACATATTTCCCCTAGATCCATATTTTGGGTCTGGATTGGGCTGAACTAGATAAAGTAATTAGTTCAAGATAGTTAATATATGTAGATACATATATATCAGTAGAAGTAAGGAAGGGTGTATATGTATCCGTTGTAATACTACTATACTTACAACTCAATTGAATCCTATTCCAATGGAAGAAGCTGATGATATATATTTAGATTTGATATAATTAATAATCACAATCATATCTCATATGCATGATGAATTATAATTTTATAGTCATCTAACCAGTACTTATATATTTACAACTAATATTGATTACTAAAATACATTTTATTTTAATGAATATTCCCCTATTGATAAATTAGGGTGATCTTTCTTGAAACTCTTGTATTAAGTAGTATACATCCAATCTATAAGTTTCGGTTTGCATGTAGATTATTGAAATAGTATAAAATGAAAAATAGGTATATGGTTCTTTTAATACATTTTTATTTTATCCCTATTAATATGACCGACCAAACACTTAGATAAGACATAAAAAAGTTTAAAGTCAAAATAAAGATATGCTACATGTATACATATGTGGTTATATATACATGTATCTATAATGTATTTGGATTTTTCCGTTACATGTTTTTGTTTTACCTTGACCCTATCCCACCCCTACAGAAATTTTTTAGAGCGTTGGGTCAAAGATTGGTGATGGATAAAGTTGTGTTAGATGTGGCATGAATTTTGAGGGTTCACAGAGGCTGATAGACGAGGGAGCAATTCATCCTTCGACCATCATTAGGAGACGAGGAGGAAGTTTCTAGTTCTTTTGAAATCCTTGGTTGTTGTTCGGGCTCGTTCATCTCTAGTGTCGGTCGTTTGTCACATTGTTGCAATATCCAATTCGATTTCAATTTGTTTACAGTCTCAGGAAAGACACTATAACCACACATGATTTTTCTAGATGCTACTTTCTTTCAACTATTTTATCTAAGCACACAAATCCTAGGATGCTTATGATTTTTCTTCAGTGAGACTCTTGACATTCTTTTTCTAGGATTAACTATGTGACTTCATAATATTTTCTCATTTCAGTACAGACCCATAATGGCCCATAGACACCTAGTTCCCAAACACGGCTGCTAGTAAAAGGGTGGCTACATCATCATGGATAACCCTTTTCAACATCCTTGACTGTACGACTCAGGATTGACAAGTTTCATACCCATATAAGCCCCACCTACTAGAGGAGTTATGACTCTGATATTATTTTCAACACTTTGTTCAAACTCAGAACCAACTCGGAATGTCAAATTAGAAATCAGAAATAGATTGACCCAAACTTGAATTTTTTTCAATATATTCAACCAAGAACTAACCCAGATTCAACATAATTTGAATTTAGAAGCCAGGTGCTTCCAAATTATATTCTACTTAATCTATGACTTTTTGCCAATCTATCCAGGAACTGACTGATACCAAGATTTGTATGAGTCTAAAATTGACCCGGATTGTAAACATTAAAACCCGAAATCAAGTTAGATTCAAAATTTGGTCAATCCATCTGATATCGAAACCAACTGGGACCCAAATTGCAGTCCGTCTGTCTCATCTCAGAATCGATTGAGACCATATTTCAGTCAATTTGTCTAAACTCTAAGAAGTCTCTAATTGTATAAACATGATACATGAACCAACTTTTTAGAGTTGGGCGTGATCAAGTTCACATGTTCAAACTTGTCATTGGAAAACCTAGCTTTGGGTTAGGTTTGGACATGTTGATAATTTTGAAATAGAATGAATGAACACACCTAGGCTCAATGTAGGATCTAATCAACCAAACCTTCATAATCATGACCCATAATGTTTTGATATCCCAAATATTGATCCCTACATCGTCGTTGTCATCGTCATCGTCATGTCCACAGAAAGAGATCACACACAGTGAAATAGAGAATGAGAAAAAGAATTTTCACGGGTGTTGTTTAGTGGAATCTAGCCGTCAATTGTTGTTTTATTTTCTATTGTATTTCAAATAAAAAAGGCATGAGTTTTAGTCTCACATTGGGGAATTCTGAAACTTCCCTACTCCTTATGTATTAGTCCTTATTCATGGGATATTTGAAGAACACAATGAGATAAGGGCTTCACACGCACATAGTGGGGCAACCCAATTGGATTTGGACCGGTCCGGTTCGAAAATCCTTTAACCGGGTGTGTCAGTGTATGTCGCGTCCCGCACACAGGTGAAGTATAAATCCGGCCTCCCGGAGCCCCTTGCTTGGATGCAGCCTCAGCTCGGTTTTGCCACTTGGTCCGCGTGACATTTTTAATATGTGTTACAACTTTTCAAGGCTGCGGTTGAGACTATTTGGAAGAGTTCAACTGCCAATGTCTTTTCACTTGGCAACCTCCGTCACATCCTTTCTATAAATAAAAATATTTTCGATTCTTTTACATACAGAAAAATAGAAACTCCCTCCCCCACTCATTTTTTTGCATTTCACCATTGCCTTCTATGTTGTCTGAGTGCTCGCTGGAAGAACGATCAAGTGTTGTTTGTAGGAGTCCATGTATTGTCAGTGAAGGTATCGTCGATCCAAACATTGTTGTATTTTGGTAGAGTGGCTGCCACGTTTAATACTACATCAACATTTGTCGCCGAATAAGGTGAAAATACTCATAAAGACATTGCATACTTGCACGCTTCAATGAGTTCAGTATCATTTCTTATTTACAATTCTCTTGTTTATATCCACCGGAGCAAAAGTTGTTACAAACAATCAACGACTAAAACTTTAATCGTTAGTTGATTGGGAAAAACCAATTCCATAATTCAATCTTTGTTGTCATTTATCCACCAACTAAATGACGCCACACATACTTATCTCTATTTAAAAATATCAACATCGCTAAGACATGTGTCATCAATTGTCCTAGAAAGCCAACTACATAGTTCAATCTATGTCATCAGCTATCCACAAATAAACTTACGATATATACACTTATCCCTCTTTAAACTCAAAACTTACTAAAACTTGTGCTTTTGTTTCTAGCTAAAAACCAACATCATAGCCCATTTTAGAAGTAAATATTTTTTGGGGCACGTTGCGGGAATTATTTGTCGTTCCTACTTTAAACAAAAATCGAGACACCAAGTTTTTTTGAGGTAAAAGTTTTCACGGTGGACGTGACCTACGACGTCGGTCTTTATGGAATGCAGTGGACGACATATTCTTTTTAGAGATAAAATTTATATCACTGGAAGGACTGTGTCATTGGTTTTTTTACAACTAACGCAACACACCAACATCAAAATTTTCCCCTAAAGGTTGAATTTCGTGAGCTATCTGAGACGTAGTTTTTTCACAAAGAAACCAATGTTAAAACAAAAGTGATACATATATCTTTTTTAATCATAAGAGTTGACCAATAGTGACATTTATACTTACTTAATTGGTATATAAATATATATTTGTCATGCTATGTTGATAATATATATTATTTATACTACATATTAGTCATAGACACGGAAATGGTGTAGTGATTTGCAGCTGTAATCATGTCCACGAGGTCACATGCTCAAAGATACAATTATTATATATGCTCTTTGACACAAAAAAGCAATATAGTTATAGTTTTTAACATGTGTGTTATTGTACTTGAGGTCACTAGTTCAAATTTTATATTGAACATTTTTTTTTGACCCCTCAACTACCAACTCTAGGTTCCACCACTGATGCTCGGTCAGCTCTGTGTGGGCTTGGGTCAATTTTGGGTTCGAGTAAATTCATGTGAGGCTTTTTTAAACTCCTGATTGTAAGGAGTCGATGTTGAGTACAGACTGAAATCATTTGGGTTGAAGTGGGTACGTAAGCCACCGGTGTCTAGTCCCTCGTCCATAAATTCTTTGAAAATCATAAATACAGACTATGATGCAAGTTAGCCCATGCGTCAATGGAAGCTTTATGCCATCTCCACCCCTTTATTAGTTTAATTTAGTGCAGGGTAAAGAATGAGAAAGGTAGTAGACATTTACGTTTTCCTCCCTCTACTCTAAACTTCTAAACATACAACTTCTACTTTTTGCCTAGACAGCAAGCATTCTGGATCGTTGGCTTATTTTGTACGTACAGTATAGTACTTTAGCTTCTAAGCGTACACCACATAAATATAATTATAACATTAGATAGCCTTTTTGTCTTCATTGGCGAATTGAAAGGCTGTTAAAGAAGCGGAGTTGAGGAGGTGGACAAAGCAGGCATGATTGATAATATTATTTTATTTTAGATGCAATTTGCGTGAAGAGTAGAGGAGTGTGGTGATATGATTGTTTTGGTTTTCGATGTCTAATTAGGAAGCATGTAGCCAATATGGCACGGAAACCTCATATGGTACGACCTTTTTGGGACTTGTAGGTTTATGCCTCACATATTGATTGTCTCGCACATGATGGTTCTTATACAAGAACAAACATTATTGAAGATATTAAGAAATAGTTAATGCTTTATGGAAATTTTATTGTTAAAAAAACAAAAAACAACAAATGTGAACATTTATCTACAAAACAACAAATGTGAACATTTATCTACTAATACAGAAATGAGATATCTTGTCAGTTGTTTTTTCAGGAAAATCGACGACATAATATATAGAGTCGGTTCTTTGAAGACAACTGTCACACTTTGACCAGTTGAGAAAATAATGATTGTGTTTTATTTTTATCGTCGGTCTCTTCTCGAAGCAACTGACGCGATATAACATCCATGAAAATAGAATTTCGTGAAATTTTTTTATGAGACATTTCATTGCCTCTGAAAACCTTCATTGTCGATTTTTTTATTATATAGAGGTGAACATGTCATGTGTCATGCGGAAATCAATTGGTCTTTCTATTCGGTTGTATCTACATCGGCTGACGAGAAAAGTGTATGTGTTATGTGTGTCGTATAATTTTCCCATCTCGATTGATGTTTCTTATTCGTTGTCTTTACCTCAAGGGCGATGTAGGTGCCACTTGGTTGCATCATTAGTCGTCAGTGTTGCCTTGCCAATCGACGACATAGTTTATTGTTTGGTCGCCAATTTCTATTTTAAATTGATGATATAAGATCTACGTCGTTGATTTTGAAACAACTGACGAGGTAGGTCTTACTTGAACTCTTCCAAAAATCCTTTTTCCTCTCTTTTTCCTACCCACATTTCTCTAGAACAGGTCATCGGCGATATTGGCGATTGTTGCTTTCTCCACCGCCGCAGCTGATGCTTACCGCCATTGTTGCCTCCGCCACCGCTACTGCTCTGCCGTCGCTCCTAGCTGCTTCTCAAATGCCGCTGCTCTAGTCCAGCGAGGTAGGTCTTTCTCTACCTTTTTTTTGCATGTGCAAGTACTGGTTAGACAAATGCTTGGATATGATAAAACAACTATATTGTGACATGTATGATGAACTTAATATGATGATGCCCTTGGAGTCTTATCTTGAATAATCACGATGTCTACTTTGCTTTATTTCAGACCTAATGAGGAGTAATGAACATAGATAGTGATGATTAACATAATTTTTGGGGGGACAACTAGACCTCACACAAAGTTTTAACTTGATGAGGAAATATAAAACAATGGTTGAGTAGTTATGCAATTTTATGCATATTTTGGACTTTTCTACAATCTGTCCATATTTGAGGTTTTTCTTACAATTTGTCACATGCTCTTTGTTCCTCACATGTTTTCATATCATTCTTTAGTTGTTGTAACACCCGTTATCACACAGACAACGAGATTAAAAAAAATCACACGGAAATAACCATTAACAATGGTTTACCAAAAATCACTAAAAATTAAAATCATTTTCTATAAAGATTCACGGCCATAAAACTCTTTATAAGAAGGTCCAAAGACTGTCATATATATTCAACATGGTGCATTAATGTTCCATCTAACATAAGTTTTCCATTACTCGAAATATGTACAAGAGTAAACTATAAGCAACAACATCATATTAGTCAAAAGCTCAGATCGATCGTGAAATTATAGAGAGAATATCCCCTCAAGGACCTAAGAGTACATGGACGACACATATGACTTCTATCTACAACAAAACATGACTGACAACACACCACCTCACAACTTCAGGTTTTCTCCTATTGCTGTCCTGTCTCAACTTACACGATCTTTGCTTTCTCGAGCACGTCCACCTAAAAAATTATAGAATCCACGGGGTGAGACAAAAGTCCCAGTGGGAGATATAACTCTCTGACAACAATATTATTATCACAAATATACTGTTATTTAGAATAGGAAGTAAAGCTACACTATACTCAACATATCTGACCATATATTATGAGCATGGCAGATTATTATCATAATTGACCAGTTCAAATAACTATAATTAAATGGTAGATCAATTAATTCACTTAATAGAAATATAAATAACATGTATGACAACTACCAATTATGTCATACAAATACAATTATAGACTCATTCAATATTTCTATATTCCATTCTCAAGAGAAATATGCTACACAGATAACTGAATCTTCCAACAATCAATCTCATGATTATGCACATACTTAGGCCCACAATGCTCAAGCTTATGATGCACACACTCACATTCAAGCACATACAATAGATCATGTTTTATATCCTATCTAATGCCCTGAGGATTTGAGCCATACCACACAAACCCAACAGCCCCCTACGAAGGGCTACCAATGGTGCCATACAAGGTCCAAGGAGAGCCAGACTCCAAGACCTCACCCACAACTCCCGGTCAATAATAGAGACAATATAGAGACATATTAGTCAACTACTGATAGTGAAATATATTCAACTATTTAATTAACTAACCCGCCTTGGTACAGGTCATGACGCTAGATAATATCACACTCATAACTATTCCAATAAATAGAATTGGCTCACTCGTGGCCATTCTAATATATAAAGAATTGGCTCACTCTTGGCCATTATTATAAAAGGATTGACTCATGCATGGCCATTGTTAAATAAAAGGATTGACTCACTCATGGCCATATTCAAGAAAAGAATTGGCTCACTCATGTCCATCCATATTATAAAAGAATTGGCTCACGAATGATCATTGAAAAATATTGGCTCATTCATGGCCATCAATATCACATAATTATTTTACGGATGCAGGAAGATGATTAACTATACATTCACTCATATTCAATAATATGCATTCTGAGTTTAACTTGTTTCACCATCCAGCAAGTTCTGACACTGAATGGATCTATGGCCAGGGCAACCTACAATCTTAGGTGTATCACATCATCAATGAAGTTACAGATATACCACACAAGTAGATGCTACAAAGAACACTGTAATACATCCTTCAAGAAATCATATAACAATTGTAACACATACTTGTTATTTTACCACAATTAACATGGGATCTCATTCTTTTGAACACACTATTGAGAATCTCATCTCATCATCATCATTATCACATGCTATGGGGTTTCAGTCCTCTTAGTTCATTATTGAACCATGTTACCTATCACTAGGTAACAACCATCTCTAGATCATAAGACCCATATAAACATCATACTTGTTGTACAAGTATTTCCCATGGATCACACATGGCCCATTCAATCTATATAATATCTCATCACCATAGTCCGTAGTTGGCTATGCTTATCTTAAAACACTCGCATGGCTAAGATCTCATGATAAAAGAGATATCACTTCAAATATCAGCACCATGCCAAAAAAAAAATCCCTTAGTCAAGTTACAACCCTTTCATGATTAGGGTTAGGGTTTCTATTGTAGCCGATTAGGGTTTTTAGGGTTATATTCAACAATCAAACCCTAATTCAGAATTCCTCACATATAGGAGCTTATTTCATTGCCATAAGTATTCAATAATACTTTATTACTCTCATCAATTATCATTAATTGATTATCAATCATGAGTGATATAAGTTTCTCCCTCATCCTCATTAGGATACTAGATTCAATTTTAACTTGTGATATTACACATGTTTAAAAGTTCATATAGAACTGGAACAAAACAAGGAACACCACAAAAATTCGTAATTCTAAACAATTTCTCTATGCTTAGATCATCACATTCAAGCATAAACATGAACTAACAAGCTTCTAGTAAGAAATATAAGTGAAGAATGTTATATAACTCACCTCTATAGAGTAGGTCAGATATCAAACAGCAAGAATCTCAAGAAAATAAGGCAAGAAATCCCTAGATTCAAATTTGAACTTGGCCAAATAGGCACTTCTCTCCACAATGAAGCAAAACCCTAGAAAAAGAAACAAGAAGGAAGGATTTTTGAGTTCTAGAGTCATTTTCACCATGGAACAACATGATTCCAAGTTGGAGAGATATAGGAGGAAGAAGAACAAAGAAATAAACAAAGTAAATAAGGTAATACTTACACTGTTAGGTCTATATATATATATTAATATATATATATATATGTATGTATATATGTATATATCTATGTATATATATGTATATATGTATGTATATATATATGTATATATATGTATATATATGTATATATGTATGTATATATATGTATATATATGTACATATATATATATAAATATATATATATATAGAGAGAGAGAGAGTGGGGATAGAATACACTCGAGTGTATTCTGCCCCTAATACACTCAACTTTTTAGCCGTTGGATCATCCATCTTACTCGATCTGCCGTTTGCAACTTTTAACAGTGCTGACCCCACGTTTTTCTGTAAGCGGGCCGTCAACCCCACCCCTCTGTGATCTACCCCCCACCTGTGACCTCTCTCCTCCCTCACCCCCGCGCTCTCAGCCCTTCCCCCCCTCTCTGTCGGCTGTAGACGATCACCGGTGATGCGGCGAGCTCGGAGCTGCTAGGCGCAACTCCGACCGTCTGAGAAAACTGCTAGGCACAACTTCGTTCCTGTTGCCACCCGTTCTCCAGTTGCCACCCGCACTGGCCACCACCATCCTTCTCCTCCTGTCTTATGATTCCCCTTTTTTCCTTAGTCGCCAGATTAGGCAATCGTCCACCAGAGAAACCAGCGGTGAGCCCATATGGCATCCCGGTCGTCGTCAACACCTCACTCGAACCCACCAACAATGCCAGCTACACCAGTAACAACTATTAGCACTGCTCCAGCCGGCTAGGATGCATTCTGCAACCCGTAGCCCAAGCAGCTAACCCTCACCCCACATTCCTTGCTATCGACTTTTGGTTGTGAGCAGCCGTAAGCCTCTCCCCCTACTCTCAATATTTAGCTACATGCTCCTCTTTCAATCTCCCTTCCTCATCATTTTTTATTTAGACGTAAGCTGGATTCTAATAAGGAAGTCGGTACTCATCATTTCAAGAAGTGATGCGATGATTTGGTTTGGTTTCTGATGGTTTGTGTGAACTGCGCTTACATGTTTACATGGGGCGATTTGGTTCCTAGCATTTATGATTGCTGATTTTCTGATCGATTACTAATTTCTAACTTTGTTTACTTGTGGATTTACTGATCGATTTGTATCATGTATTTTTTATCGTGTTTTTGTAGTCACTTCTAAGGCATGGATGATCAAAAGGGAATTAGTTGTTCAATTTCAACATGTTCAAATCCTTTTAGTCAGAGTTCAGTGATGAGAAGAATGGTCAAGCATTGCAAATGTGGAGACTTAGTTGAAGCTAAAATAGCTAAGACCCAAAAGAATTGTGATTGTGTATTTTTTGGCTGTCCAAACTACAACAAAGAGGTTAATTTTATTTTGCAAATGTGGCGAGTTAGTTGAAGCTAAAATAGCTAAGACCCAAAAGAACTATGATCTTGTATTTTTTGGTTGTCCAAACTACAATAAAGAGGTTAATTTTATTGTATCTCTTTTAGAAATTTATGTGGAATGCACAAAATGTAATATGTTTTAAATTGTTTGCAGGGATGTCCATATTGCAATTTCTTTAAATTGGGTGATTCAACATCAATAGAAGAGTATTTGCAACTTGAGGAAGAATTAAGGATGTCAAAGATCAAGGAAAGAAGGGAAAGGGAAAAAAATAGATGTTAATTGGTTGTATTAGTGGCTTCCTGGTTTATATTTGTACTTCTGTATGCTGGATCAAAGTGTGAATGAATGAAATGTAATGTGTTCTGTGCACTAGACAACTGTAATGGATTTGTGACTGGATTGTAAACCGTGTCCTTATCCATGAATGAATGCTTGCGTCTTTTGAAACAATTTGAACTAGACAACAACATGTAATAACTTAAATGGATCTAAATCATAACAAATTAAAGAAAAGCTACACATTTCATGTGTAGGTGGTGAGGTAGTTGCCTTTATATCTAAGGAAAGCTACAAAGTACAACTTAATCATAACATTGAAGAAATCTTTTGTGAATGTAAGTTGTTTCAGTTTGCCAGCATCTTATGTACACATATACTGAAAGTGTTGTTGCATCTCAAAGTTCATAGTATACCACCTTTGTATGTGTTGAATCGTTAGACAATGGAAGCAAAATCCACAAAGACAATCTATTGTGTTAAAGAAAATCAGGTGGATGTTGATGGAAGTACCCCTTTGAGTAGGTATAATTCACTATGTAGATCCGTAATGCGGTTGGTTTCCATAGCTTGTCACAACAAGAACAATTACATTATGATGAGAGACTTATTTGAAAAAACTTATGATGACATGTTGGTTTTGCAAAAAAAAAATGCCACCGAGTTGCAGTGAAGAAGTCATGCCATCATCTCAAACCCATGTTCCAACTCAGGCTAGCCAATGTGTGCCAAGAATCCAATATGTAGAAGATGCAATGCAACTACAAGATCCGCCCACATATCATTGTAAAGGGAGCAGGAAACCTCAACGATTTAAACCACAAGCTGAGCTAAAAGCTAAAAAACAAAGAACTTGTAGCACATGTAATGGAAAAGGACATAATAGTCGAACATGCAAAATAGGGGTATGTAACAATTTAATATTTTTTGTTTCTAGTTTAAAGGAGCTTGTATTTAACCTTACATATAATGTTATTGATTTTATTGACAGGCTACTAAAAATTTCTCAACTTCGCCGGTACTTGGAGAAATTTTTGAGTCAAGTGAAGAATAGCTCGTGAAGCTTATTGGTGCTTGAGTGAAGCATTCCGACCCTTGAGTGGATGCCAATCTGTAATTCAAGACAATAGTTTCAAGACAGTAGTCTTTTTATGTATGCAACAATCTGTAGTGAACTATGTAATTTGTGGTTAGTAATTCAAGATAGTAGTTTCCTTTATGGTAGTAATGAGAGTCTTTTATGTACGTACCATATGTACCATGTGAATGTCACAAGAAGATAGTATTTTTATTCATGTATTGCTCAGTTCTTAATATGAAAGAGGGTCTGTTCTGCATTTAGTTTGCAGATTTCAGTTTGTAGAGTTATGTATTTCTCTTTTTTCGCACTGGCAATTGATCTTAAAAAGTCTCATTTTCACAATGGCAATTTCAGTTTGCAGAGTTTTGTATTGCTCATTTTTGCACTGAGGGAACTGGACTACTGAATGTGCAACCATCTGATGCATATGCATGGCTAAAATTAAAATTTCCTTTGCTTTTTCTATATTGCTCATTTTCGCACGTGTGGGAACTGTAGAGTTCTGTATTGCTCATTTAGTTGATAAGATTGAACGCAAGTGGGAGAAATGCACCCCAAGTTCATTTGCATTTTTAAATCAATATTGTTATTTGCACAATGTAGATAAACAGCTGTTTACTTGCTTACACACTCATTTCTAAGTTTCATAGGGTTAAGATGACTGCACATCAAATAAAATATTGTCCAACGACCCCATAGATCGAGGAAGTCTTGTACAACACTGCTATCATGATTCCGTTCTGCAAAGATACCATTTTTTAATATTTTGGTGTTCTTATTTAGATGTAATTCATAGATTAATTGGTGGTCAGACATAGGTCAAAGGATAGGTGTCCATCCCGTTGAGAGGTTCAAAGGATAGGTGGCAATTTGTTATGATTTAGATCCATTTAAGTTATTACATGTGTACATGTCAGAAAATTCATTCCCACACCTTAATTTGTTATGATTTAGATCCATTTAAGTTATTACATATTGTTGTCTAGTTCAAACTATTTCAAAGACGCAAGAATTCATTTATGGATAAGGACACAATTTACAATCCATTCACAAATCCATTACAGTTGTCTAGTGCACAGAACACATTACATTTCATTCATTCACACTTTGATCCAGCATACAGAAGTACAAATATAATCCAGGAAGCCACTAATACAACCAAATAACATCTATTTTTTTCCCTTTCCCTTCTTTCCTTGATCTTTGACATCCTTAATTCTTCCTCAAGTTGCAAATACTCTTCTGTTGATGTTGAATCACCCCATTTAAAGAAATTGCAATATGGACATCCCTGCAAACAATTTGAAACATATTACATTTTTTCATTCCACATAAATTTCTAAAAGAGATACAATAAAATTAACCTCTTTGTTGTAGTTTGGACAACCAAAAAACACAAGATCATAGTTCTTTTGGGTCTTAGCTATTTTAGCTTCAACTAACTCGCCACATTTGCAAAATAAAATTAACCTCTTTTTGTAGTTTGGACAACCAAAAAATACACGATCATAGTTCTTTTGGGTCTTAGCTATTTTAGCTTCAACTAAGTCGCTACATTTACAATGCTTGACCGTTCTTCTCTTCACTAAACTCTGACTAAACAGATTTGAACATGTTGAAATTGAACAACTAATTCCCTTTTGATCAGCCATGCCTTAGAGGTGACTATAAAAACACGATAAAAAATGCATGACACAAATCGATCAGCAAATCCATTAGTAAACACAGTTAGAAATTAGTAACCGATCAGAAAATCAGCAATCATAGATGTGAGGAACCAAATTGCCCCATGTAAACATGTAAGCACAAATTACACAAACCATCAGAAACCAAACCAAATCATCGCATCACTCCTTGACACGATGAGTACAGATTTCCTGATTAGAATCCAGCTTACGGCTAAATAAAAAATGATGAGGAAGGGAGATTGAAAGAGGAGCATGTAGCTAAATATTGAGAGTAGGGGGAGAGGCTTACGGCTGCTCACGACCAAAAGCCGGCAGCAAGGAATGTGGGATGAGGGTCAGTTGCTTGGGCTACGGGTTGCAGGATGCATCCTAGCCATCTGGAGCAGTGCTAATAGTTGTTACTGGCGTAGCTGGCATTATTGGCGGGTTCGAGTGAGGTGCTGACGATGGTTGGGATGCCAGATGGGCTCGCCGCTGGTTTCTCTAGTGGACGATTGCCTAATCTAGCAACCAAGGAAAAAAGGGGAATCAGAAGACAGGAGGAGAAGGACGGCGGCGGCCAGTGCGGGTGACAACTGGAGAACGGGTGGCAACAGGAACGAAGTTACGCCTAGCAGCTTTCCCGGACGGATGGAGTTGCGCCTAGCAGCTCCGAGCTCGCCGATCACCGATGATAGTCTGTAGCTGACAGAGAGGGGAGGAAGGGCAGAGAGCGTGGGGGTGAGGGAGGAGAGAGGTCATGGGTGGGGGGTAGATCACGAAGGGGTGGGGTTGACGGCCTGCTTATGGAAAAATGTGGGGTCATCACTGTTAAAAGTTGCAAACAGCAGATTGAGTAAGATAGATGATCCAACGGCTAAAAAGTTGAGTATATTAGGGGCAAAATACACTCAAGTGTATTCTAGCCTCACTCTATATATGTATGTATATATATATATATATATATATATATATATATATATATGCATATATATACATATATATGCATATATATACATATATATGCATATATATACATATATATACATATATATATATACATACATACATATATATACATACATATACATACATACATATACATATATATACATACATATATACATATACATAGGTATATATGTGTATATATATATATATATATATATATATATATATATATATATATATATATATATATATATATATATATATATATATATATATATATATATATATATATATATATATATATATATATATAGAGAGAGAGAGAGAGAGAGAGACAGAGAGAGAGAGAGAGAGTCATGCTAGAATACACTCGAATGTACGGATCGCACGAATACACTCAAGTGTGTTTGCATATCAGGACTGTTTTTTGCAAAATGTAAACCGTTGATCTTCACCGTCATACTATAACTAGGTTACATATAAATTTTGAGCTCATTTGGATGAGTGTAAGTCACTCATCCAAGGGCAACAAAATTGATGCGCGAAACTAATTTGAAATGCATAATTTTTGCGGTCTTCATAACATGTGCTATACATATCCAAATGTGCTCAAATTTTGCGTATGAGTTGTTCACGGGATGTTTAATTGCATCATGAAAAACTACTTGAGTGTATTCTGCTCCGGATACACTCGAGTGTATTCTAGCCTAACTCTCTCTCTCTCTCTCTCTCTCTCTATATATATATATATATATACATACATATATATATATATATACATATACATATATACATATATACATATACATATATATATTGGTATGTACGTATATATATATATATATATATATATATATATATATATATATATATATATATATATATATATATATATATATATATATATAGTCAGGCTAGAATACACTCGAGTGTACATATTACGTTGTACACCCCAACAGTGTTTGCCTATCTAAACCCTATTTATCTAAAATCTAATCCATTGATCTTAATGGTTACAATAATATAGGCCACATACAAAATTTGAGCTCATTTGGATGAGTGTAAGTCACTCATCCAAGGGCAACAAAATCGACCCACAAAACTAACTTGAAATGCCTAATTTTTGCTTCCTTTAGATGCACGACCTATAAGTATCCAAATGAGCTAAAATTTATTATATAGTATGTTCTTAAGATATTTAAGAAGATCAATGGTTTAGATTTTTCAAAATGTTATTGCATCTTTAAAGATGACTGAGGTGTACGGTGCCTCCGGTACACTCGAGTGTACACTAGCGTGACTCTACATATATATATATATATATATATTTATATATATATATATATATATGAATCAAGCTAGAATACACTCGAGTGTATCCAGAGAGGAATACACTCAAGTAGTTTTTCATGATGTAAATTTTTTTTTGAAAATCTAATCCATTGATCTTCTTAAACATCTTGTGAAAAACTCATATGCAAAATTTGAGAACATTTGGATATGTATAGATCATGTTATGAAGACCGCAAAAATTATGCATTTCAAATTAGTTTCACACGTCGATCTTGTTGCCCTTGGATGAGTGACTTACACTCATCCAAATGGGCTCAAAATTTGTATGTAGCCTAGTTATAGTATTACAGTGAAGATCAATAGTTTATATTTTGCAAAAAATAGTCTCAATATACAAACACATTTGAGTTTATTCGTGCGATTCGTACACTCGAGTGTATTCTATCCTGACTCTAAATATATGAGTCAGGCTAGAATACACTCGAGTGTATCCGGAGCGAAATACACTCAAGTAGTTTTTCACGATGCAATATTTTTTTTGAAAATCTAAACCGTTGATCTTCTTAAACATCTCGTGAACAACTCATACGCAAACTTTGAGCACATTTGGATATGTATAGCTCATGTTATGAAGACCGCAAAAATTATGCATTTCAAATTAGTTTCACACGTCGATCTTGTTGCCCTTGGATGAGTGACTTACACTCATCTAAATGAGCTCAAAATTTGTATGTAGCCTAGTTATAGTATGACAGTGAAGATCAATGGTTTATATTTTGCAAAAAATAGTCTTATTATACAAACATACTTGAGTGTATTCGTGTGATATGTACACTCGAGTGTATTCTAGCCTGACTCTATATATATGAGTTAGGCTAGAATACACTCGAGTGTATCCGGAGCAGAATACACTCAAGTAGTTTTTCATGATGCAATATTTTTTTTGAAAATCTAATCCGTTGATCTTCTTAAACATCTCGTGAACAACTCATATGCAAAATTTGAGCACATTTGGATATGTATAGCTCATGTTATGAAGACTGCAAAAATTATGTATTTAAAATTAGTTTCACATGTCGATCTTGTTGCCCTTAGATGTGTGACTTACTCTCATCCAAATGGGCTCAAAATTTGTATGTAGCCTAGTTATAGTATGACAGTGAAGATCAATGGTTTATATTTTGCAAAAAATAGTGTCAATATGCAAACACACTTGAGTGTATTCGTGCGATATGTACATTCGAGTGTATTCTAGCCTGACTCTATATATGAGTCAGGCTAGAATACACTTGAGTGTATCTGGAGCGAAATACACTCAAGTAGTTTTTCATGATGCAATATTTTTTTTTGAAAATTTAATCTATTGATCTTCTTAAACATCTCGTGAACAACTCATACATAAAATTTGAGAACATATGTATAACTCATGTTATGAAGACTGAAAAAATTATGCATTTAAAATTAGTTTCACACGTCGATCTTGTTGCCCTTGGATGAGTGACTTACACTCATCCAAATGGGCGCAAAATTTGTATGTAGCCTAGTTATAGTATGACGGTGAAGATCAACGGTTTATATTTTGCAAAAAATAGTCTCAATATACAAACACCGTTGAGTGTATTCGTGCAATCCGTACACTCGAGTGTATTCTAGCCTAACTCTATATATATGAGTCAGGCTAGAATACACTCGAGTGTATCCAGAGCGGAATACAATCAAGTAGTTTTTCATGATGCAATATTTTTTTTGAAAATCTAATCTGTTGATCTTCTTAAACATCTCGTGAACAACTCATACGCAAAATTTGAGCACATTTGGATATGTATAGCTCATGCTATGAAGACTGAAAAAATTATGCATTTCAAATTAGTTTCACATGTCGATCTTGTTTCCCTTGGATGAGTGACTTACACTCATCCAAATGGGCTCAAAATTTGTATGTAGCCTAGTTATAGTATGACGGTGAAGATCAATGATTTATATTTTGCAAAAAATAGTCTCAATATACAAACACACTTGAGTGTATTTGTGCGATCCGTACACTCGAGTGTATTCTAGCTTGACTCTATTTATTTGAGTCGGGCTAGAATACACTCGAGTGTATCCAGAGCGGAATACACTCAAGTAGTTTTTCATGATGCAATATTTTTTTTTGAAAATCTAATCCATTGATCTTCTTAAACATCTCGTGAACAACTCATATGTAAAATTTGAGCACATTTGGATATGTATAGCTCATGTTATGAAGACTGTAAAAATTATGCATTTCAAATTAGTTTCACACGTCGATCTTGTTGCCCTTGAATGAGTGACTTACACTCATCTAAATGGGCTCAAAATTTGTATGTAGCCAAGTTATAGTATTACGGTGAAGATCAATGGTTTGTATTTTGCAAAAAATAGTCTCAATATACAAACACACTTGATTGTATTCGTGCGATTCGTACACTCGAGTGTATTCTAGCCTGACTCTATATATATGAGTCAGGCTAGAATACTCCCGAGTGTATCCGGAGAGGAATACACTCAAGTAGTTTTTCATGATGCAATATTTTTTTGAAAATCTAATCCGTTGATCTTCTTAAACATCTTGTGAACAACTCATACGCAAAATTTGAGCACATTTGGATATGTATAGCTCATGTTATGAAGACCACAAAAATTATGCATTTCAAATTAGTTTCACACGTTGATCTTGTTGCCCTTGGATGAGTGACTTACACTCATACAGATGGGCTCAAAATTTGTATGTAGCCTAGTTATAGTACGACGGTGAAGATCAACAATTTATATTTTGCAAAAAATAGTCTCAATATACAAACACACTTGAGTGCATTCGTGCGATCCGTACACTCGAGTGTATTCTAGCCTGACTCTATATATATGAGTCAGGCTAGAATACACTCGAGTGTATCCAGAGCAGAATACACTCAAGTAGTTTTTCATGATGCAATATTTTTTTCGAAAATCTAATCCATTGATCTTCTTAAACATCTCGTGAACAACTCATACGCAAAATTTGAGCACATTTGGATATGTATAGCTCATGTTATGAAGACCGCAAAAATTATGCATTTCAAATTAGTTTCACACGTCGATCTTGTTGCCCTTGGATGAGAGACTTACACTCATCCAAATGGGCTCAAAATTTGTATGTAGCCTAGTTATAGTATATATATATATATATATATATATATATATATAGTGATCCTGTGAGAAACATCCTATGGTGAGAGGATGAGAGGCATTTGAATAACTACAAATTCATAATTATTTTTTAAAATCCAATCATAGAGATGGAAAATGCATCATTTCATTTACCTTCTTACAAAAAATCATTGCAATCAGACATTATTTACATGTCCCTATGTATAATATACACTTTTTACGTCCAACGGTCAGTCTGAAATTCAATATAGAGTGTCGAAAAATATTTCGTTGTTGTGAATGATTTACAAATAGGATAGTGATAAAATTTTGTAGGAAGGTAAATATTAAGATATACTTGTAATCTATACAGTTAGATTATAAAAAATTGATCTATGTGGAGAGTTATTCAAATGCCTCTCATGCTCTCTCTCTCACACACACACACACACACACACAGATATATATATATATATATATATATATATATATATATATATATATATATATATATATATATATATATATATATATATATATATATAGGCTATTTATTTGTTTCCTGGCGGGTAGCATTGGGCAAGTTACCCGACATCAGCGCACAGTGGCAGACATTTATAAATAAGTCAGAGATTCTGTAGCATGCGTTTCAGGAAAGCAAAAACCATGCAACGTCCTCCACGTTCGTCTGTGCCGCCGCCAGGCTGATAGATCCGATCTACCCCCCATCCACTACTGAATGGCCCACATGCGTAAATATGCCTCTGATTCCAATTTTCACGGCGTATTTCGATCTTCATTTTACATTTCTTCCTCATAAATCCCTATATTCATCTCCATTCCCGAATAACAAGGACGGCTTCCCCTTTTATCAATCTTGTAGAGGAGGACAACTAAGGTGTCTCCCACCTTCGTCTGTGTATCCCGTGACGATATTGATTTTCAACAAGTTGATTGCATCGTTTAGACCTACTGTTGTGAAGCTCACGCCGCTGAGGACGAGGGAGTGGGGGTGGTTGGAGAGTTCCCTATTCTTTCTACATATTTAGGAGCAAATTGCTGTTGTGAATTCCATGCCGCTGAGGAGGAGGGAGTGGAGGTGGTGGGAGAATTCCCCGTTCTATCTGCATTTTTATGAGCAACAATTTTTCCAAGCTACATTCAGGTAGATTTTGTATTTCTCTTTGTCAATTCATTTAGTTATACTCATTTTTCTATTTTTTCTTATCATTTCAATGTGTATTCATCCCTCTTTCTCTTATGTGGGAAAGAAACCCAATTTTTGTGTCTGCATTTTCGTTTTTGAAGTAGTAACTGTCATACATGTTTTTATGTTTTGCGTAGTTACTCTCTTGTTATACTTGGTTACTCTTTTGATTTACCGAGTTACTCTTGTTGTGTTACAGGGTTACTCTTCTGGTCTTCTGAGTTACTCCAACACACTGTCATGGATCCCAGCCTTGATACGGATGCTGCTAATGCAAGTGTCATCCATGATGATGATAATCCTCAGTCTTCTCATTCTATTGGTGCTTCCTCTCTGTCCCCAGTTGCAGTCCCTAGAGTTGGCCTTCACTTTGGAAGTTTAGATGAAGGTATCTCCTTCTATTACAGCTATGCTGGAATGATTGGGTTTAACATCAGGAAAGATGACAATAGATATGAACGGGGAAGTAAGATTCTGGTTGCTAAAGATCTGGTTTGTGACAAGCACGGTAAGATCTGTCATTCTAAGAGGTCTAGAGGGCTTCTGAGCCCCATTTGTGATGAAGTGGGTAACTTGCAGGTCCAAGAATCACAAGCGTTCTGTGAAGAGGTGTGGTTGTGGAGCCATGATACGTTTCACACTGGATAAGTCCTCATCCATGTAGGTTGTGACTGTATTTGTTGAGGAACACAACCACGATCTTGTTGACGTTGCTCATCTCTGTTACCTCAAGTGTAACTCATCTCTTGATGAAACTCAAAAAGAGATCCTTTCTTCCATGAGCCAAGCTAACATACCTGTATCGAGACAGATTGTATTGATAGCATCCGAGTCTAGCGGCTATGAAAATCTGACATTTACCAGCAGACAAGCTCATGGACACATCAGTATCAAGAGGAAAGAGTCGGCCAAATACGACGTCGACATGGTTTTAGATCGCTTTACTAGTTTCAAGGTCCTCGATCCGAAATTCTTCTATAGCTACCAAAACGACCCCGATTGTTGCCTTACTCATCTATTTTGGGTTGATCCTATCTCCGTTGAAGACTGGGGGCTGTTCGAGGATGCGATTGTGTTTGAAACCACCTACCACGCCAAAAAGTATTCGATGGTTTTTGGAATATTTGGTGGAGTTGATCACCATCGCAAGACAATGCTGTTTGCATCTGCTCTGCTGGTCGATGAGAAGTACGACTCATTTGTCTAGGTTTTCAAGAAGTACCTACTTTGTTTTGGCAAAGAGTCGGTTTCCATCATAACCGATCAGGACCCTGCTATGAATGTTGCTATCATCACTGTTTTTTCCAATTGCAAGCATCACTTCTACAGCTGGCACATCCTACAGAAGCTTCCCTCCAAGCTTGGCAGCGTTCCTAACAAGGACCAGATCATAAGCTCCTTGAATGATTGCGTCTGGAACGTGGATGATGTCGACATTTTCAAAGAGAGGTGGGATTCTGTAATTCAAGAGAATGATTTGTTGTCCATCACCTGGCTTTCTGATATGTATGCGATGCGTTGTGATTGGGTTCCATTCTATATGTAGTCCTCCTTCTTTGCGGGCATGAGGATGACTCAAAGGAGCGAGAGCCTGAATGCATTCATTAGGAGCCATGTGAATAGTAGGAAGACTCTCTTTGAACTTGTATGTTCAATGGAGACTGCCTACTCTCATGTGTGGGAGATTGAAAATTTCAAAGACTTTGATGATGAGTACAATAACCTCCCTTTGTCATAACTGTGGCCCCTAGAGGAGCAGATGAGAGGTATATACACCAAGTCCATCTTTAAGATATTCCAGTCTGAGGTTCACCAAAGCATGGTCTACAATGTAAAGGAAGCTTTAGAAGGTGTCTTTGAGGTGTATCACGTCGGTGGAGTTGGAACTCCCCGTATATTGAAGAAAGAGTCACCTAGTGACATTATTTCTTGTAGTTGCTTCATGTTGGAATTCAAAGGCATCCCTTGCAGGCACATCCTCTCTTATTTGAAGAGCTATGACTATTGCACTCTTCCCGAGCCTTACATACTGAAGAGGTGGACCAAAGGGTACAGAGAACACCCTTTGATTTTTGGCAAAGTGTCAGTTAAGCATCCATCCACTGGGAGGACACTTCACCTTGTTTCTACCTGCAATTCGATTGTCAACATAGAATTTAGGAACACCGTTGTAGATCTTTGCCATGAAAAACTGTTAGCTTTGCGAAAGGAGCTCTTAGACTTGGATCTCGCTGATCTTGGTGCATGCGCTGGTGTAACCGCTTCTAATACATCTTCCTCTTCTGCTGTCAAGGTCCATATACCTAGTAGTTGCAAAACTAAGGGGAGACCTAGATCGACCGATGTGAGGTTTAAATCTGGAGTTGAGATTGCCCAGTCTAAAAGAGAGAGGCAGTGCAAGAATTGCTTAGAGTTTGGGGTCAACCATGACAACAGGAACTGCCCTATGGAGAAGTAGTCCATTCTACATGGATTTTGTTTCTGGACTCTGTGTTGTTGCTGTTTGCTGTTCAATGATTATCTTTGTTGCTGATCGTGTGGTCTGTTGATGCTGGATGTTTTTTAGTGGAGTTTGTAGTTGATTAGTGCGTAAGTGAGGGATATTCAAATCTGTAATGGGTTATTCTTTTTGTCTGTAGTTTTTGTGAAAGTGATTTTGTAACCCTCCATGTATTTTAACTTTTGTGTTTTGTAATGTATTTATGTGTTACATTGAGCTCCACCAACTGTATGTATACTTTGAATATGCTACAAAGAAACTATTCTGATCAGATGTTACTCTTTTGTAGAATATTTTTTGTTTTATCTTCGTATGCAATGGATACACTTTTCTTTTGAAATACATACATTTTTGGATTAGTATAATTTTTTTCATGTTTTGTTCATTGTACTCACGACATGTCAGTTTTTGCTACTATGTGGTTCACATACACTGGTTTCGTGTTTTTGACAAACCTTCAGCCACAAGAGTTACTTTCTGGACGCTGGAGTTACTTTTTATATCATCACAGATACTCTCAGTGTTCTCTCAGTTACTCTCAGTGCTATCAGAGTTACTCTCAGTGCTATCAGATTTACTCTTAGTGTTCTCTCAGTTACTCCTTAGTGCTGTCATAGATACTCTCAGTGTTCTCTCAATTACTATCCGTGCTATTAGAGTTACTCTTAGTGTTCTCTCAGTTACTCCTTAGTGCTGTCACAATTACCTCATGGATTACCTCTCTTTTTTAGAGGCACTCTTACAAAGTATGTGGGTTACTCATTTGAATCATATGGTTACTTTTCTATACTCTCACAGTTACTCTTAGTGTTCTTAGAATTATACATAGTCTCTAGAACAAACGATATATATTATACAGTCTCTGGAACACATCATTCAAAGCATAAAATGTTATATATTATACATACTCTTTGGAACAAACAATACAAAAAACTACAGCCAAATCAGATATAAGGACGGTCCATCAACTGAACATAAAAACCAAAGAGCTCAGGGGGTCAAATCCATCTATGACGAGATCTATCATACACAATATTTACTCCATTGCAAAGCAGAGACAACAAACCAAAACAACAACTTCAGAATCATTAAAACTTCTGGCCACACAAATTCGTATATGAGCAGTTCATGCCTGTTGTAGATGAGTCAACCTGTAAAGGATTTACCCATGAGTCAACCACGTTTTTGAGACCAGGATGGTTGGGGGCCGGTATAGGTGGTTATGGAGAAGATTATCGACCAAAAGGCAAGGAGAAAAGGGCAGTGGTGCATACCTATTTATGATAGGAAGGCTGGACAGAAGAAGAAGTAATGTCTTCTGCAGATGTTGAGGTGTCATCTGTTGTAGATGAGTCAACCTGTAAAGGATTTACAGCTGATCTCGGCGGTGCTTGGTATTTGTCCCTAACAAACAACTGATCTGCAGAGTCATCCGTTCCAGAGAATATTGCTTCACCAGGCATTTTGAAGAGCGGAAGAAGGTCGGTTGGTGTCTCTAAGAAATAATCTGTGATCCATGTTGTGATAGTCTGGTGATTGGTTGGCTTGAAGAAGATGATCCAATCTTTGCGAATCTTGAGTTGTGCGATCATCCTTTTCCAGCCCCTACCAGTTGAAAGTGATCCATTTTCATTCTAAATAAGGGTGATCTGAAATGTCTGGTTTCCGATATAGAAGGTGGTGTTGCCTGGTTTAATATGAAAATGGAGATATTTCCATTCTATAGGATGTTGAATGGATTCCATTGTTTTATCATCAAGGGTGTAGTTCATGGGCTGGATGAACGGCTCCATGGTAGGCTGTGTTGAGGTTTGTGAGAAAACTAGTAATGGTAGAAGAAGGTAGGCTGTGAAGAAGGTAGGTTGTGAAGAAGGTAGGCTATGAAGAAGGTAGGCTGTTCGAAAGTGAGTGAAAGGGCGAGATGAGAGCACTGGAACTTAAAAGAAGATGGCAACAGTGCTCTGTGCTTTTGGTGTTGCAAAGATGGGTAGTACAGTTTGCAGACATTCTGCTGTTCTGATGATATAGTAGTGCTCTGTGCTTTTACAGTTTAGATGATACAATTTATATGATACAGTAGTGCTTTGTGCTTTTACGTTGTACAACCTTCTTGTCTTTTCTCTTTTCTAGTTCCTTCTTTAATAGAATCAGTGCATTGTACATATCTTTTCTTCTAATGCATTAAATGGAGCGTGATTCACTAAAAGAGGATAGTAGGCCTCGTGGGGAGGGATGGGTTGGTGGTGGAGGGACTGGGGAGTATTTCCACAAGAGTTACTTTGCAAAGTACAAAAGTTACCTTTTGAATGCTAGAGTTACTTTTTATATTATCACAGTTACTCTTAGTATTGTCACAGTTACTCGTTGTGCTCCTACTGTTACTCTTAGTGCTGATACAATTACCTTTTTCTGGAATCAAACACTTGCTCTCATACTGGTACATTTACTTTATAAGATTTTCCTGTTGTATTTTTGAAGGTTACTGAACAAGAACTATGAGTAACAGAAAAAACCACGCGAGTAACTGAAAAAACCCTGCGAGTAACTGAAAAAACCCTGTGAGTAACTAAAAAAACCCTGTGAGTAACTGAAGGTTACTCACGAAATGTCAGTTTTTGCTACTATGTGGTTCACATACACTGGTTTCACATTTTTGACAAACCTTCATCCACAAGAGTTACTTTCTGGACGCTGGAGTTACTTTTTATATCATCACAGATACTTTCAGTGTTCTCTCAGTTACTCTCAGTGATATCAGAGTTACTCTCAGTGCTATCAGAGTTACTCTTAGTGTTCTCTCAGTTACTCCTTAGTACTGTCACAGTTACCTCATGGATTACCTATCTTTTTTTAGAGTTACTCTTACAAAGTATGCGGGTTACTCATTTAAATCATATGGTTACTTTTCTATACTATCACAATTACTCTTAGTGTTCTTATAATTATTCTAAGAGTTATGATATTATCATCAATCTTTCTCTTGTGTTGTTTTCTTGTTTGGTAATATAACTCAAAGTATATATCTCCATACAAAACCATAGCAGTTTTACATTCAAGAACACAACATTCAAAGCACAAAATGCTATATATTAAACCCAAAAATACTCGTATTTGCAAAATGATTTAGATCAAAAATGTAATTTTTAGGCTTTTCGCAGCACACAAGTAAATGTATCTCATAGCGGTTGCACATCAAAATTCCAGAAGCAAACTGTTCAAGTTTTTCATTTCAATTAATAATTCACTTTTCAGCTAAATTCAGCCATTTATCTAGGCTTGAAACAACCTCTTCCTCCGTGCTCTTCTCTTCATCTGGTGCTTCTGTCTTCTCTTCTTCTTGCTGCTTCTGACATTCATCTATTCCTCCATTATTCTCCTCAGATGGGCCTTTTTTGATGTCTTCATTGTTATCTTTTTGATGCGCTTGTACAGGTTGCAACTCCCCCCTCACCATCATTCTCTGAAAAATATCAGCCCTTGTGGCCGACATGTCCTTGCAGGTGAAGTCCATGTGTTTTCCATTTACCAGGCATTCTAGGTACTTCATGACAAAGATCCCACAGTCAAGTGAGTCTTCTTCCTATTGTGGACACAACGGGTACTCCCGTCCCCACTGTGATAGTTGGTCTCCTTTTTCTGCCCCCTGAAGAATTCGTGCACAATACCCACCTGCATTAAAAATACACAACTCTTATTAATCATCAATCAACAAACATTACCCTGTCAATCCACTACAAATAGAGTTACTTTTTATAGATTGCTTACCCATATAAGGAATTCCTTTTTTTACTTGCTATTTCCACTCATTGAGTTATAAGACCGGTGTGTTCCATCCCTAAAACTTGCCTCGTACAAGTGCCAGTAGTTATCGTTGTTCAATATGGTGAACACCGAGTCCATTGTGTCCCAATCTTTCATCGGGACGTTGAATAGTGGAGATAGCATGTCGATCTGCTCCATGGTTATGTTTTCAACATCAAACGCCAGCTTCTGCTGCAAATGCAAATTCACATCTATAAGTTTCAGTTTTGTGTATATATTTTTGTATTTTTGATGTAATTTTGTATACCAAATTTTTTTCTTCTTACTGGAGCATATGTGCTCAAGCAGTGCCATGATAGACCCTTCTTCCTCTTTTTGCTTGTGGTAGCTTTGAGCATCTGTACAAAGCAGTCCATAACCTGGAAAAAAACCACAAGCTTTCTTTGTTTAGAAAAAAACCACAAGCTTTCAAAGAGTTACACTACTATTTATTTGTTTCTTACTGGTGATTGCGTCATTTGATCTTTATAGGGTAGGGTGGTGAGGTCCTTCCCCATGCACCAAGTGTCATCACTGAATCTCCATTCTTATTTTGACCTGCAAATCATTTTATAGATGTTATACATATTAGTTTTGGATATTGAATAAGCGCTGTTTTATATGTGTACACTTGACAAAATAACAAATTTTCTTACATTTCTTATATATTGTCCATGAAGTGGTGGACAATTTCCATGGTTTGTTTTGTTTTGAAATGCTCAAAACCAATGAAGTTTGACAGATTATGCTCTCAACAACAAAAGAACACTTCATGTTAGAATCAATCTTCATTTTCCACTAGTTACACTATGTTGATATGTCGTACGGTTACTATAGACCATCGTACAGTTACTCTTTATGTTCCTACAGTTACTCTTCTAATTCATAGAGTTACTCTAGACTATCATAGAGTTACTCTTTATATTACTACAGTTACTCTATA
The DNA here is from genome assembly GCA_963693085.1 of Alisma plantago-aquatica. Lineage (NCBI taxonomy): Eukaryota > Viridiplantae > Streptophyta > Magnoliopsida > Alismatales > Alismataceae > Alisma > Alisma plantago-aquatica. Next base: position 1,625,434,218 of record OY856409.1, on the reverse strand, counting down.
ATATCACACAATTACTCTACTGTATTTACACAGTTACTCAAGTATTGATATACTTTAAAGGAGATGCAACCTTACCTTTTCCTCCCTCCTCTTCTTCACGTTCTTCTTGATGCTGCCTATGATTTGCTGTTATATCTTTGACAACTTTTTTCTGGGCTCCTCCTTCTGCCCTTCTTCTTCGATTATATTCTCCTACTGTTCACCTGTTTCTCGTGCAGACTTTCCGTGGTCCAAACCTTCCGTTGATTTTTCTTTCTTCTCCTCCTCATCACCATTTTTTTTCCCATCATTCTCATCTTCTGAGTCATTCTCTTCCACACATTTTTTTTTCTGAGGCTCAGCCTGCCTCACTTCCTCGGCGTGTCGTCCTTATCCACACCTTCCTTCTCTACTTTGCTCGTCGTATCGACATCCTTCTCGGGTAGCACATTTGAACTGTCTTTGGGTTCTTGAACATTCCCCGATGTGAACCTCTCAGCAGATTGTTCGAATCCACCGACAGGTGACTGTGATTTGTCACCTTCATCTCCGAATTTTCTCCTCAGATTTCTGTTCTCCTCTTCCAGCTCGACTATTCTATTTTCTAGCCGTTTCTTCTCTCTCTACATTTCAGTGAATGCATCAACAACTATTTTTGTGCAGATCTCCTTCTGCATCTTTAGCTCCTCCTCGAGTATGTGAATTCTTCTCTCCAGGTTGGAGTCCTCAGCAGGCACTCCTTTTCGGATGACCGGCTTTGCTGGCGCCTTGTCTGGCGTTTGCTTACTTTTTGCCTTTTTCTCCGTAAGGTAGTAGGGCATGTCTTTCATTGTTCTTGAAGCTCACCAGTAATCCCCCTGGTCTATCTTCATACTTTCACAAACCTATCCATAAAAAAATCAAAAATAATATTTATCAATTACAGGATTATGTTGTATATTAGCTTTCGTAACAAATAAGAAATATTCTTACATCCTTAGGGTCCACAACCCCTAAATCCATCAACTTCTCGACCGGCGCAGCCCACTTCTTTATCCTTGGCTTTGCGTCGAGTAACGTTGGCTTTGCCATCTTCGTCATCTCATATGCCCAAACCTACATGTAAATAGAGAGAAAATTCAATGCATATGTAACTGCCCCCCATAGTCATCATTGTAACAATTTTGTAGATGAAGATAATTTCGTTCACTTACACATAGGCACATCACACACCCTGTTGTGTAGAGGGTGGTTTTCCCTTTCTTCCCTTTCCTCCTCAGATGGACATTCTACTTCAGCATCTTCCTATTCCTGAAGATACTCCCATGCACCAGCTTTGCCCAATTCATCTGTGTCGTTTCAGTAACATCGTCTAGGTAGTGCATTATGTAGATTGGTGTGCAATAGCTGGTGTCTGGGAGTAGGAATGTTGCCAGCAGGTGCAACATCCATGCACAACACATGTTCTGGTAGTCTGCTGGATCGTCGGTCCTTGCAAATTCTTGCCAAAGCTTTGCTAAGTTGTCCTTGTGCAGGACATCCTTTTCCCTCAACCTCTTAGAGGTCTCCCCTTCATTTCCTTATTTACCTGTTGCCCTGGCAAATTGTTGCCATATTGATCTCACAATCTCAGAATTTTTCTTAGGTATGATGTCTATACCTCTGCTTGGGATACCTAGAATTACCCCTACATCCTCAGCCGTCATCCTTCTTTCCACCCCTCTGGCCAGCAAAAACCTGTCATCATCCACATATATGTCTATCAAATCCTCCAAGAGGCATACATCAACCATAAGATTCAACATCTTTATCATGTTTGCAAATGTCGTCGCCCTCATCATTCTTAGCTGATTACTTGTAAACACCACGCTCTGGCTGGTGGTGATGTAGCTCTTTAGGTAACACCTGTGGTACAACCTCTTTATCCCCACTGCAAACATATGAAAAGTTACTCTTAGTTTTCTTTTTTTTTGAGCATTACTTGTTACTCAGTCAAGTTACTCTTCAATTTTTCACATTTCAATCCACGTGGTAGGTTGATAATATTTTTAACGCTAATTGTTTATTCTTGTAACAACAATTTTAATAAAGTGCAAGTAAGAGTCATGTGATAGTAACAACAATTTAATAAATTTGGAAATCCATTCAATATTACCTTCAGCTGCCTTTCCTTTCTCCTTTTCTATCCTCTTAATTCTCTCCTCTTTTTCTCCCTCATAGGTAGCATTTTCCTTTCCCTTTTCTTTCTTTCTCCTTATTTCCTCTTCTCCTATCTCGTCAGCAGCCTTCTCTGTATCCTTAGTTTCTTCGGCCTTCCCTTTCTTTTCCTTCATACGAATGAAGTTACTCTAAATTTTTAGTCTTTTTTAGCTTAACAATATGGTTTTCATATGTTAACTGCTATGTAAAGTATGCGAGTAACTCTTTGTTCTGAAATAGTTACTCCAGTATTTACTCCAATTACTCTAGGCGTTGTACAGTTACTCGAATGTTCTATATCAATTACTCTTGGTATCATGTAGTTACTCTACTTCTTATAACATATACTCTTTTAACATGCATCGTTACTTTCTATACTAAATCTTTTTGTTTCTCGTTTGTAATGTACATGCAAGCACAAATTACGTTGTCGTTCTTCGCTCTTCGCTTTGTCACGTCGAGGTTTGCCAGTCTCGGTAGCTCCTTTGCCTTCTTTCTCAGCCGTACCCAACTTACTTCATTTTGCTCTTTTCTCTGACAGTTTACTCGTCATCTCTGACAGTTTACTTGTCATCTCAGACGGTTTACTCGTCAGGGGATCTGCAACCCCTCTTTTCTTCCTTTTCGTTTTTGACTGAGGAGTCGCAGAAGCAACCTCCTTCTCCCGTTTCGCAGCCTCTTCTTGTCCCATTTCACCCGTGTTCGCATCCCCTTTTTTCATCTTCTTTTCCGCAACTCCTTCTTTCTCCGCTACATCTATTGCCTTGGGCATCGTAGCCCCTTCCGTATCCCCTTTAAGAGTAGTCTGTGGTTCCGCGGACGCCGCTTCCTCTGGTTCTTTGGCCATCTTCTCCTCGGCCTGATGGTGCTGCATTTCGAAGTCTTCGTCTTCTTCAATCACTGGCCGTAGATTCTTTCTCTACGACGGCATTGTGGATGTCTTCCTTGATGCTTTTTTTGTTCTCGTCATCTCAGAAGAGGTAACTGCTCCGCAATTGAGATGCAGCGAGATGTAGAATCGAAGATGATAGAGATGGAGGAGCAAGTAGAGACGGAGGAGTTGGGGATGGAGGTTGTTGCGGTGATTTGGTCGCCGATGATTTTTGCGCGAGAGGCAGAGCGATGACAGAGGGAGGGCAGAGCGACTGTCTGTGCGAGGGCAGTGTGAGGGTTTTGGGTTTTTCGCGTTCGAATGCTTTCCGCCTTTTTTTTAAGTAATTACGGGGCAATGCCAACGCGCGCTGATGCCGGCTAACTTGCCCAATGCTACCTGTCGGACAATAAATTCTTACTCATATATATATACTAGTGAACACACACACGTGCACATGTACGTGATATATAAAATTTGTTGGAAATATATGGGAAGATGACTCGTCCGTGAAAGGTTCCCTACGATAAAAGATATGTGTGTTGGTTATTTCAAAATGAGAGAATCAAGGAACCGTTTCCGTGGGATGGAGAGAGAAATACATAATTAAAGATAATAAAAGTTAATAGGAGAGTGTGCGAATAAATATTTATAAAAGTTAAAAAGAGAGTAGAGAGTGAATCAATGACTGGCTCTTATATATATATATATATATATATATATATATATATATATATATATATATATATATATATATATATATATATATATATATATATATATATATATATATATATATATATATATATATATAGCTACGTGGCGTGAGAACGGGTGTTGCTTAATCCAAACATAACAGCTGACGGTCTTACTCTGAAGAACATCCAGACCTATGCCACCCCAAAAATTGTACATTTACATTTACAGGCTGAAAGTAAGTAGTGTGTGCCATAGGCAATTGACACTAAGAGATGATGTCCAGTAAGTGGCCCCACGAACAAACTTGATTCAAGTCACCTTTTCCCAGCGGCTTCCTCTTCCTCGTCCTTCCACAGCATCGGCCAGTTCTGCTGCGCCTCCTCCCACCCCAGCAGCGACCCATCTCGGTCGGGGTCCCAGCTGCTGGATAGGGTGCCGTACGCGATGCCAATCGCAGACGTGCCGAACAGCAGGAGCGTGGAGGCGAAAGGGAGCCACTTGGGAACGTCCCACACCCCGGCGCTCTTTAGCGCTCCCATCGCCCAGAGCAGCGCTACTCCGGTGGCCATCGGCGTGCCCACGAACCATACGATCCGCCTCAACATTCTGTCGAACACCGCCTGAGGGATCGTGTCGTCGTCCTGAGCGCCCCCACCACTGCCGCTGGCGTCATCCTTTCTCTTGCTTAGCCTGCTTTTTTCTTCTTCCACTGCCCCAAAACCCCGTCCTCCTCTGGCGGCGATTTGTGTCTGGGTTCTTGATATACTGTTGAAAGGTACGGAGTGGAGGCGAGGGCTGTTCTTGATGAAGGTCCTGGGCGCAGCGATGATCAATGGACTGGCCACTGTTGGAGTAGAGGAGATACGGAAATCATTCAGGCTAGCGGTAACACTCATGGTTGACAGTGCTACGGGGAGGAAGATTCCGTGCTAGCTAGCGGTTTCTCTCTCTCTCTCTCTCTTTTCCCGGCCCTCACTCCATAGTTCGAGTGCGGCTCAACCGTAGCTACCTTATCCTGTATCTATAGTCGGGATATTTTGTAGCAGTAGCGCTATTTACAACACCCCGCACCCCGGATCGCCTACTAGATTGTTGGGAGATGAGACTAGCAGAAAAACCTACTTAAATAAACATGAGATAAAAAAAGAAACAAAATTGTATTGTTCATAACTTTTATTCTGTTATAAGTTTTTTTTATCAAAATAAAAATATTAAATTATTTATAAAAATATTTTCAAACAAGAACATTCTGAACATACTTTGGTGAAGTAACGATATGCGAGTAGTATAATGTATGTGGTTTACGGGAGCAATGTACCTTAAAATATGGTATTGTACCCATATATTGGTACTATACTTAGATAGATAAATACGAGGGATACAAGTACACGTGTTTTGGAGTACATTACCCCTATTTTGGGAGCAAAATATGAATGTCTATCTGCTGCTGTACTATGTCTCAATAATACTTGTGTCTTAGGGTACAGTACATCAACAAGTAAACATTGGTGATGCACCCTAAAATATGGGTATTTTATCTTTTTTATTTATCTATCCTGAGTATAATATCAACTACATTTTTCTCATATTATTTTTTCTCTATAGTATGCCAACATTATTTTTATTGAAAGTAATTTTTGTAAGAAATTTATTCTACTATTTCGGTGCAAAATTATTACGGTTTGAAAAATTATGAAAAAATATTTTGTACTTCCTCCTTTTTTATACTTCTCTCATATTATTTTTTCTTCTAAAATATGTCAATATTGGTATTGTTGGAAAGTATTTTTTACAGAATATAATATATCTTATTTTGACAAAAAAGTCATTATAATTTGAAAATTTCATAATTTGGATTTTTCCTATGTTTATCCTATTTTATATAGGATATAAATTTTAAACATAGAGTGTCAGATAAAGTTATGAACAAAATAATTACATATTGTCCTCTCTTTTGATCCTTCTTTTATATTATTCTTTCAATAAAGTATGTCAAAATTAGTCTTGTTAGAAAATATTTTATGTAAGAGACCTAATATTCTTATTTAGATTTTTTTTACAGAACAACTATGAGCAAAATAATTTGAAGTGTATATTTATCTCTCCTAAAATGATATAGTGCAGACCGTGGGAGAATATTTTATAGACACATGTGATTGGGGCAACGTTCTCCCCAAGATCAGGTGGGATTATGACCATTTTTTATACCCTCGTGTTTTTTTGTTAAGTAAGAAAATAATATATAATTCGTTTAGCATACATGTCTTATCCCTCACTAGGATTTTGGTCTACTCAAAAGGTTCTCCCTATTTAGGTTCTCGATACCTACTTGGGATTTAGCAGCGAGGAGCCACTAGGAAAATAATGAGATGGGAGTATAGCCTTTTGGTGTTATCTAGATTCGTTCCTATATACTTTGATTGGGGTAGGGTGTTTTTGTCTTTTATCATGATTCAAATATTGGCTTATTTGCTTTGTACACAATGATTATATTCTATATATGTACGTGAAAACCTTTTGTATCAAGAGGTGCTGACTTTGCTCACTTGTGATGAGTGGTGTATAACTTGTTGGTGGTATGCCCTGAGACCTGATCATATAAAGATTTTAATAGCATATCTTGTAATTAATTTGATTATTAATACATGCAATTCTAATTATTATGTCTGTTTTAATATGAGACAATGAATAAATATAACAATATCGTAAGAATGTATAACTCAATGACATGTGATTTTAGGTTGAGGACTTGAATGCGAGATCATGTGTATGTTAAGAGTATTCATTCTTGTCCGAGCCATGGTCAGATATTTTTATGAAAATTAGGAAAAAAAATACATTAAGACCAATATATGCGTTGATTGATGACTACGTCTTATTGGTCATGATATTGGATATCATATCAAATACATAGGTACTTGTTACGAATAATTGTACTGGACATACCCACTTTGAGTGTGATACATGGAAGCCAATAACAATGACAAGAATCACATCTCAACATGACAATGGTGATTTTGGTCCTTATACCTAAAGTCACTACAATGATCACATATTGTTCAATGTGCTTTGACACTACTCAACACAACCTTAAATAAGGGTTTCTATACAAGTAGTGCTTTGGTGCATTGTGTTGCATGTGGATTACTATGAGTGACATAGGTGGAATTTGTCCCTCCCATTGGACGGATATCTTGGACACTTGATGAGGGGGACTATGAAATACATGACTGTGCTCATGTGAGTGAATATATGATATTGAGCTCGTATTATATCCAACAATATACTCTAAACAATAAAAACAAAGATTGAACATTAAGAGGATAACGTTTCCATGCCTCAGATTCAATGTAGATATTAGAGACAAAGGAATTATACAATCACTATAATATGATGTTAGGTTAAAGTTGTTCTACAAATTCTCCAATTTTGGGTTGCAATGAAGTCTTTCTAGATACCAATAATTGCTTTTAAAGTCATAATTTGATTATGTACATCAATACCAATGTATTGTTGAGCCTATAGGGTCACACATATAGGATGTATTGAAATATAAGTATAATTTTGGACATGATTGGAAATGTTCCTAGTTATATTGATTACTAAAACATTTAAGTAATCAACTAAAATAATACTAGATTAAAATCCATAACTAAAGGTTTAGTCCAATTGATTGGATCTAAATTATCAACTGATGTGATGAGTCAACAAACTAATCCCGAGCAATTGGTTGGAGTCGCCAATCGGATGACTAAAAATTAGACAATCAATTAATGAGTTCAATCAATTAATTTGAATTATTTATTTATTAAATAATGACATGATTTAAAAATATTCTAAGTATCTTATGGCTGTCCACGAGCGGCCCAATTTAAGAAAATACCGCATTTTCATTTCTTAGGATTTTGAAAAAACTGCTTCCTTATCTCTCCTACTTAAAGGGGCGTGACGACCAGGTCATAAACACAACTTTTGTATGCAGAACCCTAGCCGTCATTATCCACAAGAGAGGGAGAAGGAGAGAGAAAGTCTAGCACGTTGCTAGTGAAAGGTTTCTTCTTCCCTATCGGTTCAAGCAACACAACAAGGAGTTCCAGTCCATCCGCGTGGACTACATAGAGACGCAGGTGTCATGTGACTGTGTTCAGAGGAAATCTTTGGGGACCTTCCATTCATGTAAGGAGCGACACACACTGTAATGCCTAGGCCCACTGCCCAAGGCTCTAGCAGGGTTTCAAGAATGATGACTGGCCCCATAGACCACCACTAGCCTTAACTGCGCACTTTTGTCAACACCGACGCGCAAGCCAGGATCAACTTCCCGACTGGTCACCCATCCTAGTACTACTCCAAGCTGAGCACGCTTAACTATGGAGTTCTTTAGTAATGGGCTCCCAGAAAAGGAGGTGCACTTTGGTGATATGGGTAGTCCAATCATTCCTTTTAAGATCAACTTATTTGAGGCCTCAAATCCTGGAATGTTACAATCTCCTCCACTTAGACTCTTGATGTCCTCATCAAGTCTCAACTATATGGCCTCATAATCTGACCCCATTTCAGTGCAGACCCACAATGACCCATGGACACCCAACTCCCGATCACGGAATACCAGCGCAAGGGTGGCTACGTCAACCATGGACAACCCTTTCCTACATGCCTGGACTGCACGGCTCAAGACTGGCATGCCACATGCCCATGTGGGCCCCACCTACTGGAGGGGTTATGGCTCTGATACCATTTGTAATGCCCATGCCCACTGCCCAAGGCTCTAGTAGGGTTTCAGGAATGACGACTGGCCCCACAGACCACCACTAGCCTTAACTGCACACTTTGTCCACACCGACGCGCAAGCCAGGATCAACTTCCCGACTGGTCGCCCATTCTAGTACTACTACAAGCTGAGCACGCTTAACTGTGGATTTATTTAGTGACGGGCTCCCGAAAAAGGAGGTGCACCTTGGTGATATGGGTAGTCCAATCATTCCTTTTAAGATCAACTTATCCGAGGCCTCAAATCCTGGGATGTTACAAACACCATCGAGAGAGGAGAACGTTGTTTGACTTACTCCACAACAAGACATACCTCGTGTATCCTCTTTTTGAATACATCATTGTTAATGAGATCTACTTACAGGAAATATGGAGATTTTTATTGTTGTTTCCACTATGTTGGTCGCCCCCACAATTCCTATCATAGTTATCTATAGATATAAGTCCATTTACTTGGTCTATAATTTGAGCGTTGATGAAAATTTTAGTTGACCTTTCCTTTCCTTATTGGTTTATTAAAATGAACTTGAATTGTTTCTGACATTTTGGTTTTGAGATTTGCTAATGTGACTTAGAATTGATTCTAACAATTTTATTTTGAGGTTTGCTAATGTGACTTAATTGACTTTGGGGTGTTCTTATGATTGATCTCAGGTTTGGGCATCATATTTGGTAGCCTAGATTCATAGGAAAAGGATATCATGTATGATATTACATGTTCTTTGTAGCTAATTTTCATCTATGGTTATGTAAATATGGTTGAACAATGTGAAGAACTTGCAAAGAGTAGTTTTATGCTTCCTACAAGTGAGGATCAGTGAGGGAACATGAGCACAGAGCGGTTCGGGAGTGGCCTTTGCAACCTCTTCCGTCTCCCTTACACCCAACAATATCAATTGACCCAACTATTGACCAACTGATGTCCACCTTCATGTACACAAAATATAGGATGTATTCCTTTGCCACAAGCATCCTCAATACTTGTTGAGCCTTCCAACGAATATTAAAACCTTTTAGAGGTTGAGGACTATGGGGAAACATAGTATGTTGATGCACTAGACATAATAGATGAATACATATTGCTAATGGAGCTGGAAAAAGCCTTCAAGATCTTGGACATACATGCAGATAAAAATATCAAGCCTGTGATCTATCTCTTAAAGGGAACTGCTAGCCACTTGTGAACCAAGGAGGAGGAGAAGAGGCCAAGATAGATGAATACCTAGGGAAAAGTTTAGGAAGGGGTCTAAAGCTAGGGACATTTATCAGTGATACCTATAAGAGAAGAAGAGGCAATTTGAAAACATGTACTAGAGAATCATGTTTGTTGATGAGTGAAAAATGTTGTTCATTGACTTGTTATAGTTCCATACTTAGCAGGAAAATATAGATGATTAGAGGATTATATAATTTGAAGAGGGGTTGCATGCATATTTACAATAGTTGACATCAACAATGGAGATATAGGAGAAGTTTCTTGCCATTGTAGTCTGTGAGATAGGTTAAAAGGGAACCAATAGTTCTCTAAGACTTTGAGTCGAAGAAGACACATGTAAACCATTGTTAGTAGGAAGACAATTTGCTTTTTGAAATTTAGGTACTTAACACCACAAAAGTAGCAACAATCTTACAATTGACATGTCGTGTCAGAATAGAGGAACCAAATTTAGTCACACTTGTCACCGAGCAAGGGTTGAGGATGAGGTTTTTTCCCCTCTATGGAAATAATCTTAGGTTTAGTACAAAGAAAGAGTTGTCTAGGTCACAAAATTATAGACAATGTAGGGTATGCAATGTCAATCACAACTGGTCATGGAAGTTTGAGAATAGGAAGTTATATCATTGTGTCTATTACAGGCAAGTCAAGACGTTCTTCCTGCAATAAGACATCAACATATAGGTTCTAGGAGAGGGTGGCATCATAGGTAGGGTTGTCGGGACCAACATAGAACACATGGGCATGCCCTCTCACAAGAAACATGACAAGTCTGCTCTATCAATCACCCAAGAGTCATCTTCCTATGTGGTCATAATAGGTCATATCTAACTTTTTCATTCTGACTTAACTACATTATTTTTCATATCAATTTTAATTGATTATGTAGTACACTCAATTGTCGCCTAAGAGGTGATATCCTCATATAGATATCATGTGACTAGTATGTTGTATGAGATTTTTCTTGAGACATGGTTAGTGGATTATGTAGAGTTGATGAAGGTTTGTCCATATTTGTCCTTTGTTTCTTGGGATAAAACATTCAAATGTAATTGTTACCACTTGAGATGCATGGGTTCACTGTGATCATACGAATGTATATCCTAGAGAAGTGTAAGGTTGTTTTGGACTATAGGTACAGTGTTGTGGAGTTTTGAGATGGTGATATCTCTTGGTCTTTCCTATGACATATGAAGATAATTCCTACATTTTTGGTGTCAACATTTATAGTTGAGAAGATGTTTAGGCAAGGACATGCAACCTTTCTAGCACATCTGGTGGATACAAAAGGAAATATGGTCCTAATATATATGATTTTCCTATTGTTAGAGTTTGAGGATGTGTTACTGAAGGAGTTCTAGATCTTCCACTACCTAGAGACATCCAGTTTGATATCAATATAGTTATTGGTATTCAGTCCCTTCTCTTGTACTTATCCTTGATTTCATATTTTTCATTTTCTTCTTACATCGCTTAATATGGGTGAGGCTTCTTCATCTTTGGAGATTCATTCCTGAAGTACTCGTTTTGGATATATTCATAGAAATTCGGGGGGGGGGGGGTGAAGAGTTAGGCTTATACTTGGTGTACAAGGCCTCTTCATTACATGAGGACTAATTTTTACTAATGAATATTGAATGGATTTTCATGCATCATCCTTCTTCTGTATATAGTATTCTGCCTTCTCTTCTTCATCTCTACCATTGACCTTAGCTTCCAAGTTAGGATGTTAACCATGATGTCTCATACTTGAAGCTTTTGGAGGATGGACAACTCCTCAATTGTTGTCACCTTCTTCTAGAAGTGGTAGGCAAGGGGGTAGAGGATCTTGTCACATTTCTCCTTTGATTCCACATGTTTTCTAGGAGAACCAAGGTCACTGATGATGGTGGAAAATCTTGAGTACATCTTTGTTATGGTCTCAGTCCTGGTCATTTTGAACAAATTGAGTTAGTGTTGAAGCATGTTAATCTTCAAGTCCTACACATGCTCATCCCTTCATGAGTGATAGAAAGCTTCTTCCAAATGCATGCCTACCTCTCTTAATGATAAATATGGTTGAACTTAGAGGGATAAAGGGCATTGTAGAGTATGCTAATCACCAACATTAAGTTGTGCCCTCTTCATGGTATACATCCTCATCTCATGTGTTCAACTTACATGAGGGAATGATGTAGGGGAGAATGACTATCTTACACATTTCAAAGATATTGCCTTGTATGTATAACTGCATCCCCCTCTTTTGACACTAGAGGTTGGAGCATTCCAAGACAAGTGGGCAAGGGGAGTAGCCTCCGTAAAGTTTGAGTGACCCAAGAATGTTGCCGCTCATATTTTACTACTCATGGGAGTACTATTTGGAGAAGACCTTGTGTTGATACCTCATTGTTGGTGATTCATTAAACAATCGATATGAGATCTTCTCTATATATAGTGATGAATTTGGTCCCATTTATTCCAATTTTTTTTCATGTTTCCTCCTTCAATACACTCGTTTCACCCATTTTACACATATCGAGGGTTCACATATAGAAAGTATAATGCTATGGACTTAATTGGAGCTTTTTACAACAATAAATTATCCATTTGAATTATCTTGAATACGATATTCCAAGTCAATCCTACATAAATCATTTAAAATCTATATCTTTTGATAAAAAATATAATACTTGGCCTCCAATTTTTATCTCTCCTCTTCCCTTCCTTTGTTCATCAGGTTTTATTCAACATATTACTCATTTTGACATTATGAGAAATTTTCATCCAACATATCTCTAGAATATTCTAGAAAACCCAAGAACTTAGATATGAAAACTCTTTTATTTACTTCCCAGGGACACCCTATGAATCCAACATTTCTCTAGGGTGCCACATGGTAGAATAAAGCGTTCCATTAGTGACATGCCCTGCGGATGTAGTGTTCCACTGAGCTTGTTATGAAAACTTCTCACTAAAACCCTGAAGCCCCAAACCCAAATTCACAACTATAAGTACCCTTCAAATCAACCATCATCAATTTCTCCTTCGGAACTCTCTTGAAGTTACATAGAGAACTATCCTTATCTTTTTATTCTTCATTGTGTAGGCAAATATCCTTCTTCTAGCAAATCAGACTCTTTGAATTTGAAAGGTTGTCAAGACAATAAACGAGAAATAAGGCTTCTTTCTTGAAATTCTATATAAAACTACTATTTATAACTATTCAAACTACTTGTTTTAACTGCTCGTCAAAAACTATTTCTAACTACTACAACTACCATCTAGAATTGCTTGCCTAGACAACTCATTCATCTAAACTACTTCTTATACAATTGCTCATTTGAAAAACAACTAGCATGGTCAATTAAACTAGATATTTTTCATAATCATCTAGTGTCTCTTCTATTATAACTATACATATAGATAAATGGCCATGTAATCTATTTTTTCTCTATATCTCTTGATTGATTTACTTAAACACAATTATCTCTTACTCAAGCTTGATTTCCCGGTCCATCGAATCTCTATATTTCCCACCTTTCATCCCAATCGTCTAGGATGGATCTCCACCATGGGAAATCTTAAGACCATTGGGATTGAAAGAAGCTAGAGTCTTCAAGCAGGATGACAAGAAAGTCAAGGTCATCTTTAGTCCATGAAAATTCACGAGTCCGAACATCATTTCTCTATTTTCAATAATCAAACCCAAACCATCAATTTTTATGAACTCGAGAATACAAATTACAATATTGATTTCTTGTGCAACATGGGGGTTCCTAACACCTTCCTCATCGTAATAGGATTCCAATCCTAGTCTTTTGACCAAGTTTATAATGCTTTATTTCACCCTCAAGTGGATTAATTTTTCATATTTTTGCATTTTCTATTGTTTGAAATGTTAATCCGTATTTTTCCTTATACAATAAGGTGGTGAGTCCAAATCGTTATCATTTTCATGATTTGGTTTCATTTTTACATGTGACTAGTAATATTAGCTCTAGGAGAGATATTTCACTACTGGTAACATGGTCAGTCTACTTTGGTAGGGATTTACTAGAATTTTGTTATTTATTTTACTCTATTTTAGGGTTTCCTTATTGTTGTCTGTTTTGCTTCCCTATTAGGATATTTTCTTTGGCTTCCCTTTTAAGGTTGATGTTTTTTTCCCTTCTTGGGTTTTCTCTCCTTTTACCTTTTTGGGTTGCCATTTTCACTTCCCTTTTAGGGTTCCCTTTTCACATACCTTTATGAGTTTCTTTTTGTTTATTTTTATCCCCTTTTGTTTTTCTTTTTGTTTCCTAGTTGGTTTCATAATTTGTTTTTCATCATGATTATGTTGCTACTTTCTTATTACTTTCAGGGTTTATTTCTTGCATGTTGGTAATGGTTTTAGGTATGTGGGGAACATGTATGTCCAGTTGAGATTTCTCGCTTGTTATTTACTTTCCTTACCTTTATATAATGGGTTTACCATGGAAAGAATAAAAGTTTGTACTTTCACTTTAAGCACCTACAAATGTATGCATCTACAGAATGAGTGAAAACATTTATGTTGGATCTTGAGATGAGGTGCGAGAGTGTTACTAAAGGTTCCAACACAATGTAATGGTATCCATCCAAAGGCCTTAAAGACACCCTCCTCTCCTAGCACTAACAAATGCTTTTCATAGTCAAATGGTGTATTGGGAGTAGTACCCAATTCTAAAGAATTATGTTAACCCCATGATGATTTTCATCATGTCATATAGAAGTTAAGGACAAAACCATCCTATCAGGTCATGCTTGAGTGAGGATATAAATCACGCCTAAGATAATGGGATAAAGGGGGGGGGGCTTTTTATTTTTTGTTTTTATCATTCAAAGCATGGGGCACTCTTTTATATATTTATAAAAAAGAGTTTCTGTATAGGATACAAAGAAACCAAAATAGAAATAAAAAGGAACCTAAAACTAACTAAAGCCATCAAAATCTATCTTTACACTTCTTCGAAAAATTCCTAAAAATTTAGTATTGTCTTCAAAGATCCTCACATTTCTTTGCATCTAGATCTCATGAATTCCCAACATTCTAAGATAGTTTCTTATTACAACTCTCAGATTGTTTCTTGCTTTATATCTTGAGATTGTCAATAATCATCTTTCTTGGATAGTTTATAGGTTGCTAATATGTTCACGTTACAAACTACAATCTCATCAATATCAACATGCCTACAATCTCTTTACATCAAAAATCATACAAAAAATCAACGATCTAACCAAACAATCTCATAACTCACCCTACACCAGTAGGATGTCAAGATTCTATTAGATCATCTCAACAAAATTTTACAACCCACACATGTCGTTAGGTAGTAATTATTTATCCTTACACATCAAGTCTCCTTAGGTTTCTTTTATATCTTTTTTATGGCGTACTTTGTGTTGAAATTCGACTAAAATTAACATTCAAAACATCTTACACTTTGGAAACTTTTCCAAGATCTACAAACTTGATCCATACCAAAAGCTTCCTAATTATGGTCTCACCTCATGAGCCCATCATTTACAACTGACACCCCATTTCTTCTCACTCATCATAAATTCCAGATTAATGTTATTTTTCTCTATAATGTCTGCATTCCACACATTTTCCACATTTATCATTTTCTCACCTTTTTCCATATTTTTCCTCATATTTCATCCATTCATTTACACCCACTTTCATTCAATTCTAGGGAGTTCTATAAAGAAACCTTCTTTACAAACTCAAAGTGTAGTTTTCTATTTAAATTTACTTTTTATAAGCACTTTTTTGTAAATTTCTTAGTTCAATTATTTTGAATAAAGTACTTTTCTCCCCATGGATATCTAATTGTTTTTCCCTTAATAAATCTGAGGGATAATTTTGAATTTTCTCTCTTCATAAATTTTCTTCAAATTCCTCTAGAACATTCCGAAAATTATTGGAAAATAAAGAAAATGTTTTTAATCCAACCAGGAAACCTGGCATATGTAAGTCATCCACCATGTGCCATGTGGTAGATCAATGTAATCTCCACATCCCACATACATGGCACATTAGGGTGACTACCTCCTATTCCATAAGGTTCTGCCCAGAACCCCATACCCTAATATCCACCTATAATACCCCCCCAAAAGATATCCACTATATTTTGGGCCTTTTTTGAATCTTCTAAAGTCATAGGATTAAACTATCTCTCTCTTTTATGTCCACATTAATCATGATCGAAATATACTTTCTTTGACACCACTTTTCATGTTAGCATCAACAGACCATTAACATAATGATTTAAACTATTATTCTACCATAACTACTTTGTCATTTAGTTTTATCATTCTACTTTAGTTTCTTATATCTATCAGAAATCAAATCTTATTCTTAGTCCACACCCACTTATAATCCTCTAGTCTTATGCATTGTTCCCAATCACCCTAGAGGGATGTCCACCGTAGGAGGTCCTGAGGTGATTAGGACCCCAATCTACCTAAAAATAGAACTTTTAGGGCAATAATGGAAAGGACACATACATCTCTAGTCTTAAAATCATGCCCATAAAATTGTCTTTTTTTATCAGAATCTCCTTGTTATCTATCTATTTTCATCCTAAAATTGATCTTTTCTTCACAATTTCCTAAAAGTGGCTCAACACCGATTTACCGATAGAGATGGGGGTGCTAATCCTTCCCCTCTCATAACAAGATCACCAAACCTGATTTGTCTAGGTTTGTTTTGTTCTTTTTATTTTATTATTTATCCAACTTGGATGATAACTCAACTTTCAATCATGGATTCAACATTCTATTATATTTTTACTCATTTTCCATATAAAACATGGCGACGACTTCAAACACTTGGGTCATTAATTTGTCATGCGACCTCCAAACTAAGTTCTATGACCAAAAGGATAGGAGTTACACCATATCTTTTCTGGTTAGGGTGCAATAGAATGGTGATTCCACTAGGAATGCCATGACAATCTAAATTGAATCTGTGCTTACTTTCATGAAGATTTAGGATTTTCAGGACCATTCTATTTTTTTCATTTGATTTTGCCTCTATTTTTTTTATAGGGCACACATCTTCGTGATCTAATGGCCTCCAGCTTACGGATCGAGGTGACTTGCTATTCCCACTTTCCTATTACCCTTGGGCAATTTGGACAATTTTCCTTCCTTTTTTCTAGTTTTGAGTTTTTTCCCTTTTTTTCACCTTTTCTATTGTGTTATAGTTTCAAACACACTTCCCTTTTTGGCATTTCAAGTTCACTATCCTTGTGTCTTTTGAAAAAAATATATAAAGTCAATAACTAATTGATTGAAAAAGTAAATAATCTGGAAAGAATGAATAGTAGATGTAGGTTGGAAATAAGATCTAGTTTTTCTCAAGAAATATTGTTTCTTTATTTATATATGACTTACTTTCACACTTTATGGGCTTGCTTCTTAAAATGTTAGAGTTCTACACTTGCACTCTACACTCCTACAAACCTATGCATCATGGAACGAGTGCCAACCTGACGTTGGATCCTAGAAGTGATGTTGGGTGTTAGTAAAGGTACCGATGCAACATTGAGTTGGACGTCCACATGCCTTGAGAACACCCCTCTCCTACCACACATGACTGACTACGACTATTGTAGTCACGAGATGTGTTGGGAGAAGTACGAAAATCCATTACATTGGGATTACCCCCTTGATGAGTGATATTCATACAAAATATAAGGACCAAACACTCCTATGCAGTTCATGTTTGAGTGAAGACTTAATGTAGATCTAAACTTGTGGGCTAAAATGGGACGATCATTTTCTTCCTATACATATATCTCACTTTTGTTTCTGAGAAGTTTGATATTATTTTTAACCCCTTTTGTGTGCTAATCAAACAATATCTTTAAATGATTACCTATCATCTCAAATCCAAACATTCTTTTAAACAAAAATCTTTAAAATCCAAACAATATTTTCAAATCCAAACAATCTTTTATAAAGTTATCAAACTTTTAAAATCCAAAGAATCATTTTAAAGATGAACAATCTTTTCAAGTCCAAACAGTCTTTTTAAAGATTAACAATCTTTTCAAATCCAAGAAATCATTATAAAGATCAACAATCCTTTAAAATATTGACAATATTTTTAAAGAGTAACAATCTTTTCAAATCCAAACAATCTATATAAAGGTTACAATCCTTTCAAAAATCAAACGGTTGTTTACAAATATCAACAATATTTTCATATCCAAACAATATTTTATAAGAGTAACAAACTTTTCAAATCAAACCATCTTTGTAAATATCAATCAAATCTTCAAATTCAACAACTATTTACAAGATGGATAACTTGTCAAAAATTGAGTTTTTTTTCAAAAACACTTAGTAAGTAGTATCTAAAAGACTTCAACACTTTTCTTTAAAAAAGGTTCCCTATCTGTAAAACCCTGTCGAGTGGGATGGTTCTTCAAAGTTGTCTGCAATGTCAACTATCAATGATGGGTCCTCCCACTGCCAAGGTCCTGGACTATAACCTAAAACTAGACCACCCAGTTCATTTGATGTTCACATTTATGGTCCCATACTATGACCATAAACCGAACCATCCCATGTCTTCATGCTTACAATTATAGTCTTGGACTATGACCTAAAGCTGGACCACAACCTATACCCAATCATCTGTTCAATAGGGAGATGCGAAGCTGTGGTTCTCTACTTGTTGATTGCTCATCATTTCCAAGGGGAAAAAGGAAACTTCTCAAACTAAGAGGAAACTAGGGTGTCGTGGATGCTTCCAAGGGTTTCAATTTGGGAAATCCATTGGACAAGGACACCCTAGGGAGAACAAGTGATTGATTGAGCACATTCAATGGATCAATTGGAGCTACCTTAACCTTTCCATCCTCTTTGTATAATTTACACTTCTCTAAGGAACATTAGCTCCACCATCTTTACGTTTTGTATTATGGCATTGGAAAGTACATCTTAAACCAAAAGTTGAATAAACTCGTCTATCTTGCATGGGCTAGGTGCAAGTGCTATCACTTAAAATCAATAATAGAAAAAGAGAGTATTCATGTGTCTTTTTTCATGAGGGTTTTGTAAGAAACCCATGAACACTTTTTTTCTGAACTTCTGAGACAAAGGGGGAAGTATTTCTTGACTTCTAGTTTGATATAATGTGTGTGAAGCAATCCGTCTCTAAACAAAAAACCCCATTCATACAATGTTACATCCTAATTTTGGATCCCACTAATGTGAATTTTAGGATGTCACGAGAAGATCAAGGAGCTTGTACTACACCTAATTTCATTGATGATCATCCCAAATGGCTAAAGTAACAAAGCAGACTAACAACTGTATAGAGACACCAAGGGAGATTCTAGAAACAACAAGCATGATATGCCTACCCGAAGGGAGAGGCAAAAAGAAGCCATAGTGATGCCAAATGCCTCTACCTCTCAAGAAGGTCCTCCTCAATAAACACTAGAGAAACCAACTAACGTACCCTTCATGCCTCCACCAATCTCATTATACATGTAAGGGTCACATTATCATGGGTTCATTGGACAAGGAGTTTCATATACCAGTTTGTCAGCACCATCCTTTCTATACAACATGTGGGGTTCCCACCAACCTCGTCCAGAATGGCTCCATCTAGGGCCCTGCTACGTCCACCATTAATGAATGGTAGGGTAGTCACATTAAGTCCAAAAGCAACAACATCCATCTCGAATCCTTAAGGAGAGACTTAAGGGAAAAAGGAGGAAGAATCTAAATCAATAAAAGAAGGTCCTAAGGAGGATGGTGTACTCAAAATCATAGTAAAAGTTCAAGCATAATTGGTCGAGGATCCATCCCCATTATACATTCCTTCTATCCATCACTAGACTCTTGGTACAATCCATATACAAGAGGAGGGTATGGACTCCCACCACAAGTATACATGGCATCGCTATTGAAAATTAGACCTCTAGTGATGTTTCTCCAGAATCCAACATCACGGATCTCCTCCTGCTTGAGATCTTATAGAAAATCAAACAAGTAGAAGGGAAGAAGTACAATGGGAATACCTTCAATGAATTTTCTTCTTCCCATATACAAAACTATCTAACAACCTTAGTATGCCTAAGTTCCAAGATTACTCTAGAAAGGAGGACCCAATGGCCCATGTTAGGACATACTGCTCAGATATGGTAAAGGTCCAAGACAACAACTAAGTCTTGATCCTGTCTTTACACATACCTTAATAGGTCATGTTTTATCATGGTACACCAAAAAACACATGCCAACCATCACATATGGGCCAAGATGGAAAAAGGTTCATTAATCAATATACTTAGAACCCATATACATACCCACCAAGTAGGACCTAGAGGCATTATAATAGAAGGCGGACAAAAGATTTTGTGAGTCATAGAACGGTGGAGGGAGCTGGCAACTCAGCTAGAATTCAAGCCCATAGATAAGGAGGCCCTGGACATGATGATCAGAGTAGAAACACCAACTCTCACAACCATTTTATCCCTTGAAAAGTATAATACCTTCCCAAAACTCATACAAGCAAGAGTTCGGGTTGATAATTCTATCAAAAGAGGGGGCTAACCAAACATAGGCCTCATTTTCCTGCCACAATCTACTTCTGCAACAACCAATGAGAAGCCTAAATGGATTAAGGTAAAATTAGCATATGGAATGGTGGGAGAAGTGCCCATCCCATCCAAAAACAACAAGCAATAACAACCAACCATTTAGATCTTAGTGGTTCAGGCACCGACATCTCAGGAACCTAATGTCTTGACACCCTAACAATAATAGACTCAAATGGCTCCTCCCAACTATTATCCTCAATACATGACCCAATACTATTTGTGCTTTCCAAATAACAACTATGGGTATGTACCACTACCATTTTAACAACCTATGTAGCAAGAGGTGATATAAACTCCTCCATCTCTGAGTAATCTAACACCTCAAGCAGAGCTATCAACCACGATCCAACATCAAAATAACCTTCCAAGCTAAAAAGGAAGTTCACTCTATTAGGAGCTTTCCTCAGCAAAATATTTCCATACATCAAGCACCTATTGAAGTTCCCAACTATAAGGGAGCGACCAAATCCCTTGCTAAGAAGCTACAACACCAACACCTTTTGTGATTTCCATTGGTCTAAAGGATACAAGATGGATTCCTACGTCACGCTCAAGCATGCATTGCAATACTTAATAGAATCCAGTGAAGTCAACATAATTGCATCAGAGGAGATGCCTTCATCCTCCAACACTAGGGGAAACTTAACATAATCTAGTTTCTAGAAGAATCAAAAGGGGAAGTATCACTGGTTGAAGTCATCCATAGCTCACTTGTGCACTGTGAAGCAGTCATGAAGACATTAGAAGGGGATTATGTTTCTAAATATGTATGCCCGGAAGCTTTTGCAGACACCATCAAGTTAATCCAAACCCCACACCTGATCTCATTTCCTGAAGATGAGATACCCACTGGAGTAAGTCACAACAATCCCTTGCTGATCACCACCACAAACAAGGGCCTTAAAATTCCTTCTTGCTTTGTCGACAATGGTGCATGACTCCATGTGTTCTACAATAAGACACTAATTAGCTTGGGAAGGGATCCCTCTAGCCTACAACCTACAATTGAGAAGGTGGCCTCATTTGATGGGTTAATTAAAGACGCCCTGGGGGATATCACACTCAAGATATAGATTAGACCACAAACTTTCCCAGTATTTTCATGATCATCGAGTTGGGTCCCTCCTTCAAACTGCTTTTAGGAAGGCCATGTATTCACCACGATAGGGAGGTTCCCTTTTCACTACACCTAAGATTGAAGTATTGCATGATACATGACATTGTCATAATTAACCCTGGAACCATACCCTACATTGAAGAAGATGATCTCCAATTTTCTTGGAGATGTTGCATATTGCCAACATCATGTGGGTGCCAACACGAAGAGGGATCACCATATGATGTATGACCCCACATTGCGGCTACATAAGATGCACATACACCCAGTTTGACATCTCAGATCTAGACACCAAGGACATATATACATCATTCAAAATTCTCCAAGACAAAAGGGCTGGGCCTAGGATTCTATGGATCATGCAATGTACAACCTTAGATCACCCGTTGGGCACCTTATTGGAAGCCAATGGCATTGTGGCCCACTATGATGAACTTGACCTAAAGATGTTATCTCAACCATCTACGGTTGACTCGAGACCTAATTCATGAATCCATACACATTTTGTAATGCCCTCTCTAAGAACACACATGTATGTAGCGGAGGCAAATATGAGTTATCTCTAACTCATGTACTCAAGGGACAATTACATAAAATTGGCATTCATAGAAACAATATAATGAATCACACAAATTATAAATAATAAACATTCTCATCATTGTTCTTACAAAAGGAAACATAAATGCTATCACATGGAAAACTCATTTAACATCTTCAAATAAAGTCTCTATTCTAAAATTCTAAACATGAAAACATATATCTAAATCTAGAAACTTGAGGGTCATCTTATAGTTGGCACCCCAGCATATCTTACCCTACTCTATCTTTGTGCTCCAAGTCTCTATGCACTACTTATGCTCCTCCTTCTCACCTACAGACATCTCATTCCCATCCATACATTGAAAAAATAGTCATCAGAATAAGTGGCATGCATATTCTAACATATACAATACTGAAGAATGAAGATACTACAAAATAGATTCTCTTAAACATGATACACATGGAACTAACATTAGACTATGTATAAAATATGAAACATAAATAACTCTTATTTCTTTATTCTTAACTCTTTCTTTATATGTATCTTTCTTAGGAGACTTGTACTCTTATACCTGGGGCTCATGACCCGCACTAAGGTTTCTGGGTCACTGATGAATGTATATTTATCCATTTTCAAATATACTTTTATAGTTTTCTCTTAGGAATTTATTTCTCTTTTACAAATTTTATAGAAATAATTGCTAATTCTTTACTTCTTGACCAATAATGTATATTCTTATCTTTTTCATTCATATTTTATAGATTTTATCTTCACTACAAATTCTCAACCATCTCAGTAATTGAACCGATTGGTTCTTGCTGTGAACCGGTCATCTCGTCCATCAAGAAATGATGCACTTTAGAGCCTCAAATGGTTGTTTTGACTATAAACTTAAATCTTCTGCACTGTCATCTCAACAATGAAATGGGTGTTCCATGTATCCAAGATGCTCGGCTCATAAGACCAATCGAGTGTTTCACTTCTCCAAACAGCCGTCTCAGGTTTCTTCATGACCAAGTCATGGTCAAGCAACACGCTACCACCTTGCCTAGGGTTTTCACCCCACTTCCCTGGAATGTGCATGTTCAGGGTGTTTCACATCCTTAAACAACTGTCTCACATTAATTCATGATGAAGACTTCGTCAAACATGTAATACCACCTATTACCTTAGGATTTTAACAGCTTCCTAGGCCCACGCCCCTTCAGACCTGAATCGATCAGTTTAGGATGTGAACCAGTTGATCGACAATGCACAAATTGGAATTTTCAACAGCTTCCACCCTTTTCTTTTCCTCTCCCCCTTCTAGGGTTTCCACCCCTCCTTCCACTATAAGAGGAGGGGGAATCCACAAGAAAGGGACATCCAATCTTTTGTACTCGCAACTTTATTTTCAGCACTTGTTATATCAATTCTTGCATGTGTACTCCTTGTTCTTTAATAAAATTAATGTTTCTTTCTCAAGATTTCTAGTTCTTGTTCTTTTGTTCTTGGACTTATTTTCGGAACAAGAATCTAAAAAAGATAGTCATTTTATTATCACTAGTTAAGATCCCCTTGGGTTTCTTCTTCATCTAGTCTATGGTTTACTTCCTTCCTTCCTTTGTTCTCCCTGTTAATCTCCATGGATCATGAGTAGTTCCTCTATTGGGGCATGGGGAATAGCCCCATAACAATAGAGTAAATTAGATTTACTTTTATAAGATGTTATTTGTTATATAGTATTTTGTATGGATAATCACATGTTTGAACTGGCTTGATCTATTATTTCATCGAGTGTTAGTCTTGGGGAATGTGACCGTGGAACCCAAGGCTTGGAACAACCAAACAAATGCATAAATATCTGGATGAGACCTTAGAAGGATCTTTATTAGGATGATTGGGCTAGGATTTGTGAATACCAAGACCAATTGGTGTGCAAGGGGCTCATCTTTTGTAGATGCATTTGTGAATTTTTTCACATACCCTCATCTAGCTTGTTTTATCTTATAGATTTCATTGATCTAGTTTCAAATAGGTTATGGTGGTAAAACCCATAACCCCAATATATTTTATCATTGATTTGTTCTCATTTTTCAAACTGCTTGTTTGCCAATTGCTCTTGCTTTACTTGAAATTTAATCCTAATCATAGTTATTTTCTCTTTAATTTATTGAGCATAATTCTTTCTTATCTTGTTCTTAGCATAAATCTTTTCCTACTTGTTCTTAGTGTAACATTTATTTCATTGCAAAATTTACTTCATTATTTTAGCATAATCAAACCTCCAAACAACAAATGTTTAATTTCTTATTCAATCTTTGTTCAAAGTGATCTGGTTCTTAATATCAATCTTAAAAACATTGTCCTATGGGATCTAGAGCTGGAAAATCTTGACATGACATACCCAATATAGTACAATTTTTTATCCGACATGAAATGAACCAAAATTATTTTTTTCATAGATTTCATCATATTATTTAATCTCATGATTTTTGAACATTAAACCCGCAATCCATTGGAAAATGACCCAAAAACTCGAGTTGCCACTCCTAGTGGGATCGACCCTCTCTATACTAATAAACTAACCTTAATCGATTGTTTTGTTGTTAACAAGAGGTTAAACTCTCAGATAAAACCCCTAGTGAATTGGTGTGCCGAACGACACACTATCAATTTTGGCACCGTTGTTGGGGACAACAGATCATTTTTCAAACCCTGAAAACTTTTGAACATTTTTTCTACCTTTTAAGTCCCATTTTGGAAGTGCTACTCCTTATGTAGAGTTTCCATTCTTAAAGTCCATTTTTTTCTACAATCTCTTATATATACTCAATTATAACTGTGCATAAGACACTCGCAACATGATGATTTTGCGCCGCTAGTTTTTTACTCTAAAATTGAAAGGACATTCCATTGTTTGAATCGAGAAAATCACTTTAGGATGGACGAGGAGTTAGTAACCCATATGATCGAGCAGACCCTTATTGCTCGAAGAGAGGCATTTGTGGCCTAACAGGTAGCCATAGATGCCATGCTATGTCAAGATAAATGACATAAACAATTGAAGGGTTTCTTAGTCCCCAAAACTACCTAGTCATAACATCCTATTATGCGACCTGACATCACTACCTCCACAATTTGAGATCCAAACTAACTTGATCAATATGCTACAGTCTGACCCTTTTTCTGGAAACAAAGGTGACAATTTCCAAGACCATCTCCAATGGTTTTCCAATCTTTGTTCCCTACATAAGATCCCAAACATTTTTGAGGACACCATATGGCTTAGATTGTTCAAATGTTCTCTCTCTGTCCAAGCAAGTAGTTGGTGTAATGCCATGGAAGGGGACCTCATCACAACTTGGCATGTACTCCAATCCAAGTTTTTGGAAAATTACTTCATGTATGAAATCAGGGGATAGATCACCCAATTGGGCATGGTCCCAAGTGTGATCCTAGGAGAGCTAGGGAGAGGATTAAGGACTTACTCCATTTTTCCCCATCATGATATACCCCAAGCCCAACTATTGAAATATTCTATCGTAGTGTTGACAATGACGCCAAAGTCTTTCTTGATTTCTCATCTAGAGTAATTTTTCAAAGCCTAGATAGTGATTGGGAAGTTGTTAAGTGCAACTCCAAAACCCAAGAATGACGAGGGACCAGTGGAGTCCTCAAAGTAGACAAAGCTGAAGAGAGTCCCCACATTAAAGATATTGCCAAAACTCATAAGCTTCTTGTTTTAAATTACAATCGCCTAGAGTCTTATTTTCAATACTAGGGACTGTCGGGGTTGACAGTTGTCCTCCTGAGCAGCAGAAACCTCCCGCCTCTGAAGTAGTCCACACGGACCACCTGGAACTCCACACTCCTTGTCCCACAAGGAGTTGGAAGGAGTCCCACCCTCCTGTTGATGTACTAATTGCCAACACACTCTCCCGCCTCCAGTTGCAACTGCAGTTGTCTTTCCCTTGCTGCACCTCCCTTTGTGGGTAGCACTTGCTCGGGCTCTCTCTTGGTCACCAAAACCAGAGAGAACGACAACTTTGCAGAGCAACTGGTTGCACTGAGTTGTACTTTGAGAAGCCCCCAATACCCCTATATATAGGAGGGTCATGGGACAGGGTTCTCTATCCCGGGAAATGCGGGACTAAAAGCAGGAGTAGAAGGGTTTGAGATTTTCCAAAAAAGCAACCAACTCGCAACCTGAACCGATCATTTCACAACTGAAACGGTCGGTTGGGGACCTGAACCGGTCGGTTGACACCTCAACCGATCGGTTGGGACACCTCAACCGGCCGGTTCACAAGTGAACCGGTCAGTTGGTGGTCCTGGTCGGTTCCCGATTGACTTTCCTTCTTTTGTTTCTAATTGGTATCGAATACCAATCCTTGTTCCATTCAAATTGGGCAAGTGAAACGCAAGGAAAATTCTCACCAATCCTATTTTCCCAAGTTGCTCGGTGGCGCCAGTTGAATCGATCATTTCAACACTTGAAGCAATCGGTTCACCCTGATCTTGAGCCGATCGGTTCAACACTTGAGCCGACCAGTTCACCAAGCTCAGTCGACCGGTTCATCACGTGAACCGATTGGTTGGGAGTACAGGTTGTGCAGAATCAGTCAATTGCGATTTCAATCAATCTGATACTCCAATCAATGTGTCCAACACCTTGAACATTATGATATTAAGCTATCAATTGACTGAGTGTTTAATTGAACTACTAAACTCCTTTAGTAATCAATCTAAACATTGCTTGTGGATAAAACTCCTCTTCCAGGTTAAATCCTATGTGTGTGACCCTGCATGTCCATTTCACGTTGGCAGTGAAAGTCCATAACACTTATGACTTCATAAGCAAAGAGCGGTGCCTAGTCACACATCAGTGCTACCCAAGTGAAAGTAGAAAGTTGGAGAACAACTTTCAATCCTACAATCCGTGAATGGTGTTACAGTGAATGTATAATTCCTTTGTCACTGATATCCCGAATGAACTCGAGGCATGGAACAGTCATCCTGTCATTGTTCATTCACTTTCTTGATCTCAGAGTAGATTGGAAGAGATATGTATGACATCAATATCACATACTAATTCACACATGCATACACACACCTATTTCAATCCTACTCATCAAGTGGCCTTGGATATCTAACTCCCTCAGGAGGGACAAATCCCATATCTATCACTCACCCCTCAAAAGCCCCATGTGTCAAAGCCACCCAATCATCACCTTTATAACAACCCATGTTTCAAGACTGCGTTTGATGATGTCAATGTGTGCCCAACGACATGTGTTGAGTGTAGTGATTTCAGGTCTATGAATCACATTCACCACCATCACTGTGAGTACTGATTGTGACTACCATGTCATGGTTCCATGTGTCAAACTCACAGTGGGTCTGTCCGGTACACTTGTTCTCTAACAAGTACCTATGTGTTTGGTTTGATATCTCTATATCATGACCAATGAGATTCTATCATCAACCAACACCACAATTTATTCTTGTGTGTCATTGCTGTCTATCTACCTTCCATAATGACATCTGACTAGGGACATAAAAATAATGTACAAACTCTTAGCATCCGTATGATCTCATCGTTCAGGTCATGAACCTGAAGGCATACACGATTGAGTACTGTCATTCTCTAGACATTCAATATGCTCTATCACTATATCATATGACTGAACCAGAAAGAATTGGAAGCTTGCCTTTGATGTTTATCAAATCAATCTTAATGTATCCCACCAATCATCCAATGATTGGCTCTCAAGGCATACATACCAACAGACTCCCACTTGCACTGTGAGCCAATCACCCTTGAATCATATTCATAGTGATCTTCAAACATGTCTCACATGTTACTATGCTCTAGTGCGAACATAGTGAGTAATGGAAACACCTTGCCAAAGTCAGTATAAATTGCATGTCTCTCATCTCTTCGCTGTACGTCACACGTATGAGATGGAAGTGCCATAATATGCGATCTAGTATTCCTTTGCTAACCTTTAGCCACATTGCATGATCAAGGATCCCATACTTGTCATCAATGAGTGGAATATAAGTTCATCTCATGAACTTCCAGATCCATATAGTATCTACTGTTGTTTTCTAGCACATAGATACTCGACATTTCCTTTTAAATGGCTTTTATTGGAACACTTCCAATTATCAACAAACTTTCACTTTTATATATCCTATATATATTTTGCAATTAATTTTCTATCCTTTCGGAAGTTCGCATCAATGTAACTCTTTACATTGAACTCTTCCTTATCTCCATAGAACCAACACTTCTTAAGCACTTATCAAATTCTCATGGTATTCCAGTAACCCTTACTGGAAATAGACAGACATCCACTCATCATGTCCCACATACAAGTTATTAGGATGAGCACATCAAATCATCATGTCATATATACAAGATGATGAATGCATTTTGTTCTTGCCATGTCCATACATGCAAGATAATGGGATGATTACATACATGATAGATCCATATCTATTCTTAGTGTTCCCATTCTTCATAAGAATTGGACACTTGGCCTTGGGATACTAACTCCATGTTTCATAAAAGTTTTCTCCCACTGAATCTGTGCATACTGAACCCTTCAGTACAGACTGCCAATGTATGCTTTCTCTTTTCAGGTCAAGAGGTTTTCAAGAACTATCTCTATAGATCTCTATTCCTATCACATAGGAAACATCTCTATCTTCCTTAAAGATAATTTCCACTTTTGGATTTCCATTCTAGAACAATTCCATTTCACATCAATATGTGGAATGTGAACACTCTCCCACTAAATCACAGATCCCTTCTTTATCTTTGACATATCAGTCAAACCCTTTGACTGTATTATCAAAGTAAATATCCAATTCTGAGTTGCTTGTACTCAATCAATCATATTGATTAGTCCATTGTAACTTATAGACTTCAATTGCATTAGTGGATTCATAAACCTTATAGGTTGTGTCACGTACACATCCTTGTTTTATTCCTCATAGGAATGCAGTTTTAGTATCCATATGCCAAATGTCTTAGTCATTAAGTTGCAATCAACAAGCATCATCCTTCTCAAAATGTTATCCATGTGTCTTAACACTTAAGACTCATTTGCACTTACGGATTTCATCCAATGGGTGCTACCATCAAGGTCATACCTTATGGTTCACATGGATATCATTTAGGATGTAATGGTCATAAGCCATGATTCAAAATTTGATTCCTCATATTCATCTAGATAGTTGACTCATCACATGAACAACTTATCACATAGATAATTGAGGTGTATCTGTTAAAGATATAAGAACTCACAACCCTTGTGATTCTTAATTTCTTTTATTAGTGAGGGGTATCCTTTTATTAAGAAGAATTCAGTTATTTGATAATCATTCTCTAACTCCTTAGAGTATGATTCCTTCTTGATTTAGACATCACCATGTCTTAATCATGAGTTCACTATGATACACTATCATAATCACTCATAAGGATCTCAAACATTTGGTCCAAGTATTTCATTCATTGATCCCATCAAGAATTAACACTTTACCAAATTTGGACTTCATCTATGATAATCTTGAACACTTCAAGATATTCATATTGGTATTTCTCTAAACACCATTTGAAGTATCAACATTTGTTCCAATAGGTATGTAAATACATCACATGTATTATACCTAATAGGATAATCATTCTCCCACTACCATTAGTGAAGATTGATTAATCATGTCCAAGATATTCATGTCTCTTGTTGGTTCTCTAACCAAAAGAGTCTAGATTTATCCATCACATGGAAACTAGAAATGAATTTCTTATGATTTATGCTAATTTGATTGTTTGAGTTATCTATAACTTTTAGGTATCATTTTATTTTATGCATATCAAATACCACAAGATAAGCAAGGCATTGCCACAAATATCACATCTTTAAAAGATTGAAACATCAACTTTATTGATTGCCATCATTGTCAGACAATATGAAAAAATAAAGTGTTTCTATCTATTGGCAAATATGAAATAGCAGTTCATAACTGTATTACATGCCTTCTAGGCTGAAAATAAACTAAAGTACTCCTATCTATGGTGGCAACACTTGCCCCATTTATTGAGTGCTTTACACTTTACATCTTGGTATCATATACCTCAAAAAGTGTTACAAGTTTACTTTCATGACACCTTTAAGTAGAGACGTCTGTTGCCTCCTTCTTTTGTTCTTCCAGATAGAGAGGACAATTCCTTTTCCAATGTCCTGGCTTTTGACAATGGTGGTAATTGCCTTTCTTGGTCACACCTCCCTTGTCCTTGAGAGATGAAGATGACTTGGGCTCCTGGCTAGCATCAGAACCTTTCTTAGCTTTACCCTTGCCCTTGCGCTTGGACTTGCCTTTCTTGCTTGTGATCACCATCACAGACTTAGGCTTGTCCTTCTTCATCTGTGTCTCGGATGTCCTCAACATGCCCAACAACTCTGAAAGTGGCCTATCAAAGTTGTTCATGTTGTAGTTCATCACAAACTGACTATAAGATTCTGGCAACGATTGCAGTATCAGGTCAGTAGCCAACTCTCGGCTCAGTGGAAATCCCAATCATTGCAGGTTCTCCACATACCCAATCATCTTGAGTGTGTGAGGACAAACTAGATCTCCTTCTGTCATGACACACTTGAATAGTGCCCTTGAGACATCGTATCTCTCTTATCGTGCCTGATCTTCATACATGTTCTTGAGATGCTGAATCATCTCAATGACACACATATTCTCATGTTGTCTCTGCAACTCATGGTTCATGGAGCACAACATCAAGCACTTTGCATCAATGGCATCATCAGAATGCTTCTTGTAAGCATCCCTTTCTGTCTTTGGTGCATTAGGAGCCGGTTCCTATGGAATTGGAGTATCCAGGACATAGAGCTTTCGCTCTTGAGTGAGAACAATTCTCAATGTCCTATACCAGTCGTGGAAGTTTGTCCCATTTAGTCTGTCCTTTTCTAGGACCGATCACAAAGAGAAGTGATTGTTGTT
Source organism: Alisma plantago-aquatica (assembly GCA_963693085.1). NCBI lineage: Eukaryota > Viridiplantae > Streptophyta > Magnoliopsida > Alismatales > Alismataceae > Alisma > Alisma plantago-aquatica. Next base: position 1,625,403,225 of record OY856409.1, on the reverse strand, counting down.
TGTTGTCATTTGTACTATAAAAGGAAATATGCAATTTTAGTCCAAAAACTCATTTTTGACTTATTTGATTGATTTGAAAAGTTGACGATAAAATTAGGCCTTTAATTAATTATCGCTCCCACTATTTTAATTCAAATTGATAGCCCTCACCATCAATTCGGAAGATTGCAGCATACAACCTTCTAGTGGGAAAGATCCTGAAATCCTCTAAGCCATGGACCAGCTAGGGCTGTCACCCACAACATAGATCTCTCAGGTAGGCAACTTTTGCCAATTGCATCATATGCAACTCTTGATAAGATGTCATATGCAACTCATTTCCATGATCATCTCCATGCCTCAAGGTACTAGATCCCATCTAGATCACCTTGTTAAGTCCGACCCAAAGCAAACACGATGAATATGCACCCTGCTAGGGCAGATGTACACATTCATCCTTCATGCTTCCACGAGATAGACGGTGCACCATGGTAGGGCGTGCCCACACTTGGTCGATCAAGCTTTTCACGTGTGTCACATTTGGAAGGCATCTAAAACTTAATATTTTAATGAGGGATTTGGTTTTTATATACATATACATATCCAATCACCACAATACATAGTACGTATCATATACATGCTATATCCCACAGAAAACATGCACAAACGATAAAAGCGATGATTATGGACATCCTAATGTGATTCCTCGAGCCAAGAGGAATCACGATCATCTAGGTCTACATCACATGCAACCTGTACAAGATGAACTATGTGCTTTGCCTTCAGAGTAGATCAACTCATCACATGATTGACTTGCTCATTCTGGCCTGGTCTTCTGGGTGCCACCAGCCAATTAGTTGGCTCCTCCAACCGACCGGTTCGCCTGGTCATCATGCATCTCGTCATGGCCACCACCCGCTCGTCTCGCTCCTCGAACCAGTCATCAACCGATCGGTTCACTCCTTGAACCAATCGTCTGGAATGTCAACCGATCGTTTCATGCCTTAAACCGATAGTCTCAACTGTCGTCTGGATGTCCTTCGTTCTTTGACATAACAGGAAAAAAAATTATCCTAATTTTACATTTCTTTAAAGGGAAACCCCGAGTTACATTTAGGGGGAGCAAAGGTAGGAAAGAATCTCGAATTATTTTAAGTTACATCAGGAATAGGAGAGGGAAGATTGGTGCGCAGACCGAGATGCAAGCAACCACATACAACCATACACAGATAGGGTTTATTGGCCATAACCACGCTATACATCCACCATAAAACTCGTTTAAGGGTGACGCGTATCGAGTGTATTAATAATACATATCATATATGTAATTGGGATTTGTGGATTTAGGGTTGGACATGCATAAAGTCAATTTTTATTCGCATTGTATGCAATAAATAAAGGTGACAAACCAAAATCGATCATATCGATATTACTAAAATATAGAGCAGTTGACGTGGCTCTGATACCACTGTTGGGTTTTAGGGGAGGCAGCGGAAACAAAAATTTTCTCCCCCAAACCCGAAACAAGGAAACACGTCAACGTCTATATAATAGGAAAGGATGGTTTGTGGAATCATACCTTGTCCCGAGGCTTGCTCGGTGACAATACCTCACGCCTTGTGCGGTCTTCAAAGCCGGTCTTGGACGGTGTCTGTGCAGCTCCTGGTCACACCGGGACTGACGACTCCTCCTCTCACCGGGACTGTCGGGGTTGACAGTTGTCCTCCTGAGTGGCAGAAACCTCCTGTCTCTGAAGTACTCCACACGGACCACCTGGAACTCCACACTCCTTGTCCCACAAGGAGTTGGAAGGAGTCACACCCTCCTGTTGACGTACTAGTCGCCAACACACTCTCCTGCCTCCAATTGCAACTGCAGTTGTCTTTCCCTTACTGCACCTCCCTTTGCGGGTAGCACTTGCTCGAGCTCTCTCTCGGTCACCAAAACCAGAGAGAATGACAACTTTGCAGAGCAACTGGTTGTACTTTGAGAAGCCCCCAATACCCCTATATATAGGAGGGTCATGGGACATGGTTCTCTATCCCGGGCAATGCGGGATTAAAAGCAGGAGTAGAAGGGTGATGCGATGATTTTGAGTCACATTTATAGACTTGTTTGATATGTGTTTTATGCATTTATTAGTAATTTTCATGGTAAATGTTGCATAATTCATTCATTTTGGTTTATACTACTTCTTTATATCAAATTCCCTTTATTTAAGCGTTTTGAATATTAATTATCAAAATAATATATTTTGTGTGAACTTATGTGGTTTCGTGTGTTAATTTCAGGAAAAACAAGTATCTGCTACCGTCGATACCATCGACAGTGGTCGATACCATCGACCGAACCACAGGTTGCCAGCCACAAGGACCAGAAGAAATTCGATACTATCGACAGGGATGTCGATGGTATCGGGATACCATCAGGTTGCTGGCAAGAAGTGAGTCGATACTATCAACCAAAATGTCGATACTATTGACTGGTGGAGCTACAGCGATACAAAAAGACAAACCATCTCTACATGTTTGTCGATACCATCGACCCGCGTCGATGGTATTGAGATGACATCAGGTGCAAAGACGAAAGAAAAGAAGAACTACCGCTATCACGCTAGGTCGATACCATCGACCCGTGTCGATGGTATCAACACCGTCAGATATGAGTTCGTTTCAGATTAATCTTAATCAGACAACTGTGATTAATTGGCAACCTAATTTTGGGAAATATACCTAATGACGGCACCCAAGAGGGATTCATCATGTCATTAGCCGCTGCACACATCCTGGAGAGCAAGGATAGAAGAACGGAGCACGGGAGCACGCCCCAGCCGATCCAGATGCTGAAGAAGACGAATTCCACCACTGAAAGGTGAAAGAAGGAGTATTCCATGCCAAGGATCGATTGGATCTTCTCCGTTTAGGGGTTTCACCACTCAATCACGTTTTTCTCCATGTTGCCCTTTTTCTTCTCCATGTTGTATTCTGAGATGAACATGTGGGGCTAATCCCTTTTGTCTTTAGGATCGGGAGTAGCCCGGGAATTCATTGTATGCCGATTTTATTATAGTAATTCATATCTTATCTCTTAAATCCGTGGTATAATTTCGTTTTCTCCAATATATTATTATGCTTGATCACCATAATAATAATCTAATGCCCTTAATTGCTTTGAAAGAAGAATTAATGGTTTAAAAGAGACGGAATTTACATTAATTGACAAATCCCTTGAACAAGATGGTGTAAGATTAATGGTGGACACCGAGAGGTCGTTTTTAATGCACCTAGTTTAGGGTATAGGTTACTACGACGGTGGAACCGACCTAGACATAGGTAGTGAATTGTACCACGACAGTGGGCAATTTTGATTTCAGGCCACTACCTGGATAGAGAGATAAATATTAATGACCAAATGGAATTTAATACAATGAAAAACCGCGGTGAAACCGCAACCCTAAAGATCTCATTTTGAATTGATTAAACCAACATTTAATCGATTGCTTGTTTTCTTTTATTTTTATTTTCTTTTAATTTTAACAACAACTCTCAACTTTTTAATTGGCTTAGCTGATCGCGAGTAGTTAGTAGGAGTCTCCGACAATTTCACGTATCCCTGAGTTTGACTCGGGCATCACAAAGGCCTATATTACTTCGACGCGTTCACTTGCGTTTCTGCGCACGGTAAAACTGCGTCAAGTTTTTGGCGCCGTTGCCGGGGATACGGCGAATTGTCGGCACTTCGAGTGCTGCAAGCGGCCACTCTAGGCCACATTTTTATTTTTTTTATCACTCCAAAAATTCATAATTTATTTTCTACGTATTTGCAATCGTCAAGCACTGTACTAAATTTAATTCTTCTATTTGCAGGTAATGTGCATGGTGCATACGTGTAGTACTGACTACACGCGCAACGCACCATAGGTTCCGCTGCCGGGATCGGAAGACGAGGGCGAGTATAATCAAGACCATCTGGAGGATATACTTTCTGAACCCGAACAAGAAAAGATGGACAAGCCGCAGACAATATGGGAGAAGATCAAGGCTTCTTCCTCAGCCGCTTCCAAGGGGCCAATCAAGAAGCAAGCGGTGAATATTCTGACATACAAGATTGATCTGACTTTAATCAACTTGGTGAAGTCTAATGCTTTCCATGGGTTCAAAAATGAAGACCCCTTCGCGCACATACGTCAATTTGTGGAGAATTGTGATATGGTAAAAATCGACAGATTTGCACAAGATGTGCTCTACTTGAAGCTCTTCCCTAGTTCTCTAGCGGGAATTGCGCGTGAATGGCTACAAAACTTGGACGATGAATACGTGGAGTCTTGGGACCACATGGTAGAGGTTTTCTTTGAGAGGTTCTTTCCGCCTGAGAAGAGCAATGAAATGATCAAGAAGATCCACAACTTCACCCAACAAGCAGGAGAGACCTATTCTGAGACATGGGAAAGGTTTCATATCATGCTCAGGCGGTGCCCGCATCATGGGCTTGATAAGGAGACACAAGTCAAGATCTTCTATTTTGCTCTCTCCGAGCATGATAGAAGCAATCTCGATCCAACCAACTCAGGATTCTTCTTGAACAACAAAGACATCAGGTGTTGGGAAATCTTAAAGAACATGGCCAAGAAGCAATCATGGGGCGAAAGAGGTGCCATAGAACAGGTTCTAGTGGCAGGTGAATCTAAAGCAATAAAGGAGCTGAATAAGAAGATGGATCTTCTCGCAAAGAAACTACTTGCAAAGGAGGATACTGAGTCTGAGGACGAGGCTCAAGTTAAATTCATGAGGCAACAGCAAGGCTACAGGAATAACGACTATTCATGGAGGAAAGACAAGAAGTTCTCATGGAAGGATCCAAACAACTTCTTGCAGGATCCAGATGCCAAACCCCAGCCAGTAGCGGAGGATAAGAGCACAGAGCTGCTCAATCAAGTAATAAAGAAAAATCAAGAACTCATGGCTACTTTCGTCCAGCAAATAAAGCAACAAGGGGAGTTTATGAACCAATTTGGGCAGACACTGCAGAGCCATGGGGCTCAAATGAGGACAATAGAGACATCTATGGCACAAATGGCAGCGGAAATAGCCAGTTTGAAGAAGCCGGTGCACCCAGGTTTTCCGGGTAATACTAATGTTCCAGGAGGAAACCAGCAGGCAAAGGCCATCTTGCTAATAAGTGGCAAGAAAGTGTTAAATCCCAGAGCCGATGAACCAAGCAAACCCCAAGCAGAAATTGAAGGTGAGGCCACTAAGGAGCTGCCCGTACCGGTCATAGAACCAATTGATGACACATCAGTGGATACTACTGAAGATCCTATTGCAGAGGAGGAGGAGCCTCAGAAAAGGACACCCTATGTGCCACCGCATCAAAGGGCACAGGTTGTCCCGGTCCCTTATCCGAACAGTGCTAAGGCAAGGAAGGTAGATGCCCAATTTAAAAAGTTCTTAGACAGTTTTAGGAAGCTTTCAGTCAACATCCCTCTATTGGAAGCTATTGAGAAAATCCCCTCTTACGGGAAATTTCTGAAAGACATCATCACCAAGAAGAGAAAAATTCTAGATACAGAGGTTGTTGTGCTTAAGGAGCAAGTGAGTGCCTTCATCATGGGCACATTGCCACCAAAGAGGCAAGATCCGGGTTGTTTCAACATTTCATGCTACATTGGGAAAGTCAAATTTGGAGAAGCACTATGTGACTCAGGGGCGAGCATTAATTTGATGCCCCTTTCTACATTCAAGAAGTTGGGATTAAAGGAGTCACGACCAAGCAACATGACAATCCAATTGGCGAACAATTCAGTGGTAAAGCCATATGGGATTTGTGAGGATGTGCTAGTGAACGTGGATAGATTCGTATTTCCAGCAGATTTTTTCGTCATGGAGATGCAGGATGAACAAGGCAATGAGCTGCTACTAGGAAGACCATTCCAAGCTACATCCGACATGATACTTGAGATGGGGAGAGGTCGGTTGACCTTGGGTATAGCCGATGACCGATTTGAGATGGTCATGCCTTCCAGCGCTACTCCACCTAAATCCAAGGAGCAATGCCATGTTGGTATGTATGCCCTGAGAGCCAATCATGTAATGATTGGTGGGATACATTAAGATTGATTTGATAAACATCAAAGGCAAGCTTCCAATTCTTTTGGTTCAGTCATATGAGATAGTGATAGAACAGATTGAATGTCTAAAGAATGACAGAACTCAATGACGTATGCTTTCAGGTTGAGGACCTGAATGATGAGATCATACGGATGCTAAGAGTTTGTACATTCTTGTTATGTCCCTAGTCGGATGTCATTGTGGAAGGTAGATAGACAGCAATGACACACAAGACTAGATTGTGGTGTTGGTTGATGACAGAATCTCATTAGTCATGATATAGAGATATCAAACCAAACACATAGGTACTTGTTAGAGAACAAGTGTACCAGACAGACCCACCGTGAGTTTGACACATGGAACCATGAGATGGTAGTCACAGTCAGTACACACAGTGATGGTGGTGAGTGTGATTCTTAGACCTGAAATCACTACACTCAACACATGTCGTTGGGCACACTTTGACATCATCAAACGCAGTCCTGAAACATGGGTTGTTATAAAAGGTGATGATTGGGTGGCTTTGACACATGTGGCTTTTGAGGGGTGAGTGATAGATATGGGAATTGTCCCTCCTGAGGGAGTTTGATATCCATGGCCACTTGATGAGTAGGATTGAGAAAGGCATGCACGCATGTGTGAATCAGTATGTGATACTGATGTCATACATATCTCTTCCAGTCTACTCTGAGATCTAGGAAGTGAATGAACGTTGACAGGATGACTGTTCCATGCCTCGAGTTCATTCGGGATATCAGTGACAAAGGAATTATACATTCGCTGTAACACCATTCACGGAATGTAGGATGAAAGTTGTTCTCCAACTTTCTGCTTTCACTTGGGTAGCACTGATGTGTGACTAGGCACCGCTCTTTGCTTGTGAAGTCATAAGTGTTATGAACTTTCACTGCCAACGTGAAATGGACCTGCAGGGTCACACACATAGGATTTAACCTGGAAGAGGAGTTTTGTCCACAAGTAATGTTTAGATTGATTACTAAAGGAGTTTAGTAGTTCAATTAAACACTCAATTAATCGATAGCTCAATATCGAATGGTTCAAGGTGTTGGACACATTGATTGGAGTATCAGATTGATTGAAATCACATTTGACTGATTTTGCACAACCTGCACTCCCAACCGATCAGTTCATGTGATGAACCGGTCGGCTGAGGTTGCTGAACCGGTCAGCTCAATTGTTGAACCGATCGGCTGATGCATAGAGTGAAATGACCGGTTCAAGTGTTGAACTGATCGGTTCAACTGGTGCAATCGAGCAACTTGGGAAAGTAGGATTGGTGAGAATTTTCCTTTCGTTTCAAATTGCCCAATTCGACTGGGAATAATATTGGTATTCGATACCAATTGGGAAAGAAACAAGGAAAGTCAATTGGGAACCAACCTGGAACCCCAGGTTCATGAGTGAACCGATCGGTTCAAGGGTCCCAAACGATCGGTTCAGTGGTGAACCGATCGGTTCAGGTCCCCAACTGACCGGTTCACTTATGAACCGATCGGTTCAGGTTGCGAGGTGGTTGCTTTTTGTGGAAAATCCCGAACCCTTCTACTCCTGCTTTTAGTCCCGCATTGCCCGGGATGGAGAACCCTATCCCATGACCCTCCTATATATATAGGGGTATTGAGGGCTTCTCCAGGAACAGCTCAGTGCAACCAGTTGCTCTGCAAGTTGTCGTTCTCTCTGGTTTTGGTAACCGTGAGAGAGCCCGAGTAAGTGCTTCCCGCAAAAGGGAGGTGCAGCAAGGGAAGGACAACTGCAGTTGCAACAGGAGGCAGGAGAGTGTATTGGTGACTAGTACGTCAACAAGAGGGTGCGACTCCTTCCACTTCCTTGTGGGACAAGGAGTGTGGAGTTCCAGGTGGTCCGTGTGGACTACTACAGAGGCGGGAGGACACTGCTGCTAGGAGGACAACTGTCATCCGACAGTCCGGTTCGAGTAGGAGTTGTCAGTCCCGGTGCGACCAGGAGCTGCACAGACGCCGTCGAAGTCCGGAGTTGAAGACCGCGCATTGCGTGAGGTATTGTCGCCGAGCAAGCCTCGGGACAAGGTATGATTCCACAAACCATCCTTTCCTATTATATAGACGTTGACGCGTTTCCTCGGTATGGGTTGGGGGAGAAATTTTTTTGTTTCCGCTGCCTTCTCTGTCTCCCCTAAAACCCAACAGTGGTATCAGAGCCAGGTCAACTGCTCTATATTTTAGGAATATCGATATGATCGATTTTGGTTTGTCGCCTTTATTTATTACATGCGATGCGAATAATATCGGCTTTATGCATGTCCAATCCTAAATCCACAAATCCCTAATTACATATATGATATGTATTATTAATGCACTCGATACGCATCGCCCTTAAACGAGTTTTGTGGTGGATGTGTGTAGCATGATTATGGCCTATAAACCCCTATCTGTGATTGGTTGTGTGTGGTTGCTTGCATCTCGGTCTGCGCACCGATCTTCCCTCTCTTATTCCTGATGTAACTCGAAATAATTCGAGATTCTTTCTTACCTTTGCTCCCCCCGAATGTAACTCGGGGTTTCCCTTTTAAATCAATGTAATAAATAGAATAGGATTTTATTTCTTGTTATGTCAAAGACCGGCGGACATCAAGACGATTGCTCAGACAGTCGGTTCAAGGAGTGAACCGATCGGTTGATGACCGGTTCGAGGAGCGAGACGAGCGGGTGGCGGACATGATGAGATGCACGACGACCAGGCGAACCGATCGGTTGGAGGAGCCAACCGATCGGCTGGTGGCACCCTGACGACCAGCTGGAGAGTACAGATCATTCATGTGATGAATTGATCAACTCGGATGGCAAGGCACAGAGTTCATCATGTACAGGTTGCATGTGATGTAGACCTAGATGACTGTGATTCCTTTTGGGTCGAGGAATCACATTAGGATGGCCATAATCATCGCTTTTATCGTTTGTGCTTGTTTTCTATGGGATATAGCATGTATATGATACATACTATGTATTGTGGTGATTGGATATGTATATGTATATAAAACCAAATCCCTCATTAAAATATTAAGTTTTAGATGCCTTCCAAATGTGACACACGTGAAAAGCTTGATCGACCAAGTGTGGGCACGCCCTAGCGTGGTGCACCGTCTATCTCGTGGAAGCGTGAAGGATGAATGTGTGGGTCTCCCCTAGCAGGGTGCATGTTCATCGTGTTTGCTTTGGGTCGGACTTAACAAGGTGATCTAGATGGGATCTAGTACCTTGAGGCATGGAGATGATCATTGCAAGGAGTTGTAGATGACATCTTATCAAGAGTTGCATATGATGCAATTGGCAAAAGTTGCCTACCTGAGAGATCTATGTTGTGGGTGACAGCCCTAGCTGGTCCATGGCTTAGAGGATTTCAGGATCTTGCCCACTAGAAGGTTGTATGCTGCAATCTTCCAAATTGATAGTGAGGGCTATCAATTTGAAGTAAAATAGTGGGAGCGATAATTAATTAAAGGCCTAATTATATCGTCAAAATTTCAAATCAATCAAATAAGTCAAAAATGTGTTTTTGGACTAAAATTGCATATTTTCCTTTTGTAGTTCAAATGGCAACAAACAACAACAACTTTTCTTTGCGATCGGTCCTTGACAAGGACAAGCTAAATGGGACGAACTTCCACGACTAGTATCGGACATTGAGAATTGTTCTCACTCAAGAGCGTAAGCTCTATGTCCTGGATACTCCAATTCCAGAGGAACCCGCTCCTAATGCACCAAAGACAGAAAGGGATGCTTACAAGAAGCATTCCGATGATGCCATTGATGCAAAGTGCTTGATGCTATGTTCAATGAACCATGAGTTGCAGAGGCAACATGAGAACATGGGTGTCATAGAGATGATTCTGCATCTCAGGAACATGTATGAAGATCAGGCACGGCAAGAGAGGTACAATGTTTCTAGGGCGCTGTTCAAGTGCGTCATGACAGAAGGAGATCCAGTTGGTCCTCACACACTCAAGATGATTGGGTATGTGGAGAACCTGCAGAGACTGGGATTTCCACTGAGCCAAGAGTTGGCTACTGACGTGATACTACAATCGTTGCCAGAATCTTACAGTCAGTTTGTGATGAACTACAACATGAACAACTTTGATAGGCCACTGTCAGAGTTGTTGGGCATGTTGAGGACAGCCGAGTTATAGATGAAGAAGGACAAGCCTAAGTCCATGATGGTGATCATGAGCAAGAAAGGCAAGTCCAAGCGCAAGGGCAAGGGCAAAGCTAAGAAAGGTTCTGAAGCTAGCCAGGAGTCCAAGCCATCTTCAACTCTCAAGGCTAAGGGAGGCGTGACCAAGAAAGGAAATTGCCACCATTGTCAAAAGCCAGGACATTGGAAAAGGAATTGTCCTCTCTACCTGGAAGAACAAAAGAAGAAGGAGGCGACTGAAGCCTCTACTTGAAGGTGTCATGTAAATAAACTTGTAACACTTTTGAGGTATATGATACCAAGATGTAAAGTGTAAAGCATTCTTACTTGGGGCAAGTGTTGCCTTTATAGATAGGAATACTTTAGTTTATTTTCAGCCAATAAGGCATGTAATACAGTTATGAACTGCTATTTCATACTTGCCAATAGATAGAAACACTTTATTTTTGCATATTGTATGACAATGATGGCAATCAATAAAGTTGTGTTTTCAATCTTAAAGATGTGATCTTTGTGACAATGTCTTATTTATCTTGTGATATTTGATATGCATAAGATAAGACGATACCTAAAAGTTATAGATAACTCAAACAATCTAATTAGCATTAATCATGAGAAATTCAATTCTAGTTTCCATGTGATGGATAAAACTAGACTCTTTTGGTTAGAGAACCAGTATGGGACATGAATATCTTGGACATGATTAATCAATATTCACTAATGTAGTGGGAGAATGATTATCCTATTAAGTATAATACATGTGATGTATTTACATACCTATTGGAATAAATGCTAATACTTCAAATGGTGTTTAGAGAAATACCAATATGAATATCTTGAAGTGTTCAAGATTATCATAAATGAAGTACAAATTTGGTAAAGTATTAATTCTTGATGAGATCAATGAATGAAATACTTGGACCAAATGTTTGAGATCCTTATGAGTGATTATGATAGTGTATCATAGTGAACTCATGATTAAGGCATGGTGATGTCTGAATCAAGAAGGAATCATACTCTAAGGAGTTAGAGAATGATTATCAAATAACTAAATTCTTCTTAATAAATGAATAGCCCACACTAATAAAAAAAATTAAGAATCACAAGGGTTGTGAGTTCTTATATCTTTAACAGATACACCTCAATTATCTATGTGATGAGTTGTTCATGTGATGAGTCAACTATCAAGATGAATATGAGGAACCGAATCTTGAGTTATGGTTTAAAACCATTGCATCCTAAATGACTTCCATGTGAACCATAAGGTATGACCTTGATGGTAGCACTCATTGGATCATATCCATAAGTGCAGATGAGTCTTAAGTGTTAAGACACATGGATAACATTTTGAGAAGGATGATGCTTGTTGATTGCAACTTAATGACTAAGACATTTGGCATATGGATACTAAAACCGCATTCCTATGAGGAATAAAACCAGGATGTGTACGTGACACAACCTATAAGGTTTATGAATCCACTAATGCAAATAAAGTCTATAAGTTACAATGGACTAATCAATGTGATTGATTGAGTACAAGAAACTCAAAATTGGATCTTTACTTTGATGATATAGTCAAAGAGTTTGACTGATATGTCAAAGATAAAGAAGGGATCTGTGATTTAGTGGGAGCGTATTCACATTCCACATATTGATGTGAAATGGAATTGTTCTAAAATGGAAATCCAAAATGGAAATTATCTTTAAGGAAGATAGAGATGTTTCCTATATGATAGGAATAGAGATCTATGTAGATAGTTCTCGGAAATCTCTTGACCTGGAAAGAGAGAGCATACATTGGCAATCTGTACTGAAGTGTTCAGTATGCACAGATTCAGTGGGAGAAAACTTGTCCATGTTACATGGAGTTAGTATCCCAAGGGCAAGTGTCCAATTATTATGAAGAATGGGAACACTAAGAATAGATATGGATCTATCATGTATGTAATCATCCCATTATCTTGCATGTATGACATGGCAAGAATAAAATGCATTCATCATCTTGTATGTGGGACATGGCAATATGATGTGCTCATCCTGATAACTCGTATGTGGGACATGACGAGTGGATGTTTGTCTGCTTCCAGTAAGGGTTACTAGAATACCATGAGAACTCGATAAGTGCTTGTGAAGTACTAGTTCTATGGAAACAAGGAAGAGTTCGATGTAAAGAGTTACATTGATGCGAACTTCCGAAAGGACAGAAAATTAATCGCAATATATATACATAAGATGTATAAAAGTGAAAGTTTGTTGATAATTGGAAATGTTCAATAAAGCTATTTAAAAAGGGAAATGTCAAGTATCTATGTGTCAGAGAACAGTAGTAGATACTATATGGATCTGGAAGTTCATAAGATGAACTTATATTCCGCTCATTGATGACAAGTCTGGAATCCTTGAATATGTAATGTGGCTAAAGGTTAGAAAAGGAATACTAGATCGCATATTACGACAACTCCATCTCATACGTGCGACGTACAACGAAGAGATGTGTGACATGCAATTTGTACAGACTTTGGCAAGGTGTTGTCATTACTCACTATGTTGGCACTAGAGCACAGTAACATGTGGGACATGTCTAAAGATCACTATAAATATGATTCAAGGGTGATTGGCTCACAGTGCAAGTGGGAGTCTGTTGGTATGTATGCCCTGAGAGCCAATCATGTAATGATTGGTGGGATACATTAAGATTGATTTGATAAACATCAAAGGCAAGCTTCCAATTCTTTCTGGTTCAGTCATATGAGATAGTGATAGAACAGATTGAATGTCTAAAGAATGACAGAACTCAATGACGTATGCTTTTAGGTTGAGGATCTGAACGATGAGATGAGTTTGTACATTCTTGTTATGTCCCTAGTCGGATGTCATTGTGGAAGGTAGATAGACAACAATGACACACAAGACTAGATTGTGGTGTTGGTTGATGACAGAATCTCATTAGTCATGATATAGAGATATCAAACCAAACACATAGGTACTTGTTCGAGAACAAGTGTACCGGACAGACCCACCGTGAGTTTGACACATGGAACCATGAGATGGTAGTCACAGTCAGTACTCACAGTGATGGTGGTGAGTGTGATTCTTAGACCTGAAATCACTACACTCAACACATGTCGTTGGGCACACTTTGACATCATCAAACGCAGTCCTGAAACATGGGTTGTTATAAAAGGTGATGATTGGGTGGCTTTGACACATGGGGCTTTTGAGGGGTGAGTGATAGATATGGGATTTGACCCTCCTGAGGGAGTTTGATATCCATGGCCACTTGATGAGTAGGATTGAGAAAGGCGTGCACGCATGTGTGAATCAGTATGTGATACTGATGTCATACATATCTCTTCCAGTGTACTCTGAGATCAAGGAAGTGAATGAACGTTGACAGGATGACTGTTCCATGCCTCGAGTTCATTCGGGATATCAGTGACAAAGGAATTATACATTCGTTGTAACACCATTCACAGATTGTAGGATGAAAGTTGTTCTCCAACTTTCTACTTTCACTTGGGTAGCACTGATGTGTGACTAGGCACCGCTCTTTGCTTGTGAAGTCATAAGTGTTATGAACTTTCCCTGCCAACGTGAAATGGACCTGCAGGGTCACACACATAGGATTTAACCTGGAAGAGGAGTTTTGTCCACAAGCAATGTTTAGATTGATTACTAAAGGAGTTTAGTAGTTCAATTAAACACTCAATTAATCGATAGCTCAATATCGAATGGTTTAAGGTGTTGGACACATTGATTGGAGTATCAGATTGATTGAAATCACATTTGACTGATTATGCACAACCTGCACTCCCAACCGATCGGTTCATGTGATGAACCGGTCGGCTGAGGTTGCTGAACCGGTCAGCTCAATTGTTGAACCGATCGGCTCATGCACAGAGTGAAATGACCGGTTCAAGTTTTGAATCGATCGGTTCAACTGGTGCAATCGAGGAACTTGGGAAAGTAGGATTGGTGAGAATTTTCCTTTCATTTCAAATTTCCCAATTCGATTGGGAATAATATTGGTATTCGATACCAATTGGGAAAGAAACAAGGAAAGTCAATCGGGAACCAACCTGGAACCCCAACCGACCGGTTCATGAGTGAACCGATCGGTTCAAGGGTCCCAAACGATCGGTTCAGTGGTGAACCGATCGGTTCAGGTCCCCAACCGATCGGTTCACTTGTCAACCGATCGGTTCAGGTTGCGAGGTGGTTGCTTTTTTGTGGAAAATCCCAAACCCTTCTACTCCTGCTTTTAGTCCCGCATTGCCCGAGATGGAGAACCCTGTCCCATGACCCTCCTATATATATAGGGGTATTGGGGGCTTCTCCAGGAACAGCTCAGTGCAACTAGTTGCTCTGCAAGTTGTCGTTCTCTCTGGTATTGGTAACCGTGAGAGAGCCCGAGCAAGTTCTTCCCGCAAAAGGGAGGTGCAGCAAGGGAAGGACAACTACAGTTGCAACAGGAGGCAGGAGAGCGTGTTGGTGACTAGTACGTCAACAGGAGGGTGCGACTCCTTCCACTTCCTTGTGGGACAAGGAGTGTGGAGTTCCAGGTGGTCCGTGTGGACTACTACATAGGTGGGAGGACACTGCCGCTTAGGAGGACAACTGTCATCCGATAGTCCAGTTCGAGTAGGAGTTGTCAGTCCCGGTGCGACCAGGAGCTGCACAGACGCCGTCAAAGTCCGGAGTTGAAGACCGCACATTGCGCGAGGTATTGTCGCCGAGCAAGCCTCGGGACAAGGTATGATTCCACAAACCATCCTTTCCTATTATAAAGACGTTGACGCGTTTCCTCGGTATGGGTTGGGGGAGAATTTTTTTTGTTTCCGCTGCCTTCTCTGTCTCCCCTAAAACCCAACATGCCACATGGTAAAACATTTCGATAATAACATCTCACTTTGTCTAGGGAAGCCATTTTTGGATATGGCTCATGTAATGACCAAGGTAGACAAAGGGACTTTGGCTGTAGACATCATGGAGTAGACCAAAGTGGTCTCCCTTAGCAAGGCCGTAGGGTTCCCGAATGATGAAGATGAGCACATTCCTCCCTCTACGGAGGATGATGCTATAGCGAATTCAGTTTTTGATGCATATCCGGAATTACCACTGGAGGCTTGTTTATTCAATATCACTCATGATTGGATGAGAAGCAAATCTCTCAAGGAGTGCGGCAAGATGCTTCAGATGTTGCCATGCTTTTATGCGAGGTATTATGAAGATTTAGGCGAACTTCCCCCTCCGCTTCAATCATCCTTAATCAGCCCGCCGGAGTTGGAGTTAAAGCCGCTGCCACCGCACCTCAAGTATGCCTTTCTAGCTGAGGAAGACAAGCTACCTGTGATTATTTCTGCTTATCTGAGTGCGGAAGAGGAAGACCAATTGTTGATAGTGCTAAAGAACCACCGGGGAGCATTTGGATGGTCTATTGTAGATATCAACGGGATTTCCCCTACTTTGTGTCAGCATAAGATTCAGATCGAGGAGGGAGCCAAGCCGGTGATTCGACCTCAACGTCGACTGAATCCGAGCATTATGGAGGTTGTGAAGAAGGAGGTGATTAAGCTTCTTTCCGCAGGTATTATCTATGCAATTTCAGACTCGACATGGGTGAGTCCCACGCAGGTAGTCCCTAAGAAAGGGGGAATAACTGTTACTAAAAATATTTTAAATGAACCTGTCCCCACCCTCTTGGTAACCGGGTGGCGAGTTTATATAGATTACCGACGTCTTAATGCCGCTACGCTAAAGTATCACTTTCCTCTTCCATTTATTGATCAAATTCTAGAGCGTTTAGCCGGCCGATCACACTTTTGTTTTCTGGACGGGTATTCGGGATACAATCAGATTTCAATTGATCCTAAGGACCAAGAGAAATCCACTTTCACTTGTCCCTATGGAACTTTCACGTATCGCCGCATGCCCTTTGGATTATGCAATGCACCGGCGACCTTTCAGCGTTGTATGCTCGCCATTTTTTCTGATATGGTAGAACGCTGTCTAGAGGTCTTTATGGATGATTTTTCAGTTTATGGTGCTTCTTTTGATGAATGCCTTTATAATTTGGATAAGGTGTTGCAAAGATGTGAGGACACACATTTGGTCCTCAACTGGGAGAAATGTCATATGATGGTGAGTGAAGGGATAGTGCTAGGACATAAAGTGTCTAGCAAAGGTTTGGAGGTAGATCCGGTAAAAATTGAAGTAATTTCTAAATTACCCCCACCAAATTCGGTAAAAGGGGTAAGAAGTTTCTTAGGACACGCCGGATTTTATCGTTGGTTCATAAAAGATTTTTCAAAAATCGCCAAACCTCTATCCGAGCTTCTCGAAAAGGATGCCATTTTTGATTTCAATGACAAATGTTTACACGCGTTCAACGTGATGAAGGAGAAATTGATTTCCGCACCGGTTGTTCAAACACCGAATTGGACTAAGCCGTTTGAACTCATGTGTGATGCATCTGATTTCGCTGTAGGAGCTGTGTTGGGACAGCGGGTGGACAATAAACCCGCCGTGATTTTCTATGCCTCTAAGACTTTGAATGATGCCCAACTAAATTATACAACTACTGAAAAATAATTGCTTGCTGTTGTTTTCGCTTTTGAAAAATTTCGGCAATATTTAGTTGGATCGAAAGTAGTAGTTTGGATTGATCACGCTCCTATTAATTATTTGATGGAGAAAAAAGATGCCAAACCTAGATTGATTAGGTGGATCTTGCTCCTATAAGAATTTGATATCAAAATCAAAGACAAGGCTGGGATTGAAAATGTTGTAGCGGATCATTTGTCTATGTTAGAGAGGGTGGATGAAAAAGATTTACACATACCCATATTTGAGACATTTCCGGATGAACAACTTTTGAAAGTCAATTCTAAGGATCTGTGGTTTTCCTATATTGTGAATTATCTTGCTTGCAGGATCATCCCAGAAGATTGGACATATCAAGAGAAGAAGAATTTTTCCATTCCCTACGATACTCTTTTTGGTATGACCCCATTCTTTTGAAGCAATGCAGGGATGGTATCCTACGCAGGTGTGTACCTGAGGTGGACTACGAGAGTGTTCTTCATCATTGCCACACTCTACCTACAGGCAGACACCATGCGAGCTCTCGCACGGTGGCCAAAGTACTGGAAAGTGGCCTATATTGGCCTACCTTGTTTAGAGACGCCTATGAGTTCGTGAGGCAATGTGATTCCTGCCAAAGAGCAGGTAACATTTCAAAGAGACAAGAGATGCCCCTAAATGTTTTCCAAGAGGTTGAGGTATTTCATCTATGGGGTATAGACTTCATGGGACCCTTTGTGTCCTCAAATTCGAATTTATATATCCTTTTAGCTATTGATTATGTGTCGAAGTGGGTAGAAGCAATACCCACAAGGACTAATGATTCTACTGTAGTGTGCATGTTTGTTAAGGAAAATATCTTCTGCAGGTTTGGAGTGCCCCGAATGATCATTAGTGATGGGGGTACGCACTTTAGGAATCAAAAGTTCTCAGCACTACTGAAGAAATACGGGGTCAAACATAACATAGATACCCTATATCACCCACAAACTCAAGGACAAGTGGAGGTCTCCAATCGCGAAATTAAGAAGATCTTGGAGCGTACGGTGGCTTCCACGAGGAAGAACTGGAGTGCCTTACTACCGGATGCATTGTGGGCATACAGGACGTCATACAAGACACCTATGGGCACCACGCCTTTTAGGTTGGCGTACGGCCGGGCTTGTCACTTACCGATGGAGTTAGAGCACAAAGCACATTGGGCGCTGAGAAAGCTCAACTTGAGTTATGATGAAGCGGGGAAGAAGAGATTACTTGAATTAAATGAAATGGATGAGCTGTGAATGAACGCATATGAGAACGCTCGGATATACAAGGAGCACACTAAGTTGATCCACGATCGCCACATTCAGATGCACACCTTCAAGAAGGGAGATCGTGTGCTTTTGTTCAATTCAAGGCTGAAGTTGCATCGTGGGAAGCTAAAATCCCGGTGGAGTGGACCATTTACGGTGGAAGAGGTCAAACCACATGACACAATCATGGTGCGCGATGGTGAGACTACATTTTTGGTGAATGGAAAGAGGTTGAAGTTATATTTTGGTGAAGATTGTACGAGGAAGGTGAATGAGGTCAAACTCATTTCACTTTCAGATACATGATGTGCTTCAAGTCGTCTAGCCTAAGACGTTAAATAAGGGCGCTTGTTGGGAGGCAACCCAACCATTGGTACTTTAGTTTAGTTCCTTTACATTCATAGTTTGATTTGTTTTCACTTAGTTTTTAGTGTAAAAAAGATACCGTGATCGTTTGCTACATGTGCAGGGCTGAGGCAGAGTCGATACCATCGACCCTTGAGTCGATGGTATCGACTGTGGTACAGGTTGGCGACTGCAGAAATCACACTGCGTCGATACTATCGACGGCCTCGTCGATGGTATCAACATACCAACAGGCAGATCGCAAGCAGAGGTCGATGGTATCGAGATGCCAGTCGATACCATCGAGATCTCTGGAGATTTTCAGAACGAATCGTCTCAGTAAAGTCGATACCATCGACGGCCCAGTCGATGGTATCGACACATTCATACACAGCAGGCGGCGGTCGGGTGTCGCGAGGGTTTGCCCTAATCAGAGAATCAATACTATCGACTCGCATCGACAATATTGACGCGCCACGTCAATGATCCGCGAGGAAAGATCAACGGCGATCGCAGCGACAAGGAAGTCGATCCGAGGGATGGGTCGATACCATCGACTCGCGTCGATAGTATCGATGCGTCAACAATCCGGGCCCCACAGATCCAGCCATCGACTACCGTCGATACTCACGGAGGTACGGATCGTGTTACCCGTGTCGATACCATCGACTCACGTCGATGGTATCGACGGGAAGACAGTAGCGCCGGCCACAACTATATATGAGGAGTATTTGCGTCAGATGACATGACACCTCCAGTGCAATTCTCCTTCACTTGTGCTGAGCGTGTTCCAGAGCTATCCAAGCCCGACGACAAGAAACACCGAGAAAGTTCTTCATCGAGCGGAGATTCGATTCTCTGATCTTCCCCGAGCTCCCTTTCTATTCCTTTTTTTTCCGACATCATGGTGCACGTAGCTGGTGCATCGTCTTCACGCACGAATCCGATGGACATCCCGGAGTTCGTTCCACCTCCTCCCGTGTCAATCTCACGCCCGCGGCTGATCCATCCATCCGCAGAAGTCAAGAAGATCTACGAGGAGATCTTAAAGAGGAAGATCGAGCCGACCCATTATGTTGAACGGGAAACCATCCGCAACCTCGGGTTCGACACGAACCCTGCCTACGTTTTGAAGGGGCAGGCGCATCACACGAGCCGAAGGCCCGACGAGCTCGAGTATCATGCTGATGGTCAGCCATTCTTCGGTGAGTGGCCTACGTACAAGGAATTGGTGGCTGAGTTCATGGCGTCACTAGACGTCTGCGTCGTGCCCAATGACGTCATAGCCACCGACCGCGAGTGGATCAAGGGCCGAGTGTCTTTCCGGCTGTTCAACAACGACTACACCATTACACTCCTGCAATTCAACGAGATCTTGAACTGGAACCATTTGCGGTCCGACTACCGGTGACCGGACAACCGCACCGACTATGACATGATCTTCGCCGAGCTGGTTACGGTGCCGCCGGGCAAGTCAGTAAGCTACCATAATGCTGTGGTAGATGATTTCGAGCACCCCTTCATCCAGATTCTTCACCGGATGCTGAGTTCTACATTGTTTTCTCAGCAAGTTTCAGGAGACGGACTTATTCTTCTTGTATAAACTCCTGAAGCGTCAAGAATGCAATTGGGGCGCCTTCTTTCTACATCGGGTTTTAGCAGTGAAGAGGAGTACACGGAAAGCCCCTATTCACTTTGGCGGGCTTATCACCAAGCTGGCCTCCTACCTCGGGCTGAATTTCTCTACTCTGACCCCGCTCTCCACCAGGAACAAGGTGAACTTGCAACATCTACACCGCTCCAACCTAATCCTTCTTCGAGATGGCTTGGCATATGCGCACTACCACGTCAACCACGCTTACCAAGAGTGCTTGCTTCCCGATCCGGTCTTCAACATCGAAGGGGCGCAACACTTTCGATGGCCTATCATAGACATTGATGACTCCTATGAAGACGGCGGAAATGACGACGACAATGACAATGACGACGAGGCTGCAGAGGAAGAGGAGGCATTCACACCTCTTCGGGCACGCGTGGCACCACGGAAGCATCCTCGGATGCAGCCGGGTGCATCTTCATCATCACAGCCTCCGCTGCCACCACCACCGCCCTCGCAGCCAAGCGAGGATGCCTATTCTATGCAGGGCATGTATACTATGCTGTAGGAGATTCACCAGACGCAACAGCATCACATGACGATGTATGCCGATATTCAAGACACTACAAACCGGCTACTGGACAATCAAAGGGCAATGTTCGAGAACGAGCGTCTTCTCCTCGACAACCAACAACAAATTCATGATCAGTTGTAACAGATGGAGATGCAATAGGATCCCTTTTACGACCACTATTGGAGCCAAAATTACTTTGGAGGCTATCCACAACCTCCACCTAGGGCCCAGTTTGATCCAAGCTTCCAGGGGGAGTATCCGTCTTGGGACCCTACGGCTCCGCAGTACCCACCTCCACCTGAAGAGTAAAAGAGGTATCTCTTTTCCAACCTTTAAGATTGTTTTTGACTATGCGGCCATATTCGAATTCAAGCTTAGGGGGGGGTGTTGGAACAACTCTATCTTTCATTTTCTCTATTTTTAGTTTTCTGTCATTTGTTTCCTGCAATTTTAGTTTGTTTTTAGGATCCACATTCTATCTAGTGTAATTGTGGATGTCTTTAATCTTGAGTCATCTCAGTCGCATGTGCATGGGAATTAAGGGAAACTAAAATTTTTGAGTGTTCGCAAGCTTGAGTGTTGTTTAACCCTGATCACCTAACTTAGAAAATGATTGGTTTTGTCAACTTTAAAACAGAAAATCACAACTGTACATTCCTAATGATTCATGAAAGTGGACGGAATTGGTTGTTTGAGCCTAAACCGACCAAATGATAATGAGACTTTAATTTGAAGTAAGAGAGAAAAACTTCTTAACTACTACACAAGTCAGTAAGGAGGGACACATAATATTTTTCAAAGGTTCAGTCAATTAGTCTTGTGATCTGTCCATCTCATTGCTTTTCACAATCCATCAAGATTTGGAAGTAAATTACAGTTTTGACCTTTTTGATGGCATGCCATGTAGATAGGACTTGCATTGAAATAACCTTCATATGTTTTGCATGAAAAATGAAGAAAAAAGATTAGAATAGGTTTACATGCACATTACCCTTAGGTGCATGTCATTTAGTTGCATTCATAACTTTTATGCATAAAGTATATCATGTACCTCATTTATTCTTTAATGGTGAATTATATTGTTCCATACCTTCCAAATAGTGTAAATATTCGAGTTATGCAAAAAAAAATAAGCCCAATAAGTATTCATTAACAATTATGGATATAAGGGTTTGAAAAGAAAGAAAAAAAGAAGAAAAATCTGAAATTGAAAAAAAAAGAGAAAAGTTATTTTGAAGCAACTAGAATAAGAAGGATAAAGGAACATAATCTCACCTACATTTTAAGATGAGTGAGTACATGGTGTAGCTTAATTAGATATCCATCTCATTTTGGGATGGATTGTTAGTGCATGCATCATTCCACCCGATCTTCGGCATTAGGGCATTTTTCATGTGCATTTGCATCATTTAGGGCATTTTTGTTTTATGCATGTTGAAATCGTATAATACTTCCACTTCTTCCATTAGCCACCCATTTCATCCACCCGTTGCTCAGATTGGTAGGCCACCGTGAATTTCTCCTCACTAATGAATATCAGGAGAACTGCTTCCATGTAGATGGTAGTTAGGGCGAGCAACGTAGTATAGGAGATCACAAGATGCACTAAGTCTGGACCGACGAATTTTATTATGTTAACTGCCTTATGTGATAGTGTTCATCAGTTTTGAGGTCAATATCTTTTATGGATGATTACTGTTGCCTTTAGGGTAATTATCATTCTGTGGTTAGCGAGGGCCGGTATGTGAATGTCCAGTGGGAGTCATATGGGATGTTTGTTGTGATGTTTTGTTCTTTAGTTGACTCTGGCAATTCTATTCTAAGGTTTAGTTGCTCGAGGGCGAGCAATGTTCAAGCTTAGGGGAGTTTGATGTGATGATTTTGAGTCGCATTTATAGACTTGTTTGATATGTGTTTTATGCATTTATTAGTCATTTTCATGGTTAATGTTGCATAATTCATTCATTTTGGTTTATGCTACTTCTTTATGTCAAATTCCCTTTATTTAAGCATTTTGAGTATTAATTATCAAAAGAATATATTTTGTGTGAACTTATGCTATTTTGTGTGTTAATTTCAGGAAAAACAAGTATCTGCTACCGTCGATACCATCGACGGTGGTCGATACCATCGACCGGACCACAGGTTGCCAGCCGCAAGGACCAGAAGAAAGTCAATACTATCGACAGGGATGTCGATGGTATTGAGATACCATCAGGTTGCTGGCGAGAAGTGAGTCGATACTATCGACCAAAATGTTGATACTATCGACTGGTGGAGCTACAACGACACAAAAAGAAAAAACCGTCGCTACAGGTTCGTCGATACCATCGACCCGCGTCGATGGTATCGAGATGACATCAGGCGCAAAGTCGAAAGAAAAAAGATCTACCTCTATCACGCTAGGTCGATACCATCGACCCGCGTCGATGGTATTGACACTGTCAGATATGAGTTCGTTTTCAGATTAATCTTAATCGGACGACTGTGATTAATTGGCAACCTAATTTTGGGAAATATACCTAATGACGGCACCCAAGAGGGATTCATCACGTCATTAGCCGCTACACACATCCCGGAGAGCAAGGAGAGAAGAACAGAGCACGAGAGCACACCCCAGCCGATCCGGATGCTGAAGAAGATGAATTCCACCACCGAAAGGTGGGAGAACGAGTATTGCACGCCAAGGATCGATTGGATCTTCTCCGTTCAGGGGTTTTACCACTCAATCACATTTTCTCCATGTTGCCCTTTTTCTTCTCCACATTGTATTCTGAGATGAACATGCAGGGCTAATCCCCTTTGTCTTTAGGACCGGGAGTAGCTCGGGAATTCATTGTATGATGATTTTATTATAGTAATTCATATCTTATCTCTTAAATCCATGGTATAATTTCTTTTTCTCCAATATATTGTTATGCTTGATCACCATAATAATAATCTAATGCCCTTAATTGCTTTGAAAGAAGAATTAATGGTTGAAAAGAGACGGAATTTACATTAATTGACAAATCCCTTGAACAAGGTGGTGTAAGATTAATGGTGGATACCGAGAGGTCGTTTTTAATGCACCTAGTTTAGGGTATAGGTTACTACGACGGTGGAACCGACCTAGACATAGGTAGTGAATTGTACCACGATAGTGGGCAATTTTGATTTCAGGCCACTACCCAGATAGAGAGATAAATATGAATGACCAAATGGAATTTAATATAATGAAAAACCGTGGTGAAACCGCAACCCTAAAGATCTCATTTTGAATTGATTAAACCATCATTTAATCGATTGCTTGTTTTCTTTTATTTTTATTTTCTTTTAATTTTAACAACAACTCTCAACTTTTTAATTGGCTTAGCTGATTGTGAGTAGTTAGTAGGAGTCTCCCACGATTTCACGTATCCCTGAGTTCGACTCGGGCCTCACAAAGGCCTATATTACTTTGACGCGTTCACTTGCGTTTCCACGCATGGTAAAATTGCGTCAAAGGGTTTGAGATTTTCCACAAAACCTACCAACTCACAACCTGAACCGATCGTTTCAAAATTGAAACGGTCGGTTGGGGACCTGAACCGGTCAGTTGACACCTCAACCGGTCGGTTGGTGGTCCTGGTCGGTTCCCGATAGACTTTCCTTCTTTTGTTTCTAATTGGTATCAAATACCAATCCTTGTTCCAATCAAATTGGGCAAGTGAAACGCAAGGAAAATTCTCACCAATCCTATTTTCCCAAGTTGCTCGGTTGCACCAGTTGAATCGATCGTTTCAACACTTGAAGCAATCAATTCACCCTGATCTTGAGCCGATCGGTTCAACACTTGAGCCGACCGGTTCACCAAGCTCAGCCGACCGGTTCATCACGTGAACCGATCGGTTGGGAGTACAGGTTGTGCAGAATCAATCAATTGCGATTTCAATCAATCTGATACTCCAATCAATGTGTCCAACACCTTGAACATTATGATATTGAGCTATCAATTGACTGAGTGTTTAATTGAACTACTAAACTCCTTTAATAATCAATCTAAACATTGATTGTGGACAAAACTCCTCTTCCAGGTTAAATCCTATGTGTGTGACCCTGCAGGTCCATTTCACGTTGGTAGTGAAAGTCCATAACACTTATGACTTCACAAGAAAAGAGCTGTGCCTAGTCACACATCAGTGCTACCCAAGTGAAAGTAGAAAGTTGGAGAACAACTTTCAATCCTACAATCCGTGAATGGTGTTACAGTGAATGTATAATTCCTTTGTCACTGATATCCCAAATGAACTCGAGGCATGAAACAATCATCCTGTCAACGTTCATTCACTTTCTTGATCTCAGAGCAGATTGGAAGAGATATGTATGAAATCAATATCACATACTGATTCACACATGCGTGCACACGCCTATTTCAATCCTACTCATCAAGTGGCCTTGGAAATCAAAATCCCTCAGGAGGGAAAAATCCCATATCTATCACTCACCCCTCAAAAGCCCCATGTGTCAAAGCCACCCAATCATCACCTTTATAACAACCCATGTTTCAGGACTGCATTTGATGATGTCAAAGTGTGCCTAATGACATGTGTTGAGTGCAGTGATTTCAGGTCTAAGAATCACCCTCACCACCATCACTGTGAGTACTGACTGTGACTACCATGTCATGGTTCCATGTGTCAAACTCACGGTGGGTATGTCCAGTACACTTGTTCTCTAACAAGTACCTATGTGTTTGGTTTGATATCTCTATATCATGACTAATGAGATCCTGTCATCAACCAACACCACAATCTAGTCTTGTGTGTCATTGCTGTCTATCTACCTTCCACAATGACATCCGACTAGGGACATAACAAGAATGTACAAACTCTTAGCATCCGTATGATCTCATCATTCAGGTCATGAACCTAAAGGCATACGTCATTGAGTACTGTCACTCTCTAGACATTCAATCTGTTCTATCACTATCTCATATGACTGAACCAGAAAGAATTGGAAGCTTGCCTTTGATGTTTATCAAATCAATCTTAATGTATCCCACCAATCATCCCATGATTGGCTCTCAGGGCATACATACCAACATATATGACTCTCAATGTTGATATGTATCTAGTATCTCGAATTTCACTCACTCATGTCATTAAAAGACTACCTTCACATTAATCACTCATTTTGTACATTAAAATATGCATTAATATTCAATATAGCATTTAAGGGCCAAAGTGTGTGTAAAATGAGAAAATAATGGCATAACATTGTTCTAGGAGTCGTAATTAACGTATGGTTAAATTTTGGTGACCATTGGACTTTATTTGACCCCTCAAATTGATTTTATAAGTTTTAATATAGTGTAACTTTGGCATTCAAATCGTTTTCATTTGAATGACATTTAATCACCAAAGTCTCTTCGATTTATGCGTCACGCATGCCCGATCACCATCAGATCATGATCTTATGGTTCTTGCACCGTCTTCAACCTCCAAACCACTCGACTATGGTGGACTCCTCGGTCTGTGACCTCATTCTCCCTCCCTCCTTGATCATTTCAGAAAATTCCAGTTGCAATGAATTTGCTCACCTCGACGGATCTAATGAGCCTTGGCTCGTCGTCTCTTGCACCATATGGATTGAACGCCCCTTCTCGACCTCTTCCTCTTCTCTACTGTGGATTCAAAGTGGGGTGTAGACTCCTCCCCACACCTATATAAGGCTAGGGATAGCTTCCCCTAGCTACGCAATCTCTTCCTCCTCGTTCAATCGACCCCCCCCCATCTTCTCTCTTCTTTCCCGACTTCCTCCACCTTCTTCTCTGATAACGGCAGCCAACCCCTCACTCTCTTGGCCAACAAGGCTCAATTCCCTTTACAGTGAGCATCTCCGGTCCTACTTCTTTCTTTTCCTGACCTTTCTTGGCCTCAATTTGCATCGAGACGCCTGGTCCTATATACCAGCTTTAGGCCTCACTGACACCATGTCATTTTTGGGTTCTAATGCTCCTCCGACCTCTCTACCACCTCTGTTTGATTCGCCTTGAGATTGCATTCGATTCCCGACCCTTGGACTTACATTTGTCGGCCCAATACTCAATTTTGATCCCCACCTTGCTCCTCTGTTCTGGCAGCATCGCAGCCTGGTTTCTTTGTTCTCGGGCACATGAGTGTTGGTTCTATAGGTCATTACGACCGGGAGGAAGCGGGGAGTTCATCCCCGGCCTCAGTTGAGGCCTTTGCTTTTGGTAGCGAGATGGGGTAAAGGAGCTTGAACTCCAGTTACCTGCTCGATGAAATGCCATCACCATGGCAGTAGAGCAACAATCTGGGTCAGTCAATGATCGAGATGTCCATGACCCTTGGATCAGTCAATTGATCGACCATGGACATTATCGTCTTTTCATTCTTGCCTTTTGTTTGTTGCCAACGATATATTATATACAAATTACAGAAATACCCTCGCAATCTCAATAGATCTGATTTTCAACTGAAGGGCAATTTGGTCTTTTGTTATTTTTTTACTCACCCTGACTGAGGCTCTCTCTCTCTCACTAGCATTCTTGCCCATGTGGCATTTTCTTGCAATCTGATTGGTCCAATTTCTCTAATTCATAGTAAATTGGTCCTTGCTCAGCAAAATGCAAATAAATACTCATTGGAAAGGATTTTTCGAGTAGAATCTGAGTTTGTGGTTTTTGAGTCCTAATTCCATTTAATTTTTCAAAGTTTGCCTTGAATTCCACTTTGAGTATGTTGTAAATATAGAGACTATTTATTCACCCCGCTCTCTAGTGCAGGAGGAGATAGAGAGAATGTCTACATTGGTGCTAAAAAAGAGCCAATCAGGTTTATTTAACGAAAAAATAAAGTTTTGTAAAGTACGACAGGCTTGTTTTGCAAGAGCATCAACAACAATGTTGACCTCCCTCGAAATGTATCTTGTCTGTGCATCATCACAGTTGCACAGGAGGTGCTTGATCCTTGTTCTGTAAGGCTGAAACTTGTTAATAGAGCCAACACTAGAATTTGTAAGGTTCACCGCTTGGATGGAGTCTGACAAAATGACGAAGTTCCTCCAGTTCCTCGCTTGACAGACCTCGATACCATGGATAATCGCCTGAAGCTCTGCCTCGAGAGAGCATGTGATTTGAAGGTAGATACCACCCCCATAACAACAGATCCCCACCTCGTCAACAATGTGAACACCAATGCCATTACTCTCAAATTGTGTAGTGAAAGAGGCATACACAAGGGCATAGTGGTTGAAGTTCGGAGCTTGCTCCTCCATCAGGACAGCAGATCTAGTGTGCACGAAGGGTTTGTGATGGACCCTGCAATTCTCCTGGATTGAAGATGTACGGACAAGGATGAAGTCTAATATACCATGTGTTGACTTGATAAGACATGTATGGACATGTTCATTACGACATTGCCAAAGGAACCAACAAGCAACTTGAGTAATCGTAGCTGTTATGCTGGACTCTGGCTCCACCCTACAAATAGTTGAGATCTAGTCGTCTTCCTCCAGGGAGAGGAAATTGTGCTCCATCTTCAGTGCTACCCAGACTGGTTTACTATAAGAGCAGTCCCGAAGACTATGAATAATGGATTCATCTACATTGTTGCAGCGAGGGCAGACGGTGTTGATATCAATATGTCGATGATGTTTCTCCATATTAGTGAGTAATGCTTTATGTTGAAGCAGCCAAAAGAAGACTTTCAGTCTTTCCGGAAGAGAAGATCCCGAAATATCTTTCCATCTCCCTGGGACGGAACAATCTTTATGTTCACGTAGCCACCTATATTCTAATCTAGAGGAAAAAGTTCCAGATCATTCCATAGTCCATCCGTAGGTGACCTGCCCATTATTGGCACAAGGAACATGAATGGATTTGATGTAATTCCAAGTAGAGCTAGGAAGATAGTGGTGAATGAAGTCCCAGTCCCACTCACCTTCTTGCAGCCACATAGAACTAACTTTTAAATCCTCAAGGTCAATGGGAACCTGAAAATTAGGCTGAAAGTCATGGATGGAGTTGCCCATAATCCAACGACCAGTCCATACAGTCATGTCGTTGCCATTGTTAATCACTTTATAGCTATTACTTTGCAGAAAGGGAATGTTTTCTTGATGAAGTTCCATGCTGAGGACCCATGCTTTTTGGTGATGACGCCATTGCGGGCATAATTTTCCTTCATAATCTTTACCCAGATCTTCTATGGCTCATTGAGAAAGGACCACGCATTCTTGAGCATGAGGGCTTGGTTTTGGTCTCGCGCATCCTTGATGCCAAGGCCACCCAGATCTTTATTGGATGTGATTTTTTTCTAGGAAACAAGGGACATCTTGTTTTGTTCCCAAGTGCCCGACTAGATAAATTTTCTGACATGGCTGTTCAATTCATTGCAAAGGGATGGTGACAACTGCACTGTCTGCATCGTGTGCGTCGGGATTGCTTGTAGAGTGGAACGTGCAAGGGTGATGCGCCCTGCTAGAGACAGGTGCTTCAGGGACCAGCTGTTCATACGGTTGCGTATAGAGACAGTAAGATCAGTGTGGGTAGTTTTATTTACCCAGTGGTGCAACGTCGGCATGCCTAAATACTTGCCCAAGTTTAACGTCCAGGGAATGTTGAGTTTTCTTCTGAAAGCCCATATGACAGATCTAGGTGTATTAGTGCTGAAGAAGCATTTCGACTTCTCAGGCGAGATGACTTGTCTCGAAACTCTAGAAAATTTTGCAAGGGTATCCATAATCATGGATGCCTGAAGGACAGTGGCTTCGCCCATGATAAAGATATCATATGCAAACAAAATGTGAGAGATTTGTGTGCCCCTTCTCTGAGGATCATTGGTTTACATTTGTTATTTCCCACAGCTTTGTTAATTTCTTGACTCAGACGCTCCATGCAGAGAACGAAGAGGTAGGGGCTGATGGGGTCGCCCTGTCGAACCCCTTGTGTTGCTTTAAATGGAGGTAGGGGTTGTCCTTCCCAAAGAACAAAGGTAGAGCCCTTTGTACTGATCTGCATGATGATGTTACAAACATTACTTTGGATACTGGTACTTTGTAGCATGTCGCTGATGAAATCCCAGTTCATGCGATCAAAAGCTTTTGGTAGGTCTAGCTTGATACACATCCAATTCTTTCTGGACGAGTGTGATCTCATGGAGTGAATAATTTCTTGGAGTAGCAGAATGTTTTTGCTCATCGATCGCCCGTGAATGAAAGCTGATTGAGATGGGGAAATCCACTCCTTAAGGAAGGGCTTAATACGCTCAACCAGGACTTTAGAGAGAAGTTTGAAGCAACCATTATTCAAAGAGATGGGCTGAAGGTCATTGCAACTTTGAGGTGACTTGACTTTTAGAATCAACACCATGGCGAGTCCGCCAACTTCCCATCGATGGTTTGTGAGCTGAAGATGCTTCTGAAGGTGTGTATAATGGATCCTCCAACAACGTTCTAGTTAGTTTGCAGGAACTCGTTATAAATGTCGTCAGGGCCGGGCGCTTTAGATGGGGACATAAGGAAGAGCGTGCGTCTAACTTCTTCAGCAGTAGGCGGAGCAGATAAGGCATTGCGGCAAGCCTGAGAAATGGGAGGGAAAACACCTGCATAATCAACTAGGTCCCTTGGGTCAGGCCTGAAAGCAGAAGTGAGCAAATTTGTAAAGAACTCGATTATTAAAGACTGAATGCCCTGTGGTGTGGTAACCCAGTCACCCGTGGTGGTCTTGAGCTTGGTGACCTTGTTAAAGTGGTGCCAAGCCTTGACATAGGATTGAAAAAATCGAGTGTTATTATCTCCCAAAGTTAGCCAATCAATGTGTGCCTTTTGTTGCCAATCGACTTCTTCCGCAAGAAGCAGCTGTGTGTAGCGTTCCTGTAGATGGATAGATCCGTCAGAAGAAACAACACCATAGGCCACTTTGAGTATGTTAAATGTTCTAAAATTAATAATTAATGCATTTTAACTTCGAATTGAGAAATAAAATATGTTTTCCTAGTTAGTGAAACCTAAGTGAGATTTTGGTCCTAGTTTTGAGTCCTAAATCTAAGGTTTCCAAAGAAAGTCTAACATGGGTATCTTTCTTTATACTTTATGCTTTATAAATACTAATTCATGTGAAATATTTGTAATTAGGGATAATGATCATGGACACAATCTAATTGGTGATAATGATGGATTTGAATCTTCCATAAGGTATGTGATTCCTATGTATGATTGTTGAGAAATGTATATGTGTAAAATACACCTATTTTTTAGTTTGGATTTTGTCCAACCCCATTTCCCAATGAGGCAAATGCTAGCCTTGGAATCTCTCTCTATTGCCTTATTTTGTTCTTTATTTATTTGAATCTTCTATTGCCTATGTTGGCTCATTTATGTGATTATTTTATGGGATTTATTCCCCATTTGCACTGATGTAATTATACTACCAAGTGAATTATTTAGCATGATGTATTTATTGGCCAAATGACAATGTAGTGTACATGAGTACAAACCACCCATAGTGGGCATGAGCCCAGGGGAATGTGATTTTCTCCACGTTTTACATATTTTGAGGGATGTGAATTTCCCCTCACATTATTGAGGTTTGGGATGTGAATTTCCCCTCTCCTCTTGGTGTAGGCCCGGTAGGTGCCTCACCCTGCATTGGTATGATTTTGTGTCATAATATCATTCATGCTTTGTGATTATTGTTGTTGATTAAACTATGGCAGTACTCTATTACTTATTTGATTATTTGTCTCATGCTCTTGAAACCCCTTAATATTGTGAATCATTTTATTATGCAATGTTGTACCTTTTTACGTGTCCTTATTCCTCTTGATTAACACATACTTTTATCTCTCTCTTGCTGGGTGATCCCAACCAACTAGGTATAGGATCAGAGTCCACAGTTGAAGCTTGGTGAACTTGCTTAAGGATAGGAATAAGGAGTTCAACCTTGTATTTTGGACTTAGATATACATATGGAGTTGTTTTGTTTGGAGACAATATTGATTTGGTTTTATTCTTCCTCTACCGAGATCCTATTGTTTTGTATAAAGTTGTGCACCCATTTGGGAAATTTTGTAATGTACACTTTATATAATTGAATATAGTCAAAGTTTAAAATTCTGCTGCTTGACATTGGTGTTTTTGTTTACCATGATTATTTAGTGAAGTTGATGTCTTTACAACATGGTATCAGAGCATCAAGGTAGTCAGAGTCTTGACTAATTCAATTTGTCTCCTAGTTAGATACCCTAACCTTATATAGTTACCCTTAGTAAGCTTCTTACATTAGAGATGACCAATGATGAAGGATTGATTTAGGATCATAATAATTTCATATTAGAAATATAATTTGATCAACTTTTTGGTGATTAGTCTATTAGGTTGCTACTTGAGCAAAAGTTGAAAGCAAAGGTGTCTAGAAAGGGTCAGGGTCTGGGGGATGGCAATATTTTCCACCGCACCACTAGCTTGTCTTACGAGGACTTCCATATCCATATGACATTGGCCTGACCTAAGCTAATACTGATTGTACCAAAATAGCATACCTCTAGGCAAATTATCTTATTGTTGAGTAACGTTTTGAACCTAGTATATGATGTTTTGGTTAATCATGTAGAATCACCTTATGCTCCCATAAGTTCCTTGAAAGAGCCTTATATTTCCAAGTTGGGAGTATCCTACCCTATGATTAGTCTTTGAGGTTGATAATGGTGTTTAGTGGGACAACTAAGTGTTGGATCCCATGCATAGATTTACCTCAACCCTTTTGTATAGTCCTTGCAAGGTAATACTCAACTTGCACCCCACATATTCAAAATTATGCGCTCCAAGTTAAACTCATTTCACCATCCAATAATAAAATAGACACTGGAATGGATCTATGGCACATAGCAAGTGTAACAGACTGAATCTCAAGGTCCTTTCTACAATTTACCCACTTTTGAGCTTTTATTTGCTTTCTAGTCCTTTTGGACCTTTTTTCATAAATTTCCCATCCTTTTGAATCTTCTTTGGCCTCAATGTTGAAATTGAGCCTTTCTTGAGGATGCAGTTCACAATCTACCCACATTTATGATTATGTAGAGTGTCTTGCACAAATAACCCACCTAATGTGATATTTGAGGACTAATTATGCAATATGGCCATTAATGATAGATAATTAGTAGATAATGTTAATTTGGAGCTCTAATATCTTTTTGGGTAAGATATGAGTAATAATGTGTATTTGAATTAAGTTATGAGAATAATTAACCCCTTTACTTTCTCTCTCCTCCAAATGGACCATAATACATTTATGAGAGGATAATATGGTGAGATATGACTCTCAATGTTGATATGTTTCTAATATCTCAAATTTCACTCACTCATGTCATTAAAATACTACCTTCACATTAATCACTCATTTTATACATTAAAATATCCATTAATATTCAATATAGCATTTAAGGGCCAAAGTGTGTGTAAAATGAGAAACTAATGGCATAGCATTAGGGTTCCGAGAAGAGCCTGTCACCTCGCAGCCCGTTGCACTGGCGATTGGGGTTTTGAGAAGTGGACGCTTCCCCACCCTTCTAGGGCTTTCTCTCTTGTAGGTTCAAGTAATTGGTTGTCTTCTTGTAAGTCCCCAGGATGGTGGCAGAGTTTGTAGACACATACACAAGACTAAGATTGTCAGACAAGGAAGCGGAACCCATCGACGTTCAACTAGTGGGCAGTGGTGATGAGGAGGATCATACAGAGTTGGCATTGATATTGAAGTTGTTGACGCATCACACATTCAACTTCAGAGCCATGGAACACACATTATCACAGGCATGTAGCCTCAAAGAGAAGGTGGATTTAAAGCAACTGGAATGAGAAATTTTTGTCATCCAATTCACCCATTGGCGCGACAGGAAACACGTCATTGACGGAGCGCATTGGCACTTCGACGGGCGTTTATTGATGATTATGGAGATTTGTAAGGAGGAGCAACCGGGGATGGTTGCTATCAACATGAGCCCTTTTTGTATTCGATTGTATGGCCTCTCTCTAGGCTATAGAGGAGAAGCCACAGTTCGTGAAATCACTGGATGTGTGGGATACATGATCAGAGTGGACGCCGATGGCTCGGTGTGGGATGCATCCACCCGCGTTAGGATATTGTTGGACGTTGATAAACCCTTGAAACGGGTGCTGAAGATCAGGGTGAAAGGGGGCAACATCATGGAGATTGAGGTGAAATATGAGCGCCTATACAAATTTTACTTCATGTGTGGGATTCTTAGTGACATCGACAAGAATTTTCAAAGCGCCAACACTGAGGAAGACCATGTGCAGCAGTGGGGGAACTGGCTGCGGGCGTCACCGTGGAAGCAATGACGACCAGGCCAAGACAATCAAGGAAATAATGGGACAACGAGGCACAAGCTCACGTTCAGAAACGAGATGCAAGGGGTGTCGTACCAACAGGGAAGTATTGAGCGCAACAAATCTGTTGAGAGGCAGCCAGAGAATCAAAGCAATAGTGGGATAGCAGGTGTACCATGATGTTTGCTTTGGCACAGCGTCAGGGACACATCGAGCGGCACAGAATGTGCTATAGGGGCTAAGGATGATGGGGGGAAATTGATGTCGGGCGAGGGTGTCAGAGTTATGCATCATAGATGTGGGCACAACGTCGGGAGTGAGAGGAGGGGCGTGGAGCGTGATGACGGGGGCCAAACGGCACTGGATGAGGATGATGGTGTAATGCAACGTCGGGTGGGATGCATTGTCGGGGAGGTGTCAGGGGACAGGGAGCAATCGAAAGCATTATGTGTCGTTGCGACAGGCGCATCGTCGGGAGCGAGAGGAGGGCCGTGATGCGAGATGACGGGCCTGAGGATGACAGGGACCGAACAGTGTTGGGTGGGGATGATGGTGTAACGTGGCGTTAGGTGGAACGCAGCGTCAGGTGGGACGTACCATCAGGGAAGCATCAGGAGGCACGAACCTATCGAAAGGGGTAATGGAGTGTGGAGGGAGAGTGTCACCAAGCAAGTAGGAGGCAGGGGACTTGACGGGGGACGAGGGGCTAGCAACATGAGATGTGTTGATGTCGCACTCGGGGGACATTGTGGTGGGGAAGAATGTTAGAGCACAACAAGAGGAACGATGCATGAGGGAAGAGTCTGCTCGTTATGGGCGGGTCAGAATCTAAGAACAAGCACCAATAGAGGAGGAGGAAGAGGTGGATAGGGACATTGTAGGGATGATAACGATGCAACACTGTAATGAGGGGATGCACAATAACAAAGACATCTCTCTGACGGGGACATCACCTTTGCAGTGCCACCAAGATGAGGGATGCAAAACACATAAGGCAAAGGGGGAACACTGTGCAATCACAAGAGCACAAAGAAGGAAGGTGGCTGGACTAAAGTCGAAGCAAGGTATGAGTACAACCCGAGCAAAGAAGCACCAACCTTGGGTGTACAAGATGAGTAGAGGTGCCCATCTTGGCATCCCAGAGGAGGAGTTGGTGTGGGAAAAAAGGGCAGAGAAGAGGGACATGAACTCGGATTGGTGTGACATGGAGCTTGATGAACTACCAATAGCTGGGTTTGGTGAGAAGAAGGCAAAGCAATCCATGACTTTTGGTTCTACCTCAACCAGTGTCTGTGAGACACAAGTAGCGGAGATTGGCGGTGCCCAATCCCCTGAAGGACAATGAAACTCTTTAGCTAGAACTGTCAGTGTCAGAACCCACTCTTTTGATCAGCACAGATACCGACCATTAGAGGTAATCCCAAAACCTAAACCCAGATTATGAAATAAACAATGAATTCTTGACAAAGGCGATTAAACATTATACAAAAAACACATATAAATTTTTTCCTTTTGTTTTGTTCACAAACTCATAAATCAATATCACATCAAGGACATTACATGCAGGTATCACAATCATATTCAACTCCATTAAATCTAGAATCAAATCTTGTTCTCATATGCGGTTCAGTTTACATCAGATACATGTACATTGATGAACAAACTTAATCTACAACCCATCCTGGGAAAGAGAGAGTACATGGACATTCTAATCTATCTAGATTATACTATTTATATCTTCTTTGTCACGACCTCTCCGATGGATAGCATTATACCTAAAAACATTTGAAACAACCTCATGAGACTCATATAGAGCCCCAGTGAGTGGATACCTCCCACTCAAGCTAGGTACATGCATCATCATCAGATTAAGTATAATAAACTTAGCAGAAACATGCATATATTGAAAATTCTAGCAGATAGATCTATCATAAGTCATTTCTAACTTACAATGATAATCTGATACAACAGATATGGTAATCACTTAAACCAATTATAACTTTGAAACATCTTTTAAAGCATGTCTATGAACAATTTAGTAGATACTTCTCAGTTCAGATTAAGAGCCCTACTGCATGTGAAATAAGATAAGTTCTAAGCATTTTGAACCAATACATAACAATAACATTATCTTTGTGACACTCCACCAGCCAGACCAAGAACACATCCTGCATTCCTAAAGCTGAAGTACACATAATACATATCTACCAAACAATACTATCAAATAGAAAGCGATCCAACTCATATTCAGAATAGATATAAATTCCAACATTTATAACTTGTCAGCATGATAGATCATAATATGAAATAGGAAATGTCCATAGCAACATGATTACTTTCCACAACATGAAGCTTAATCAACAATGACAAATCATGAACTAGTAGCACAAGGAATGTAATAATCATTCAAATCATGTTCTACACGGCTTATCATCTTTTATTCATTTGCCCTGAAACTACTTGGCTTGTACCTCACCAAGTAGAAGTCGCCACGCCTGATTCTCGTGTCAATGACTCACCGTCACTATCTTAGGGTTTAGCCGACCACCCTAAGATATCAATAACAGACCATGGCCACCTCAGGGTTGCCTAAAGAGGCTCACGTCCTCATCTCGGGTACACGGGATAGGAACCAACAAAATAGTATATCACATATCACAGTATTTCACATATTTTTCATTTAACATTTCACATATTTCATTTCAACAGAGTTTATTCCATCTAGACATAGACTTTCACAGTAAGGATTTAGGGCCAGAGCCACTCCAGATGACTCACTCCTAAATCCTGGTGGTCTAACCTTTAAGGTCTCGATCCACACTCCGGAAATCCTTCTCATAATTCATTGATTACTACAAGGAGATCCGTTTTGTTTCCCCAGTGTGGTCCTCGGGGGAAACTCACGGTGTTCAGGGAACCTAACTAGATGTTCAATCATTTTACTTGTTATTAATCTCTTTCAGTCATCTTAAAAGAATTCAAAACATCATTCATCATATCCGTGTATTCTCGCGTAACTATAATAACATGGAACATATTAAGTTTATCAATAAGGGCAATGAACAAAGCAAGAAGCACAATAAGTCTATAGATTGCAACAAATATGATTATTTCTATCTTCTGCATCAACTCATAGCAATCATCAATAGTGGGCTTTCAACCGAAGACATAATCTTATTATCCATCATTTACCCCATCAGGGTTTTATCATCATCACTGGGCCTTCAACCCTAGACATAATCTCATTATGCAACCTTTACCCTTATCAGGGTTTCTCAATGTAAGAAGTGCATATTAAATTCATGTTCAACATAAATTTTATCAGCTCATTGTATATCCCAGTTCTGAACAAATATTAGCAGAGGCATTAAAACTAGCAACAGTAAAAGCATATAGATATCATTTATCATTCCTCATACCCAGAATAGATTTATCATACAACATATGCATGTTCCATCCAATCTGAATAGATGCCCATAAATTTCATGCATATACATGCATACCATACTTAGTTCTCTTCTTCTTTTATTTCACATTCTTCATATGGGGTTACTAGTCATCACATGTTCACTATCAATTGAAGTTTTTACTATTAGTCCATTCTCAGAGTACAAATTCACAATTCAAGAACACATTCTTATAAATCAATTCAAATACTTGACTTTCATCTTTTAGTTGAATTCAATTACAGTTATGTTCATCTCTTAATTCCCCATTTAATATTATCATTCACTAGCTTCATCAAACTCATCATTTTAGGGTAAGAGTTACATTCTTAGAATCATCTATTAATTCCTATTTTTTCCATCATTTATACTCAGTAGTCTCAACTTCTTTCATTTCATGTTCATTACATTATCTGGACCAATCTTTCTTGATTCACTTTACATACAATGCTTCTCTTCTTCATAACATTTACAAAGTATAATTCTTAGTATATTTCATTTAATTTGGGTTAATCCATATGTAATTAAAATAAAAGATAAAATACTTCATCATACTATCTTCATTAGTTTCATCTTCATCTTGCAATCACATTAAGTACATCTTGTTCATATTGTCTCTTATATTCAGATAAGTGTACCTTAATGTTGACTACTAATGTCATTCTAATAATCAACAATGATCATTCTTTATTATATTAAAACAATTACATTGGACTTAGGTGATATTCATAAGACTCATCATATTTAATGGAAGTATTAATACCTTCAACTTCAGCATTCGATCACATTTACAACATCATATACAAGTTCTAGGTTTATCACTCATAATTGTCTTAGTAATAAACTTTTAGGGTTTTCAAGAAGTCATTCCTTAGTTCAACATATTATAAGAATCATATAATTTAGTAATCCAATCATGACTCAAGGGTTGAATA
This sequence comes from Alisma plantago-aquatica, assembly GCA_963693085.1. NCBI lineage: Eukaryota > Viridiplantae > Streptophyta > Magnoliopsida > Alismatales > Alismataceae > Alisma > Alisma plantago-aquatica. Next base: position 1,625,364,845 of record OY856409.1, on the reverse strand, counting down.
GGGTTATTCACAAACATGGAAACCCTCATTTCCATTTTCACACATTTCATTCATCAATCATAAGTATACATTGATTAATTGACTTATTTGATTCACTTCCTCAACACAAATCCTAATCAGGATATGTGGTCATTCAACTCCATTAACATTCAACAATACACTTGTATGATACAACCTAGCACAATTCAGATATGACTTTATACATGTCAATTCAATTCCAAGCATATCGGCCATTGGGCTGATTTTTAGGAAAATTTCACATGAAATACCATATTCATCTACCCATAAGAATACCCATGCATCCTCAATCAATATAAGAGGAACTAATCAAGTTTCAATCAATGAGAAATAATCAAAATCAGTAAAATTGGATTCCCCAATATCTTTCCCAAATCAAATCCAATCACATACATATATAAACAAGGTTTCTGATTGTTTTAGCCGCATTGAATTAGGCTTTCAACATGGATACAAAGCTTAGGAGGGAGAAAAACACTCACCTCAGGTGTGAAATACCTGAAATTCATAGCCCAACTACTACTGCTAATTCTTGAATCAAGTCCTTGCTTTAAGAAAACAGAATCTAACTGCTCCTCTTCACTCAAGAACCTAGAAGAAGAAGAATTGAAGAAGAAAGAATCAAAGAGGAGATCAATTTGGATTCTTTTGATCCAAATCAGGGAAGTGACGAGTTCTATACATAGGAGAGAATAGAAGCAAATAAACCTAGTAAAGATTTATAATCTATACAGAATTTACCAACCTTGGAAAGAGAAAACTCAGAAATCTGAAATTTCCACTTCAGAATCTCCAAACCCTAAAATCCCCTCCTCTCTCAAGAATTACGAAGCTCTGAAGTATGGGACGGAAATGAGAGGTTCTTGGGTCGTAATAGAGTCCTATATACTCATTAAGGTGCTTGGAATAATTAATTATAAACATTTTCAGCCTTTTTTATTTTTCCAGAAAAATCTGGTCGGTCGAGTTTGTCTCTCTCAGAACTCGACCGATCAAGGTTCGTTTGTGATACAAAACGTCTTCAAAAAATTCTATAAATTTAATATGTTATTGAAAACTGAGTATCAATCCTTCAGTTAAAATTTGAGCTCAATTGAATAATCTGATAAATTATAAAAAATAAAATACTACACTGCTATACTGCAGTCAGCAGCATGGTCGGTCGAGTTTGTCCTGCACAGAACTCGACCGATAGCCTCTCTTCAGAGATCAAACGTCATCCAAAAATTACGCCAATTTAACAGGGTGTCTAAAATTGTGTTTTGCAAGCACAGTTAAAATTTAAGATCAATTGAATATTTCAATAAAAAGATAAAATTCAATTACCACACTACTATATCAATCTGAAAATATGTTCGGTCGAGTTTGAAACTCGACTGATAAATAGGACATAACATTCTTCAAAAATTCTGATATTTTCCAATATTGTTCACATTTGATATATGCAAATCATATACAAATTTGGTATAAATAAGAGTCACACATAAAATACTAAAAATCAATTAGTGAGACACTATATTTATCAAATTCTGTATTCATGTCATCAAAACCCTAATTTGGGCCAATTAGGGTTTCCAAACCTTAACCCTAATTTGGTGGATCAAAGTATGATTAAAACTTATCATTATATTTAAAACATGAACATTTAACTAGCATCATAAATAAATCTTTAAACAATGATCAACTTAATTAGGCATACAATTATCCAAGTAAACCCTTATCAGATGACTAATTTGAAAACGGGTCATTACAGTCAGGGATTGGGTGACCCTGACACATGTACGGCTCTCCAATTGTGGTGTTGGAAAGAGCGCCCGAATATGGTTTTTGTTATGAAAACTATGATTGCTGGAAAGAATCTGGAAGGTATTCAAAGAAGTTGCAGCTTCAAAGATGGCTTGTGCATCTCTTGCACGGGTCGGGCATGGGGTATTGGTTTCTGGTGGAAAGATGCAGATGTGGAGGTACTCAAATAGTCAAATAGACATGTCACCAGTCTAGTCAAAGACAATAATATAGGGGCCAGATGGGGTGCCATTGGGATATATGTATGGGTGGATCAGTAGAGCAAATAAAAGACATGGGCCTTGATGAGGAGTCTGAAGGCAGAGGCTGAGGAGCCGGTTCTCTTCTTCAGTGATTTCAACGAGATAGTATCTAATACTGAAAAGAAAGGTGGTCCACCCAAAGAGGAAAAGATCATGAAAAATTTCTGGGACATCATTGATGACTGCAAACTGGTGGACCTTGGCTTTGAAGGAAACATGTACACTTGGAGAAGAGGGCGACCAGAGAGAACCCTTGTGCAAGAAAGGCTTGATAGGTATATTTTGGAGCTCAGTTGGCGTGATCTTTTTAGCTACTGTAAGGTTATCCACCTACCTATCTATGAGTCAGATCATGCCCCTATCATCTTGACAACTAAAAATAGAGAAAGAAAAGGAAGAATGAGAAGAAGGTACTTTTCTTTTGAGCCCATGTGGGCAGGCAAGGAGGACTGTGAAAACATTATTGGGAAAGCATGGACAGGTGGTGGAGATTTGAAGACAAAGCTTAAAACATACAAAAATCAACTCAACATGTGGGCTGCAAAGAAGTTTGGGAATCGGAAAAAAGTTTCATGCGCTTGAAGGCAAGCTAAAAAAAATTCAGGCACAACCTCCAGATCAAGTAAAGTTACAAAGGGCAGAGGAGATATCTAAAGACCTCAAATACTGGCTTCAGAAGGATGAAGAGTACTGGGAAGCAAGGGCACGGGTCAAAGAACTCAAGGTGGGAGACTGGAACACATCTTATTTTCATCAAAAGGCATCTAGTAGGAAAAGAATACATTGGATTGAGGGTCTTGAGGATGAATAAGGAAATTTTAAAACAAACGAAGAAGAAATTTCAGCTATCATCACCACTTTCTTTTCCCAACTTTTCCAAACTAGTAATCCCACGGGGTTTGAACAAGAAACAAGAGGCATTAGGCGGATGATCAGTGAGGAACAAAAAGAAGATCTAGAAAGAGATATCAAAAATGAGAAAATATGGACAAACCTTAGACAGATGCATCCTAATAAGGCGTCGAGCTCGGATGGAATGAAGGCAACGTTCTACCAAAAATATTGGAACATTGTTGGCCAATATGTGGCTAGCTACATTAAGGGGTGGTGGAAAGGGGAAAGGAGATAGGAGGAGGTAAATGATACACTGGTGGTGATGATCCCAAATACTAACAAGCCCAAAATAGTAGGGGAGTTTCGCCCGATCAACCTTTTCAATGTTCTGTACAAGCTAGCATCTAAAGTGATGACAAATAGATTAAAGCCTCTCATGAACAACATAATAATGGAGAATCAAAGTGCTTTTATTCCAGGGTGCATGATTACCGATAATGCTCTTATTACTTATGAACTTTTCCATGCTATGAAAAGAGACAAAGGAAAGAAGAAAGGCAACCTTGCTCTGATGTTGGACATGTCCAAAGCTTATGATAGGGTAGAATGGAGTTTTCTAAACTATGTGATGGAGAGAATGAGATTTGGGTGGTATGGAGGGAGAAGATTCAAGACTGCATCACATCTGTCCAACACATGTTTTCCATCAACGGGGACCGGACTAGGAGAACAAAACCTTTGCGGGGACTTCGCCAGGGTGACCCTCTCTCCCCCTATCTTTTTATCATATGCACGGAAGCGTTCTCTACCATGTTAAGTATTACTGCAAGTGACAACCTTATACACGATATCACTCCGTGCAGAGGGGCTCCACGCATATCTCACCTTTTCTTTGCAGACGACAACATCCTTTTTGCTAGAGCAACCTCGTCAGAATGCTTGAAGATAGCTGAAATTATCAGCCAATATGAACAGGCATCCAGACAACAAATTAATTTATCCAAGACGGAGGTAATTTTCAGCAAAGGGACGACAAACACAAAATGGGAAGAACTCAAGGGACTGCTGCAAGTAAAGGAGGTAGACCGGCATGCCAAGTACCTAGGCCTTCCAACGACGATAGGTAGATCAAAGAAATAGATTTTCAACTTCTTAATGTAAATGATTTGGAAAAAACTTCAAGGATGGTCTGAGAAGTTGTTGTCCAAACCCAGCAAGGAGGTCCTTATCAAGGCAGTGGCACATGCTATTCCAACATATGTGATGAGCATTTTCCAAATCCCAGCGAGCACTCTTAATGAGATTCAAAGCATTATAGCAAGGTTTTGGCGGGGCACAAAAGGAAATGAAAGGAAGTTAGCTTAGACAAGTTGGGAAAATATGTGTAAACCAAAAAGGATGGGAGGGCTCGGTTTTAGGAATTTCCACATCTTTAACCAAGCCCTTCTAGACAAACAATTATGGGGGTTAGGAGTGAACCCGCACTCCCTTGTGCATAAGGTGCTGAAGGCTAGATATTTTCCTAGAACATCTATTTGGGAAGCAAGGAGAGGCTATAACCCAAACTATACATGGAGGAGCTTATGGGGAGTAAAGGCTCTATTGAAGGAAGGGTTGGAGTGGAGGATAGGAAATGGGAAATATGTCGACATTTGGGAGGATTCATGGCTGCCGGGAGAGGAGGACACCCTTGCACAATTCAAGAACTTAGACAACACATCCTATTTGAAGGTACATGATCTCATGACACCATATGGCTTAACATGGGACACTGCAAGGATGGAGGATTGTTTCCCATCGTCTTACATAGAGAGGATAAGAGCTATCATACTTAGTCTATGTGAACAAGATTAGTCTACGTGAATAAGGTGATGTATGGTCTTGGTGGTTGGCAAAGAAAGGAATATTCACAGTGCGTTCAACGTATTGGCTTGGCATGCTTGAAAAGGAGGAAGCCCGGAAGCAAGCAATGCAACAAGGTGATAGGTTATGGTAGCATACTTGGAGAGGTGGGTGGGCTCCCAAAGCTGCACACTTCATTTGGAGAGTGTGCATGGGGGGTCTAGCAAGCAAGGGAAGGTTGTTTGACCGACATTGCGTTAACGACGATACATGTCAATTGTGCATGTCAGAAAAGGAGTCTATTCTACATATGCTATTCTGATGTCCGAATGCTACCGAGGCTTGGGAACACTTGGAGTGAGGGACTCAAGAGTGGGTGGATGTGGGCTCCGATCTCCAAAACACAAGATAAACATAGCGGAAGCGATTCGATTAACAGCGGAATACGAAAATCACGAGAAATTAAAACTTTTCAGAAACGAGATCTTAAAAACCTGAAACTCCTTTTATAAAAGTAAGATGAACTGTTTACATCTCTGATAAATCACTTCTCGAGTGATTATATACGTCATGATACAAAATATCAAGATTTCAAAATTCTCAGATCAACAAACTCCTAGGACCTGAGTGTACAGAGACGACATAAGACTATTCTGACTACAAGACTAGACAACACCGTGTTTCCACCTGAAGTCACTACTGCTCCTGAATTCGCTGCTGTTGCTGCTGTCCACCAGCAGATCGGTTCCTTCGACCTCGACGTCCACCTAAAGGTAGAAATCTACGGGGTGAGACAATTTTAAATAATTGTCCCAGCGAGAGTTATAACTCTTCGCCAGAAGCTTTATTATAGCAACCAAGAATAACATAGGCAATAAAAGCTCTAAGGTAATCAGCAGTAGATTGTTATCAATTAGAACAACAACATTTAAGGAATATGAAAAACATGTATACTAAGTAATGTATCATCAACCAATGTATTTCTTGGTTCAACCTAAGCAGATATGCTACGCGGTTGATTATGTTTTACAAACATCATTATGCCCTGCGGAGATGAGGTATACCTCTCATACTCCAACCGATCACTATTAAGTTGCATCGGTATCATACATAGGCCATCAAAAGAGCCGGATTCTTATGACCTCATCTTCCTCAGTCAGTATGAGGATCAACATGCAGGACATCTAGTGTCTCTGTTACAATAGCTTACTAGGGTATTCTGGTACTTCGCTATTGGAGTCATAGTGGCATTCTGTACTCTCTTCGCCATCGAAAGATTTCTTGTTTATCTCTCATCGATGCGGTATAAAAGATTTCCTCGAGAGATTAGTGTTACATCACCCCGGCATAAACACATAGTGAAGGATTGATAGAATAAAGATACATCTACATCAATTCATACACTAGGATGTAAGGAAATTCACATCCATATTACCCCACATATTCAAAAGTATGTGCTCCAGGAATTCCCTTAGGAAAACCTATTTCACCATCATTTGGTCTCTGACAATGATGGATCTATGATCAGGGCTCTACATGGAATAATTATACTTGATTAGTTAGGTACATTTCAATATTCTTTTAATATCATACAGGTTCTCAAACATTAATCATTAGAACAACATCTATGAAAGTAGAATACTAAATGTAACAAGCCTAACTCTCTTCAATTATCATTTCTCAATACTCTCATCACAAGTCATCTCTTAAAGCATGACCTTGATGGTATTCATGGCTCTCACAGCCTATCAGTCTCATAAGATGCTATTAACAAGGAATCAGGATATATCACTATTCATAAAGCTAACAACATGCTTTCAATGAATATAGTATCATCATCCATACCTGGATATGATCATTCTTATAAAGAAACTTGCATGGTTAAATCAACTGATAACAATAAATAACTTATTTAAAGAAGTTGTATCTCCCTACTCATACAAGAGCTAGGTTTCCCTAGTTTTCATCACTTAGGGTTTACTATTCACATTACATGTCTTCACCCTAGAATTAGGGTTTACTATTCACATTACATGTCATCACCCTAGAATTAGGGTTTACTATTCACATATTGGTGAATTGATCTCTTAACATCACTATGTATGAGAAACATCATCATTAAAGTCCTCAGATAAGATTAAGATTCATCAATTATCATATTTAGGGTTTCCATGATCTCATCTGGTGGATCATACCCTAATCATGCACATTCATGTATATTGAAGGTATTTTACTTGAGTTTCTATCATAATTGGTACTTTCTCTCTCCTCTTACTAGTAGATGGTGATTACACCACTCTAGATTTGGTTAGATTAAGTCCTCTTTGATTAACATAGACCAAATCACCACTATTGAGTGATTAGGGTTTGGTTAGGACAAAGTATCACTCAATTGAACCTTTCAAGGGCATTTTGGTAAAATACCCTTTGATCATCATCATGGGTCACTTCATTAGTCACTTAGTTCCTTAATGTGTTAAGTTACCATTATGGTTTAGATTGGATCATTATTGAACCATTTATACCTTCAAGTGGTTAAGTATAACCATCCTTGAAAGTCTTCAATTAGGTTAGGGTTTAACCTTCAACCCATTTGAACCTTAAACGGGTGTGGACTCACTGAGCTGAAACGGGTGTGAACCCATTTAGGATGAAATAGGTGTGAACCTATTTAAGATGAAACGGGTGTGAACCCATTTGAGATGAAACGGGTGTGAACCCATTTGGATGAAACGGGTGTGAACCTATTTAAGATGAAACGGGTGTGAACCCATTTGAGATGAAACGGGTGTGAACCCATTTGGATGAAATAGGTTGAACTCGTTTGGATTGAAACGGGTTGAACTCGTTTGGATCTAAACAAGTGTGGACTCATTTGGGTCTAAACGAGTGTGGACTCGTTTGGGTCTAAACGAGTGTGGACTCGTTTGGATCTAAACGAGTGTTGACTCATTTGGGTCTAAACCGCATGGACATGAAGGGTGATACAAAGGTCATGATTGAAAAGGATTTCTTAAGTTGAAGCCCTCAATTGGCCCAAGCCATGTTAACTACTTACAAATTGAGTCAATTAGGATGAGCCTCAACTAATTGGACTCCAATTTGACCTTCAATTAAAAGCCAATTATGGTTAAGTCTAACTCAATTAAGGTTTCCAATCGGCTACTCATCAATTTTCAACAATGTGAATCAAAATAAGGTTGAACCTATCAATTGAACTCCAAATGGGCCCAAACTTGGCCCAAACGGTCTTGAGATCGTTTGGATGATCTCCAAACGGTCTTGAGACCGTTTGCCCAAAGTTTGACCAAAATTAAGTTGATTTGATAAGGGTTGAGTCCTAATTAAATTACAAATCAGCACTTTTCATCAATTTATCAATATCTTGTGATTGGACCCTCAAACCATCAAATTTCTTTAACCCTAGACCTCCAAACGGTCTTGGGGTGTCATGACCATTTGGGATTCCTGTTCATAATATATTGAATTTCATTTCTACCAAGAATCATGATCTAATTCCTAACCAATTAAGAGTTGAAGGCATTTCAACACCCTAACCCTAATCGGGTTAAATTTGCTGATTTTTCATATAGATTTTGATGAGTGTTGGGTTGAAGGATCCAAACGAGTTTAAACCCATTTGGGGGTTCATCCAAATGATCTCACACTCGTTTAACGCTTGGTCAACTCCTTCAAACGGGTTGGAACCCGTTTGCCCAAAGATTCAAGTTAATCAGTTTAGAAAACAGCACTTAATTCAATTTGATTGCCTAATTGATTGGCCTTCAACCTACGATTCCTTTGGAGTTAACCCCTCAAATTTGGTGGGTCATTAGCCTACATAATTGTGAACATAAATCCCAAAAACGGTCAATTATTGGTCAACTCCCTCAAACGGGTTGGAACCCGTTTGGCCAAACCGACCTATTGAACCCGTTTGGATTGAAACGAGTGTGAGATCGTTTGACCTATTGGTCCAAGATCGTTTAGTAAAGTTGGATAAGGACCAACATAGGTATTAACGTCCCTTGTCTTCAAAATTGAAACCAAGGTCTGTTCTTCACAAAAAAGCTTGCAAGGGTACAAAGAAGGATGGGGAAGAAGAAGAACTAACTAATATTTGCACCAATAAAAGTATGCATAACAAAGCAAAAGGTTTAGAATTATAAAACCCGCCTTAAGGTCGTTCCTTGAGATCCAAGCTTCCAAGCTTCAAGTCTTTAATGGTGTCTTGAGCTCCACAGGTCGGCCAAGGGTGTTTCTCCAAGGAAAGGTTGGGAAAAGATGGCTAGAACGAGAAAGCTAAGTAAGAAAACTAGCAAACCAACCTTGTAACATGATATCCTCCATGAATTTGAGCAAGATGATGATCAAAGATTACCTAGAACTGCTTGGCCGTTCTCCTCTTCTCCAGAGCTCTGTCCTAAGTCGGTCTAAGCAAGAAAATAAGAAAGGAAGTGAAGGAAACGTTCCTTTACAAACAAAGGAAGGGTGTATATATATCTTGGGGTCATTTCCAACATAAGGACAACTAGTTTCTCCTTTTCACAACTAGGTCCTTCCTTTCTTTTAGGCACGTCCCTTTTCTTATTTTCTAAGGTAAAACTCCTTCTAAAACCAAGAACTAAAAGCAAGGAAGGTCAACTTATCATTAAGGTACATATGTACATAAGGGTCTCCTTGCTTACATCTTGATGATTTAATTACAAAGGTGTTCCTTATTATATGATTATTCAAAGGAAGTGCCCCCTTCATCATTGTTAGTATAAATGATGTCAAAAGTCATAAAAGATGTTCTAGATGGTATATTTTATAAGTTGCACCCCTCATTTGGGTAAATTGCACTTTAATCCAAATTAGGGTTTTTAAGCACAAGGATCATTCTACAAGCTGCATCTTGATGCCCAGGCTTGGGAAATTCATCATACCTCATCATATCCATTCATAAGATGTCTCATCATCAGAGGAACATCTTAACTTGTGAAGTTTGCAAGTTAAACCCCTTATCTGGGTAATTTGCACATAGGTCTCTGTATTACCAAATAATTCTACAACATTGTTTTAAAAGGACAGAAATGAAAATGTATGTTCCTTAATTACATGCCAAAAGATAATCACAAAGATTTAATTAAATATTTAGGCAAAACACCTAGGGTTAACTCATAACCCAGGTCAGGGATGTTACAGTGGAAGACTATAAGGATGAAGAAATCATCATCACCATGGGGGCAGCATTGGACATGGCTAACAAAGAGGTGATCTTTGCAGCCATGTGGGTTGTTTGGAGGGGGCACAACATGCAAATCTTCCAAGATGGTGAAGTGCACAAAGGTTATCTCTTTCGCTCGATGCTGACATGGGTCAAGTAGGTTGGGGAGAGTAGCGCCCAAGGAGGAACAACAATGCCCAATGGGACAGAGATGTGACTCCACAGTCGGTCAAGGCAACACAGGGAAGACTAAAGATCAATGTGGATGCTACATGTGGGGAGGATGGGGCAACGACTATTGGGATGGTGATGCGGGACAATGAGGGTGCACTGATTAGGATAGCGGGTGAGAAGATTTGCAGTGGCACATGGATAATAATGGCAGAAGCTACAACCATGTGGAAAACACTCTAGTGGGTGAGCAACCACGACGACGGGCACATGGAGATGGAGACAGACTCCCTTGAAGTTGTCCAAGATTGCAGTACTTCCTCTACACGGGGAGACTATGTGGGGATCCTTGTTGATGACATTAGGACCCTGAAACATCTTTTCTCTTTTTGCAACATTTCTTACATTAGCCGTTCATGTAACAAACTTGCTAATGAAGTTGCTACTATGGCACGAAGGGGACAAGTAGATAGGTTTTCTTTTTTCCAGTCTCTTCCTTCATGTTTTGTAAACCTTGCTTTGGCTGATTTAGCCTAATTTTATAGATGATGGGGGGTCCCAATCATAGGGCCCTCTGTCCTTCTGTCAAAAAAATAATAATGGCATAACATTGTTCTAGGAGTCGTAATTAACCTATGGTTAAATTTTAGTGGCCTTTGGACTTTATTTGACCCCTCAAATTGATTTTATAAGTTTTAATAGTGTAACTTTGGCATTTGAATCATTTTCATTTAAATGACATTTAATCGCCAAAGTATCTTAGATTTATGTGTCACGCATGCCCGATCGCCGTCAGATCCCAATCCGATGGTCCTCACAATGTCTTCAACCTCCAACCCACTCGGCTATGCTGGCCTCCTCAGTCCGTGACCTCGTTCTCCCTCCCTCCTTGGTCATTTCGCATGATTCCCGTTGCAATGGATTCATCTCACCTCAATGGATCTAAAGACCCTTGGCTCATCGTCTCTCACTCTGTATGGACTAAAAGCCCCTACTCGACCTCTTCCCCTTCCGTGTTGTGGATTCATAATGGGGTGTAAACTCCTCCCCACACCTATATAAGTCTAGGGATAGCTTCCCCTGTTGGTATGTATGCCCATAGAGCAAGTCATGTGATGATTGTAATGGGATACTTTGTAAATGATTTTAATAATAATAAAGGCAATTTCCGATCTATATGTTTTAACTATTTCTGAGATGATAGTGTAACATGATAGATGTCTAAAGAATTGTTTTACTCAATGACATATGCTTTTAGGTTAAGGACCTAAATGATGAGATCATATGGATGTTAAGAGTATACATTCTTGTTTAGTCCCTAGTCAGTTGTTATTGTGGAAATAACCATAGACATCAATAACACTAAAGACTAGATTGTGTGTTGGTTGATGACATAATCTCATTAGTCATGATATAGTGATATCAAACCAAGCACATAGGTACTTGTTAGAGAACAAGTGTACCAGACAGACCCACCGCTAGAGTGATACATGGAACCATGATTTGGTCATCACAGTCAACTCTCACAGTGATGGTGGTGAATGTGATTCTTCGACCTAAAATCACTACACTCAACACATGTCGTTGGGTACACTTTGACATCATCAAACGCAGTCCTGAAACATGGTTTGTTATAAAGGTGATGATTGGGTGGCTTTGACACATGGGGCTTTTGAGGGGTGAGTGATAGATATGGGATTTGTCCCTCCTAAGGGAGTTTAATGTCCATGGCCACTTGATGACTAGGATTGAGAAAGGCATACACATGCATGTGTGAATCAATATGAGATATTGATGTCACACACATCTCACCCTATCTGCTCTGAGATCAAGGAAATGGATGAACGTTGAAAGGATGACTATACCATGCCTTGAGTTCATTCAGGACATTAGTACCAAAGGAATTATACATTCACTGCAACACCATTCACGGATTGTAGGATTGAAAGTTGTTCTCCAACTTTCTATTTCACTTGGGTAGAACTGATGTGTGACTAGGCACCACTCTTTGCTTGTGAAGTCATAAGTGTTATGGACTTTCACTGCCAACGTGAAATGGACCTGCAGGGTCACACACATAGCATTTAACCTGGAAGAGGATTTTATCCACAAATGATGTTTATATTGATTACTAAAGGAGTTTAGTAGTTCAATTAAACACTGAGTTGATTGATAGCTCAAAATCATAGTGTTCAAGGTGTTGGACCAATTGATTAGAGTATCAGATTGATTGAAACTATGATTGACTGATTTTGCACAGTCTGCACTTCCAACCGATCGGCTCATGAGATGAACTGATCGGCTCATGAGATGAACCGATCAACTTAGGTTGGTGAATTGATCGGCTCAACTGGTGAGACGATCGGCTCATGTATCAATGAGATGATCAAATCAATTTTTTAACCAGTCAGCTCATGTGACCAACTGAGATCATTTGGAAAGTCGATTTTGCAAATACAATTTGTTTCACTTGTACAAATTCGATTTGGACAAGGATTAATATTTGATTAATCAGAAAGAAATATGAAAGTCAATTTGAGTTGGACCAGGACCACGAACCGATCGACTCATGTGATGAACCGATCGGCTCAGGAGTCCCAAATGATCGGTTTAGGTGTGAACCGATCAGTTGAGGTCACCAAACAATCATTTCAGGGTTGAAACGATCGGTTCAGCTGGCGCAGTTGGTTGTTTTGTAGAAAATCTCAAACCATTCTACTCCTGTTTAGTCCTACATTACCCGGGGTAGAGAACCCTGTCCCAGGACCCTCATATATATAGGGGTATTGGGGGCTTCTCAATGTACATCTTAGAACACCAGTTGCTCTGCAAAGTTGTTGTTCTCTTTGGTTTTGGTAACCGAGAGAGCCCAAGCAAGTGCTACCTGATAAGGGAGGCACAACAAGGGAAAGACAACTACAGAAAGGAAACTGGTTACAGGAGAGTGTGTCGGTGACTAGTACGCTGACAGGAGGGTGCAACTCCTTTCGATTCCTTATGGGACAAGGAGATCGGAGTTCCAGGAAATCCATGTGGATGCCTACATAGGCGGGAGACTTCTGCCACTCAAAGGAAAGTTGTCAATACCGACAGTCCCGGTGAGACCAGGACCTGCACAGACACCGTCCAAGACCGGAGGTGAAGACCGCACAAGTTACGAGGTAACATCGCCGAGCAAGATTCGAGACAAGGTACACCTCTAAAAACCATCCTTCCTATTGTATAGACGTCGACAGGATTCCTTTATTCTGGGTTTGGGAAAAGAAAATTTTTGTTTCCACTGTCTTCTCTGCCTCCCCTAAAACCCAACAGTGGTATCAGAGCCACATCAACTACTTCATACTTTAGGATTATCGATGTGATCGATTTTGGTTTGTTGCCTTTATTTATTGCATACGATGTGAATAAAATTGGCTTTATGCATGTCCAATCCTAAATCCTGAATTCCCAATGTACATATATGATATGTAATATGAATGCACTCGATACGCGTCACCCTTAAATGAGTTTTGTGGTGGATGTATCGCATGGTTATGGCCAATAAACCCTATGTATGTGTGCTTGGTTGAATGTGGTTGCTTGCATCTTAGTCTATGCACCGATTCCCTATCTCCTTTTCTTGATGTAACTTGAGATAACTTGAGATTTATTTCCTACCTTTTCTCCCCCCGAATGTAACTCAGGGTTTCCTTTTTCAAATGTAAAATAGGATAGAATTTTATTTCGTGTTATGTCAAAGAACGACAGACATCTTGACGACTGGTTCGAGAAGCGAGACGAGCGGGTGGTGGCCTAAGGAGATGCACGATGACCAGTGAACCGATCAGCTGGAGGCGCCAGTCGATCGACTGGTGGCACCCAACCGACCAACCTGATGGTGAGTAGATTAATCATGGAGATGAGTTGATCAAACCCAGAAAGGCAAAGCACAAAGTTCATCTTGTACATGTTGCATATGGTATGGACATAGATGATTGTGATTCCTCTTGGCTCGAGCAATCACATTAGGATGGCCATAATCATTGCTTTTATCGTTTCACATATTTTCTGTGGGATATAGCATGTATATGATATGTACTATATATTGTGGTGATTGGATATGTATATGTACCTATAAAAACCTAATCCCTCATCTAAATATTAAGTCTTTAATGCCTTCCATTAGCGGCACACATGAAAAACTTAATCTACCAAGTGTAGGTTATGCCAAAGCATGGTGCGCTGTCTATCTCGCGGAAGTGTGAAGGGTAAAACATGTAGGTTCTGCCAAAGAAGGGTGCATGTTTACCGTGTCGACTTTTGGGTTAGACTTAACTGGTGATTCTTAGAGCATCTTAGCCTAGAGACACAAAATGTTCATGGCAAGGTGTTGCGCATGTTCATAATCAAGAGTTGCATATGATGCAATTGGCATGATGGCTACCTAAATAGTCAAGTTGTGGGAAATCATCCAAAGCTGACTCATGACTTGATGAAATATGGATCTTGGCCCACTAGAAGATTGTACGCTGCAATATTCCAAATTGATAGTGAGGGTTGTCAATTTGAATTAAAAAAGTGGGAGTCGTAATTAATTAAAAGCCTAATTAACTACTATCAAATTTTATTCAAATCAAATCAAATCAAAAGGAGTTTTGAAAAATACAATTTTCTCTTATAGAATGGAAAAAGAATCATCTTTTAAAACAGGCAAATTAATTGAGAATAAATTCCATAACTCGTTGAGGATTGTGAGAAGTGTTCTGCACAATCCAGAAATACCGGTAGCCTTTGAATCCACTCTATGTGTGCTAAAGAAGAAGGATAGTTCATTGATAGAGATCAATGGAACAAAGTTCAAGGACAAAGGTGAGGGAGAGAAGGGTTCTCTCGCCAAACCAATGTCAGAATCTTCTACGCTAAAAACATGGAAAGGATGGAGGGAACGATGGAAGAAGAAGCAAGAGATAGAGATCTCTACTTCTGGTGTATACGTGATAGATATTAACTTTACTACTTCTTTGTCATGGGTACATGATACCGAATGTAGATCTCACATTTGTTCAAATGTGAAGGATCTTAAAAGAAGTAGGCCTTTGGGGAAAGGCGAGGTTGAACTACATGTTGTCAATGGGGAAATAGTTGCCGCCAGTGCCGTAGGAACCTATGAGTTAACTCTACCTAGTGGTCTAATAATATAGTTGAAGAACTGCTATAATGTACCTTCCATAAATAGGAATATCATTTCCGTCTCTTGTTTGGACAAGGATGGTTTTGAATTTCTTATTAAGAATGGAAAGTGTTCTATTTCAAAAGATGGGATCTTTTATGGCAGTGCCCCAATGTCTTATGGTCTATACTTGATAGATCTAGAGACAAGTGGTATAACATTAACACCAAAAGGAAAAAACTCAACAACTCAAACAAAACATATCTTTGGTATTGTCATCTAGGGCACATAAATGAGAAACACATCTCTAGACTCCATAAAGATGGTTATCTAGACTCTTTTGATTATAAATCAATAGAGACATGTGAATCTTGTTTGTTGGGCAAGATGACCAAGACTCCCTTTTCTAGTAAAGGTGAGAGAGCTAGTGATCTATTAGGACTCATACATACTGATGTATGTGGGACTTTTAGAACTAATGTTAGAAATGGGTATCAGTACTTCATTACCTTCAATGATGACTTTAGTAGGTATGCTTATGTGTACCTGATGAAACATAAGTCAGAAACCCTTGAAAGGTTCAAGGATTTCATGAATGAGGTTCCTAGGTGACTGGCTCTAAGTGCAAGTGGGAGTCTATTGCTATGTATGCCCATAGAGCAAGTCATGTGATGATTGTAATGGGATACTTTGTAAATGATTTGAATAATAATAAAGGCAATTTCTGATCTATATGTTTTAACTATTTCTGAGATGATAGTGTAACATGATAGATGTCTAAAGAATTGTTTTACTCAATGACGTCTGCTTTTAGGTTAAGGACCTAAACGATGAGATCATACAGATGTTAAGAGTATACATTCTTGTTTAGTCCCTAGTCAGTTGTTATTGTGGAAATAACCATAGACATCAATAACACTATAGACTAGATTGTGTTTTGGTTGATGATAGAATCTCATTAGTCATGATATAGTGATATCAAACCAAGAACATAGGTACTTGTTAGAGAACAAGTGTACTGGACATACCCACCGTGAGAGTGACACATGGAACCATGATTTGGTAGTCACATTCAGCTTTGACAGTGATGGTGGTGAATGTGATTCTTCGACCTGAAATCACTACACTCAACACATGTCATTGGGCACACTTTGACATCATCAAACGTAGTCCTGAAACATGGGTTGTTATAAAGGTGATGATTGGGTAGCTTTGACACATGGGGCTTTTGAGGGGTGAGTGATAGATATGGGATTTGTCCCTCCTAAGGGAGTTTAATGTCCATGGCCACTTGATGAGTAGGATTGAGAAAGGCATGCACATGCATGTGTGAATAAATATGAGATATTGATGTCACACGCATCTCACCCAGTCTGCTCTAAGATCAAGGAAATGGATGAACGTTAAAAGGATGACTGTACTATGCCTTGAGTTCATTCAGGACATTAGTGACAAAGGAATTATACATTCACTGTAACACCATTCACGGATTGTAGGATTGAAAGTTGTTCTCCAACTTTCTATTTCACTTGGGTAGCACTGATGTGTGACTAGGCACCGCTCTTTGCTTGTGAAGTCATAAGTGTTATGGACTTTCACTGCCAATGTGAAATGGACCTGGAAGGTCACACACATGGGATTTAACCTGGAAGAGGAGTTTATCCACAAATGATGTTTAGATTGATTACTAAAGGAGTTTAGTAGTTCAATTAAACACTGAGTTGATTGATAGCTCAAAATCATAGTGTTCAAGGTGTTGGACCAATTGATTAGAGTATCAGATTGATTGAAACTACGATAGACTGATTTTGCACATTCTGCACTTCCAACTGATCAGCTCATGAGATGAACCAGATCGGCTCAACTGGTGAGACGATCGACTCATGTATCAATGGGATGGTCGACTCAGTTGTTGAACTGTTCGTCTCATGTGACCAACGAAGATCATTTGGAAAGTCGATTTTGCAAATACAATTTGTTTCACTTGTACAAATTTGATTTGGACAAGGATTAATATTTGATTAATAGGAAACAAATATGAAAGTCAATTTGAGTTGGACCAAGACCACGAAACGATTGGCTCATGTGATGAACCGATCAGCTCAGGAGTCCCAAACAATCGGTTTAGGTGTGAACCAATTTGTTGAGGTCACCAAACGATCATTTTAGGGTTGAAACGATCAGTTCAGCTGGCGCAGTTGGTTGTTTTGTGGAAAATCTCGAACCCTTCTCCTCCTGTTTTGTCCCACATTGCCCGGGGTAGAAAACCCTGTCCCATCACCCTCCTATATATATAGGGGTATTGGGGGCTTCTCAAAGTACAACTCAGAACACCAGTTGCTCTGTAAAGTTGTCGTTCTCTTTGGTTTTGGTAACCGAGAGAGCCCGAGCAAGTGCCACCTGATAAGGGAGGCACAACAAGGGAAAGACAACTATAGAAAAGCAACTGGTTGCAAGAGAGTGTGTCGGTGACTAGTATGTCGACAGGAGGGTGTGACTCCTTCTGATTCCTTATGGGACAAGGAGATCGGAGTTCTTGGCAGTCCGTGTGGATGACTGCAAAGGTAGGAGACTTCTGCCGCTCGAAGGACAACTATCAATCCTGACAATCCCGATGAGACCAGGAGCTGAAAAAACACTGATGAAGACCGGATGTGAAGACTATGCAAGTCGTGAGGTAACATCTCCGAGCAAGCCTCGGAAAGGGTACACCTCTATAAACCATCCTTCCTATTGTAAAGACGTTGACGCGATTCCTTTATTCTGGGTTTGGGAGAAGAAAATTTTTGTTTCCGCTGCCTTCTCTGCCTCCCCTAAAACCCAACATCTCCAAGCTACACAATCTCTTCCTCCTCACTCAATTGACCCCCATCTTCTCTCTTCTTTCCTGACCTACTCCACCTTCTTCTCTGACGACGATGGCCAACCCCTCACTCTCCTGGCCAACAAGGCTCAATTCCCTTTACAGTGAGCATCTATGGTCCTACTTCTTTCTTTTCCCGACCTTTCTTGGCCTCAGTTTGCATCGAGACAGATGGTCCTATAGACCGGCTTTAGGCCTCGTCGGTGCCATATCATTTTGTAGTTCTGATGCTCCTCCGACCTCACTGCCGCCTCCATTCGATTTGCCTTGAGCTTGCATTCGATTCCCAACCCTTGGACTTGCGTTTGTCGGCCCCAATACTTAGTTTTGATCCCCGCCTTGCTCCTTTGTTCTGGCGGCGTCATAGCCTGGTTTCTTTGCTCTCGGGCACGCAGGTGTTGGTTCTGTAGGTAATTACAACCGGGAGGAAGTTGGGAGTTCATCCCCAGCCTCAGTTGAGGTCTTCATGTCTGGTAGCGAGATGGGGCAAAGGAGCTCGAACTCTAGTTACCTTCTCAATGAAATGCCATCGCCATGGCAATAGAGCAACAATCTGGGTCAGTCAATGACCGAGATGTCCATGCCCCTTGGATCAGTCAATTGATCGACCATGGATATTATCGTCTTTTTGTTCTTGCCTTTTGTTTGTCGCCAACGATATATTATATATGAATGACAGAAACACCCTCGCAATCTCAATAGATCCAATTTTCAACCCAAGGGCAATTTGGTCTTTTGTCATTTTTTTTACTTACCCCTGACCGAGGATCTCTCTTTCTCTCTCTCACTAGCCTTCTTGCCCATGTGGCATTTTCTTGCAATCTGATTGGTCCAATTTCTTTAATTCATAGTAAATTGGTCCTTGCTCAGAAAAATGCAAATAAATACTCATTGGAAAGGATTTTTCGAGTAGAATCTGATTTTTTGGTTTTTGAGTCCTAATTCCATTTCCTTTTTTGAGATTGGCCTTGAATGCCACTTTGATTATGTTAAATGTTCTAAAATTAACAATTAATGCATTTTAATTTCGAATTGAGAAATAAAATATGTTTTCCTAATGAGTGAATCCTAAGTGAGATTTTGGTCCTAGTTTTGAGTCCTAAATAAAAGGTTTCCAAAGAAGGTCTAAAATGGGCATATTTCTTTATACTTTATGCTTTATAAATACTAATTCATGTGAAATATTTGTAATTAGGGATAATGATCATGGGCACAATCTAATTGGTGATAATGATGGATTTGAATCTTCAATAAGGTATGTGATTCCTATGTATGATTGATGAGAAATGTATATGTGAAAATACACCTATTCTTCAGTTGGGATTTTGTCCAACCCCATTTCCTAATGAGGCAAATGCTATCTTTGGAATCTCTCTCTCTATTGCCTTATTTGGCTCTTTATTTATTTGAATCTTCTATTGCCTATGTTGGCTCATTTATGTTATGGGTTTTATTCCCCAATTGCTATGATGCCAATACTTTTATAATTTCACTACTACCAAGTAAATTATTTAGCGTGATGTGTTTATTGGCCAAATGACAATATAGTGTACATGAGTACAAACCATCCATAGTGGGCATGAGCCCAGGGGAATGTGATTTTCTCCCCATTTTACATATTTTGAGGGATGTGAATTTCCCCTCACATTATTGGGGTTTGGGATGTGAATTTCCCCTCTCCTCTTGGTGTAGGTCCGGTAGTTTCCTCACCCTACATTGGTATGATTGTGTGTCAGAATATCATTCATGCTATGTGATTATTGTTGTTGATCATTAAACTATGGCAGTTCTCTATTACTTATTTGATTATTTGTCTCATGCTCTTGAAACCCCTTAATATTGTGAGTCATTTTATTATGCAATGGTGTACCCTTTTATGTGTCCTTATTCCTATTGATTAACACATACTTTTATCTATCTCTTGCTGGGTGATCCCAACCACCCATGTATAGGATTAGAGTCTGCAGCTGAAGCTTGGTGAACCTGCCTAAGGATAGGAATAAGGAGTTCAACCTTGTATTTTGGAATTAGCTATACATATGGAGTTGTTTTGTTTGGAGACAATATTGATTTGGTTTTAGTCTTCCTCTAACTATATCCTATTGTTTTGTATAAAGTTGTACACCCATTTGGGAAATTTTGTAATGTACACTTTATATAATTGAATATAGTCAAAGTTTAAAATTATGCTGCTTCATTGGTGTTTTTGTTTACCATGATTATTTAGTAAAGTTGATGTCTTTACAACAAGCTACTAGATTAGGTTCCACTTAATTAGTTAGGCCATTTAAGTATCTTTTAGCATCAATCAAGTTACAACGCACAAACCACAAACCAATCCTTCAAAAGGAAAGGGGCATAGTATTACAACATCAGATATCGTTGTTTAAACTACAAATTGATTCCCATCATCTTGTAACACTATATCTCTACCAGCCACAAGGCTACTGTATCACTACCAACCACAAGGCTACTGTATCACTACCAACCACAAGGCTACTGTATCACTACCAACCACAAGGCTACTGTATCACTACCAACCACAAGGCTACTGTATCACTACCATCCACAAGTCTACTGTATCTGTGCCAGCCACAAGACTATCATCATCAACATTTTATCATGGGATAACAACCCCTCATTTCAATACCAGAGGGTATCACCTCAACCAGACACTAAGCCCTTACCAGGTCCTCAGACCGATCACATCACACTGGTGATTCATGCTCATCATGCCTCATTGAGCATATAAGCATTACTCATGCCACATTACTCATGTCATGATAGCCATTAGTGTCACAGGTTAACAACCTAACTCCACTCTACACCTCAGGCACCAACATAAGGTGTAGAATGGAGTTAGGTTGTCAACCCATGACCGATGGTATCAGAGCAGGCACATGAATCAATATAGGTGTACTAAATAATTAGTAACCTTACCTAGACCTAGGGTAACCCACATTTAGCAGTAAATTGCCGAGGTGTCTAGAAGGGTACCTTGCGGAAGGTTCTGACATAATCACTCTCCCCATCCGTTTTCACGATGCGAGGGTTCCCACAACAAGCTATCTGCCTGGCTAATGCAATTATTATTAAAGTGGGCACCCTTACCTTAGAGAAATCTTTCCTCTCATCTTTTCTCAATTAAGGACTACCCCCAACCAACCTATTTAGTGAATAATATACACTAGGCTTCTCATCTACTTTCTCTCTCTTGACCATGATCAATAATATACTCTCTCTATTATGTGGGTAGATTAGGAGAAGGGGAAACAACTAAAAGACATGAAAAATTGGAAAAATACATGCCCTGATTGCTAAATCTTTATTGGTTGCATTATGATCTATCTCAAATAAATCTCTATATATCTCTTATACAAACTTGCAGATGCCTCCAAAAACTAAGTCCAAGAGAACAAGATCTAACAATGGCTCTGGTGATGAATCTCAATCACGCCCTAGTAAGACCGTGGCTGTAGGCAATTGGGAAGAACAAAAGAAGGTGATGTTGGAATGCATGCATGCCCTAGCCCTAAAAGAAACCAGCAATAGTGCCTCATCCTCTAGGACCAACCATAAAGCCACCATTCGTGACTTCCTTAAGCTTAAACCCAAAACCTTTCATGGAGAAGACTTAGGTGAAGTCCTGGATAAAGCTGATGCATGAATCCTATCCGTTGAAAATGCCTTTAGAGTCCTTAAGAGTCCTGAGGAAGATAAGATCACCTTTTCTACCTACCAACTTAGGGGGTCCGCGAAGTTGTGGTGGGAAAATTATTACCATACACGAGCACTTCCAGATGCCCCCATAGGTTGGGAGGAGTTTGAGGGGATCTTTACCAACCATTTCATGCCCATATCTACTAGGAAGGAGAAGAAGAAACAGTTCAATAAACTAACCCAAGGAAACCTATCTGTTACTGACTATGTTAGGGCCTTTAGACTCCTAGAGTGTCATGCTCTCAACCTTGACAAAGATGAAAAGATTGAACACTTCATAGATGGCCTCAACCAAGAAATCAAAGTTCACCTTTGCACCTCCACCCATCCTACCTTTGAAGCTGCCATCAACAATGCCCTTACCCAAAAAAGAACCTTAGGGAAGAGCAAAACACCAAGCTTGGGATACCTAGGTCTAACCGATGCATCCGTCACCAAGGGCAAGGAGAAGGAGAATGATAAGAAGAAGCCTAACATCCATGGCATGGGAAGAGGAGGAGGAAATCACCATAGGGGTCAATCATACTGAAGAGGACCAAACTGAGGAGGTCAAGGCCAAGGTGGATCATACAGGCGATCCAAATGCAAAATATGTGGTGGGTTTCATCCTGGAAAATGCAAGTTTGAAAAGCTAATCTGTTTCTATTGCAAGAAGGAGGGGCACATGAAGTTCAATTGCCCAATTCTGGTCCAGGGGACACCTCAAAACCGTCCTACCCCATTACCTCAGCCTGGAGCCCCACCTGCTCAACCAGCTGTTCCTATAGCTCAGGCTCAGCCAGAACATCGTTAGGGCCGAGTCTTTACAATTGATGTAGAGGAAGCGAAGGACAATGACAACTATCTGATTGAAGGTAATAATGTTAACAATTCTTTATTATAATTAATCTTTGAAAAATCATGATCTCGTACAAAATCATAATGTAGGTATGATATGTCTCCAAGATCATCCTGTTGTGGCCTTATTCGATTCAGGATCAACACATACCTTCATATCTAGAAATCTTGCTTCCATGCTCAAGTTCGAGATAAAAGATCTAGGTTATATCATGGATGTAACAACTCCCAGTGGCAAAATTTATACTTCTCTTCAGAAAACCAAAGCCTTGCCCTTTTCTTTTGGTGGTCATAAATTTCAATCTGCTTTCATTCTTCTTGATATGGAGGATTTTGATTTAATTTTGGGGATGGATTGGCTCTTTTCCAACTTTGCTATGCTTGATTGCCGAGGCAAGAAAGTAGTCTTTTGTGCACCCAATTCTAAACCTTTGACCATTTCCGAGAGAAAAGAAAGAAACCGAAATATGATTATTTCTTTTCTTAAAGCCGAAACTTTGATAGCCAAAGGGTGTAGAGCCTATCTTGCTGTTATATCCGTGCCTGATCCTAAGGTGAGACCTATAGAGAGCTTGGATGTGGTTAGATATTACCCGGACATTTTTCCTGAGGAGCTTCCAGGGCTGCCTCCAGATCGTGAGATTCAGTTCTCAATTGAGTTAGCACCGGACACCACACCAGTCTCTAAGGCACCTTATAGGATGGCACCTGTCGAGCTTACAGAGCTCAAGAAACAATTAGAGGAACTTCTTGATAAAGGCTTCATCCATCCTAGTACTTCTCCTTGGGGTGCTCCTATCCTGTTTGTTAAAAAGAAAGATGGGTCAATGCGAATGTGTATTGATTATCGCATGATCAACCAAGCCACCATTAAAAATAAATATCCCCTCCCAAGAATTGATGACTTGTTTGACCAGCTTCGTACTGCCACTGTGTTCTCCAAGATTGACCTTAGATCAGGTTATCATCAATTACGAGTAAGAGATTGTGATATTCCAAAGACAGCTTTCAGAACTAGATATGGACATTATGAATTCGTGGTGATGCCATTTGGCTTGACTAATGCTCCTGCAGTGTTTATGAATATGATGAATACTATCTTCTAGCCATTTCTTGACAGCTTTGTTGTGGTCTTCATTGATGATATTCTTATATATTCAAATTATGTTGATCAACATTGTGAACATCTCCAGAAAGTCCTTGATGTTTTGAGAGCCCAGAAATTGTATGCTAAATTATCTAAATGTGAGTTTTGGATTGACCAAGTTATGTTTCTTGGCCATGTCATTTTGGGTGGGAAAATTTCTGTTTACCCTGCCAAAGTTTTAGCTATCCTGGATTGGAAAGCTCCTACCAATGCTTCTGAAATTCGTAGCTTCCTTGGCCTAGCCGGCTATTACCGTCGTTTCATCCTTAATTTTAGTAAAATAGCCCTACCCATGACTAAACTTACCAGAAAAGATGCCAAATTCGTTTGGACTCCTGAGTGTGATGCTAGTTTCCAAGAATTGAAATCTCTCTTGACTTCTGCTCCTATTTTGATCCTACCTTCTGGGAATGATGGCTTTGTAATATATTCTGATGCTTCTAAAATGGGTCTGGGTTGTGTCCTCATGAAAGATGGTAAAGTTGTTGCCTATGTCTCTAGACAATTGAAACCTAATGAGGTAAATTATCCAACTCATGATTTGGAATTAGCTGCCATTGTCTATGCTCTCAAAATCTGGAGACATTATCTGTATGGTGCTACTTTTGACATATTCACAGACCATAAAAGTCTGAAATACCTCTTGACTCAGAAGGACCTCAATCTTCGACAGCGGAGATGGTTGGAGTACCTCAAAGATTATGATTTCACTATTGCATATCATCCAGGAAAGGCCAATGTTGTAGCTGATGCTCTTAGCCGTAAGAAGGCGATCTGTGCATCAATGTGTCTGGAACCTTCATCTTTTGGGTCATCTCTAGTAGAATCTGGCTTTATTATTCTGGCAAACATCAATATTATTCCTGGTCTTCTTTCTCAACTCCTGATATCTCAAAAGGACAACCCTAGCTTGGAGGAGATGACGACTCTCGTGGCTAAGCCCCAGACACATCTATCTGTTGGTATGGACGGTGGACTAAGGTACAAGCATAGGATGTGGGTACCTGAAGAGTCGGAGATTAAGAAGCGTATCCTGCAAGAGGCACATGGGTCTAAGTATTCCATACATCCTGGATCTACTAAGATGTATAAGAACCTATAGAGACACTTTTGGTGGAGAGGTATGAAGAATGATATCGCTGAGTTTATCTCTAAGTGTCTCACTTTCCATCAGATTAAGGCCGAGCACCAACGTCCCGGTGGTCTATTGCAACCCTTACCAATTCCCGATTGGAAATGGGAAAATATCACCATGGATTTTGTGGTGGGACTACCCAGGACCAGGAAGGGTCATGATGCGGTTAGGGTCATAGTAGATCGGTTGACCAAGTCTGCACATTTCTTACCTATGCAGACTATAGACAAGGTTCCAGAGCTTGCTGAGTTGTATGTAAAGGAGATTGTATGACTGCATGGTGTACCAGTTTCTATCATTTCAGATCGAGATCCAAAGTTCACATCACATTTATGGAAGCAGGTGCAGAATGAGCTGGGTACACAGTTGAATTTCAGCACGACATATCATCCCCAAACTGATGGCTAGTCAGAACACACTATCCAAATCTTGGAGGATCTTCTCATAGCATGTGTTTTAGATTGGGGGGATCTTGGGATTACTACCTTCCATTAGCAGAGTTTGCTTACAATAATAGCTATCAATCCAGTATTGATATGCCACCCTATGAAGCTCTCTATGGTAGGCCATGTAGATCCCCTCTCCATTGAGATGAGGTCAGAGAAAGGAAGATGCTAAAGTCTGAGGAGTTGCAATTATATGCTGATAAGGTGTCCTTGATCAAGCAGAGGTTGAAACGGGCCCAGGATCGTCAGAAGTCATATGCAGATACACACAGGTCTGACAGACATTTTAACGATGGTGACTATGTATTCTTGAAGATTAGACCCATCCGTGCCATAGCAAAGAACAAAGGGAAGCTTAGTCTGAGATATGTGGGTCCTTTTGAAGTTTTGGAGCACATTGGTGAAAGTGCTTATCGGCTTGCTCTTCCTCCGCAGTACAACATGATGCACAATGTTTTTCATGTATCCAACTTGAAGCTGTATGTAAAAGATGATAGTCATGTGCTAAATCATGAACCTCTTGATTTGTGAGAGAATCTCTCTTATCCGGAACAACCTATAAAGATTCTCGACTCCAGGGTCAAAGAGCTCAGGAACAAGCAAATCCATATGGTAAAGGTGCAGTGGAACCATCATGGTGCAGAAGATGCAACCTGGGAAATACGGGCAGATATGGAGCAACATTTTCATCACCTCTTTCAACCAGTTTAATTTTGAGGACAAAATTTCTTTTAAGGTGAGTAGGATGTGATAAAGTGACTTTTTCTAATTTCTTTTATGCTTTGTTCCTTTAATCTTTAATCTATTTCAAAACCCCAACTCTCCTAAATATTATTTGATCACTCAAAGATTGAAATTTCGAGCCCAAACTTTACCAACATGTGAAGTATGTTATGGTGAATCTATGGTCCAAATTTCATGTCAATTGGACATTCATAGCCCTCTCTACGAATTTTCAAAGATTTCACAATGTCTCTTTCCTTTTTAAATCGCATCAGTATACAACCTAATGTTTTTGATCATATGATGGGCATTTTACCCTGTCACGTAGAGCCGAGGGTAGAGATCTGTGTCTCCTCCTCCCTGAGCTACCCTGGCCACCCAATGGCACACCCATGGATCCAAAGTCGGATCGGACAGCCATGGGGTCGTCCCCAACCTCCGATCAACCTGGGGAGACGTGGCTACAACCACGAGTTTGAAACCCAACCACGATCTCTGCCCCTACCCACTCTCGTAAGAATCCAACTGAGGAGAACAACTCCCCTCACCTCCACGAACCCGACAACCTCACGCACGACCTCTAGACAGGACCACACCCCTCTCCACGACCTCATCGGTGAGACCTGTTCTCCAACCACCACGGAGCCCAATTGGGCATTTGCGATTCACTCACCCCCACCTCTATTTAAGCACACCAATTCCTTCCTCGACCTCCCTTTGATGTTCGTCGAGGTTCATTTCACCTAGAACGAGCACCCCTCGCCCCGAGCTCAAGCGCTTCTCACCTCAGCCCTTCTTGCCGCCGTCAAGCTACTGGGAAGGCTACTCCCAGCCTCCTCATTCACCTCTGACTGCTCGCTGAGCTCCGCATCACTCTCCTCCAGCTTACCGGTGCCTCAATGCCGAGGTACCTCACCTGCTTCTTCCCCCTTCCATCTCCCTCCGCTAGGAGCTATGCAGCTTGTCGGTCGTCTTGTTGACCCGACACCGTAGGAGGAGCCACGACTCGAGGTTTGTTCGTCCAGCTATAGAAGGACCTCACGAAGCTAACCCAATCGTCACTCGCACACGAGGAGGAGCACAGCCATCACACAAGCTCATCAGAGATCGCGTTGCCAACCTGCTGTGAAGCACTGAGCAAAGAAGAGAGGGACCTGCTCGAATCTAGTTGGACCACAGAGGTAAATCCACCTCAGCTGACTATTCACCCCTCTTAGACTGTGCGATAAAAGCATGACCGTTGGATCTAAGTATCCAACGGCCCACCATTATTTCCCTTCTCATTTTTAATCTTTGATTTTCAAGATTTGTCAGAATGTACATTGATCTTAAGAAAATCATAATAAATCGTAGGAGTGTCAGAAAAATACAAATAGGTACTCCCTTTTGATCAGAAAAATACAAAGATCATGAATCTGACATCTGTTGACTCTAAATATGACTCGAATAAAGGATCTTGCCCAAATATTTTCATATCTTGTTTAATTATTTAGAAAATACTCGAATCTGATTAAATCACCAAAAACCTATGATCATCATCTTTTTACATCTAGGTAATTATGGAATGATCAGATCTAAGTTTTGTGACTCAATTAGTAATAAAACCTAATTATCACTCTTTTCTCTATTTTGACTTATCAATATGTGCATAATTAGTCAACATGATCTAAAGACCACGATTTTGACCTTATAACCCTACTCTGATGTGACACTACTAATCTTGAACTCAAATCCATACACTAAGACTCGTACTCAACTCTCATAACTCCAAAATATAAAAATGGCCTTTTATATACTCTTTAGAATAATGGTGATTAGAACAATATAACTAATAAATACCAAATCTCCAATAATTTCAGGAAAT
Source organism: Alisma plantago-aquatica (assembly GCA_963693085.1). Classification (NCBI taxonomy): domain Eukaryota; kingdom Viridiplantae; phylum Streptophyta; class Magnoliopsida; order Alismatales; family Alismataceae; genus Alisma; species Alisma plantago-aquatica. The sequence goes on along the minus strand of OY856409.1, from coordinate 1,625,336,839 downwards.
CAAAGGTACCAGTGAGGAGCATATCTGGACTCCCCACTTCTGAGTAGAAGGTACACCATTAACTCTCACTTGGCCTATAATAATGTATGATTGTAAAATAGTGTAAGAACTTGGCATATGGTATTGTTTTAAATAGAGCTATATGAGTATCCAACTTTGATGGTGTGTGCTTTATATATATATTTTGCAAAACCTAAACATAATATATTTCTATCCGTTATATGGAAAGTACCAACTCTTTGGGAGTGTGCTTGGAAGTGACCCAACTCTTTGGTAGTGGTCACATTGTACATATGGTAGCACCAACTCTTTGGTAGTGTGCTTGGACCCAACTCTTCGGTAGTGGTCACATTGTACATATGATCCAACTCTTTGGTAGTGATCATAAAGGATTTAATGCATTCAACTCTTCGGTAGTAATGCATGGATGATATAATGGAAAATATGCTTAAAAGATATGTATTCTCTGTTATTAATAAACTTACTTTTGTTCAATCCTGATTTTGCCATATTGCTTATTACTGCCAAGTTTACTTTTAATGTCATTGCCAAGATATGTTGAGAGCTAAATTGAATGACGCAGAGGCATACTCAGTACAATATATATATATATATATATATATATATATATATATATATATATATATATATATTGTGCTGACGCGTACCAATTGCATATGTGATAACCTCTCACTTTGTGATGCTATTTTATTAGTTTTCCCTTGTTTTCCATACTCTTTCTTAAATAAATTAGAAAGAATCATTAAATCTTTACCTTATTGCTGACACATCAATATATTAACTTTTCTCTTCTTTATCCTTGCAGAAAAACACAAAAAATTACAAAAAAAACCCCAAACGGTCCCAAGACCGTTTAAGGCTAAACGGTCTCAAGACCGCATGAACTCTAAACGGTCCCGAGACCGCATAAGCTCAAACGAGTTCGGCGCCCAAACGAGTTCAGCGCCCAAACGAGTTCGGCGCCCAAACGGGTCCAACGCCCAAACGAGTTCAGCGCCCAAACGTGTTCAGCAACCAAACGGGTCCAGCGCCCAAACGAGTTCGGCGCCCAAACGGGTCCAGTGCTCAAACGGGTCCAGCGCTCAAATGAGTTCAGCGCCCAAACGGGTTTAGGAACCAAACGAGTTCAGTGCCCAAACGAGTTCTGCGCCCAAACGAGTCCAGTGCTCAAACGGGTCCAGCGCTCAAACGGGTTCAGGAACCAAACGGGTTCAGCGGCCAAACGTGTTTAGTGCCCAAACGGGTTCAAGACCGTTTGGGCTCCACTTAAGCCTATAAATAAGATTCAAAGGGGTCCTCAAGGGGGAGAACTATCAGACGCCTAAAGGCTGCCTCTCCAGTTCTGGAGCACTCCCATCTTTCATCCATCGCCCCAAGGCTGCCAGTTTGAGATCCACGTTCCATCTTCAAGCTACCTTCTCACTCAACAACAAAGAAGGTGGGAAGAGAAGATCCATCATCAAAGCATCCACGAAGTGCGAAGATCGTTGCTCTCTTCACCAAGGGTTCATCCTTCCCTCCTCCGTGGAGATGACATTCTTTCTCTCTCTTCTCGCCGCCTTCTTTGTCCTTGATATGAGCGAGTAGTCTCATTCACTAGGGTGCGGGGAGTAGCCCCGCTACCCATGTTTTCATTTCATGCAATGTAATTCAACTGTTTGCAATAGAGATACTCTCCTTTTCAGTTCAACATCAATCGTTAAATGAATGCTTTTTTCTTGATCATCAACTTGTATTACCTATTGTCTTTCGGTATGAATTGTCTACATTTGTACCTTTAGATCTGAATATCGATTGAAAGTTGGTTCTGGATGTATGTAGTCACCATACGTCTGTTTCTGTATCTAGGAGTGCTTTCATGAGTGGAGTAAACTCACTCCCATCGTTTCACTTTCATACTATGAAATGGAATCAATTGACGTATGAAAGTGCAACCTTGGCAAGGTCAAGGAACACACTTCATGAAGAAGTAATGCAAAGCATGTGACCATTCATTTTGGGATGGCTGGAGTTGCAATACTCCACACTTCTCGTAGTTAGTTATCCGAAAAGAAACTAAGTCTACAAGATACTAAATGATTAGAATCTCTTTGTAGGTTGTTTTATTATGTTGCATGTTTTGATCCATGTGTAGTGGTGTGAAACCCGATAACATCCTAGTGGTTTTTAATCATTGTTTACAACCCTAATTTCTACTTTCTTGCTTTTACTTTCCTCGCACTTAGTTTAAATAACCAAATCAAACTTTTGATCTAAATATCAACCGTTAAGTAATTAGGTACGACTAAAACGTTTTCCATCTTGATTAATTCTAATCAAGACCATTGTCCTGAGTATTTGACCCTTAACTATACTACGATAAGACTTCCGTGTGTCCTAGCACACGTGGGTGGAGATCTTACCATAGTACAAGCAAGGCTAAACCTAGAGATTCATCATCTCTAGGATTTTTAGTGGCGTTGCAAAACTCCATCAAAAATTGGCGTCGTTGCCGGGGACAACGGAACGTTTTAGTTTTTTACTTAACAACTTCTTGGTTGATTAGGATTTTACACTTTTCCTTGATAACTACTCCAAATTTTCTTGACCTCTTTGCTTCCTTTCATCATCTAACCAAGTGAATTTCTTCCTACTCAGGTAGAAAACGTGTATGCTAACCCCACATCACATCGGATTCTCCCCTGAACCAGAGTACGACTCTGAGGTAGAAAGAAGTTTCCATCGAAGGATTAGACTTAACCGCCAAAGAGCCAGACAGATGGCTGAAGAGCAATGCCTCGTTGCAGAAAGAGTTAACGCCGCCATAGCTGCACAACAAGCACAACTTATCGCTGACACTCGTGCTCAAGTGCAGGCCGAGATTCTAGCTGAGGAACAAGCCCGCATCCAAGCCAAAATGCCGCTGCTCAATTAGCATTAAGAAACAAGCAACTTCGGGACTACGCATTCCCAAAGAATTATGAAGATGATCACCCAGTCTGACCACCGATTATTAACATACCAAACTTTGAAATCCGGACGCAATGGATCCAGATCATGCAAGGCATCTCTTTCTCTGGAGGATCTGGAGACGATTGCATGGATCATCTTAAGAGATTCAAGTCACTCTGCTGACTTGTACCTCAAGCAGGAGTTGCCTTGGAAGCAATAATGTTACACCTCTTCCACTTCACATTATCTGGAACAGCACTAAGTTGGTACAATGCTTTAGATAGGCACCCTATCATCACTACTTGGACTCCCTTAGAAGAAAAGTTTCTTGAGAAATTCTTTCCACCTTCACTAACCTATGAGATTAGGGGGCAGATCAACCATTTTTCCCAACTACCCGGAGAAACACTTGCGGAAGCTTGGGAAAGATTCAAGGAACTCCTGAGAAAGTTCCCTCATCATGGCATATCCCAAAATCAACTGATTGAAACATTCTATAGAGGAGTAAGTGATGATATCAAGCAATTTTTAGACTCCTCATCTGGAGGAAACTTCATGAGAAAGAACTATGAAGATGCTTGGAATATAGTTACGTTAGGGGCCGAGAACCAATCCAATTGGGGAAGGTCGTCTAACCAATCCAAGGGAATTCTTAAAGTCTACAAGGCTGAAGAATCTATGGAACTCAAGGCCATTGCAGAGGCCTTGAAGACTATTGCTAGCAAGCAACAATCTCTCGAAACTTCTTTCGGAGAATATGAAAAGAAGAAAGGCTCCCAGGTTCAAAAAGTAAAAGCAGCTACTGGAATTTGCGAAGCCTGTCATGCATCTGATCATCCCACACTATCATGTGGTCTGCTATACAATGTTATGATGGATCTACAACCACCAGTGCCGCAATATGAACCCATTATTGAACATCCCGAGGACCAAATGCCAGAGCAAGTCAACTCCATTCACTCAATACCTGGCCAGGTGTATTACAATCCAGATAAACCAAGAAACCACCCTGGTTTTCAATATGGGAATCCTGCAGGGACTCCCAATCCACAACAATAGACACAAGGCGGATCTTTCAATAGACAACCACCAGGATTTCAGAATAACTTCAACCAAAATCAGGGGAATTATAGAAATGGTTTCCAAAGATCCAATTATCCTAGGAATCCCTCTTACCAATATACCCATCCATGACTGCACCCACAGCTGCAACAACCTCAGTTGCAACAGCCACAACAACCACAGTTAACTGCACCTCCACAGCAACCACAAGGGCAGCAAGTCACTCAATATCAACAGAGGAGTGCCCCTTCCCAACCATCTGATGAAATTTCTTTGATTAGACAGATGCTTCAATCTCAGCAAACTATGCTTGTGAACCAACAGGCTCAACAAAAGGCTGTAGAGGCCCAATTAGCACAGATTGCTGCTCAGTTGAAACCACCAGCAGGTACCTTTGCTGGGCAACCAGAGGCAAACCCAAGGCATGACCAAAATAGACCTGAGCAACTAAATGCTGTCACCACAAGATCTGGTCGTGTCCTTCCTGATACCACTAGAATCATCCATGATGATGATAATGATTTATCTATTCTTTCCCCAACAGAAAGCTCAACCCAGGAAAAGGAAAAATCTACTAAAACCACTGAAAGAGAAAAAGAAAAGGAACCAATGCCAGAAGTTCCACCCAGAATCCCTTATCCGAACAGGCTGAAAGGAACCAAGATGGACACTAGGTTCCAGAAATTCAAAGAAGCTATGAAGAAACTATACATTGATATACCATTCCTCGATGCTCTTTCCGAAGTGCCCGCATGGGCCAAATACCTGAAAACCCTTCTGTCAAAAAAATATATGACAGAAGAGCACGAAACAGTGAAACTAGTTCAGACCACTTCAGACATTCTTCTTAACAAAATGCCAAAGAAAAAGAAGGACCCAGGTTCCTTCGGTATTCAGTGTTCAATTGGAAATGGCTCCAGCAAGAAGGGATTAGCAGATTTAGGAGCAAGTATATCCATTATGCCCTATTCTATGTGCAAAAGATTAGGCTTCACTGATTTGTTACCTACGACAATGACAATTCAGTTAGCCGACTCTACCATAACTGCTCCCCTTGGAATCATTGAAGATATACCTGTCAGGATAGGAACGAATTCTTATGTTCTGTTCGATTTCGTTATTATGGACATACAAGAAGACCTAAGATACCCGATAATCTTTGGCAGACCTTTCCTAGCTACTGCCCGAGCGCTTATCGATGTAGAAGCAGGAACTATTATCTTGAGACTTGGGAAGGAAGCTTTCCAGTTCAGAGTCCTTAATAGCATGAAAGGTCCAAGCATTCAAGAGGAAGTCTTTCTCCTGGATGCTATATATCAAATGTCCCAATTAGAAATGTCTGAACCCTCTGATGATTTGGAAGATATCTTGATAAATCCGGAAGTAGAATTCTTGGCAAATGAACTTGTGCAAGAATGCCTTCAATACTTAGAAAAAGCTGAAGAAGCCCCAACGGCCACCTTTGAAGAACTCCAGGCCGTCACCATTATAGAAGCAACTGACCCACCTAAGGCTCCTGAAATGAAAGCTCTACCTGAGGGACTCAAACATGCCTTTCTTGACAATGAGAAACTTTGTCCAGTGATTATTAGCTCCACCCTGGAGGTGGACCAAGAAAACAGACTTCTTGATGAACTAAAGAGACACAAGAAAGCTATCGGATACAAGATGACTGACTTGACGGGTATAAATCCAGCTTTATGCATGCACATATTGCCTATGATGGAAGAATTCAAACCATCAAGGGAACATCAAAGAAAGTTGAACCCTAATCTCAAGGAGGTAGTTCGCCTCGAGGTTCTCAAACTTCTGAAAGCAGGTATCATCTACCCAATCTCAGATTCTCAATGGGTAAGTCCCGTGCAGGTGGTCCCAAAAAAAGGGGGGACCACTATTGTTCTTAATGATAAGAATGAACTAGTACCTACTAGAACAGTAACTGGGTGGCGAATGTGCATCGACTACCGAAAACTTAACAAAGCAACAAGGAAAGATCATTTCCCCTTGCCCTTTTTGGATGAGGTTCTCGAACGACTCGCTCACAAAAAATTCTTCTGTTACCTTGATGGATATTCAGGATTTTACCAAATCCCAATCCATCCTGAAGATCAAGAAAAAACTACCTTTACTTGTCCTTTTGGAACATATGCCTTTAGAAGGATGCCTTTCGGGTTATGCAATGCACCCGCAACCTTCCAAAGATGTATGACTGCTATCTTCGCCGGATTAACATAATCTATCATGGAAGTCTTCATGGATGATTTTTCTGTATACGGAAATTCTTTCGACGAATGTTTACTCAATCTAGGAAAAGTCCTACAAAGATGTGAAGACACCAACCTGATCTTGAATTGGGAAAAATGTCACTTTATGGTGACTGAAGGTGTGGTCCTAGGACATCGAGTAAGTGAAAAAGGGATTGAAGTGGATAAAGCAAAGGTCGATGTCATCTCAAAACTAACTCCACCTAAAGACATCAGAGGAGTCAGGGCATTCCTTGGTCATGCAGGATTCTATAGAAGATTTATAAAAGATTTTTCAAAGATAGCAAAGCCAACGACTCACCTACTGACCAAAGAAGCAGATTTTATATTTGACCAAGAATGCATTAATAGCTTCACAACTCTGAAGAATGCCCTTATCTCTGCCCCTATTCTAAGAGATCCTGACTGGTCACAACCGTTTGAAATTATATGTGACGCTAGCGATTATGCTATAGGGGCAGTCCTTGGACAAAGGATTGACAAAAAGCCTTACGTCATATATTACGCCTCCAAGACGCTTGATGAGGCACAAAAGAACTATACTACCACCGAAAAAGAGTTCCTGGCAGTTATCTATGCTTTTGAAAAATTTCGGTCTTACCTAATCGGGTCAAAAGTCATAGTATATACTGACCATTCTGAAATACGATATTTGGTGCAAAAACAAGATGCTAAACCCCGACTTATCAGATGGGTATTAATGCTTCAGGAGTTTGATTTAGAGATTAAAGACAAAAGTGGGGTTGAAAATGTCGTCGCGGATCACCTCAGTCATATTGAAGCTAAAGACTCCGATAACATACCCATTCAAGACTCTTTACCGGATGATCAACTAATGAAGATTACTACTGGATTTCCTTGGTATGCTGATATTGTTAATTATTTGGCAACAGGAATCATCCATCCGTCTGCATCATACCATGACAAAAAGAAATTCATTCATGACGCTAAGCAGTACTTCTGGGACGAGCCCTACCTATTCCGCTTATGTGCAGATGGACTTTTTCGTCGATGCATTCCAGAAATAGAAATCACCCCAATTTTAGAACACTGTCACTCAGGCCCTACTGGGGGGCACATGAGCTCTAAGAAAACCGCTCTTAAAATTCTTTCAATATGGTTTCTACTGGCCAACCATCACAAAGGATGCACATGAATATGTGCGATCATGTGACAAATGCCAACTATCTGGAGGAATAACTAAATGAAATGAAATGCTTTTGAATATGTGGCAAGAAGTTGAACTATTTGATGTTTGGGGAGTGGATTACTTGGGTCCTTTCCCCCCATCTTACGGATTCACGTACATTCTAGTAGCTGTGGATTACATTTCGAAATGGGTAGAAGCTCTACCGACCACTTCTTGTGATTCCAAACCAGTCATCAAAATGTTTAAAGAAATAATATTCCCCAGATTTGGCATTCCAAGAACAATAATATCTGATGGCAGATCTCATTTTCTTGAGTGGAGTTTCGAAGAACTATTAAGAAAATATGGAGTCAAACATAAAGTTTCCACACCTTATCACCCACAGACTTGTGGACAGGTCGAAGTCTCCAACAGGCAACTCAAGGCCATTTTGGAAAAAACTATTAATAGGCACCGCACAGACTGGTCTACCAAACTTCCTGACGCTCTATGGGCCTATCGCACAGCTTTCAAAACACCAATTGGAACAACACCATTTCGATTGGTGTATGGGAAGTCATGTCATCTACCAGTCAAATTAGAGCATAAAGCTTGGTGGGCTATCAAGCAATTGAACTTTGATCTCAAGAGTGCCGGTGATTCTAGACAACTTCAATTACAAGAATTGGAAGAGTTGCGAATGACATCATACCAAAATGCCAGAATTTACAAAGAACAAACCAAGATGTGGCATGATGGCCACATAAAAAGAAAGGATATAATCATCGGAGATAAGGTTCTCTTATTCAATTCCAGACTAAAATTGTTTCCGGGAAAACTGCGCACAAAATGGTCGGGGCCTTTCACTATCAAACATATCTACCCGACAGGAGCAGTTATTATCCTTGATGATAATGGGGGAGAAAGAACCGTCAACGGTCATAGGTTAAATAAATACTACATTCCAGCAGACAAATTGCCAAGACAAACTATAGAGATCCAAGATCCTATAACATCAGCATAGCCAGATCAGCATTTCGTCGAGCCAGCGACATTAAACCCAGGCGCTACTTGGGAGGCAACCCAAGATCTTAGTATCATCATTTTTCGTCTTCCCTCTTCTTCTTTTTAGTTTAGTTTTCTTCTGAAATATATATACAAAAAAATTTCACATAAACAAAATAAACATAAAAATCAAAAACATCAAAAACCTAAACCTCCCCAAACGGTCTCGCCCCCGTTTGGAGTTCAAACGGTCTCACACCCGTTTGGAGTCAAACAGTCTCGCACCCGTTTGGAGTTCAAACGGTCTCACACCCGTTTGGAGTTCAAACGGTCTCGCACCTATTTGGAGTTCAAACAGTCTCACACCCGTTTGGAGTCAAATGGTCTCGCACCCGTTTGGAGTTCAAACGGTCTCACACCCGTTTGGAGTTCAAACGATCTCACACCGTTTGGAGTTCAAACGGTCTCGCACCCGTTTGACTTCGGGAATTTGTAAGGACGCCCCCCCAATCCTATAAATAACACCCCACACCCTCCTTTCTCTCTTCTAGAACCTCTCGCTTTCTCTGTTCCACTGCCGTTTCACTCCAGTTTTTGCGCGCACTTTTGCTTCTCCGAGCTTACCATTATCACCTCCGTCTTCCACCACCGTTCTCGTCTCCGACTGACGCTTCGCCGTCGTCTGTGCGAGGCTCCGTTCTTCTGCTCACTCATCGTCGCTTCCTTCCGGCCCTTCTTCTTCCGTCGTCGTCGCCTAACAGGTAGAGTTTTCTCTCGCGGTTCTCGCTACCACCGTCACCATCGCCACCGCCGACGAGCGTTTTTCAGCTTCCCTCCCGCCGTCCCTCGCCGCCAAACGGCCTAGCTCTTCGTCTTCCCGACGGTCTGCTCCAAACAGACGAAGGACCGTTTGGCCCCAAACGGTCTCCAAACCGTTTGGTGCCAAACGACCTTGCACCCGTTTGGACGAAGGACCGTTTGGCCCCAAACGGTCTCCAAACCGTTTGATGCCAAACGACCTTGCACCCATTTGGACGAAGGACCGTTTGGCCCCAAACGATCTCCAAACCGTTTGGTGCCAAATGACCTTGCACCCGTTTGGACGACGGACCGTTTGGCCCAAACGGTCTCCAACCCGTTTGGAACCAAATGGTCTTCAACCTGTTTGGAACCAAACGGTCTTCAACCCGTTTGGAACCAAACGGCCTCGAACCCGTTTGGAACCAAACGGTCTCGAACCCATTTGGAACCAAATGGTCTCGAACCCGTTTGGATCCAACCAAACCTCAAAAATACTATTCTATTCTAATAAACTTGTTTAAATTCAAATTTCAGATCTCTAACTTTTGTTTTCTTGACAAAAATTTCAGAATGGTCTCCCCCGCAAAACAACCAACAGGAACAGCTGACAAACCTTTTTGGACAAAGGAGGAATTAATTGCTGACCGGGCGAAGTTTCAGCAAATCATTGACCACTATGAACAAACTGGAACGGTCCCAGCAAAGGTGGACCTGCTCAAAGTCATGCATGAGATAAAACGCATCAACCACTTCTTAGCAGAAGAACCTTCTGAAGAGGAGGTCGAAGAAATTTCATCTGATGACCTCTCGGAATATGAACCTTCATCGAAGGCAAAATCCCCTACCAAAAAGTCCTTGGGGAAGAGGAAGGCCCAAGCAACCACTTCAGCACCACAACCGAAGAAGAGGGCAAGGAAACAGGTTCACCCTATCACTGCAAGGGAACAAACCCTGGCATGTTTCATTCCACTATCCTCCATTCAACCAACCACCACCATCACCGCCACCCCTGCCACCATTACTGTTCCTATTTTCCCCCCCACTACCACCACAGCACCACCACCAGAAAATCTTCACATCCATACCCTCCCATCCATTAAACAAACTCTAAAACCGACAAAGTACGTTTGCCCAAGCATACTTATGAAGATGGGGATCTACAATAGAATCCTCACCTTGCTAGACAATTCCAATCTTTCTCGACTTTGTTTTGTCACCAAATCCTCATACGTTGAGCCTACAATGGAATTCTTCACTTTTTTCACTAGAGAAGCAGTGGACACTTTCGATAAAGCACATGACGGTGGTGATCGTAGAATATCCACCAGAATCTTCAACAACAAAGGGTCATCACTGAAAATACGCTGAACGAAATCTTTATAGACAACCAAGAGCAGTTGAAGAAAGCCAAGGCTGTTGGCATAGACAACACCAAGTTCAACAAACACAACTTCTAGAAATCTTTAACGGGGCTACCAGTTTATGATGCAAAAACATGTAAAGCATCAAACATTCAATCGGGTCTAGTGCGCACACTTCACAAAATCCTTGCTGGTGCACTCTTCCCTAGGTCAGAAGGAGGAAATGTAAACCTCTCAGACCTCTTTGTTATCTGGTCCATCCTAAATGGGTTTCCAGTCAACATTGGGCGTCTTATCATCCAAAAACTATCAGCTTACGCCCTAGGAAAAGAAATATGTATGGGTGGTCTTATCACATCAATTATCAAATACCTTAAGATGGATAGACTTCTACCTAGATGCACAAAAATAAAGGGAGACATCCTTCCAAACAAACAAACATTGAAGAACTCCTTCATCATAAAAGACAAGGATGGCAAGCTACACTACGTCTTCTGCCCTACAACAAAATCCTTCAGAACGCTGCTCCCACTACCAGAACTTGCGGATTATGACAAAGACAAGCTCCTTTTCTCAGATGACGAAATCGCAACACTCATGTCTTCAGTCAAAATCACCGAAAAGAAAGCAACAATGGGACAGACATAGCTTATCATAACCGCCCCGACAGCAAAAACAACAAAAATTCCTATAAAACGACCTTCCAGAAGGCTTTTGAAGGAACAAGAGTTTTCGGGAACACCAACTTCCAAACTCCACCCCGAAACAGAACCCACCCTTCCAGAGGAACACATAACAACATCATCACTAGACTCTTTCATAATGAGTCTACATGCTGATCTCGAAACCATCACTCCACCATCCACCATCCCAACATCCACCACCCCACCATCTTCTACCACACCATCCACCATCCCAACATCCACCACCCCACCATCTTCCACCACACCATCCACCACCCCATCATCCTCCACTCTTCCACCTTTTTCCAAATCACCCTTCTTCCCTTCGGGCATCCCATTTTCCGCTACTATGCCCGAATTCACTTCTTTCACCTCAACAGACTTTCCATCAACATTACCGGACAAACTTTTCTCTCCGGATATGTCACCACCCTTCTCATCCTCCGCCGCCCCGAAACTGCTAGTGACCCCTTCCATAGTCACTACGCAGTTCGCGGGACCATCAACAGTGTCCTTTCCGCATGACACTACCACCACCATTCCACCCCGACCCCAGCCGCCCCACCCTTCTCTCACTGGGGTCCCCTTCACTAACGTCGGTGAGGAATTCGGACGGCAATTTGACACCATCTGAAACCTCCTCACCGACCCTTCTAACATTTTAAATTATATTTTTTCTTGTGTGTAGGGTTTAACAAAGCAGGTCACCAAGATCGACGAGCAAAACCGCGCCTTGCCAAGCATCCTCCAAGAAATCCAACAACGACAAGTTTCAGTGGCTAAGCAAGTTGACCACGTCGACGGCTACTGCAAAACCTTGCACGAGCTGGTCCTTGGAGTCCAAAGCCAGCACAAGGCGATGGCAAAGCTAGTCGAGAAGATATCAATACAGACACAACCGCTGCCTGAGACCCTCCGCGAGCTCAAGCAGCAACAACAAGCTTTCAGCACGCGCTTGGACGACATCAACATCACCCTCACACAGCTACACAAACGCCAAGAGGAGTCATCAACCAATGAACTTACTCAACTACGAGCTCAAGTAACTGACCTCACAACACGACTCCTCTCGGCTGAAGCACGTTATTCTGATTTAAAGGAAACCCACGACGCACTGCTCAAAACACACGAGCACGTACAAGTGGCATACGACGAGCTTCAATCCATCCATCGTCAGTGCAAGAAGAAAGCACATAAGAAAACAACGGATAAATCAGCAGCAAATGAAGACGATGAAGATGAAGATTCTGATTCTTCGGATGACTCCAACAACAGTACCTCCTCAAGTGATGATTCTGATAAACCAGATAATGCTGGGGAGGTTCCCAGCCATGGAACAGAACCCAAAAAGCAGATGGATCACCATGACGGTGATAAAGATCCCAAATCCCCACGCAATGATAATGTTAACATGTCATATGGGGACCAATTTCTTGACTATTCCGCTATGGGATCCATCGGGGAGGCTGCTAAAGACGCGACTTTCGCTGAGTTCCACCAATGTATAATAGGCACCAGTGCCAGCTCCCCCGCAACAACTGTCCCACCCCCCTCAGCGCTCGACACGCCAACAGCTTCACCACATGACGAGGACGAATCAGAACGAGTGCATTTAGATACCGATGAAGAGCTCGATTCTGCCTCGGACTCAGACGAAGACATACAGGGCTATGAGGAAGCTCCATAACTACCTCCCTCCCCCCTCCACGAGAGCTTCCCCCGCCACCACCCCTACCGCACAAAATGCATGACCTAGATATGGCAGCCATCTCCACATTAGATGCTCAGGATATTTTTATACTGAACACTATCGTGGACGATGCAAAAGCAGGGGATGATATTATCTACCACAATGCTAAAACAAAGCGCAAGATGACACGTGAAGACTTCCGCAACATTCTACGACCTTGGTCGACGATGCCAATGTCTATCTTCCATGTCCTTCTCGCCAACTATATAGAAATGTACAGAAGTCATAAGCGGCAACAGCCTGTTTTTAATGTCTCGCCTGCCCTATCTTTGGGCCTGCTATACAAGGACATCAAAGAAAAATCAATCGAACGTCTGCGTACCGGTTTAGCACGACGAGCACGTTATCTTACCGTGCCCTTCCAAGTTTCAAATCATTGGTTATTCATGGTTGTTGATACCGAGGCTCAGGACGCCACGGTTTATAACTTCTGCAGCGCTGAGCTACCCACCGGTACAATAAACTTTATGGGTGAAGCAGCCGGTGAAGCAAGATGTATACCCTTTCGGCTGCTTAAGCTAATTTGGGCTGCACGTCCATCTCTCCGCCACAACTGGAGCCAGCCTTGGTTCAAAATAATAAACCCGCATGTCCAAGCTGATGAGGAATCCGGGGATTGCGCTTTCTGCACCATACGTCACATCCAAGCACTGAACCAAGAAATCCCATTCTCTGCTCTGGTTGCTGAAGATTTTCATTCTTTACGACGACGTTATGCCATGGAGCTCATCTGTGATAGACGGTTCTTCAAGGACCCGACGATGGCACCAGATGATGTCCCTCGCTACCTCTTCTCCTCTATCCAACGACCGCAGCAACGACCCTTCTGACAAACTCAGAAGGAGTCATAGAAATCAAAGGAACCGGCCTCGACAACCGAGAAAAGCAAAGACGACATTGATCCTTTGTCTGCCATCAAACCATCTTTCCCAGAATTTGATCTCAGTGCTTGCAAAGGCCTCTCCGACTATGAACTACGTCTCATCATGTCAAGGCTTTCTGCCGAGAAAGATGAACTTGTGTTCATGTCTGGTGATATTCTCATAATGGCAGACACTCTTTGAGAAACTTTACAATTTAAAGGATCACTCTCTGTAAGCCTAATGGCCGCTTACCAATTTCTCCTAGGCCAAAATAACCCCACAACATATATGGCGTCTCCTTATTTGAAGTATGACCTTTTAAAGCTAAAGCACTTCGGCGCAGATGAAACACTAATCTCCTATCTACAACACACAACGCCGAAGTTCATCATGCTACCCTTCCTCTATCATGAACACTGGCTGCTCCTGCCAACAAACCTACAAAAAGGAACAATTACAATTTATAATAGTTCTGACAACCAGTACAATCCAAAACAGAAGAATTATGTCGTGACGCCAAAAATGCCCACGGAGGTAGTAGCGAAAGAATGTGCTGAAAAATTAATCGATTTTCTAAGTCAGCACACAAAAGCTTACGACAAAGAACATTTTCACCTCCCTTCCTTCTGCAACAAGTGTCCCCAACAAATTCGAAAATCAAATGACTGTGGCTTCCATGTCCTCTATTGGATCTACACCATCACCGTTCTTCAGAAACCAGTAGAGGATATGATTGACGTAGACTATCACGCCCTGCGAGGACAATTTGTAGCTAAACTCCTTCAAGCACCAGGGGCAAGCACATGATTCACTTAACCTGCGGCCCTTGTCCTCGTACTACTCCACCTATCACTTTGACACTCTGAGGACAGAGTGCGTGATAAGTTAGGGGGGGTACATTAGACAAGGGCGAGGTATCATCTCTATATCCTTCTTTCTCCATCTTCTCCTATTTTTTCTTTTATAAATTTTCTCAGTTTCCGTTACACCTTTAGCTTCTTAAGAATGGTTCATCTTTAGAATAAAAGTCACCCTCAGCTAACTTTAGAATCAGGTTAGTCCTCAAAAGTAAAATAGCACTTAGACATACAATGGCGACTTAATAATATCTCTCCACCTTGGGTATTCATGCTTTTGTTTCACTTCTATATCTGACTCTCCACAAGGTCTATATCAAGGCAGAAATAAGCCGAGCTTTCAAGGATGAGAGGGGTATCAGACAACTTCCAAATTAAGAAGTCTTGCAAGCAGACCACACAATAAGTGCATGTTGAAAAACTCTAAGAACAACTTTTCTCTCTTCAAATAAAAGAGGCTTGGCCGCCCAAAATAAATTCCAAAAGTAATCCCCAAATCCCAAGCCTGTGAGTTTTTCGAATAAAAGCCATAGTGTTGAATAAAAACATGAGAGTTGTGCCATGCATAAGGACTTATAAGAAGAGCCAATAAAGGTTTCACCCGGCCGGTACATTCAGCTGCCCTCATAAAGGCAGATGTGTCGTGCCCGGTAGTGGGACCCTAAGGTTTCTAAATATAAGAGAAGGATAATAAAGAGCTCACCCGGCCGGTACATTCAGCTGCCCTCATGAAGGAAGATGTGTCGTGCCCGGTAGTGGGTCTCTAAAAAGCATAGACAAGCCCTCTCCCACAAAAAGGGAGAGTTACACTTTAAGCCTTTAGCCAACCCTCATACCCACTCTAGTTACTGGTAGGTTCCTCAGAGAGATATAAAGCTGATTAGAGTCAACAACATGCACAGAATAAAAAGTGGTCCCAATGCAAGCTATGAGATACGGAAGGAACTTGAGACCCATGCATCTCTCAAAAACCTGAAAGAGTCAAGGCAAGAAATAAGATCCGATATGATTTGAGGAGAACTCAGGTTGAGAATTGAAACAAGAGTATGGAAACCCTAACTAAATAAAATCGCCTCGCCACTGCATGCCTTAGCTCTATCTAACTTGAGGACAAGCTAGACTCTAAGTTAGGGGGGTGATAACCTCTCACTTTGTGATGCTATTTTATTAGTTTTCCCTTGTTTTCCATACTCTTTCTTAAATAAATTAGAAAGAATCATTAAATCTTTACCTTATTGCTGACACATCAATAGATTAACTTTTCTCTTCTTTATCCTTGCAGAAAAACATAAAAAATTACAAAAAAAAACCCCAAACGGTCCCAAGACCGTTTAAGGCCAAACGGTCCCAAGACCGTTTAAGGCTAAACGGTCTCAAGACCGCATGAACTCTAAACGGTCCCGAGACCGCATAAGCTCAAACGAGTTCGGCGTCCAAACGAGTTCGGCGCCCAAATGGGTCCAGCGCCCAAACGAGTTCAGCGCCCAAACGAGTTCGGCGCCCAAACGGGTCCAGCGCCCAAACAAGTTCAGCGCCCAAACGTGTTCAACAACCAAACGGGTCCAGCGCCCAAACGAGTTCGGTGCCCAAACGGGTCCAGTGCTCAAACGGGTCCAGCGCTCAAACGAGTTCAGCGCCCAAACGGGTTCAGCGCCCAAACGAGTTCGGCGCCCAAACGAGTCCAGTGCTCAAACGGGTCCAGCGCTCAAACGGGTTCAGGAACCAAACGGGTTCTGCGGCCAAACGTGTTCAGCGCCCAAACGGGTTCAAGACCGTTTGGGCTCCACTTAAACCTATAAATAAGATCCAAAGGGGTCCTCAAGGGGGAGAACTCTCAGATGCCTAAAGGCTGCCTCTCCAGTTCCAGAGCACTCCCATCTTTCATCCATCGCCCCAAGGCTGCCAGTTTGAGATCCACGTTCCATCTTCAAGCTACCTTCTCTCTCAACAACAAAGAAGGTGGGAAGAGAAGATCCATCATCAAAGCATCCACGAAGTGCGAAGATCGTTGCTCTCATCACCAAGGGTTCATCCTTCCCTCCTCCGTGGAGATGACGTTCTTTCTCTCTCTTCTCGCCTCCTTCTTTGTCCTTGATATGAGTGAGTAGTCTCATTCACTAGGGTGCGGGGAGTAGCCCCGCTACCCATGTTTTCATTTCATGCAATGTAATTCAACTGTTTGCAATAGAGATACTCTCCTTTTCAGTTCAACATCAATCGTTAAATGAATGCTTGTTGCTTGATCATCAACTTGTATTACCTATTGTCTTTCGGTATGAATTGTCTACGTTTGTACCCTTAGATCTGAATATCGATTGAAAGTTGGTTCTGGATGTATGTAGTCACCATACGTCTGTTTCGGTATCTAGGAGTGCTTTCATGAGTGGAGTAAACCCACTCCCATCGTTGCACTTTCATACTATGAAATGGAATCAGTTGACGTATGAAAGTGCAACCTTGGCAAGGTCGAGGAACACACTTCATGAAGAAGTAATGCAAAGCATGTGACCATTCATTTTGGGATGGCTGGCGTTGCAATACTCCACACTTCTCGTAGTTAGTTATCCGAAAAGAAACTAAGTCTACAAGATACTAATTGATTAGAATCTCTTTGCATGTTGTTTTATTATGTTTCATGTTTGGATCCATGTGTAGTGGTGTGAAACCCGATAACATCCTAGTGGTTTTTAATCATTGTTTACAACCCTAATTTCTACTTTCTTGCTTTTACTTTCCTTGCACTTAGTTTAAACAACCAAATCAAACTTTCGATCTAAATATCAACCGTTAAGTAATTAGGTACGAATAAAACATTTTCCATCTTGATTAATTCTAATCAAGACCGTTGTCCTGAGGATTCGACCCTTAACTATACTACGATAAGACTTTCGCGTGTCCTAGCACACGTGGGTGGAGATCTTACCATAGTACAAGCAAGGCTAAACCTAGAGATTCATCATCTCTAAGATTTTTAGTGGCGTTGCAAAACTCCATCAATATGTTTTATAGGTACCTTCTGATTATGATGCTCATGATGAAAGGAAGATGAAGTCACTACTCTATATGCTGGCTCACAAAAAATCAGATCTATCATGGGGATGCTAAAGATAAAAGGGGACTCTTAGATTATGTTCTTTTTCTTCTGTAATTAGTTTCTCATGTATTAAGTTTTCTTCTGTAGAACTCCTATGCCTTTGGGCCCCTATGTAATGAACAATTTGGTTTATGTATGGAAGCTCTTTATTAGGTGCATTTATATATTCATGTGTTTGATCCACTCAGGGACGGACAACTTTATATCCATTCTACACCTTATGTTGGTGCCTGAGGTGTAGAGTGGAGTTAGGTTGTTAACCTGTGACAATTAGCCATTATGTTCAGAGAGAGAATATGTTAAAATACTTTAAAAACCTTTAGTTAAAGCAAGCAAAGCATCATAAGATCTTTAATCTAAGATTAGGCCTCATGCTGAGCTCACATAAGGTCCCCAAGCATCATTCTACCTCACATCTCTGTCGTGCACTACCTCCCATATATTGGGGTGTATAAGATTGAGAATTAATTAGTGTAACCAAGTATACACATTCACATATTCTTACTTCCCATGTTCCTTTATCAAGTTTCATAACCAAAGCTTGATATTATGCAACCATCTTCATAGTTCTCACAAGTTATATCACCCAATTAATCTATTAGGTTATACTTATGTATTTTAAGGGGGAGAGATTTATCATGTTTTCCTTTCATACTTATCCAATAATATGACCTGCCCTTCGAGTTAGGGTCAATTATCTTCACATAGATCTGATTATGGTTTTAATTCATGGTTACACCACCAAACCCTAATCACACCAAAACCCATCTTTCTGATCCGATTATGTTTTAACAACATTAGTTAGATCTGAATCACTTACCATACCATTAGTATCAATTATCACCCATTTTATAGATGCATGTGTGTATCATCTTCATCAAGTTATATGTGGTTTACAATAATGCATTATAATAACATATTGACCATTGCATTAGTGAGACATTTCAACATTAGGTGACCCACATATTATCACTTCTTACAAATCATTAATCACATATCATACCAAGGAGATTTGAACCATAAGCTACATAACTAGAGGGTATCACTTCAAGCTATCCACAAGGCACCTATAAAGGCATTATATTTGTTATATGATTTCTACACCAAGGTTGCCACCATGTATTTCAACAAAACCTATCACCACCCTCATGTGTATACATGTTGTAGTATCATTAACCTTACTCTACTAGCTAAGATTAATCATACATCATCAATAATACTATCTCTTAAGTTTCATGCCATTCACACTGCATCATTAGGGTTAGAGTTCTTCTTACTCAATTTAGGGTTCACAAGGTTGGATCAACAACCATCCTTAGGTCATCACTTCCAGCATCGTTATAGGGCATGTTATGAAATAAAGGTTATAGAAACATAACTTCTTATTATTACTCACCCAACTACCCCATAGGGTATTATATCATAACATGTAACCTTACCATCAACATGATGCAACTTAACCACCAACGCAAGACCTCAGCTAAGGCTATCATGTAGGTATATCATTTTAGACCAGCTTGCAAGTGTATCGGCCTAGTACCACAGATGTGTCGGGTAATCATGCCAGGGGGTGTATCGAGCAACATCTATGGAGGGTGTGTCGGACAACACCCCCTAAGGATATGATGACAACTTAAGCCTATCTACGACACTATATCAAGGTGTAACAATGACTGTAACGCCTGGGTGTGACAGGCATTCCCAAGGCATATCGGACAATGCCAACCTAAAGTGTAACAGGCGTCAGCATGTCGGGCGTCACCAAGATATATCAACTTCTCATATCATGACAAGTTAATAGGGTTAGGGTTAGCTGGGTGTCTCAGTTTGATATGTATTAGGTAACAATGCCTCTTCAAGTGTAATGGCTATAGCCATAACGTGTGAACAATTCATAACACATATTGCTAGCAACACATCTATTGTGACACATCTCAATAGGCAACACGTCATGATATAGGCTAATTTTAGGTCATGAAGGATTACCCTCATCAAGACATAACACTTTAGCAATCACATATAGGATTAAAACCCACAGAATGTGTCAACTTCGGTCTCTCCAAGTCGTAACAACTTGTCATATGGTGTTTCAGTTTATAGCTCCATAAGTCGTGATGGCCACACACCATAACGTGTTGTCCTAGTCATCTTCAACCTTAGGACACTCAATCACTAAACCACCTACTATCATGACAAGGAGGTGCAAAACATGGGAAACAACCTGAACAAAACCCCTTCTCCAAGACAGATCCCAAAACCACCAAAGCTACCAACATACAAATAGGTAAAACATTCTAGAGATGAAGAACATCATAAGCATATAAGGATTGATAATAAAAAAGGAGGTTAAGAGTTATACAATCTACCTCTAGAAGGTCTTCATCAAGAGTCCAAGCTTCTATGATCAAAGCTCCAAACTTCACGAGCTCAAGGTAAAAGAAGATCTTCCAAGCTTGATCACCACAAGACCTCCAAGGAAGAAGATGGAACCAGGGTTAAGAGGGTTTGAAGAAGAAAGAAATAAAGTAACCAAGATCCATGGCCGAGAAGAAGAAAGGAAAGAAGGAGAGCTTAAGGATCATGTCTTACCAAGGTAGAGGATGAAGGCGACACCACAAGCTTGGGACTCATCCACCAAGCTCCAAGGGAAAGACTCCTGTAGCTCAAGATCGTCTACCAAATAGAGAATGCAAGGATAACCAAAAGGGATCTCTTACATGGGGAGAAAGAGGTATATATACAAGAGGGATGAGAGAGAGAGCAAGGAAAATGTGTCACCACCTTAGAACACTAGGTGACACTTGTCCACGAAGAAGGGCTACATGCAACACCATGCAATAAGGTGACGAGATCTATGTCTCGCCCACTAGATCACCTATGATGGTCAAGGACGATACACACATCTACCCTCCTCATAAACTGATAGGAGTAAACCCTAAGTACGACAAACAGATATGGTGCACCTCTAAACACCACCAAACCGATAGGATGTCCCTCAAGACATCCATAAACAATACATGGCCTATCCAAGGATCTCAAACCTGAGACAACACTTCTAGGTGCAAATCACACCTCAAACATGTATCCAAAACATCACCAAGGATGTCACCACTCATCCAAGGCTCAAATAAGATGCCCATCTCTCTCTCCTCCGGATGATTCCAAGAGAGGTAAGGAACACTCTAGAGGAGATAGATTGCATATTAGCCCTTTACTTTGGGTAAAATGCACTTTGGTCCAAAACAAGCAAACATTTTTTAAACAACACTCAAACATGACCAAACATGAAATATAAGCATGTCACATGATGCCCAAAACATCTCAAAGGATTAGATTAAAGTTCTAAGAAACTTAAGCAAAACAAACAGGATTATCCCAAAACCCAGGCCAGGGTCCTTACAATCTCCTTTCAAGTAGATCATCAAATCACAACAGGCCCACCAAAAGACAACTGATGCTCAATGGGCCCATATTATTGCTAGCCAAAAGCATCCTGCATACACTTTTGTCAGACAACCAGAAAATAATGCAAGAATATAGAATAATTCAAGGCTGTGACTACCCGATCCATCCTTACCACCCTAGGAAGGGTGGGTCCTCCCCACATAAATTTTGACCAAAACGAAGATGATGAAGTTATTGTGCCAAAACCACTGGCACCATCGACTCCACAAGAAGATGTGTCCATTCATAGGTCACATATGCCTTTCTGGATGGCTAAAGAAAACTCAATTGGACTCTAGGTTCGAAACATTTAAAGAAAGAATGAGGAAGTTGTGTCAATATCCCACTCTTAGATGGCATGACATTATTGCCCAAATGGACAAAAATATTCAAATCCCTACTTAACCATAAATACACTATTAAAGAATCTAAAACTATGAAGTTGGCAAGAACTACATCAAACATCGCCCAAAGTAAAATGTCATGCAAACACAAAGACCTAGGATCCTTTGGGATCACATCCTCTTATCAGTGACTCTACCATCCAATAAGGGTTAGACGATCTTGGAGCAAGCATCTCCATAATTCCTCTAACCATGGGTAGGAGACTCGATCTCACCGGTGCACGACCCACTCCAGCGAGCATTCAACTGGAAGAACCTTCAAATACCAAGCCTCATGGCATTATTGATGATGTGCCAGTTAAGTTCAGAAAATTTTGTATCCCACGTGACATTGTGGTGATTGATGTAAAAGAAGACTGTCGCTACCCACTTATCTTTAGCCGGACCTTCCTCTCCACTACTAGGGCATTGATCAACATTGAAGCAAGACTTCTCACCCTAGGAGTAAGAACTAAATCTATCAAATTCCAATCCTCTAGAGGTAGCACGAAGTATACCATGGAAGAAGAAGTATACTTCCTCGACTACATCTACCAATTCAATCAGTTGTAGCAATGATTCCTCGATTATGAGATCCCACCAATAATTGAATCTCAAATCTCCCTAGAGGACAACTGCTCTCTACATCAGTCACCCTAATAATGAAAGTTATTGAGGTGGCCCTATCTCGTATCCCAACTTTTGTTACACCTACCCAAAATCTCTCCTATCCACAACCTTAGGCCACACCCATCTTCTCCCCCCTCCCTTGAAGTTCTAGTCTATGATTCTCGGTAGGTCCCTCATGAGCTATCTCTACCAATTACAACTCAAGAAGTAGAACTAACAGTCAATGATGAAGTTGTCATTTATTATCCTTTGGATCCACTCCCTATTGACACTAATTCCCCATATGGTGGGATGACCGGGCATCCAAACCTCAATAAAAACTCTACAACTTTCAATAATTATCTTTATATAACTGAGATTCTCCTTATCACATATTGAGCATTTAGAACCTATCCATTCTGATCCCAATTGTTGTTCTTGGTATGCAGATATGTGCCATGCCATCTAGGATACGTTCTAAAAAAACTCAAGAAAAGATGATGGAGTGGCTGCAAGGAAATCAATTGAGTCAATATAAAACCCCCATTAAAACTCCATGTTTTGCTCTCCCTTGTAAGATACCAGTGTCTTCGGGCCTTTGATATTAAACTGGGTGCTTGGCGGGAGGCAACCCAACGATTTTCTTTTTCCATATCGGGTTTGGGATTTTCTCAGGACGAGAAAAATTCTTAGTCCAGGGTGGAGGTGGGTGGTATGTAACAATTCCACCACTACATTTTCCCTTTCAACATTATCTTTTCTTCACTTTATTCTTCTTGTAGTTTGTTTTCTAAAAAGTAGTTTGTTTTAAAAAAATTTAAAAACTGGCCTTTATCTAGTTGGACAATATGAATAGATTTTATATCATTGTACCCCCTTGAATTCCATATATTCTCTTTGCAAAATTCTTATAAATTGCCATGATTAGAAAACACCATGTCTCCTAGGACCCAAAATTTGCATTACTTCTTGGAAATGTTGGCAAGCCTTATTGTATTGATCAGAACCAAACACAAATTCTTTCTATTTTTAAATATATAGATTAGCTTGTCATATCTCTTGTATAATGTAGTGATAGGAAGAGATAAACTGATGTGATGACACTCCCAGAAAAAAATGAAAGTTTGAAAGCACATGAACAATCCCCCCACCTTCTTCTTCTAACAAACAAAAATCAAAATCACCCCATCCCAAACCTCAAGTTTGGGGTGGCATGAGTTCCCCCATCTCCATTCTTCCATATCCCTTATAAATTTAATAGGTTCGTACCATCAAAAGACCACACCAAAAAGTGCGGTCAATATAATTGAAGTCCATGAACAAAAAGATCCCAAGTGAAATAGAGGAGGGATCATCTTCTTCCATACCTCATTCATCCTGTTCTTGTACAATTCTTATTAAAAAGTGGGAGTGTCAAAGTAAAGTAAGATGAAGTCTGTTTCTTACAAAGTCTTGATATAGAAACAATTCATGAAGCATGCTTTTAATAGGAAATGTAGAATTTTGTGTTTCATGGTTATAGGAGATTGGGTTGCTTGGCCAAGAAATGAGGTAACTAATAAAGGAATGCTACGAGGGTGAGTATAGACATGTTGTTAGTACAAATTTAATTATTTTTATTATTTTTTGCTTGAGGACAAGAAAAGATTTAAGTCTATTGAATGTATATTCATCCATTTTCAAATATAATTTTCTTTCTCTTTCCTTAAAAATTTATTTCTCTTTTACTAATTTTATATAAATAATTGCAAATTGTTTGCTCCTTGACCAATAATGCATATTCTTATCTTTTTCATTCATACTTTGCATATTCTATCTTCACTACAAACTCTCAACCATCACAACAGTTGAGCCGACCAGTTCATGTTGTGAATCGATAGTTTGGTCCATCAAGAAATGCTACACTTCAGAGCATCAAATGACCGTTTCAACTATCAACTCATCTCTTCCGTGATGGCATCTCAGCAATGAAATAGGCATTCCATGTATCCAAGATGCTCAGCCTAGAATCCCAACTAGTCATTTTACTTCCACCAAGTGATCGTATGAGGTTGCTTCATGACCAAGTCATAGTCAAGGAATGTGCCACCACCTTGCCTAGGGTTTTCACATCACTTCCCTAGCGCACACATGTTTGATTTCCAACTGGGCATTTTACTTCCTCATCCGTCCATTTCACATACTTCGTGACGAAGCCTTGGTCAAACAGGCACCACCACCTCTTATGTTAGGGTTTTGACCACTACTTGGGCTTGTGCCCCTTCAGACTCAAATCGATTATTTTAGGGTGTAAATCGGTCAGTTCGCAGTGTGTGAATTGGAATTTTTAGTAGTCACCACCATTTTCTTTTCCTCTCACCCTTTTCTTTTCCTCTCCCCCTTTTAGGGTTTCCACCCCTCCTTCCCCTATAAAAGTAGGGGGACTCCACAAGAAAGGGGGATCCAATCTTTCGTACTTGCAACTTTATTTTCAGCACTTGTTATTTCATTTCTTGTATGTTCACTCCTTGTTCTTCAATAAAATTAGCATTTCTTTCTAAATATTTCTAGTTCTTGTTCTTTTGTTCTTGAACTTCTTTTGGGGAACAAGGATCTAAGGAAGATAGCCATTTTATTGTCACTAGCTAAGATTCCCTTGGGATTCTTCTTCATCTAGTCTATGGCCTACTTCCTTCCTCCCTTTGTCCTCCCTTTAATCTCCATGGATCATGAGTAGTTCCTATATCAGGGCATGGGGAATAGCCCCATATCCATAGTGTAAATTGGATCGACTTCTATATGATTTCATTTGTTAGATGGTATTTTCTTTGAATAATATCAAACGTTTGAAATGACTTGATCTCTTTTTTCATCGAGTGTTTGTCATGGGGAATGTGACCGTAGAACCCAAGGCTTGGAACAACCAAACAAGTGCTTAAAGATATAGATGAGGCCTCAGAAGGATCTTTATTGGGATGCTTAGGCTAGGATCTATGAACATGAGGACAAATGGGTTTGTAGGGAGTTTGTCTTTTGGAGATGCATTTGTGTATGTTTTCAAGTACCCTCTTTTTACTTGTTTTATCTTATAGATTTCTTCGATTCAGTGTCACATAGGATATGGTGGAAAAACTCATACCCCCGATATATTTTATCATTGATTCATTCTTGTTTTTCAAACCACTTGTTTCTCAATCACCCTTTCTTCACTAGCAATTTAATCTTGCTCATAGTTAATTTCTCTTTAGTTTTTCTTAGCATAAATTTTTCATCTCTTGTTCCTAGCATAACTCCTTCCTTACTTTTTCTCAATGTAACTTTTATCTCATTACAAAATTTACTTTCTTGTTTTAGCATAATCAAACCTCCAAACAACAAATCTTTACTTTCCTGTTCAATCTTTATTTAAAGTGATTTGTTTCTTAATTTCAATCTTAAAAGCATTGTCATGTGGGATCGACCCTCTCTATACTAATAAACTAACCTTAATTGGTTGTTCTGTCATTAGCAAGAGGTTAAACTCTAGGAAAAACCACTAGTATATTGGCATGACCAACGACGCATATAAAATTTGGCATCGATATCAGGGAAAATGGATAATTTTTTCAAACCCTAAAAATATTTCAACAATTTTTTTTTCTTCCCTCCGAGTCCCATTTTGGAAGTGCTACTCATTAGTCTGCTGAGTTTCCATTCTGATATTCCATTTTTTTGCAATCCTTTATGTCTACTCAATTGTAACCGTGCATGTAATGCTTGCAACATGCTAATTTTGCGTCACCAGTTTTTTTACCCAGAGATTGAAAGGACGTTCCATAGTTTAAATTGAGAAAAATACTTTAGGATGGATGAGGAGGAAGTAACTCGTAGGATCAAGTAGGTCCTTAATGCTCAAAAAGAGGCATTTATGGACAAACAAGTAGCTAGAGATGCCATTCTATGTGAAACTGAATGCAAGAAACAATTAAAGGACTTCTCAGTCCCCAAAATTACATACTAACAACATCTTGTTGTACTAAACTGACATCACTGCCCCGACATTTCAAGATCTGAACGAATTGGATCACTATGCTACAATCCAACTCTTTTTCTAAAAACAAAGGTGACAGTTGCAAAGACCATCTCTAATGGTTTTTTGATCTGTGTTCCCTACATAAGATCCCAAGCATTTCTAAGGATGACATATGACTAAGACTATTCAAATATTCTCTCTCTAGCCAAGAAAGCAGTTGGTATAATGTCATGGAAAGTGACCTCATCACAACTTGGATTGAAGTCCAATACAAGTTTCTAGAGAAGTATTAACCCCTTCTCTCACCTATGGAATCAGGGGACATATCACCCAATTCGACATGGTCCCAGGTGAGATCCTAGGATAAGCTTGGGAGAGGTTTATGGATTTACTCCATAGTTTCCCCCATCATGATATACCCCAAGCCCAACTAATTGAAATATTCTACCTTGGTGTTGACAATGATACCAATGTTTCTTGATTCCTCATATGGAGGAAATTTAAAGCCTGGATAGTGCTTGGGAAGTTTTTAAATGCAGCTCTGAATCCCAAGCATGACTATGGACCAGTGGATTCCTAAAAGGAGCCAAAGTTGAGGATAGTCCCCACATTAAAGATATTGCTAAAACTCTTTGGCTTCTTGCATTGAAACATGATTGCCTAGAGTCTTCTTTTAATGCCTATGAGAGGAGACAACAACCTCAACATCTTGTAGACTGTCTCTGCGAAATTTTCCAAGGATATGATCTCACTACCCTACAATGTCAATATCTCTACAATGTTCTGATGCAATCAGAGGCTGGATAGCAAATGGAGAACCTCAACTCTATTCATAGCATACTGGTTCAGGCCTATTATAGCCCAAACTAGACCAGGAACCACCTTTGGTTCCAATATAGAAACCCATCGGGCATTGAAAATTCTCCTCAACTTGCTCCCCAACAAATTCCCTCTCATCCTCAAGCAAATAGTGTATATTGTCTATCACCAATTTTTTCTTACAATAATAATCAATGTAGCTTTGGGAACCATAGAAATAACAAGGGTAATTCCCAAAACCATGGGCCCTACCAAGGGCAACAATCTAAAAATCTAAACTAAGTGTCACCGCAAATGCAACAGAATGCCCCCGCCGCCTCTACTAACAAAAAAGTAGCTAATTTTGAGAAGGTCATCCTTTCATAGTAGGCCCACCAAAAGGAAATTAATGCTTAGTGGGTCTGTCTAATTGCTATCCTGAAGCCTCCTACTGGCACTTTTTTCGGGCAATAAACTAATCCCAAGCATATAGAATAACTCAAGGTTGTGACTACTCTATATAATCTTACCATGTTAGGAACGATCAGTTTCCCACATAAATATTGACCAAGGGGAAGATGATGAAGTGATTGTCCCATAGCCACTAGCACCATCCACTCCACAAGAAGATGTGCCCATTCATAGGACACATGCCTTTTCCTGGATAGTTGAAGAAAACTCAGTTGAACTCTAGGTTCAACTATTTTAAAGAAACTATGAGGACTTTATGTGTCAATCTTTCACTCTTAGACGCCATGAAAAAATTTACCAAATGGATTTTTTTTTCAAAGCCCCACTTATCCGTAAATACACTACTAAAGAATCAGAAACAATGAAGTTGGCAAGAATTACATTGGACATCATCCAAAGTAAAATGTAGCACAAATGCAAAGACCCAAGATCTTTTGGGATCACATGCTCTATTGGAGACTCTACTAGCCAAATAGGGTTAGCCAATCTATGATTGAACATCTCCATAATTCCTCTAAACATGTGTAAGAGACTCGATCTGACCGATGCATGACCCACTCCAATGAGCATTTAACTGGAAGACTCTTCCATTACGAAGCCTCTTAGAATTATTGATGATGTTCCAGTTAAGGTTGGAAAATTTTACATCCCATGTGACTTTGTGGTGTTGTATATACAAGAAAACCATCACTACCCACTTATCTTTGACAGGTCCTTCCTCACCACTGCTAGGGCATTGATCAATGTTGAGGTAGAACTTCTCACCCTACGAGTGAGAATTGAATCTATCGACTTCCAAGCCTCCAGAAGTAGCATGAAGTATACCAGGGAAGAAGTGTACATCCCCAACTACATCAACCAATTCAATCAGATGCAACAATGGTTCCTCAATTCTAAGCTCCCGCCAATAACTGAATCTTGAATATCCCTGGAGGACAACCATGTTGCTACATTAGTCACACCCATGATGATAGTTACTGAGGTGCCCCTATCTCCTATCCCCACATTTGTAACACCTACCCAATATCTCCCCTATTGACAACCTCAGGCCACGTCCATCTTCTCCCCCCTCTTTTCCCATGAAGCGCCAGTCTATGATGATCGCCAGGTCCAAGATGAGTTACCACTACCAATTACAACTCAAGAAGCACAACTAACGATCAATGATGAAGTTCCCATTTATCATCATTTAGATCCACTCCCCATTGACACTAGTGCCCAATATGGTGGGATGAAAAATAATCCACACCTCAGTCAAAATCTACACCTTTCAATAAATATCTTTTTACAACTGAGATTCCCCATAATTATTCCTTCTCACATATTGAAGATTCGAAACTATCTAGTCTGATCCGAATTTTTTTCTTGGTATGTAGATACGTGCCAAGCCATCCGGGACACATTCCAAAAAACTCAACAAAAAATGATGGAGTGGCTGCAAGGAAATCATTTGAATCAATATAACACCCACTTGCAAACTCTAGATTTGCTCACTGTTGGAGGATACTAGTGTCATCGGGCCTTCGAAATTAATTAGGCACCTTCTAGGAGGCAACCCATCAATATTATTCCCTCCATTTTGGGTTTGGAATTTGCTCGATATGAGAAAAATTCTAAGTCTGGGTGGAGTTGGGTGGTACATAAAAATTCCTCCCCTATCTTCCCTTTAACTATTATCTTTT
Organism: Alisma plantago-aquatica; assembly: GCA_963693085.1. Taxonomy (NCBI): domain Eukaryota; kingdom Viridiplantae; phylum Streptophyta; class Magnoliopsida; order Alismatales; family Alismataceae; genus Alisma; species Alisma plantago-aquatica. The sequence continues at coordinate 1,625,307,640 of OY856409.1, read as the reverse complement.
CATCATTATATACTGCTTGTAGTTTGTTTTCTACAAGGTAGTTTGTTTTTTAAAAATTTAAAAATTGGCCTTTATCTAGTCATACAATATGAATAGATTTTGTATCATTGTACTCTCTTGAATTCAATAAATTCTCTTTGCAATTTTTTTCCAAATTGCCATGATTAGAAAACACCATGTCACCTAGGACCCCACAATTTGCATTACTCCTTGTAAATGTTGGCAAGCCTTATTGTATTGATTAGAATCATACACAATTTTTTATATATTTTTAAATGAATATATTATCTTGTCATATCTCTAGTATGATGTAGTGATAGTAAGAGTCAAACTAATATGATGACACTCCCTAAAAAATGAAAGTTTGAAAGCACATGAATAATCTCCGCCACCATCTTCTTCTCAAAAAGAAAAATCAAAATCATCCTATGCCAATTCCTAAGTCTGAGGTGGCATGAGTTCCCCCATCTCCATTATTCCATTCCCCTCATAAACTTAATAGGGCATACCATCAAAATATGCCAAAAGAGCACATTGAAAAATGTGGTCAATGTACTGCAGTCCATGAATAAAAAGATCCCAAGTAGAATAGAAGAGGGATCATCTTCTTCCATACCTCATTCATCATGTTCCTGTACAATTCTTACAAAAAAGTGGGAGTGTCAAAGTAAAGTAAGATGAATTTTATTTCTTACAAAGCCTTGATATAGAAACAAGTCATGAAACATGTTTTTAATAGGAAATGTGGAATTTTATATTTTATGGTTCTAGGAGATTGGTTCGCTTGGCCAAGGAAGAAGGTAAGGAACAAATTAATGTTATGAGGGTGAGGATTGACATGTTGCTAGTATAAATTGGAATTATTTGTATTCTTTGTTGCTTCAGGACAAAAAAGATTTAACTCTGGGGTATTTTGATGAATGTATATTCGTCCATTTTCAAATATACCTTTCTTTGTCTTTTCTTAGGAATTTATTTCTCTTTTACTAATTTTATAGAAATAATGACCAATAATGCATATTCTTATCTTTTTCATTCGTACTTGTAGATTTTACCTTTGTTACAAATTCTCAACCATCTCAGCACTTGACCCGGTCAGTTCATGTTGTGAACCAGTCATCTTGTCCATCAAGAAATGTTTCACTTCAGAGCCTCAGATGACCATTTCGGCCATCAAGTCATCTCTTCCATTTTGGCATCTTAGTAATGAAATGGGCATTCCATGTATCCAAGACGCTCGACTCAAAAGCCCAATCGGGCATATCACTTCCCCAAACAGCCACCTCAGGTTGCTCCATGACTGAGCCACGGTCAAGCAATATGTTGCCACCTTGCCTAGGGTTTTCACCCCACTTCCCTGGGGCACACATGTTCAATTACCAACTAGGTGTTTCACTTCCTCAACTGACCATATCACATTACTTCGTGATGAATCCTTTGTTAAACATGCGTTTCCACCTCTTACCTTAGGGTTTTGACCACTGCCTGGGCCTGTGCCCCTTTAGACTCAAACTAATCAGTTCAAGGTGTGAATCAGTTGGTTCGTAGTGTATGAATTGGATTTTTAGCTGCCACCACCCTTTTATTTTCCTCTCCCCCTTTCAAGGTTTCCATCCCTCCTTCCCCTTTAAAAGGAGGGGAAATCCACAAGAAAGGGGGATCCAAACTTTTTATTTCATTGCAAATTTTACTTCCATATTTTAGCATAGTAAAACCTCCAGACAATGGATTATTACTTTCCTGATATTTGTAAAAATTGATCAGGTTCTTAATCTCAATCTTAAAAACATTATCATGTGTAATTGGCCTCTCTATACTAACAAAATAGCCTTAATCAGTTATTTCTCTGTTAATAAGAGGTTAATCTCTAGGATAAAACCCTAGTGAATTGGTGTGCTGAATGAACGGCGCACATCAATCACATAAGTGAATTGTAATGCACTAAGGACCTGGTCATCATGACTTGTACATAGGTCATGGGTCATGTCTTCTCTTATCTTAATTTCTTTCTTCATACTTAAATATGAGATTATGTGTAAACTCTAAATTAGGGTATCTTCTATTTTTTGTCTTGAGAGTTATACATTGTCCATATTTTGATAATGACTTAACCATTCCATTCATATGTATCTAATATGTTTGTTCAAGATTAATTTTAGGCTTTAGGTACATGAAAAGGATCAAACTATACAAGCTCTAGCCTGTCCAAGTTCAAGTCAAAAGTAATGCAAATGCAATTTTGTAGAAATCACTTCAAACCACCTGATAATATTTTTGTAATCATTTGTATTGATGATATGACTTGTAAATAATATGAGAAAAGTCGGGGACACTTAATTCCAACGTTTGATAACTCAAAAATCATTTTAAAAATTTTGTCACAACAAATTTGTCAGTCAAGTTTGAGTCTCGGTCGATCAGTGATGGAGTTTTGGAAATGGATCAATTAGCTGAATTGTACACTCATAGAACTCGACTGACCGTTTTACTGACCAAAGTTGAATTTAGCTGGTCGGTCGAGTTTCCCTAGGACAAACTCAACTGACATTTTGAAAATTGTCTTTTTCGGTTAGTGGATTGATCGAGTGATCTTTTATTGAAACGCAACATAATGTATTATATGAAAAATATAGAAAAAGTGATTCCAACCATTGGAGAGTTCATAGAAACAAAAATAGATCCATTGTAAGTTGTAAATGACTACTTTTTGTTCTTAAGTGATCCCACACTCAATGGAACACCCCTAGCTACAAATAGGACCTCTTGGAATTCATTCCAAGGTTGCTCATTCATGTTATCCTTGGTCCTTGCTATAGTTGAGTGTGCTACAACCCTTTGAGCCCCTTTATCTCTTTCATTTACAAAGTATTTCATGATTATTAGTGAGTTAGGCATGTTGTAAGAGAGCTACCTCCATGTTATCTTGTAAAGATCTCCATATTTTCATCTTCCAAACCCCTTTCTAAAAGAGAAAAGGTTGAAGTTATATTCTTTGAGTGAAGGAGGAGTTGCTATTCTTCTTCAAGGATGAAGAAGGTGTAAATATATTCTCCAAGTGAAGGAGAAGGGAAAGGAGATTGATTCTAGAAGAGTGGGTAATTCTTGCGATGCCAAAGACTTGATTCAAGTGTGGGTAAGTCCTTGGTGAAGGCTGAAGACATCTTGATCAAGTGATAAGTCCTTGCGTGGGTGAAAGACTCTTATCTTGAATAGGTAAGTCCTTGGATGCATGGTGGTCTTCTTGTATCTCTTATAATGGAATATAAGTATACATGGGTTGCAAACTCGTAGAGGTTGACCTCTCTAGGTAGTGGATTGATGGTCTCCTAATTTGGAGATTGGAACCACTATAACCACCTTGTCCAAGTGTTTGTTTGAATCTCTCTCATCCTTGATATGCTTGTTTAGATAAAACTTCAAATTAAGTTTTAGCATTTGGTTTTAATTGATATAATTTGAACCTAACTATTCTTGTGAGAATTTTGAAGATCTATTCACCCCCTATAGAGCCCTAGATCTATCAAGTGGTATCACAACAAGGATCTTCTCCAACAAATATCCTATGAGACCAGAAGATGGGTGAGAACCTACTTGGTTCCCTCAACCTAGAGGGAGGCTCCATGTACCCCCGGTCTTTGACGAAACCAACTTTCTCTATTGGAAGCGATAGATGCAATTCTTCATTCAAGGGATAAACTTTGATATGTGAAAAGTGATGATTACACCCTACTAGGAGTCAACCGAAGCTATATCAACTTGGGATGATGCAACCCTAAAGAATTCCCAACTCAATGCCAAAGCAATTATAATCCTCTATGCAAGCCTCACTTCATCTGAGTTTAACCACATGTCCTCATGGGATACAACCTATGAGATATGGGACAAGTTGTGCATCACCTATGAAGGCACAAAGAAAGTGAAGGAGACAAAGATCTACATGTTGAACAACCTCCTAGAGAACTTCAAGATGGGGAAGAAAGGAGTTGTCGAGATGTACTCTAGGATCAACATCATCATAAACTACCTAGCTTCTTTGGGACACACTTTGGATAAAGGAGAAATGAACTCAAAGATCTTGAGGTCTCTTCCAAAGATATGGGAGTCAAAGGTGACCTACATTGATGAAGTAAGAAGTCTTGGTGACATTCCAACTGAGGAGCTTACTAGCAATCTATAAGCTCACGAGCCAAGACTTGACAAGCAAGAAGAGGAAGCAAAGCAAGAAGAAAAGGAATCAAGGAAGATCAAAGATAGTGCCTTCAAAGTTCAAGTGGAGGCTCTTATCCTTCAAAAACAACTTGTTTACTGGATCTCTCCTCCTCAAGTGAAGATGATGGCCCTAGTGAGCATGAAGTCGACTTCTCCAAGGGAAAACACTTCAAAGGAAAGCAATCTTCTTCATCTACTCCAAGGTGCTACAAGTGTGGTAAAAAATGACACTACAAGAGTGAATGCCCTAAGGCTAGAAAGTCACACGACAAGAACATCTCCAAGAAGGAGGATGCATACAAGAAATATCACAAATACAAGAGGAAGGACAAGAAAGAGAGGAGACACAAAGACATAACTCATGTAGCTTGGGAAGAATCATCCTCTAATGGATCAAGCTCCGATGAAGACGGAGAGTGCCACCTTGCACTCATGGCCTCTACAAGTGAAGATATTGGTGAGGTAAGTGAAGTAAGTTTGCACGAGTTAGCTAAAGAAACTCTTATTGACATGCTTGTTACTACTCATTCTTCTTATTCCAAATGCAAATCTAAAAAATATGAGATTGGGTAAAATCATTGATGACTTGTATGCTAAACTTGATATTCTTGAGCAAAATGAGAAAATTCATCTTGAGAGCATTGATACCTTGAAAGGGAAATTTCTTCATCTTGAGCTCCAATCAATGGAGCTGAAGTACATAATGGTGTCTCTCTTAAGAATATTACATCTCTTAAGGAAGACAACCAAAAGTGCTTAAATGAGCTTGAGTTACTTAAAACTAAAAATGTTGAACTTAAGCTTATTAGTGATGATCATAGAGATGAAAGGGATGTTTATATCAAAGAAATTAAATTGCTTAAATCTAAAAATGTCAGCTTGCTTCGTCAAGTCAATGATTTACCTTCTAGACCTATTTTGTCTAGTAATGATGTTTCTTCCATTACTCTTGAAAAAGAATCTTATTTAACTAAAGCCCTCTATTTATAGGCCGACCTTGTTCATGCTAGAGATGATCTTGCTAGTTTGTATTCTACTATTATATCTCTCATTGATGACAATCGTAGACTTAGAGCCTCTCTACAAAAATTCCTCAAAGGGAAAAACTCCCTAAATGAAATCCTTGACCATTTTACCAAACAAACTGGTACTAGTGGTTTGGGATTTGTAGGGGGAGCACCTAAGGGAAAGAGTAAGGCCAAAGGTAAGAAAAACATTAAGGAAACTCCCTTGTTCATTGGAGAGTCTTATGGCACTAAGAACGCTATGATTTTCTCTCATTGCAAAAGTGATGATCAATATTCTACTTATTGTCCTTAAAAGCATAAAGGGACCAACCTAAAGATGAAATAGGTCCCCAAGATAACACCAGATCCCAAGGTTTGAGTTGGGGATCAACACTCGTCTTTCTTGTAGAAAAAAGGAAAATGAGTTGTTGATATAGTGGCTGCACTAAGGACATGACTGGTGATATAAGCCATTTCATCAATTTCACAAAGAAGAAAGGAGGTTCAGTTTCTTTTGGGGATAACAAGAAAGGTAAGGTAAAAGGTGAGGGTGATGTAGGTGAATCCTTGTGTATCAAGAATGTTCTTTTTTTGGATGGCCTACATCACAATTTAATAACTGTAAGTCAATTATTTGAAAATGGTTACCTTGTGCTATTTTCTTCTTTTGAATGCTTGCTTCTAGATTCCCTCACCTATCATGTCATATATAAGGGAAGAAAAAATGGTAATCTTTATGTAAATTTGATTTGAGTCTATTAAGCCTATTGCTTGCAGATGACTTGTAGTCAATTGAAATGACATTTCTCTTTGGGATTGTCTGCTTGGTCATGTAAATATGCATCCATTGAAGAAGTTGAGAAAAAAGGACTTGGTCAAGGGACTTCCCAAACTGGATTTTAAAAAGTATGAGGAATGCCAACCTTGTACCCAAGGAAAGCAAACCAAGTCCTCCTTCAAATTTGAAGCAGTCCTTAGTACCAAGAGAGCTCTTGAACTTCCTCATATTGATCTATTTGGAATTATGGGAACTCAATCACTTTGTGGTTCCAAGTATTATCTTGTTATTTTTATTGATTTCTCTTGATATACTTGGACTTTATTTATCGTTTCTAAGAGTGATACACTTGATGTTTTCTCTAGTTTTTGCAAATGAGTTGAAGGCAAAGTTTCTAGCTGGATTGTTTCCATCCGTAGTGATCATGGGGAAGAATTTGAAAATGATCGTTTTGAACGGTTTTGTGAAGAGTATGAATATGCACATAACTTTTCTTCACCTCGAACACCTCAACAAAATGGGTTCTAGAGAGGAAGAACATGTCACTACCAGAAATGACTAGGACAATGCAATTAGAGTATGACATTCCAAAGATTTTTTGGGCCTAAGCCGTTAGTACCTCATGTTTTCTACAAAATCGGGTTTCACGCATCCTTCTTTGAAGAAAACCCCCTATGAGCTATGACGTGGTAGGAAGCCTTCTATCGATTATTTTCATGTTTTTGGGTGTCCTTGTTTTGTTTTAAACATGAAAGATTCTCTTGAAAAGTTTGATCTGAAATCGTACAAGGCTTTCTTTCTTGACTATAGCACTACTAACAAGGCTTATAGAGTATTTAATGTTGATCTATCTAAAGTAGAAGAATCTATGAATGTCAAATTTATTGAGAATAACCCCTTTGTTCCCAAAGATATTGCTAATGATGATGTTATAGAAGAAGTAATTCTTGTCCTCAAAGAACTCAATATAACCCAAAAGGGAAAAGAGGTGGCCACTCAAGAAGAAGAGATAGATGAAGAAAAGAAGGAACCAACTCCCCGCTTTGCAAAGAATCATCCTAAAGAGCTAATCATAGGTGACCCCTTTGAAAGAGTGAAGGTGCGGGCTACCTACAACAAAAAACAAGCAAACAACGCCTTCATCTCACAACTCAAGCCAAAGAACGTCAAAGAAGCTCTTGGAGATGATGAATAGATCCTAGCCATGTAGGAAGAATTAGAGAAATTTGAGAAGAACAAAGTGTAGAATCTAGTGCCAATACCATGAGATAGAAAGATCATTGGCACCAAGAGGGTCTACTATAATAAGATAGACTAAATCGGCAAGGTGGTAAGAAACAAAGCAAGGTTAGTGGTTCAAGGATACAATCAACAGGAAGGTATAGATTTTGATGAAACATATGCACCTGTAGCTAGACTTGAGTCCATTTGTATGTTGCTTGCTTTTATTAGTTATAAGAACTTTCCTTCTATATCAAATGGATAATAAAAGTGCATTTTCAAATGGTACAATTAAGGAGGAAGTATATGTTGCACAACCTCTAGGCTTTGAACATGATAGTTTACCTAACCATGTTTATCTATTGCAAAAATCTCTCTATGGCCTCAACCGAGCACCTCGGGCTTGGTATGAGAAATTAAAGAACCTTTTTGTTAGATCAGGGTATGTCATGGGTAGTGCAGATTCTACCTTGTTTCTCAAACACACTTATACAATTTTCTTATCATTCAAATCTGTGTTGATGATATCATTTTTGGCAGAATGAATCTTGATATTTTCAACGAGTTAAGAAAAATTATGCATAGTGAGTTTGAGATGAGCATGATGGGTGAGCTTACTTTCTTCCTCAATTTTCAAATCAAGAAAACTAAAGATGAGAACTTCATAAACCAAGGCAAGTACACAAGTGAGCTACTAAAGTGCTTTGGAATGGAGAACGCCAAGCCGATGGACACCCCCATGTCAAACTCTGCCAAACTTGATAAAGATGAAGAAGGTGAGAAAGTTGATGAGAAGATCTATAGATGTATGATTGGAAGTTTACTTTATTAAACTACCTCTAGACCAGATATAATATTTAGTGTTGGAGTATGTGCTTGCTTTCAATCAAATCCCAAGAAATCACATCTTATTGTTGTTAAGAGGATTTTAAGGTACTTAGCCAAAACCTCAAATTTTTGTGTATGGTATCTCAAGTCAAGGAACTTTAGTCTTACGGCTTATAGTGATGCTGATTACGTAGGATGATTGATTGATAGAAAGTGAACAAGTGGCACTTGCTTCCTCCTAGTACCATGCTTGGTGTCTTGATTTTCCAAGAAATAGAGCACAATGTCTTTATCAACTACCGAAGCTAAATACATTACAGTCGGGAGTTGTTGTGCCCAGTATCTATGGATGAAGCAAATGATCTAAGACTTTAACATTTATTTAGATGCTTCCCCTATCTATTGTGATAATACTAGTGCAATCAAGTTATCCTATAATCCTATATTGCATAGTAGATCCAAGCATATAGAGGTTCACCATCATTTTATTCATGATCAAAGTGCCAAGAAGGATATTTATATCACACATGTGAAAAGGGATAATCAATTGGTGGACATTTTTACCAAACCTCTAGCTAGAGAGAAATTCAATTTTATGAGATGTAAACTGCTCATAACTACTTCATATGAATTCGATATGCCTTCTAGCTAGTTTATATCAATCCTATATGCTTTGCTTATATCTTGATCACCTTTGCTTGCTAAAGTGCTAAAATTTCATGTTCTTTTGCCTTTTTTTTGGCTTGTTTTGGGTATTTTTTGCAAACGCTTGTTTTATAGCTAAATAGTACCCAATGATGAGTCATATGTGCCTAAGTATGTTTAAAATAAAAATGGGCTAGAAAAATAAATTTAATTAGCGCTCAAATGGCTAGAAACCAATATTTCTAAAGTTGGGACAAACTTTCTGTCAGTCGAGTTGCAAACTCGACCGATTGGTGCCTGAGAGCTTTTGAAAAAAGGTATCCAGTCGAGTTTCCTTTGCTCAAAACTCGACCGATGGCTGGGCTGGAGCAACACTTAAGTAGGATTCGACCATCTTTTCTCCCTCTCAACAAGAGAAAAATCGATCGATTCCTCCTCTAGTTCCCTCAAGCTCTCCACCCTAGCTTCGACCTTCCCTCTCCTAGCCCTAGCCATCCCTTGTTTGACCTTCCTAGCTCCTTTTCCTATCACCTCTAGTTAGTTAGACAATCCTAGGTGGTGATCCTCTCCTATTTCGACTCTCATTCCTTCTAATCTTTCCTCCATGGATTCCAATAGGAGAAAGAGAGCCAGCCCTGAAGGAGTTCCCTCATCCTTTTCCAACTCTCACCTCATTCCCTATGACGATACCTTCTTTGTTTCAACCGAAGCTTTAAATCAGTACAAGGAGCTCCCTCCTAAGAACTCCTATCCATTTCATGCTTTGTTTGAGCCTATACCCACTTAGAAAAAGGTCATAGAAGAGGTCACTAAGCTGTTGTATGATCGTCATCTATTTGTCCTGAGTGTTTAACACCGGTGCTACAACAATTCCATGACAAGCACTAAGGCAATTCATGAGTTCTATGCTAATTGTTTGTGGAATTGTGACACTCTTGTACCCCCTCCGAATACTCAAGTGGTTCTTACTTACATGATTGTCGCTAGATACCTTGAATATCTTTTTCTTTGGTACTAAGGTAACCGACACATGGAGGAAGGATTACCCTGAGTATTTCCACCTGCTTGACCCTGAGGCCTTCTACAAGAAATATGATATTACTCTCCCTGACATACATAAATTCTTAAATATGCCTCATTTTCCCTATAGGAAGAAGTCCACCCTACCTACCTCTACCTTGGATCTTAAAAACCAGATTCTTGCTCTGGTAGTCAACTGCAATATTCATCCCAAAAAGAATCAAACTGAATTGTAGAGAATACCATAGTGATTATGTTTTTCCTATGGAAAACATCTGATTCAAGTGGTCTTTATATGTTCTCCACCACATGACCTTCTTCAACTCTAGGAAGAACACCTGAGATACCCACCCACCCTACCTAGCCCTGATTTGTGGTCTCTTCCAATCTGCCACTAGGAAGTCTCTTTTTCATGATCTTCATTACAAACTTTATAGAAAAAGAGTATGTATCAGTGAGATCACGATCAAGAAATGTGTGCCTACCCCTTCCTCTACCACACCTGGAGCCTATACCTCCACCCAGGAACCTCCACCTCCTCAACCATCACAGCCTTCTCGCACCTTGTTTAATGTATCAAATGAAGACATTATGGGTTACATGATGCATCAATAGGAGTACAACCTGCAGGTTTAGGAGCATCTTGATCAGGACCTATGTTCTATAATGTCTACCATGAACCTATCTTGTACCCATCCTTATCTTGCCTACCAGCCCTACCCAAGTGGTGATTATGCATCCTATGCATATAATCACTTCAACCTTGTCCCTACACCTGATGCTTCACCACTTCTACACCCTCTACTGTTGGTGGATCTACCCCTAGAGTGCTACCTCTCCCTATTGACCCTATAGCTACCTTTCTTGTAGGACTTGGCACCTCTGCTACCATGTTTCCTCAAGCCCAGGAGTTGCATGACCTTGGTATGTCTTGGGTTGAGAAGAATTCCATGTGGCCCGATCACAATTTTAGTCCGTCTACCTATGAGGAGATGCACGACTAGGATGACGAGGAGGTTATTGCTACTGATGAGGAGGCATATGAGGATGATGGTTCAGATGATGGCTTTACTGGTGCATCTGGTGATGAAGGTGAAGCTTCTACCTCTGATGCACCTTCAGATGGAGATGATGACTATGAGCCTGAAGCTTCTGATGATGATGTCAATGATGATGAACCTCTAGACTTAGATAGCCTAGATGTTTAGATAGTTTAGTTTTTAATCTTTAGATGATGAAAATATATATATTTCTAGACTACTTTGTACTAAGACATATGGGTACATTATCTAAGTTGTACAATTTTATATCATCATGTTCTTTTTTCATCATTTTGGCTTGTAGTTGTTTTGAGTACATACTTTCTGTGTTGTAATATTAATTATCTGTAACCTTACTCTCTGATTGACTATATCTCATGAGTTGGTGGTATGTTACTCATATTTTGATTATGACTATATTTTGATTGACTATATCTCTGTCTGATGTGTGTTATGTGGTTGCATGTTTTGTCTTGTAGATTGAATGTTTTGGTTGTGCTTGGAGAAGGCCCATTTCTGTGCTCTTCTACCCCCTTCCTTTTTGATAATGCCAAAAGGGGGAGAGAAGTTTAATTTTTTGAAGCTTAATGATATTGCTTTTATTGCATATGTGATCCTTTTCTTATGTAAATGTATGTTCTATCATGTTACTTGCTAAAGGACCATGTAGTATACATGTTATATTGCTTTGTGTAGAAAGACTAATTATGCAGGTAAGAGTGAGCATAAATTGATGGGGAGCAATTCACATTGTTAACATTATGAACCCCCTGGCTATTCACAAGGCTAAGGTATAACTTCACGTATCATTTTCAATATGTTGAGGAATGGCTTGTCATTATCAAAAAAAGGGGAGAATGTTGACTTGAGAGTTATACATTGACCATATTTTGATGATGACTTAACCATTCAATTCATATGTATCTAATATGTTTGTTAGATTGATTTCAGGCTTTAGGTACATGAAAAGGATCAAATTACACAAGCCCTAGCTTGTCCAAGATCAAGTCAAAAGGAATGCAAATGCAATTTTGTAGAAATCACTCCAAACAACCTTAGAATATTTTTGTAATCATTTGTATTGATGACATGACTTGTAAATAAGATGAGAAAAAATCAGGGACATTTGATTCCAATGTTCAATCACTCAAAAATCAATTTAAAAAATTTCTCACAACAACTTTGTCGGTCGAGTTTGAATCTCAACTGATCAGTGATGGATTTTTTGGAAATGAATCAATTGGTCAAGTTGTACACTCACAAAACTTGATCGGTCAATTTACTGACCAAAGTTGATGTTAGCTAGTCAATCAAGTTTCCCTAGGACAAACTTGACTGACAAAAAATTGGCTTTGTCGGTTAGTGGATTAGTCCAATTATCTTTATTGAAATCCAACCAAATGTACTAAATGGAAAATGCAAAAAAAGTGATTCCAACCATTGGAGAGTTGTTAGAAACAAAAATAGATTTTTTGTAAGTTGTAAAATGACTTTTTTTCATTTTTAGGTGATCCCACACTCAAAGGAACACCCCCAAATGTATATATGACCTCTTGGAGTTCATTCTAAGGTTGCTCATTCATTCTATCCTTGGCCCTTGCTATAGTTAAGTGTTCTACAACACTTTGAGCCCCTTTATCTCTCTCATTTACAAAGCATTTTGTGATTATTAGTGAGTAATCATGTTGTAAGCAAGCTACCTCCATGTTATTTGGTAAATCTCTCCATCTCTTCATATTCCCAACCCCCTTTCTCAAAGAGCACAGGTTGAAGTGATCTTCTTTGAGTGAAGGAGGAGTTGTTCTTCTTCTTCAAGGCTGATGAAGGTGTGAAGATCTTCTCCAAGTGAAGGAGAAGGGCAAGGTGGAAGATTCAAGAAGAGTGGGTAATTACTACGAGGCCAAAGACTTGATGCAAGTATGGGTAAGTCCTTGGTGAAGGCTAAAGATATCTTGATCAAGTGGGTAAGTCCTTGTGTAGGTGAAAGACTCTTGTCTTGAATAGGCAAGTCCTTAGATGTATGGTGGTCTTCTTGTATCTCTTATGATGGAATATAAGTATACATGGGTTGCAAAGTTCTAGAGGTTGACCTCTCTAGGTAGTGGATTTATGGTCCCTAGTTTGAAGATTAGAACCACTCTAATCACCTTATCCAAGTGATTGTTTCAACCTCTCTCATCCTTGCTATGCTTGTTTAGATATAACTTCAAATTGAGTTTTAGCATTTGTTTCAATTGATATATTTTGAATGTGTAACTATTCTTGTGAGAATTTTGAAGTCTATTCACCCCCCTCTAGATCCCTAGATCCATCACTATTTATGATTTTTTCTGATTTGTGGCCATCATTTATATGATAAGTCCCCCTATGTGACATTGAAGTGTCCTTTATGGTTGAATGCAACGTATGTTGGAGAAACATGCCCTTTTTTGACACTAAAGTGTCCTCTATGGTGCAACACATCCTCTGTTGGCACTACGTGCCCTCTGTGATACCGAGGTGTCCTCTATGGTGCAACACAACCTCTATTGGCACTAACATTCCCTTTGTGAAACCCCCAATGTCTTTTGAATCATCTCAAGACTCTTATGTGAGGAATTATCCTATATATATATATATATATATATATATATATATATATATATATATATATATATATATATATATATATATATATATATATATATATAGTCAGGCTAGAATACACTCGAGTGTACAGATCACGCCGTACACCCTAATGGTGTTTGCCTATCTATACCATGTTTTTTTCAAAATCTAATCTATTGATCTTCATGGTTACAATAATAATAGGTCACATACAAAATTTGAACTCATTTAGATGAGTGTAAGTCACTCATCCAAGGACAACAAAATCGACACACAAAACTAATTTGAAATACATGATTTTTGCCTCCTTTAGATGCACGACCTATAAGTGTCCAAATGAGCTAAAATTTATTATAGTGTATGTTCTTATGATAATTAAGAAGATCAACGGTTTAGATTTTTCAAAAATTTATTGCATCTTGAAAAATGACTAAGGTGTACGGTGCCTCCGGTACACTCGAGTGTACACTAGCCTGACTCTCTCTCTCTCTCTCTCTCTCTCTCTCTATATATATATATATATATATATATATAATGTTCTGACATCATGTTCTCTCTCTGTTATTAATTTCTTATCTTTGAATCTGAATCTCTTATCTCTAAATATGGTCTTAATTTGTTGTCTCTAAATTTATGTCTCTATTCTTTGATGTTGAACTGAATCTAAATCTAATTTTAAAATTTGATATTCTTATTGTCTTACTAAATCTTAATCTAAAGCTCTAATTTGATAGAATGACTATATTAAAATCTAATATTGTATATATGACATTTGAGTCTAAAGGCTTAAGAAAATAATCCCAACCAAACATAGAAATACTGAGTATATGAAAGTAAGTTAAGTATCAAATATCTAAATTATGATTTGTGGCAAGATAACTCGATCTCTATAAATTCATTAAGTCTTATCTGAATATGGATCTTAATGATCATATGATATTAAATCTTAAATCTTAAAACATGAATTTTATAAAATATTATCTTGCAAATGTAATCATAACTTAATGCATTCTACTTTTATATGATATCATGTACTTAATTATTAAATTTTAATCATTATTAGAAATATAAATAGCACTTAAATCTTAGATCTTAATCTATCTACAAAACCATAATATCATATTTTGATTTGTAATCTTAAATACAATGTTATCCCACATTATCAAGTATGACTATCTTGCTTGCATACTTTTATTTTCTCATGAATTGGGTTCATGAATCCCAGTCATTTAAAGAATTATTAAGAACCTATCTCTACTTCATATATTGGGTATATTTGAGAACACCATCTTGGAGGTAGCTATAATTGCATATCTTACTTAGAATCTTAGAATATGAGAACACATAAATCATAATGCCTCATATGAGAAACATTTAAATATAGTATGAATACTCATGGGCATGAACCACTTACCTCTCTATTTGAGAAGATCCTAGTTGCTCTTGTTAGGTTTATGAGATCATAATCACGTTCTTGGGTTGGTTGAAGCCTAATTTCCCTATTCATTAAAAAATCATTCATTAATAATTATATTCACTTAATTTCTAGGGTTTCATGTTTCTTGACTAAAATAGGGAAATTCGGAGTCAGATAAAGGTTGGAATCCTAGTCCATCATCTAGATCTAAAAAAATAGAACAAATTCATATATACATCATAATCATATGAGCCATATACAATTTTCTACAAATTTCTAAAGATCAGATATATTTTGACCAATCAGAGTGTAGATAAAACTATTAGTTTGACTTCATATAACTCACAAGTCTTAACTAAAAATAAATAGATGGAAGGACTGATTTTCCCTTGGTATCATTAGTCATAGATAAGTGTGACAATGAAAAAAAATATCCAATTCATCATTTGAAGCACATGCTTGGAAGCAAATCAAAATAGGTTATAAAGTTCCACATATGCCCTAGAATATATCATGACACATGAAACAAACTGAGAGGGTAGATAAGTAATTTTGATGCTTGGCTTCAACTTCCTTACATTGGTGTTTATGTAGCTCCCTACAGTTCCAAATTCCACCCATAGCTCAGTTTCTCATGGCCATTGTGGGGGAGGAGATATCAACTGGAGTCGCCATCCAACAACAACCTTGATGAGCCATTGATAGGGCTCACGGATGTTAGGAGATGATATTCTACATTTCTGACATGAAAGAAAGGATCTAGGGAGCAAGAAAACCAGAAACACTATGTCTAGCTTGAAGTCAATGGACATCCAGTAAAAACTCACCAATACATTTTCCATCTTGTTCCTCAAACAAAGACAAACTCAATGACCCATCTTTGGAGTTTTGTAGAGTCCATGATCTCCATATCCAAGCCAACATCATAGTTGGAGGAGAAAGAGGGTACAAACCCTACGTTTAAAGCCTAAAAGTAAAACCAAGAATTAGGCTCGTCCAGTTGAGGCCTAAAGAAGATATGCAACACACAATGATGCCATGAATACCAACCCATCCCCAACCACGCTGCCACTACTATGGAAGTAGGGGAACCATTCTCAAAATTGGATCGATTGTTGTAGCCTGGTATAGATTATAAGAAGGGTTCAAAAAACTTTAGGGCAATCTACTAAAGTGTGGGGGTGCACTTCCATGATGAAAATGCTATTGTACGTCACTGTAAGGGTCATCAACATTGGCTGAGGTAATTGGAGCTTGGGGCTCTATCTGTATTAAAACACACTAATCCAATACATTGGAGCTTGGGGCTCTATCTGTATCAAAACACACTGATCCAATACAAGCTGAAAAGGAAGATATATTTTTAGGGAAGCTTTCTAGAAAATGATTTTGATGATGGAGACCAAAAGTCTTCATCTGAGATTACCGTTGCTGCTAGAGAAGGGGTAGTATAGGAGACTTTTATAGTGACGAACAATTTAAAATGGGGGTTAAGGAGGACTTCTTGTGACTGAAATGGGAGAACCACCCATCAACTGTTGGCATCGATGAGGGGAGGAGAACTAGTTTTGGGTTTTTTGTCCCCAGGGACAATTAGGGTTACTCCTGGGGTTTAAAAGGCTGGGAGGAGTGTCCTAAGGCCAATGGAACTCCTTGTTTGCAAGAATATATACTGAGGTTTTAGGAAATCTAAGAAATAGAAATCAATTCTGGCTTGTGGGGAGTCTAGAGGGTGAAGGAGACCTCTGTACAGCTAGGATCACATGGCTTCAACCCCTCTAGGATCAGATGGCTACTAAAAGATCCTATCCTTTACCTGATAAAAAAAGTATTTCTAATTTTTTTAATGTTTGAGACATTATCTCTCTAAGTTACTTTGACCCCGATAACAAACACATATTGGTTCTAATATTTAACCATGAACCCATCTTAATGTTCGCTAAATTGGACATTAGCATACCCTTTGTTTTGACGATGACAAACATTTCATTCTTGTGGATCTAATGTGCTACCTGAGTATTTCAGGGTTCAAGAAAATGAGGAGATCATACTAAGTGGATAGTTGAAGATCAATGTGGTTAAATGTTTGATATTTTCATAATTGTACTCAATGTAAGAAACTTGTACAAGTGTATAATGTACAAGTACCCAGAATTCATGTAAAATCAAGCATTAGATTTTCCCTATCCATCTAAAATCCTATCATACACTCATAAGAAGACTTTAGGGTCGATAGGTTTCATATGAGTCATCAATAGGACCTCACATACATTGCAAATATTCGCAATGAGTCCTTCTCATTCAACAAATTTTTTGACCAAGAATCATTCGGTCAAAGACTCATAAAGTCTAAAAATAACTTTGAAAATCTTTAGTTCTGAGTCAATTTTAGTCAAAAATATTGTCGACTGAGATACACCCATTGTAATAGGTTTAAAAAAGAGAGAGGCTGACATGTAGACGTTAGAGCCAATTGAACCAAGACAATCATTCGATCGATGAATTTGTGGACTGAGAGTCATCCGGTTGACAATAAGTTTTGGAAACTTCACTTTTAATGAACATTTTAGTTGTTGCAACCCAAATACTTTCTATCAAATAGTTAGTTAAGCACTAAGAACACTCTAGACACTCCCTAAAACATATCTATTCACTTTTAAACCATTCATACAAATAGGATAGGCCTTAGGACATCTGAATCATCACTTGGATACAACAATACAGATGCAACACTTGAGAAATCATTCTAGAGAGAAAATTAGTCAAGCTACACTTGCTATCTTCTCCTTTGAGCTCTTAGTTGGTGTCCTATAGCTACAATCTCCTATCCACCATCTAGAAACGTCCATCCTAAATGGTTAGGATATCTAATGCTTTATATAGGAATCAAGACGTTGTACTCTATTGACTAAGTGTTTCTTTCTTACAATCTATTTATTTTGTATTGTATTTTGTACTCTATTGACTAAGTATTTATTTCTTCCAATCTATTTGCTTAGTATTTTATTTTGTACTCTATTGGATAAGTATTTCTTTCTTCCAATCTATTTCTTTAGTATTGTATTTTGTTCTCCTTAACTACTCCTAGGGTTGGAGGATATTTGAAGGAGGCTGCTTGGAGCTGCTTCAAGGCAAAGAAGGCTTCTCCATGGTTTCTTGAGGTTACTTCAAGAAGGCTGCTTCAAAGGAGGTTGAGGCTACTTCTAGGTGAAGTCGACCTCAAGGTGGTGGAGCTACTTCAAGGTGGTGAATGCTGCTCCAAGGTTGCTTGAGGTTAATTCAAAAAGGATTCTTCAAAGGAGGTTGAGGATACTACTAGGTGAAGGATACCTCAAGGTGGTGGAGCTACTTCAAAGTGGTGAAGGCTTCTCTAAGGGGCTTGAAGTTACTTCAAGAAGGCTGATTCAAGGAGGTTGAGGATACTTCAAGGAGGTGGAAGGTGATTGCATTTTGTTGTAACATTATTGTGAGGTAAATAAAATAAATCACTTTCAAAATCCCAATTGAAATCAATTGGGTAGTGGACTGACAACCTTTGATTCAAAGGTTGGAACCACTCTAAATCCATGTGTCTTTTTAAATTACCAAAAACTTTATTCCCCCCTCTAGATCGTTCACTTAACATGTAGATAATTACTATAACCTTATATTCTCGATTTTTTTATAACACCTTATATTCTCGATTTATCCATAAGAAATCATGAAATTAATTACTATTTTTAAACTTCAATATTTGCTAATAAATTTTAGCATAATCCTTTAATTTCTAAAACTTTAAATTAATCCTAACTTCTAATGATATGAGAAAATTTCAAGTTTGAGATCAAATATACCTAAATATTTTGAGATATCATTAAATCGAGGCATACTTAATCATCCTCAATATTTCAAATTATTTGTTATTGCATTTAATTATAAAACGTATATGGAATACTATGGAATTCAATTAAATGTCTCAAATTATCATAATAGTACTACTACATTACTTGGTTTCATGTTTATAATAATAGAAATCCAATTGTATGGAATTTATGCATAAAGTATCCTCATGTTCTTAACTCTTCATAAATGTACATATTTTCAACCTAAAGTTTTTTATCCAAGTCAATTTCTTAAATTAGGATGTTACAATAGTACACACTTTATAGTAATTGTGTCCTTAAAATTTGATTAGTCTGCACACCTCAGGGTTTTACATTTCTAAGTGCATCAAATATAGTATTTTCTTAATGGTTCATTAACACACTCATGGTGTGACCTTCTCATGGTTAAACATCTAAACTGACTAACATGTGCAGATACTACTATTGAAGCTAAAGATCCACCTCACATCATCATCATCATAGTAAGGAAACTAGTTTTATTATTTTCAAAGGGAGATACAAAAGGTATTAGTTCCCTTTTAAAAACCTACACACTTCTCAAAATGTCTCCCTTTGTATGCATTCTTGGTCTTACTACGTATATA
This sequence comes from Alisma plantago-aquatica, assembly GCA_963693085.1. Classification (NCBI taxonomy): domain Eukaryota; kingdom Viridiplantae; phylum Streptophyta; class Magnoliopsida; order Alismatales; family Alismataceae; genus Alisma; species Alisma plantago-aquatica. The sequence continues at coordinate 1,625,288,400 of OY856409.1, read as the reverse complement.
ATTAGGTTTAGGTTACTATATGCCTCAAAAATTTTGTTTCAACTCTCTTTTTCTTTGTCACCTTCAGATACATGTCAGCCAGTCATATATCTAGAGATGACATGTCTTCTCATAATAATCTTAGCACCTCCATAGTGCACATGTCCCATATCACATTCACTTGAAAGGGCACAAAAGGAATGATAATTTATATTCATATAATATTCTCTATACCAAACCCCATTAGCTTGTGTCCCATAACACAAACATGTAGGTAAAAGAGAGACTATGCTATATATAATTCTAGAGTTAACATAAAAGTCCACACCATCTAGGTACATAATCCTAATCCTCATGTAAACTTCTACTTCCTAACTACACCTCTACTTTGACTTTTAATATCCTTCATTTACTTCTTCTATACCTAGGGCTACTACTTATGTTTCTAAATCTTTACTCTACACCCACTTAACTTATTATAGGGTGATCTTAAGTAAGAACCTGAGAATTTATCTGGTGGTCAACTATAATGTTTCTCTAATACCATTCTATCATGCACTCCCTAAGCACGCATGTGTACGTAGCGGAAGCAACACCGAGTTACCTACAACTCGTGTACTCAAGGGGGCATTACGTAAAAATGGCATTCATAACAAAAATATAATCAATCACACAACCTTTGAATAGTAAACATTCTCATCATTGTTCTTACAAAATGTAACATAAATCCTATCACAGGAAAACTCATTTAACATCTTGAGACAAAGTCTCCACTCTAAAGTTCTAAACATGGAACCATATATCTGAATCTATAAACATTAGGGTCATCTTATAGTTGGCACCTCACCAGACTTATCTCTCTCTATCTTTGTACTTCAAGTCTCATTGTACTACTTCTTCTCCTGATTCTCATCTCTGGACATCTAATCCCCAGTCATGCATTGGAAAAAAGTCATTATAGTAAGTGGCATAAGTATTCTAACATATACAATACTAAAGTACTAAGGGTACTACAAAATAGATGTTCTTAAATATGATACTCATGAAACTAACATTAGACTCTGTATAAAAGTTGAAAATAAATAACTCTTCTTTCTTTACTCTTAAGACTTTCTTTATACATATCTTTCTATGAAGACATACACTCTTGTACCTAGGTCTCATGACCCGCACTATGGGTAACATAACTGAATCATCCTACACTAAGGGCTTGGTCCTCATGACTTGCACATATGACCTGGGTCATGTCTTCTCTTATCTTAATTCTATTTTTTCATACTTATAAATGATATGATGTGTATGCTCTGAATTATGTATTTTTTATTAATGATTTTTATCTAATTTGTGCCCACCATTATATGATAAGTCTCCTCTATAAAAAAAATTGTTCTCTATGGTGCAGCACACCCTCTATTGGCACAACATGCCCTCTATTGACACTGAAGTGTCCTCTATGGTGCAACACACCCTCTATTGGCACAACATGCCCTCTATTGACACTGAAGTGTCCTCTATGGTGCAACACACCCTTTCTTGGCACTATGTGCCTTTTGTGGCACTGAAGTGTCCTCTTTGGTTCACTACACTCTCTGTTGGAATTACGTTCCCTATGTGACACCAAAGTGTCCTCTATGGTGCAACACACCCTCTATTGGCACTATGAGCCCTCTGTGACACCTACAATGTCTTATGAATCATCTTGAAACTGTCTGGTGAGGACTTATCCTATAATATATATAGTTAATGTCTGGTGTCAATTTCTATCTCTATTCCTAAATTGTTATCTTTGTATCTTAATCTCTTGTTCTAAATCTGTTCTTAATTACTTGTCTCTGAAACTTAATATATAATCTTCAAATCTATATATTTGCTATTTATTTCTAAACTGAATCTAAAATTTAAATCTAATTCTGGATTCTGATATTCTTGTTATCTAGACAAAGATTAATCTATGTTTTGATTTGATAGAATGACTTAATCAAATTATAATATCATATATATGACATCTGACTCTAAAGGCTTAACAAATAATCTGAACTGAACATAAAAATATTGAGTATATGAAAGTAACTTATGTGTCAAATGTCTAAAATATGATTTTTGACAAGAGAACTCAATTTCTATAAAATTTCATTAAGTCATATCTTAACCTGAATCTTAATGCTCATATGAGCTTAAATCTTAAATCTTAAAACATGAATCTTATAAAATCTTATCTTGCAAACTTAGTCATAACTTAATGCATTCTACATTTATATCATATCATGCACTTAATTATTAAATCCTAATGATTGTGAGAAATATAAGATAGAAATTAGTTCTTAGATCTAAGTCTATCTAGGAAACCTTAATAGCATATTACTATTTAAAATATTCAACACAACATTATACCACATTACCATGTATGACTATCCTACTTGCATGCTTTAATTTTCTCATGAACCTAGTTCATGTATCCCAATCATTTTAAGAAATCTTAATAGTATATCTCTACATGAGATCTTGACTATATGTGAGAACACCATCATGAAGGTATGAAAACTTTAAATTGCATATCTTACTTAGAATCTTAGAATAATAGAACACATATATGATAATGACTCATATGAGAAACATGTAAATATATTGAGCTTAATACAATTGAATACTCATGGCATGAACCACTTACCTCTATCTTCAAGATGATTATAGTTTTGTATTGTTAGGTTTATGAAATCATAATCATGTCCTTGGGTTGGTTGAACCCTAATTACCTTGTTCATTAAATAATCATTCAATCATAATTATATTCTCCTTAGTTTTTAGGGTTTCATGATTCTTGGAAACATGGAAATTTGGAGTCAAATCAGGTTTTGAATCTTAGTTTATCATCTAGATCTCAAAAAATTGATCAAAATTCATGTATAGATCATAATCATTTGAGCCCTATACTATTTTCTCTTAATTTCTAAAGGTTAGATATATTCTGACCAATCAGAGCTTATATATAGCCATTAGATTGATTTCTTATAACTCAAAAGTCTCGACCAAAAGTAGGCAAAAGGACTAATGTGCCCTTGGTATCATTAGTTATGAATAAGTGTGACAAGGACAAAAATAGTCAATTTATTATTGAATCATGTGTGTGGCAACAAATCAAAATCGATTATCAAATTCCACAGATGCCCTAGGATACATCAAGACACATAAAACATATTGATATGGTATAGAACTGGCTCTAATGCTTGGATTTACCTTCCTTTCCATGGCATCAAAGCAACTCCCTACAGTTCCAAATTCCACCCAGAGCTTGGGTTTCTTGCAACCATTGTGGGGGAGGACATCTCAACTAGAATCACCATCCAACGACAATCTTGATGAGCCATTGATGGGGCTCATAGATCTCAAGAGGCAAGATTATACATTGTCGACATGGTAGGAAGGAGCTGTGGAGAAATAAAACAAAAAACACTACATCTAGCTTGAAGTCAATGGACATCTAGTGAAAATTCACAAAACTACATTTTCCATCTTTCTCCTAAAACAAAGACGAACTCGGTGACTCATCTTTGGAGTTCTTTGGAGTTCATGATCTCCATCTCCAAGCCAATGTCATAGTTGGAGGAGCAAGAGGACACAAGCATGTGTCTGAAGCCCAAAAGTAAAAGAAAAAATTGGGGTCATCAATCTAAGTCCTAATGCATTATCAATGCACAATGATGCCATGAATACTGAAAAACCCCCTACCACACCACTGCTACTATACTCAAAATTGGATCGACTATCATAGGCGGGTACAAATGATATGAAAGGTTTGAAAAACTTGAGGGCAATCGATTGAAATATGGGGGTGTATTTCCATGATGAAACATCATTATATGTCATTGCAAGGGTCATCAACATTGGCTATTGTAACTAGATCTCAAGGCTCTATCTGGACTAAAATGCATCAATCCAAAAAAAGTTTAAAAGGAAGATGCATTTTCAGGGAAGCTTACTAGAAGATGAATTTGATGATGGTGACCAGAAGTCTTTGTCTGAGATTTCTACTACTAAGAGAGAAGGAGGAATGTGGGATACTTCTCTAGTGACAACCATTTCATATTTGGGGGTCAAGGACGACATCTTGAGGTCATACATAGCCTTAAGTTTCATCTCCAACGACCAAAATAGCCAAAATACCATACGACTATAGTCATCGTTGAGGGAAGAGAACTAATTTTGGGTGTTTTTGTCCCCATGGATAAATATGGGGCTTAAAATGCTTGGAGAAGTGTCCCAAGGACAATGGAACTCCTTGTTTGCGAGGATATATACTAAGGATTGAGGATGTTCATGAAACAAAAATTAGTTTTGGCTTGCAGGGATTTTGGTAATTGAAGGAGACCTTCAGATGACTAGGATCGTGTGGGTTCAACCCCTCTAGGATCAGACAGCTAGGAAAAGAGCCCATCATTTACCTACTCAAAAAGAGAATTTTTAATTATTTTTAAATGTCGTTTGAGGCATTATCTTGCTAAATTAGTTTGACCCAGATAAAAAACTCATATTGATCCCAAAATTCAACTATAGGCTCATCTTAACACGTAGATAATTACTATAGCCTTCAATTCTTGATTTGGCCATAAGAAATCATCAAATAAAGTAATGTTGTTTAAACTTTAATATTCACTACTTAATTGTTGGATGATCCTTGAATTTCTAAATTTTTTAATTTAAGCCTAACTTCTTATCATGTGAGAAAATTTCAAGTTTGACATCAAATTTACCTCTATATTTCAAGATATTATCAAATCTAGGCATACTTAATCATCTCCAATATTCCAAGTTATTCTCTTTTGCATTAAACTATAAAATATATATGAAATATCTTGTAATTTGATTTAATGTCTCAAAATATAAGAATAGTAGTAATACATTATTTGGATTCATGTTTATAATAATAGAAATTCCATTGTATGGAAGTTTTGCATAAAGTAGCCTCATGTTCTTAACTCTTCATTAATGTACATATTTTCAACCTAATTTTTTTTCCAAGTCAGTTTTCTTAAATTAGGATGCTACACATTTCACTAGATGAAGAGAATAGAATCAAAATACTGTATATGTGGAACATCATCCCCTAGGATAAAGAAACTTATACATACTTTCACTAGATTGTATGTATAATTGAAGAAGATGCCAGCGTCGCCAAGGCCATCATCCCTGTGATGATACTTTACCTTGTGTAAGAGGTTGATGAAGATGAGAAGGACAATTATCCCAAGAATACATCAACTGTCAAAAAAATCTCCCTCATCACCTAAGAAATCCAGGGTGTCTGAATTGCTTAGAACAATCAACATCCTGTAGACAAGGTCATCCCTCCAAATAAGGAAGCTATAAGCTCATGCTTACCCTTGCCATCAAATAGCCATTCCCAAAGCACCCCGATGCAAGAGAAACCAACAAAGAACATGATGATGATCATATGGGCAAGGTGAAAATCATTGACCCAGCCCCTAAAGAAATGGAAACACCATGTGTTTCATCAATCTAAGATCATCTATCTTTCCTAGTTGGTTGAACCAAGACAACTCTGAGTTACAACTCTCAAAGTCATTAAAAAAAACATTGTTATTTTGTGGGACGACTACAATGATGCCTACAACATGATTGAAGGGTGGGATGTCAATTCCACCTTTGACATGAAAGTTGGAGAAGACTCAGAATCCCTCATACACCCCATCTAAAATGTTGAAGAAGGTGCATATACGAACATAACCTCTTGAGGACTAGGTCCCTTCACACACCAGATAACAACACACTGATGTAGTAGAGAACCCAACGTGGCTATTCATTGATGCTCTGTTGCATTTATGCTCATGCATCCCAGCTCCTAAAACTTTGCAAAATCCACAAAATCCCAAAAAATACAAAACTCAAAAAAACCCAAAAACATTTGAAGATAGAGATGGATCTTTAGGAGTTCTTTAGCTATTTCACTGAAGTAGCACAATTCTACAATGATGAAAGATGCAAAGCTCAAAGACTTCCCCATCCTAGAGTATATGACAATGGAGCTTCAACCTTTTCATATCAAAGATGAGACAAAGAAGGTGAATCTCATCTTAAACCTCAAGCAATGCAAAGTCAAAATAGGGGTGTGTCTATCACAAGGAATCAAATACCATTATAGAACTTCTACAACACTACATTGAAATGTTTACATGGATCTACACTGGCATTGCTGAGGTGATCATGGTTCATCAACTACTATCATCTCTAGCATTTTCCTTATCAATTTGAAGTGTTGAATTACTAAACATACTTCATCTACGATCATCATTTCCAATTCACAAATCCATTGCATGTACTCACCCTACTATTATACCTGCCCAATGGAGATACGTAGGGAGGTAAGCATGCACATAACCCTCTGGACCATTCAACATGAACAGTTTGTGAAGTCAAAGTGCTCATAGCCCCATAGCTACAAGGAAAGATCTAAACATTCTGTAGATGTTTCAAAGCACAAATAGAAAGCAACAACTAATGACTTATCACAATCAAGGCTATGAAACCACTACAACCCTTCGTACACCAGACCAACTCCCCCATGAAAAGTGACCCACAAAACAACTCCTCAGGTTTGTCAGTAGTTCGGTGCATGCACCTCCACTGCAATAAAAAGAATGGACCGTTCCCGAATCAAGAAGGAAGGAGAACAACCCAATGTCTTTCCTCTTCCGCCATGCAATTACCAAATAGGAAAGTAATGATCAATATGAACAAGAACACCCTGGCCCTCAAGGCTGTATAGAAATGATTAGTGACACCCCATCTCGCACCCCCAAATAGAAGGTGGCTCTCAAACAAGTAAACTTGACCTCATATCTAGAGCCCATCCCAATATCATCAGGGTTCACCACTAAAATCCTAACCAGAAAATGACACCCCCACTCCAATTGGTCAGGCAGAGAATAGATAGGGATCCCACTAAATCCTAAACCCAATGTTCCCAAAAAACTCACTAGGTATTATGACCAGCTGATGTAGATTATTATCACACTAACAAACTCACCCAGGGATGAAACCCTGAGCTTTTACCAAAACCTTGTGCAATAATACCACCCGCAAGAAGACGGGTCTTATCGTAGTATAGTTGAGGATTGAATCCCAAGGGAAAACATTTTTAAGAATCTTTTACTAGTCAAATCCAGTTGAATCAAGACTAATATTTAGAACAAAAGTTGGTTGATTTGAGTTGAATAAAACTAAATGCAAGGAAAGTAAAGAGTAGGATTAAAAATTGATTAAAGATTAATGATATGGAATCGCTGGGATGGTTTCGAGTTTCTCCACCACTACACATGCAAACACATCCAATCACAAACATACAGGCAAGATATAACTATCCAAATAGAGCTGCTGCAAAACCCCCCATACGGGCGTCAGGTTCGCATAAGCATCACCTTAGGTATCAGATGTCTCGTCACCATCCAGATCACATCCTTACGGCTCTGAAGATATAAATAACCAACTGAAGTTGTGCCCCCCCTAGCGGGCATCAGGCACACATAAGAGTCACCTGGGCTAGATGTCTCGTTACCTCACAGATCACACACTTACGACTTCAGGGAATCCCATTTGATTTCTCATCAGGGAGTCAACCGAATTAACCGACATTCAAATCCTACATATTGAAGTTCTCACAACATAGGAAAAGAACAAGATAAATGCAAGTAGGTGATCAATCCACAAGCACACATCAACGATTAATAATGAAATGAAAAGTTATATGCATGCCATGGAATGTTTAGTAAATGAGCATGTAAGCATGGGCAGTGGGGCTAGTCTCCGCACCCCAGTGAAAGGAAACTACTCGCTCATGATGAGAGAAACATGAAAAACAAGAGAGAGAGAGAAGATTCTGCCATGAGCATGGTGAAGAAGATGATCGCATCTCGGTGGAGAAATGGTCTTCTACACAATGTCGGGGTAGATCTGGAAGAGGAGGGAAGAACACCACAGTAGACAGGGTAGATCTTCTCTCTCCACCTTCTCTTCTTCTCATAGTCTTTGCTCGAAGTAGGAGGAGCAGCTCGTGGATGTGATGGCAGTGTAGGCACGGCATGGATGCAACAAATCTAGATCTGGATGGAGTGTCTTGCAGATCTGAGTTCTTTTCATTCCTATAGTGGAGCATATCTCCCTCTATAGAGATGGTTGTACTAAAGGATAAAAGAAAATCAAACTTTTATCTATTGAGATGGATTTCCCTGAAGCCTATTTGAATTGATGAAAATGGTGAAGAATTAGTTGAACATGATGTATATCTACCTTTGCAAATACCATGATATCATCTGCAAAAGCTATGTGTGAGATTGCAAGACCAATCTGGGATAGTTTGGCAGATTTCCATCTTTGCTGAGTAACTCTCTCTCCAATCAATAAACTGAGTCTATTAAGACACATGACAAACAAATAAGGTGATAAGGGATCTCCCTGGGGAAGCCCTCTCAAATATTTAAAATGTGGTCATTGATGTCTATTCTATAATCCGTCCTTCACTTACCGAGTTCACAATATAATTAATAGTAAATTTGGGTAGAACAACTTTGATGATGGTATCCAGAATTAAGGACCAGAGAATATGATCATATTCTTTGCTTAAATCAATATTGATTGCAATACATTTTGCAATTTTTGGTCTTGGCATTGAATGGATCAATTCTCAAACAAGAATCAGTTATCTATAATTCATCTTCCACGAGTAAAAATAGATTGGGCCTGATTTAACCAATTGGGCATGTATTGTTTCATTCGTCTTACAATGATTTTTGAAGATAATTTTAAACATGCATCATTCACAGATATAGGCCTTAGCTACTTGTAGATAGTCGGGTCAGGCACCTTTGTGATAGGAATAGGAACATTATTGCACATATAAGATGTAAGAGGGTAAACTATAAGAGAACTTGTCATAGTAGATTGAAGTGAACTATGAATGCTAGACCAATTTTGATGTAGAAATTCAACATCTACTCCATCTGGGCCTACAACTTTATGTCTACCCATAGAGTGAAGAAATTCAAAATATCAAAACCTTAGGGCAGGTGTTGAATTAATTTTGCTTCTATAGTTGTAAGAGGTGTGGACATTGTAGGCATTGCATCAATGAAAAATTGATTAGGAATGAATGAGGAACTAAAGTGTTCCTTGAATAATTGAAGCACCAGAGTCTTAAACATTGTTGGATATTATCCAAACACCATTTGAATCATGTATCCTTATGATAGTATTTTTTTGACATCATGCTTTAATGGAAGCATGAAGAAAGATGTTTTCACATTGCCATCTTTTAACCAAAGGATGTTACTTTTGTATTTAAGATCTGAAACTTTAATAGTTAATGATTTTTCAAATGGATTTTGCAATGCATTGCAATGGATATCAAATTGTTGATTATAATTTGTCACTAGAGCATGTTGAAATGATTCAATTTTATTAAGTAAAAGTATTATTTTGAATCTGAGTGGCCCGCATATTGGTTTTGTCCTAGTTAATGAGATATGGTCTTGCCAAGTCCATAGTATGATTCAACTCTACATCAATATTCCAAATTGACTGCATCATAGTAGTGAAGGGGTCATTTTCATTCCAATTTACCTTAGTTTTAAAGAAATAATGATATTGTTGCTGACATGTCTTAATGAAAAGGAAAGTATATTGATTAGAGTGTATCCATGTTAGATGAGAAACAAAAAAAGTATACAATGAAGCGATCTATCTAGAGTTACCCAAGATGTGGTCTAATCTCTCATATAGGATACCTTCTATATATGTGAAAGGAGTCCCATAAGAATCAAGATATGTTAGATCAAATTTAAAAGGCAATCCCTAATAAATGAGTCTTCATTGAACTTGAATAGATGAGTCACTTTCTTTTGGAAGGATTTCCCATTGTGGTAGTATCTCCCATAACAACCCATGCTTTTTGAGAAATAGAATGTAATCATGGTAAATACTTCCGAAATGGTTTCTTTACCTATTGGTGATGATGAATGTAAATATTAGTTAAGAAATTCTTATTTTCTATAAAACAATGCACAACTTTTGTGTGACTTTCCAAAATCTAAACATAAAACTGGTTTTACTGCCAAAGGATCCAACTTCCTCCAGAGTAACATCTAGCTTCTACTCGATGAGAAAAGAGAACCCTAGTTTACAAATAATATAATCTACTTGATTTCTAGAAACATGTGGTTCAGGAATACAAACTAACCTGGGTTTGTGTTTCCTTTTGATGTTCGAAAGGCTGATTTTATACCAAGCTTAGAGATTCCTCTAACATTCTAGCATAGTGTGTCCATGTATAGATGTGGGATCATGAGTGGACCCTAAAGGTTCTTTATTTTCCATATACTCTTTAAGAAGTCGAGCATGGATCCATGTAAGATATGGAGAAGACTTCATCCTACCAGTGGTTCCTCGATGTTGATATCCAATTACACTAGTGAAGGATTAAGAAGTAGTAGGAGACATTTCTATATCAGAAATAGTTACATGTTCTAAATATGTTTGAATTATCTCATGGGGACATTCTCAGTTTGTTGAACATTAACATTTTCTACAGAGTTATGAACAAGATAGTTAGTTGAATGTCTGTGATGATATAAACATCATAGTGGTTAATTCACAAAATGATGCAACATCATTATTAAGATGGTTTGTTCAAATTAGGTACACCATTGAAGACTTCATTTTCACATGAGATATTAGATTGAAGATGGATGACTTTGCAATGATTGTCCATGTGGTTTATAAGGAGGTATATAGCATTGATCAAGCTAATGGTGGCTGGGAAACAATAATGGATGGTTTTTGGCTCACCCAAGTCCCACTTTCACTTTCGAGGAATATTAGGCAATGATTTAGCTGGACATGAGAGGTTTATTGTGCATACATTCATATTTGGTGTTTTGTAGAGGCTTGGATAGATATATGGTTTTGGTTTTTTTTTCTCTTAGTGGTTTAAGTGTGCCATATTTTTTCGATGATATGGATGTACATGTTGTACATGAGCTAATAAGCTATTTAGTGTTTTGTTTATGTGCGGTGAGAATTCTCATATCCTCCTATTATATTGATGTCTGGAGCTAGGATGATGGCCATACTATTATCACCCCATGTTGTATACATGAAAATCAATTTTTGACATAACTTCCAAATGAAAGATAATTATAAACCTTATGTTTCATGCTTATCCATCATATATGATTTCAAGGATCTTACAACTTGACTAAGATGTCATCTAGCATCTTGATCGTCCAACCTATCTTTGTCTACCCCACTATAGCCTTGGACCATAACCTAAAATGACATCATCATCCCTCTTTCACACTCATATGCAATGGTCCTAGGCCATTACGTAAAACTAGATCACACTCACTTTCATGTCCATATATATATATGTCTAGGACTAAGACTTTAAACTAGATTCAATGCAACTATACAAAGACCTTAAAGATGTATCCACTGGTCTTGTCTTAAGACACTAAAAGAGGCATAACTTTTTTAGTCTTGTGTTTTCCCACCTTTTACTAATGAGGATATAGTTGAAGAAAAACCTAAATAAAAAATAAGAACTAGGGTGGCATAGAGATGTTTTGAATCTGAAAAGATTAGAAACTCCTTTGACAAGTCAGTGTTATTCTAGGGACAGACAATCCCAACTTTTTTATTTTGGATGTGGTTCAAGAGAGAGCTAATCAAACTAAGTAATAACTAGAACGTCAGAGGGGCATTTTGAAGTTGTATAAGTCTAGAAACCCTTCATAAGATCAATGAAACTCTAGGAGAAAGTGGTTAACTAGATACATGCATTGGCTTAGAGTAGGCTACCATAACCTTGTTTAATTGTCTAATACCAAATCAAGCACTTTTTCTAAGTGATATCTCATGAAATCTTCCCCAAGGAGAGAGATATCTCATACACCATGTAGAGAAGACGAATACCCAACTACAATCATTGGTCATTAAAGGGTCACCTTGTCCGTGGATACCATCTACTAGTCATAAAAGGGTCACCTTACCCCTGGACATCGTCCTAACTTCATGTTGGTGTATATTTACTAAAACCCAGGCTTTGGATGATGTCTACTGGGATAGGTAGCACTTCTCATTTGATTGAAAAAGGAAATTCAATTCATTGAAATATATTTGATCATTGTGATATTAATGTACATAATAAATGTCCTTAAAATGATTCCTCTAAAACATGTAACTTCAAGTATGTGACTTGAATATGAGATCCTAAAGCATGCAAACAATAATATTCTTAAATGACCCTAGTCAAGTGTTATTATGATTTGGACAACAATAATGCATGCGAGATTAGAATGTGTGGTGACCAATGACCATATCTCATTGGTCATAGTATACCAAGTTAGATACATAGGCATGTAATAGATACCAAGTGTACTAGATAAACCTACCTTAAGAGTTATTCATGGACCATTTTATGATAATCATAATTAGCTATCAAATAAAACAATGGAGTTGTGATACATCAACCTGAAGTCACTACAATATTAACATGATAATCCTCGTGTTTTTACGCACATAGTGTGATCTTGATAAAGGTTGCAATAAAGGTAGTGATTGGCTGTGATGAGAATCATGCTATGAATTGTGAGTGATGTTGAAGAAATATTTGCCTTCCATATAAAGGGAATGATGTGTAGGACTCTTGATGAGTGAGACTAGAGGAATGCATGACCATGCTCACGTGAGTCAGTAATTGATATGAAGACCATATGTATCTTGATAGTCTACTTGGATATCTAGGAATTTTATTGAATAGAATGAGGATGATGTGTCCATTCCTCTAGTTCAATCTAGTAATATGTTACAAAAGGATTATGAAGCTCAATAACATTGGTTATGAATTGTTCTATCTTGTCTAACTAATCTTTCTACTGAGGTAGCAATGATGTGTATCTAGATGTCTCACATTTCTTATGGAACTTAATATTGATTAGTGAATCCATTCCCAATGCAATATGGTGCCTACAGAATCACACACATAGCAAATAGCTTAAAGAAAGTCTGATTTGGAATCAATTGAAATTCTTACAAATACAATAACCTAAAAGCATATTTCAATGACCTACATTTAAATATGGATCTAAACTTTGAAAATTGTTTTCTAGAAGTTAGGGACACATCCTCAAGGAAAGAGGCAAGTTCACATCACTCAAGGACTCATGGAATAGTATCTTCAATGGATGTTAGTGTATGGAGAGATCCCTATTGTGTGAGGGAGTCCGAAACCTGGTCATATTAGGGTTTCGGAAACCCAACCCTCCCCGCTCCCCTATATATATGGATTCTGTCCAGAATAAACATCTCATTTTCTCATTATTTCCTCCTGTGATTAGTAAACCCTCAGAGAAATTATGAGAGAGAGGGGGGAGAGTATAGACTCTAGACATTTATCTATAATTGCTCACGTGGATAACATAGATACAAGTTTTCTCAATGAATTAATACTAGATGAGCAACTTTATGAAAGGAACCATATTTGAGGAGAAGGTTTCGTCAATGGAACACAGTGTTATACCACAACCTCTACTTGCAAAATGGTATTCTATTGCAAGAATTGAAAATCATTGCCACACATCTATACTTAGAGATCACATGTAGAATGAAACCTTCCACATGATGATGTCAGCCATAGATTGGTATGTTCTACTTGAGGAACTTTTAGGTTCATATGTGGAGTCAACATGGATACCTTTCCCAACTTAGGATTTTTGCCCCTATACAGAGGAAGGGGTTGTTATACCAATGACATTCATACAAAGAATCTCACGTTTCTCCATAAAAATGAGTTCTTTTTGCATGCATCTCAAGGGGGGTTTTATAGTGCCAAAATAGTAGAAACAAATTTTGATTGCTGATTTAGTGAGATTTCAAAGTTACATAGATTGATTGATGTAAATCTACACCGAGCATTGTAAGTTAATTTGTCATAACTTTTTCCACATTAAGGAATAAAATTGTAACCCTAATCTAGTATTTTTGCATCTGTTAGATCTTGCTTGAAGGATTCTTAGGGGAAAAAATTGTTTCGATTGCACTTTCTTCTTGTAAGAATCGAATATTGGCATCAGAGCTACCTCTACTTCCCTTTACTAGATTTTCCAAATGTGAATTGTGCATTTGTCATTGGACAATGATAGTGTGAATATTTCATTTGGTGAAATAGACTAATGTACAAATATGGTTAATGGGAATGTCCCAGTTATTGCAATTGGAATCATATTATTATATGATGACATATATGTAAATATCTATACTAAAAAATGATGCCGCCAAAATGGTTTTTTTTGGGGATGCAAGATTTTTCCATACCCTTGTGATTTATTTATTTTCTTTTGGTTGATTGTTTGTAACTCTTTGTGCGGCTTTCAAGTTGTACCTTATATATGTCTTCCATTTGTATAGCTTGCCACCTTATTCCCTTGAATGTAACTTAGGTTTCTCATATATCTAATGTTAGTTTAGGATACACCAGGATGCATGGTATCCTATATGGTGGACATGAAGAAGGATGAAAGCAAAACAATCATATAAAATGATGGGTCATCCATGGAGGTAGCTCATGATTAAAGGATCCAAGGATTGAAGTTTACTATCTTTCATTTATGCATGTGATGTAGGAAACCCTAGATGACATCAATATTTGATTATCTTGGAAAGATTGTGATAGAAGGCCATAATCATCACATTTATTATTATCGCTTGTGTTGCCTATTTATATGTGTGATATATATAATATACATACATGGTTATTGGATATATATTTATTATATGAAATCTCTCATTACAAATTAAGCTTAAGATGATTTTTAACATGTAGCACACATCAAGGCCTTGATCAATTTATGTGGGTTCGCCAAAGCGAGGTTCATTCTCCATCGTAATGAGGTGCAAGGTGAATTTGTTGGTCTGCCAAAGTAGGGTACACTGTTTATCGATATCAGAGGTTGATGGAAGTTAACAATGGTTGTCCCTTATCCATCCAAGGGTTCCCTATGATGCAATTAGAAAAAGTTTCATTTTTCCTAAATAGATTAGTTGTGAGCGATTATTTAGAGTTGACTCATGATTCGATGATATATGGACCTTGGCCCACTAGAAAATTATTTGATGTAACTTTCAAGGATAATTGTGAGGGATATTAATTCAAGTAAATAGTGGGATAAAACATTTATTTAAAGTTCTAATTAATTGGAATAGTTTTTAAATTAAATTTCTATAATGTTGTAGAATTAAAAAGTGAAGCACTTGTATTTCTGATTAATGATTGAGAATGCATGCTTAGTGAGACAATTTTGTGGACTAGTACATGAAATTGAGAAGTGCACTCAAGTTAGAGTGTAAGATCATGTATTATAACATGTTTCCCTTATGATCCCACTATCAATAGATACTAATATACTCAAATGAGTTGAGTACATGTAGGGACTAGAGAGTATGCAACTTCCCTTAGGCAAAAGTTGGCCATCACCTTGAAAAATACAAATGTTGAAAACTAAGGATAACCAGTCATTAAGAATGATATGGTTGGATCCTATTAAATATGTCTGATTGTTTTATGAGAAACTAAGATTAACCCTTACAAGTTATTCCCACATTATTTTTTGAAGGTCAAAATTGGAAGCGAGTTCATAATTGAAATTATTAAGACTAAGATGGGATCTGAGCCAAATTCAAGTCAAATGATTTTCCAAAAAAGGTATAGGGAATTGTGGGCACTTAAGGAAACTTTATAAATATTGGATATTGGATGTTTCCTTTATTACATAGAATAATTGAAAGGTAAAAGGATGTAGATATCTCCTCCTCAAGTAGTTACATTATTTAGATAAATACAACTACTTCTTGAACATATATATAGGATATGACATTGGAGTCTAACATGCATGTAATATAATAAGAGACTAGATACTTACAAGAGGAATATATGTGATCAAAAGTGGACATGATGGAAAGTGTTCTTGTTGCTGTTACTATGGGGCACTGATTTTATCTCTAAAAATTGGGAATGTAATAGAGTTAGAGAAATTTCTGTTACTCATTTTCTAGTAAGTTCTTGTTTAGACAAGAGAGAGTTTTCATTATATGTAAAGAACAATTTTGTTCAGTATGCTTGGATGACTTTCTATATGGCATTTCCTTATGTCTTATGTCTTGAATCCTGAGACACTTGTACATAACATAAATACCAGAAAGGCTTAATACATGATTCAAACAAGATATACCTTTAGAATTGTCACTTGGGAAATATTAATGAGATATGCATTTCTATTCTCCATATGGATGTATACCTAGTCTCATTTAATTTTGAATCTCTAGAGACATGCAAATCATATTTTTTAAGAAATACAGAAAAGGTACATTTTACTAGAGGCATTGAGATCAAACTTCTAATACCCCTAATTATTGAAGTATGATGTCCTAATTGTTCAAGACCTACAAAATGGTTTCAATGCTTAATCCCATTGACTAAGGGCCACAACTTCATTTGTATTTCTATATCTTCAGAGTCATAAGTATGTGATCTAGATGGTGACGAGACATCTGATACCTAAGGTGATGCTTACACGAACATGATGCCCATATGGGGGGTTTTGCAGCATCTCTACTTGGATGGTTATATCTTGCCTGGATGTTTGTGTTTGGATGTGTTTACATGTGCATTGATGGTGAAACCCGAGACCATCCCAGTGATTTCCATCATTAATCTTTAATCAACTTTTAATCCTGCTAATTACTTTCCTTGCATTTAGTTTTATTAATCTCAAATCAACCAACCTTTGTTCCAAATATAAGTCTTGATTCAATTAGATTCAACTAGTAAAAGATTCTTAAAAATGTTGTCCCTTGGGATTCGATCCTCAACTATACTGCAATAAGACCCATCCGCTTGCGGGTGGTATTATTGCACATTGTTTTGATTGAAAACTTAGGGATTTCAACCCTAAGTGAGTTTGTTAGTGCGATAATATACCACGTCGAATTCTGGCACCGTTGCCAGGGACAAAGGAATCAATTAGTCAGATCTAGTTCTTTTGAGGCTAATCTAGGATTTAATTTTCTTTTGATACTATCGATCATCTACTTGAATTCGAATCTACTTTGTGGTTCTCGCTTTTAAAATCTTTCTAATTCAGGTACGACCCAAGGCATAGTGCATGTGTCGTTCGGACAACCTCCGACTAACAACAAGCTTTGATCCCGAGATAGACAGAACTTTTCATCGTCATATCAGAGAAAATCAAGAAAGGATGGCTCAACAAGAAGAAGTAGCCCGAAGGGTGGCTCAAGCCATCAATTGTAGAGAGATAGGCTCATGTAAGAAGCCAGAGCTGCAGTCCAAGAGGAAATTCTAGCAGCGCAAGCAGTAGCACAAGCAGCTGAACTACAAAAGGATCTTAGAGAGTTTTCAATCCCAAAAGATGTGAATGTTCATCATCTAGTACAACCACCCCCCATCAATGCTCCTAATTTCGAGATAAGAGCGCATTGGATCACCCTACTTCAGAAAAACCCATTCTATGGAAAACAAGGTGAAGATATCCAGGAACATCTTATGAGATTTATTGATCTATGTGCTATGACAAAACAAAATGGAGTCACAGACGATGCCATTCGACTCCGTCTCTTTAAGTATTCCCTTGCTGATAGAGCCATAAGTTGGTACAATTTGTTGCAAAGTGAAATGCCCATCACCACATGGGAACAACTACAAAATGTGTTTCTAGAAAAGTTCTACCCTCCGTTTCTTACCTATGAAATTAGAGGGCAAATAAAAAATTTCACTCAAGTCCCTGGAGAAACTCTTGCTGAAGAATGGGATAGATACAAAGAGCTTCTACGCAAATGTCCCCACCATGGAATTACTAAGAATCAACTCATCGAAATTTTCTATAGGGGTGTGGACGAAGACATCAAGAGATTCTTAGACTCCTCATCAGGAGGAAACTTCATGCGTTAAAGTTATGACTGTGCATGGAGGGTTGTAACCCTTGGAGATGAAAATAAAGCTAATTGGGGTAGATCTGTAGGTAAAGGAGACTTAAAAGTAGCTATGGTAGAAGCTACTCCCGAGTACAAGTCTATCACAGAAACCCTAAAACTCTTAGTTGCCAAGAAAAACCATATTGAATCATCTCTTGCTGCAATTGGAAGAGGGTGTTCGCCCACTCAACAACAAGAACAGGTCAGGTCTGCCTCACTGTTTTGTGAAGCATGTAAGGGCACAAATCATTCCACTTTGGCATGAAAAGTTTTCTATGATGTTGTTCTAAGCAATGTATGTGGCCAAGGATATAATAATCAAATAGAGAACCTGAATGTTGTTAACACCATCCCTGGTCAAGGCTATTACAATCCAAATCAGAGCAGGAACCATCCAGGTTTTCAATATGGAAACCCCTCTGGAGCAGTGAACTCACACCAATTTGGTTCGAACAACCAACCACGAGGCCCACCAGGATTCCAACATAATCAACAACAAAATCTTAGAAATCATGGAAATTTCAAGGGAAACTTTCATAATAGGAACTTCAATAACTATCAAAATAGTTCTCAGTACCAGAATCTTAATCAGCCTCAAGGACAACAAGTTGTTCCCCTCTCACCTGATGACAAATTGATAACCATTGAGAAGATGTTACAATCAAAACAGAATATGATAGCTAACCAACAAACCTTGATAGCTAACCAGTAAGCACACCAGAAAGCTATTGAATCTCAACTAGCTCAACTTGCTGCTGGCATAAAGCCACCTGTTAGAGCATTTGTGGGTCAGCCTGAGAATAATCCTAAGCACCCAGAACAATTGAAGGCTGTCACAACCAGGTCAGGCAAAGACTATTATGATCCTCCTATCAAGACACATGTGGTTTTTATAGATGAAGATGAACCTGTGATTGTCCAAGACTCAACAACACCAAATTCACAACCGAGAGAACCAGTAATTGCTGATAAGACAGACAAGGAAAGTCCTGAGAAACCTATTTATGAAGAAACTGAAACACCAGAGCCTGATATCCCTATATACAAGCCTCGTATTCCTTTCCCTACTCGTTTAAGGCAAACCAAGCTTGATACTCAGTTCAATAAGTTTAAAGAAGCTATGAAGAAACTTCATGTTGATATACCCTTTTTGGATGCGCTGGTTGAGATACCAGCTTGGACAAAATACTTAAAGTCACTCCTCACTAGGAAATATGTAAATGAAGAATATGAAACAGTCAAATTAGCTAAAACCACTTCGGATATCATCCAGAGTAAGATGCCAAAGAAATAGAAAGAATCCATGATCTTTCAAGATTTCTTGCCATATCGGTGATTCTTCATGCAAGAAAGGACTAGCAGACCTTGGTGCTAGCATCTCCATCATGCCACTCAACCTTTGCAAAAGGCTAGGGTTTGCTGAACTTCTTCCAACTGGCATGACCATACAACTCGCAGACAATTCGATAAAACACCCATTAGGAATTATTGAGGATGTACCTATTAAGGTAGGAAAAGATTCCTATGTTCCGTGTGACTTTGTCATCATGGATATAAAAGAGGACGCCAGATATCCTCTCATCTTTGGACGTGTGTTCCTAGCCACCGCAAGAGTTCTAATTGATGTTGAAGTAGGAACCTTACTGCTTAGATTAGGCAAGGAAACACTCGAATTTAAAGTTTTTGAAAGCATGAGAAGACCAAGTATGTAAGAAGAAGTATATCTGATTGATTGCATAGAGCAGATGTCACTTCTGACTCAAGAGAATCATGAATCAGATGATCAATTAGAAATTTCTCTAACAGATCTATCAGTTGATGAACCTATTGATGAACAAGTAAAGAATTGCATCGAATCCCTCGATTATGTAAAAGAAGATGTTGAAGCCACATGTGAAAAACTCAAGACTGTGGAAACTACTGGAGAAACAAGTGAAAAACCAGAAACTCCAGAAATGAAGCCCTTGCCCGAGGGAGTGAAGTATGCGTTTTTGGATGACCTCAAGGTTTTTCCAGTAATAATAAATTCTGATCTTACGATCGAACAAGAAGATAAACTCCTGAAAGAATTGAAGGAGAGGAAGAAAGCGATTGGCTATAAAATGTATGACCTCACTGGGGTTAGTCAAGCATTGTGTATGCATAAGATCCCTACGATGGAAGATCACAAGCCAACCATTGAACATCAATAGAAACTAAATCCAAACATGAAGGAAGTAGTCTGTCAAGAGGTCATTAAACTACTCACTGCTGGAATAATCTACCTGATATCAGACTCACCTTGGGTGAGCCCAGTGCATGTTGTCCCGAAGAAAGGCGGAATGACTGTGATACGAAATGAAAACAATGAACTCATCCCCACCCGAACAGTCACAAGGTGAGGGATGTGCATTGATTATAGAAAGTTGAACAAGGCAACTCAAAAAGATCATTTTCCAATGCCTTTTCTTGATCAAGTATTAGAGCGGCTGGCCCATTAAGAATACTTCTGTTATCTCGATGGTTACTCTAGATTCAACCAAATACCTATACACCCAGATGACCAGTAGAAAACCATCTTCACCTGCCCATTCAAAACATACACATTTAGAAGAATGCCATTCGGACTCTGCAATGCACCTGCAACTTTCCAACGTTGAATGGCTGCTATATTTGTCGGTCTCGCCGAAACCATTATGGAAGTTTTCATGGATGATTTTTCTGTATATGGAGATTCATTCGATTCATGTCTAAAACACCTCTCCCTGGTCCTCAAGTGATGTGAGGAAGCTTATCTTGTGCTCAACTGGGAGAAGTGTCATTTTATGGTAAAGGAAGGAATTGTCCTCGGCCATAGGGTCAGCAATAGAGGAATTGAAGTAGATAAAGCCAAGATTGAAATAATTTCCAAGCTCTATGTTCCTATCAATGTAAAGGATTTTTGAGCATTCCTTGGTCATGTAGGTTTCTATCGACGGTTTATAAAGGATTTCTCAAAGTTAACTAAGTCGATGACAAATTTGTTACTAAAGGATGCTGAATTCAATTTTGATGAAGAATGCGTTACAAGTTTCAACAAATCTGAAGTATGCCCTTACAACCACACCCATCATTAGAGCTCCTGATTGGGACCATCCTTTTGAAATTATGTGTGATGCAAGCAATTTCGCTGTAGGTGCTATTTTGGGCCAATGTATAGAAAAGAAACATTATGTGATCTATTATGCATCAAAGACCCTCGATGAAGCTCAGAAGAATTATGCTACTATAGAGAAAGAACTTATGGAATTCGTGTATGCTTTTGACAAGTTCAGATCCTACCTAATTGGTTCAAAGGTCATTATCTGCACAGATCACGCTGCCATTCGTTACCTTCTAGCAAAGAAAGACGCAAAACCTAGGTTAATAACATGGATTCTCCTCCTGTAAGAATTTGATTTAGAGATCAGAGATAAAAAGGTTACATAGAATGTTGTAGCAGACCACCTCATTCGCATCCACACTCTGGATACTGAGAAGATTCCAATTAATGATTCCCTTCCGAATGATCAATTAATGAAGGTTTCAGAAGTTATACCATGGTACTTGGATTTTGTGAACTACCTCGTTGCTGGGGTTATTCATCCTCAATGCACCGGAAATGCACTGAAGAAATTTATGCATGATGTGAAACAGTACTACTGGGATGAGCCATACCTTTTCAAGCTATGTGTTGATGGTCTTTATAGACGATGTATCGCTGAGGAAGAACCTCAATCTATTCTAGAGCACTGTCACTCTGGCCCAGTCGGGGGCCATATGAGTTCAAAGAAGACTGTCTTGAAGGTTTTGCAATGTGGATTCTTCTGGCCAACCATATCCAAAGATTCCCACGACTTTGTCCTATCATGTGACAAATGTCAAAAATCTGGCAATATAACAAAGAGAGATGAGATGCCACTGAATCTGTGGCAAGAAGTAGAGATACTCGACGTTTGGGGGGTGGACTACATGGGTCCATTCCCATCTTCTCATGGATTTTCATACATCCTAGTGGCGGTGGACTATGTCTCAAAATGGGTTGAAGCCATACCAACTGTCACTAGTGATTCCAAACCCATCATCAAATTATTCAAAGATATTATTTTCCCCCATTTTGGAGTTCCATGAACTGTGATATCCGACGGAGGGTCTCATTTCCTTGAAAGAAGCTTCGAAGTGTTACTGAGAAAGTATGGTGTAACACACAAGGTAGCCTCACCCTACCATCCGCAAACAAGTGGACAGGTAGAGGTTTCTAACCGTCAACTCAAAGCTATCCTGGAAAAAATTGTAGGCTCCAATCGGAAAGATTGGTCAGTGAAAATAAATGACGCATTATGGGCCTATCGAACTGCTTATAAAACTCCCCTCGGAACTACACCTTTTTTATTAATATCTGGAAAGGCTTGCCACCTGCGAGTAGAACTGGAACACAAGGCATGGTGGGCAATAAAACAACTGAATTTTGATATGAAAGAAGCAGGCCAAGCGAGGATTCTGCAACTCTAAGAGTTGGACGAACTCAGGATGACAGCTTATGAGAATGCATGAATCTACAAAGAACACACCAAACTTTGGCATGATGGCCATTTGAAAAGAAAAGACATACAAGTGGGAGACCAAGTTCTACTATTCAACTCAAGGTTGAAGTTATTCCCAGGGAAACTCCGCTCTCGCTGTTCTGGACCGTACATTGTCAAAAGCATCTATCCACATGGTGCTTTCTCTTTATGGAGCGAAAAGTCAGGTGAATTCTTGGCAAATGGTCAACATTTGAAAAGATATTTCACCACAGACGACATAAGCACCAAAGCAATAATAGATCTCTCAAACCCAAAGGAACCACTGTGAAGTTGACGATATCAAGTCGAGCCATCGACGTAAAACAAAGGCGCTTTTCGGGAGGCAACCTGATAAATAAATTCATATTTAATTTAAATTGTGAATTAGGATTTTTCTTTAATTTTTTTTACTTTTTAGATAACTTTACACCAAATAAAATTGCATCGCGAGATGCTATTTTGAGTTCTGAATGGTCTCTTTGTTTGAGATTTTCATATGGAGGAAACGTGCTGATTGGAACACAACCACATCTAGTGGTCCGAATGGCATGAACTTTCCCCTCCATCTTGGATTTAGAGCTTTCTCGAGATGAGAAAAATTCTAAGTTTAGGGTGGAGGGTGGGTGGTACGTATCTTACTTTCCACCTTCACCCATATAATTTTTTTGACCGATATAATTTTGACCTAAATTTTTAAATTCCCAAACATAATTTTCAAACTTTTAAAGTTACAAAGAAATTGAATAGATACCGGATGAATTTTGACATTCTTTGGTTTAATCTCTATGCATTTATCATTATACTCTCCTTCTTCAAAGTAGAGCCTCAAAAGAACCTTCTTATGAAAACTAGCCTTTTGATTAAAACCATCTCGTGAAGCTTATGAATCCTAACGTCATGATCTTTATGGAAAAATTGGCAAGTGTCTGTCGAACTGATAGGGATCAAACATATCATGCTTCCTAACTAACTAGTGGAACAACAACATGGAATCCCCTCCGGATCCTCATCAAGTCATTATTTGAGCAGAGTATGATAAAGAGAACAACCCGGTGCACGGAATTGTAAATCTAGTCGCATTCTGGTCTGAACCCTCTTCTACACTTATTCTATCATCTTTGTATCCCTCCATCCATAAAAAAGAAACAAAAATAGCCAAAATAGTGCCAAACCCTAAGTTCAGGGTGGCACGTTGCTTCCCTCTATATTTGCTTCTTCCATACCACTCACAAATTAATAGGGGCGTACCACCAAAAATTCAATCTCGAGTCGAATAGAGGAGAGATTTGCATATAAAAGATGCCAAAGCACACACAAAAAGAAATGCAATCTCAAAACGAATAGAGGAGATATTCACACAAAAATATATGCAATAAATGAAATTGCAAAAATAATAAAAATCTCGAGTCGAACAGAGGAGATATTTACTTCTTATTTCCATACCACCCTTCACTCTCTTTTCTACCTAAAGACACAATTAAAGCCTTCAATTCCCTGAAAAACACCAGTGTCAGATCAGATGCACACTTGTCATTCTGCGGGTATCTCTAGACTCCTACAAAACTCTTAGACATGCTTGATGTTGGAAAAATTGGAGAGGAAGTGATGTTGGGAAATGAACTCGAGAACAAAGATTTGGTAAGATGTGTTCTGTGATCTTAGGATGTTGAGATGCTTAGTCATACTGACCAGAAAAGAAATAATCATGATGTGAACATGAGGCAGTCACACGAGTTGAAAGTATGCATTAGGTGATTGTTTCAGATTTTATGTTACTCGAGGATGAGCAACATTTAAGTTCGGGGTATTTTGATGAATGCATATTCATCTTAGTTCAATCATCTCGTTTGGCCCAGTTTTGGTTGCATTCATGCATTTATTGGCTTTATCTTCTAATATGTGCATTGACTTGGCTTAATTAAAATTATCCCTATTTTAATACGATTTTTGCATCTATTTTCAGGTCACGATGAGCCCAAGAATATCAACCATAGCTAATTGGGCCTTTCTTCACTTCT
The DNA here is from genome assembly GCA_963693085.1 of Alisma plantago-aquatica. Taxonomy (NCBI): domain Eukaryota; kingdom Viridiplantae; phylum Streptophyta; class Magnoliopsida; order Alismatales; family Alismataceae; genus Alisma; species Alisma plantago-aquatica. The sequence continues at coordinate 1,625,263,790 of OY856409.1, read as the reverse complement.
ACAGCAATATGAGGCCCATCCACCTTGTGCTTTTCCTTGATTCATATCACCTCGTGACCCACCTCTGTCGTGTCCCTTCTCTACCAGCTAACCCTAATCGCGACCGCGGTCCATACAGCCTGGTGGTGATCTTCTCAAACCACATGTCCGCTATCTTTCTTTCCTTTCTCAACCGTGGTTCCCTCAGCCACAACAATCGCGACCTGCAAGACACTGCAGACACCTATCCTCGATTCCATGATCGTGTCCGCGGCCTGCCCCTCACATGATCGCGATCTTCCTCTTCAAGTGTATCTTGACCTACAGATGGAGAAACCACGACCAAAGATCGCTACCCTCTACTTCCATAACTATGCCCGCGGTGTTCTTCTTCACCCCAAGATCACGACCGCCTACTGCACCTGCAACACCTTACAAAAATTGCGATCATATCCTTCTCCACCCTCTACACCCGCGGTCCCCTCTATTGCCATCCATCACAACATCACAGCAGGATCGCAACCTGCACGACCATCCTCTGCTTTCACATAATCACGATCACCCCCCCCCCCATTCAATGGCCGCAGACACCTATCTGATATTCCACAAGACCACGATCAGCTGGGAAATTAATCGCGACCGTGGTACCAAAAGATCGTGACCAAGCCTTGTAGATCCGCGACCGTGGTGTCTATTAATCACGACTGTGGCAAAGTCAGGCTCTGCTCCATCTCACACCGCGGCCTCCCACACTCCAACACGGCGGACACCTATCCGAGATTCTGCAATCGCGATCGCGGAAACATGCCCAAGACTGCAACCGTGGCAAAACGGAATCGCGACCTGCTGGGCAAACAGAATCGCAACCTCCTCTACTCTTTCCATTAACCGCGACCCCCCTCTCCTTCCTACTTCATCACAACTGCACCTCCAACTGCACCAACCCTAGCGGTAGCAGCGTGACTTCATCACCCAACATATCTAACCCCGCTGCCACACTTTCGCTCTTCACCACTGTCTACCAAACCACAACCTCGACCATGATCCACTAAATCTATGGCTACCATGCATAGCTAGGAAATCATGACCAAGGGAGCACAGACAAGAATTGCGATCAACTGCATGTGTACAAGATAATCATGACTCCAAAGAATCACGACCTGCTACCAAGTAATCGTGACCGTGACATCTAAAAAAGTCGTGAACTGTTGTAAATTACCAAGGTCGTGAATTTAAATCAGTGTGAACCTGCCTATAAATAGAACGCTACCCCAGCCCATCGAAGGATCATCACCAGACGTCGTTAGGCTGCAGGTCTGTCCTGGGCCTAAGGAGAGGACCTCCATAGCTAAGAACCTGCCCCCGTGGTGGTTTTGTGCCCCGTTCACCCAGATCTGGAGTGTAGACTCTAGATCTGTAAGCCACTTCATCCAGATCTAGATCTAGATCTAGATCTAGATCCCGATCCAGATCTGCTGCATCTACACTATTTCTACGCCGCCATCTCATCCACAAGCTGCTCCTCCTGCTACGAGTGAGGAGTACGAGAAGAAAGAGAAGGTGAAGAGAAGATTTGCCACGACTTCCATGGTGTCCTTCCCTCCTCGTCCAGATATGCCTCGGCATTGTGCAGAAGACAGTTTCTCTACCGAGATGTGATAATCTTCTTCACCATGCTCATGGCGGAATCTTCTATCTCTCTTGTTTTTCTTATTTCCCTCATCATGAGCGAGTAGTTCTTTTTCGCTGGGGTGTGGGGACTAGTCCCGCTGCCCATGCTTTCATGTTCAAATGTTAAACGTTCCATGGCATGTATATAACTTTTCATTTCATTGTTACTCATTGATGTGTGCTTGTGGATCGATCTCCTGCTTGCATTTATCTTGTTCGTTTCCTATGTTGTGAGAACTTCAATATGTAGGTTTGAATGGCGATTAACATGGTTGACTCCCAAACTAGAAATAGAATGGGATTCCTTGAGGTTGTAGGTGTATGATTTGTGAGGGGATGAGCCATCTAGCCAACGGTGACGCTTCTATGTGCCTAAACATCCCTTAGGGAGGGCCACAACTTCATTTGGATTTTTGTATCTTTGGAGCCATAAGTATGTGATCCGGATGGTGATGAGACATTTGATACCTAAGGTGATGCTTACGCGAACTTGATGCCCATATGGGGGGTTTTGCAGCAGCTCTACTTGGATGGTTATATCTTGCATAGATGTTTGTGTTTGGATGTGTTTACATGTGCAGTGGTGGTGAAACACGGGACCATCCCAGCAATTTCCATCATTAATCTTTAATCAACTTTTAATCCTGCTAATTAATTTCCTTGCATTTAGTTTTATTAATCTCAAATCAACCAACCTTTGTTCCAAATATTAGTCTCGATTCAATTAGATTCGACTAGTAAAAGATTCTTAAAAATGTTGTCCCTTGGGATTCGATCCTCAACTATACTGCGATAAGACCCATTCGCTTGTGGGTGGTATTATTGCACATTGTTTTGGTTAAAAACTTAGGGATTTCAACCGTAAGTGAGTTTGTTAGTGCGATAATATACTACGCCATCATGTACTTGAGAAGAACTTAGGATGAAGAGGTGATGAATAATTGGTTGTAATGAGTTACACAAATTGCAGGTTTAATATCCACAAGGATGATTATTGATCGCAATATGGTTCAATGTTTTTCCTCAATGGTAGTAATGTCAATTGGAAGAGTTTGAAGAAAGAAACAATTGGCAATTCTACAATAGAAACTTTATTTTATATGCATTAGATGTTGAAAAGGAAGTTGTGTGGATTAGGAAGTTCACTCAATGGAAGTGGAGTTGTTCTGAAAATTACCCACATAGTAGAGTTATACTATGACAACAATGGGGATATCACACATGACAAAAAAAACCAAATGGCATACATCTTCCAAGCTATTCTGTGTCACATCTATATTGTACAAGAGATTTTATAGTGAGGAGATGAGAAGTTCTACATGATACTAACATAGTTCAAGTTTTTAATCCCTTGACTAATGCATTGTCGCAGTCAAAGCATGATATTCATGTTATATCACTTGGTACAAGATATCATAGTGATTGGATTGAGTGCATGTGGGAGACTATTTGTGTATATGCAATAAAGCCCAATCATCAAATGATGGCTATAGGCATATCAAGTATTTGATTTTATTTATAAAGGAAATTCCAACTATGATACAAATTTACATAATAAATATCCTTAGCGTGATTGGTTCAAAGACATGGGACTTGAAATATGTGACTTGAACATGATATCCTAATGGACGCTATGAACAAGATTCTTAAATGTCCCTAGTCAAGTATTGGTATCTACTAGACAAAAATGATGCATGTGAGGATGTGTGTGGTGACAGATGATCATGTCTCATGGGTCATATGTATTGCAAACCAAGTTAGACACATATGTGCTTTTTAGAGAACAAGTGCAATAGATAGACCCTCCTTGAGAGTAATTCATTGACAATGACAAGATAGTCATAATCAACTCTAAAATGTGACAATTGTGGTCCTTTTGACTTGAAGTCACTACAATAGCGACATTATAATCATCATGATTTGACACTTCCCAATGTGATCTTGAAGAAGTTTTACATAAAGGTAGCAATTGGGTCTAATGATAATCATCCTACAAATTTTAAGTCATGTAGAATGAATTTCTTTGTCCTATATTATGTTAGCAATATCCTAGGCCTCTTAGTGAGTGAGAGTAGAAAAAAAATGGCCATTCTCATGTGAGTTCATATTTGATACTGAGCTCATACGTATCTTGCTAATCTACTTATACTATGAGGGCATTTCAAACATGGTCACATTAGTGTTTGGGAAATCCTACACTTTTCACTCATCTATATATATGATATGAGAGGATGATCTCCAAACTACACATCTTGTTTTCTCATTGTTACATCCAAGTATTGATAAACCCTAAGAAAAACTAAGAGAAAAAGTGACAGAGAAAGAAGACTAGAGACTTTAAACCTTCATCTTCAAGCGCTCGCATGGATACCAGGAAGACAATTTTACACATAGAGTTTGTTTTAGAAGAGAAACTTCATCAATGAAACAGTCTTCACAGTGAAGGTCTCCTTATCAGCACATGGTATTCTGCCACAACCTCTTACAGTGAAATGTGGTATTTCACAATAGGTGGTGTTAATGTTGGGACACATCCGTACAGAGCGACCACCTACAGGATGACACCTTTTGCAAATGATGTCAACTACATAACGGTGCATTCTGTCAGATGAAACTTCATAGTCATATGTGGAGTCAATAGGGCCACCTTTCCCACCTTTGGATTTGTTTCCCTAGGTGTGGGAAGGGGATGTTCATCCACTAACATTCATCATGGGTTCCCACATTCGTCCATAGAATAAATAGTTTTTTACAACATACCAAGGTGGCTTTCAAAGTTTTAGAAATACTAGAAACAAGTTTTGATTGTTGATCTGGTAGAATTTCAAAGTACTAGATAGGATGGTAAATATATAGACAAACATTTTAATTTGAATTATTGGAACTGCTTACATGATAAGGTATAAGCTTGTCACCCTAATCATGTATTGCTGCATTAGATGGATCCTACCAGATGGATTCTCGAGAAATATTATTATTTCTAACAGGATTTTTGCTCTCTAGAACCCAACACCACCCTTTTACATAATACAAACACAAACACTTTGTCATTCTGCTTATTTATAAATCTCCCATGTTAAATTTGGAAAAATCCTCCTACGATTCCCAAGCTAGGGGCACACACTCTTTGCTTATCATGTATCCCCAAAACCCATTTGCAAGGTTTCACCAATTTAAGGGTTGAAAAAGATATCAGGGTATCATTTTCAATTCTCCTAAATAATGAGGAAGTTGTTCTTCTTCTTGCATATTGATTATGTATAAAAAGATTTATTATAATGCCCAATATTTTTTGCATATTTCAAATAAACCTCATGTTTAGAGCATGTTGATCTAAGCTTCATCAAATCATAGGAGCCAACATGAGTCCATACATTGATCAATCATACAATCTCTCCATTGAAATGGTCATACAAAATACTTTTAGCAGACAATCTGAGTTGGGTGGTAAAGGAGGTGTTGACCATAACAAGAAACTCAAACCTTCTAGAGGGAAGAAGCCTAAAGTGACTTTACAAGTGCCAGAGTTCTAGCATCCTTAAAGGTCCCACAATAAGACCTCCAGAACATTGGGTAAGAGTTCCTTAACTATTCAACTTCGACTAAATAAGGGATATATCAAACAGGGTCTTCTATCAAAGGTTCCTAGTATGCCAACTCGGCGACACAATCTTTTCCATTCACATATGACACTCCTATTTGTGTTATCCAAGTATATCCCATCTTAGGCCATACTAATATCTAATCCATATAAACATTGGTTATGTATCGATACCTCTAGAATATACAACATAATTCCTATCCCAAACAATGATACCAAAGAGGAAATGAAGGAAGTGAAAGCTAAAGTTACTAAATAGGAATCTAAAGATAGACACAAAAATGGGTAACACTTATAGAAATGTTCACCATGTACATCGCGGGAATATGAAAGAAGTATTTTCCAACAACCACATGTTTAACCCGTCATCCCCTTCTTAGTATATTCCATACATGGGAGGAGGCATATGGTTTTCCATCACCACTATATGTGGTGCTCCACTGGCAATAATCAAGCCACTAGTTATAACAATGGTTGTAGAAAGCAATGTGGATCCCATTCAAGACACTTCAAAGATGGACCCCATCATGATTGAGACACTCCACAAGCTCAAATAGTTATAGGGAAAGAAGGATGGAGTTAAAATCTTAAATGGGTTTTGCAATTTCCCAAATGGAAAATTTTCAAATAACTACGATAGGTTGAAGTATTAAAAGTACTCTAAAAAGGTGATCCACTCAATCACATCAAATCATACTACTTTGACATGGTAGAGGTTCAGAATGATAACAAGATCCTGATTATATGATTTCCTTGAAGCTTTTTAGAACCCGCCCTTGCATGGTACAAGAAGCAGTATTTGACATCACTCACTACTTAAACAAGATTGAATGAGAAATTCAAGCATCAATTAATTACACAACAAATTCTCTAGGGATGATACCCTACAATTTTACATCAACCTTATGACAATCCAACCCACAAGCATACATATCTTATCATCATATAATTCATGATTGAACCCATAGGACCACATTTTAAAGAAGTAATCTGATCTAGGTAACCACACAAAAACTAGAACTCGATGTAAGAGTTGAATTTGGTGTGATTGGAGTAAGTTTGTAACAACATAAGGGTGGGTTAAGGTTTAATATCAATGGATGAAACACAAGGATGGATGGGTTTCACCACTGCTACCAGACATTCATGTTCTAACTGCATCATAAATAACATAATGATACAAAAGTCGAGGCTGACTAAATACACTTTTCAACATTAGGATTAAAATTGAATAGATATTACTCTAATATCTTTGTCATGACGCCTAGAGATCATTTACATATTGCCTTAGAAAACACCTATCTAAAGTTCTCATCAATGGTACAACACAAAACAAATGATATTCAACATCTTAGGTACACAATTCTCAACTTCCAATATTTTATAAAAAAAAAAACCAAGATTGTAAGCATAAAATGTTTGATTCAAAATATAGCATGGTTCATAGAATAATAGATGTAGTAAAAAGAACAAAATTGGGTTGTAAGTCTACTCCTGGCACCCTAGTGAGAGGACTACTTGTTGATGGTAACAACAAAAAGATTATTAGAGGAAGAAAGAAGGAAGCCCATTGTCTTAGTAGAACATTAAGGAGGAGTTGTGACATGTAGTTTCATGTCTTTGAGCTTGGAGATAACAATGGTTGGTACAAAAACAAGATAGCCCTTGATGTTTTGTTAAGAGGATGGATTTTTGATCATCAATTTCCATCTTTGTGACTAGATCTACCTCTATGAAGGGGGATCAGGTGGAGGGTGGTGGTGGTCATTGTTAGTTGTTATGGTCATCAACTATAAATACTTCATTATTATGATCAAATATTTACAAAATTGTATCAAAAATATAAATGAATTTTTTACGTTCATGCTTCACATCACAGTCATAAAAGTTGATACACATGATTACAAAATTATGAATAGTCATTGATTCCTGTCTACTCTTCAACATGGGATAAATCTTGCACGTCTCTTCTAGGTCTTGTATTCATCACCTACCCATGATTTACTGAAGGGAAGAAACCACACATAGACCCCAAGAAGATAAGCATAGGTCAGCCAAGTTGGTACAAAAGTGGTATTTGGAAAGTAAAAGTATATGAACCAATCTACAAAGAATTTTTATGACAAAATTCAAGGGAATAAACAATATAGGCAAGTATCAAAAGGTAGCAATATGCTTTCAAATTCAGTAAGATTCAATATATAATTTTAGAAACTAGTAATTCAATTTTTTGAATAGATAGCACATGTCAATTTTAGTTTTTGAGGAAGCCATATGTACTCTCCATCGATAATGAAAACACACCAATTGTGTTTCCCAGTATACTAAGAGGATGGATTTGTGATAATCATTTTACATCTTTCTGCCTAGATCTATCTCTATGAAGGGGGAGCAGGTGGAGGGTGGTGGTGGTCATTGTTAGTTGTTATGGTCATTAACTATAAAGACTTCATCGTTATAATCAAATATTTACAAAATTGTATCAAAAAATATAAATGAATCTTTTTACAATCATGCTTCACATCACAGTCATAAAAGTTGATACACATGATTACAAAATTGTGAATAGTCATTAATTCTCATCTACTCTTCAACATGGGACAACTCTTGCACTTCTCTTCTAGGTCTTGTATTGATCACCTGCCCATGATTTCCCGAAGGGAAGAAGCCACACATGGACCCCAAGATGAGAAGCATAGGTCAGCCAAGTTGGTACAAAATTGGTATTTGGAAAGTAAAAGTATATGAACCAATCTACCAAGGATTTTCATGAAAAAATTCAAAGGAATAAACAATATAGGCAAGTATCAAAAGGTAGCAATAGGCTTTCAAATTCAGTAAGATTCAATATCTAATTTTAGAAACTAGTAATTCAATTTGTTGAATAGATAGCACATGTCAATTTTAGTTTTTGGGGAAGCCATATGCACTTTCCATCGATAATGAAAACACACCAACTATGTTTCCCAGTATACTAAGGGACCTCAGGTCCTTCTCTCTGACTAATGTCATGGAAGCGTTATTCCACTAAATCAATGGGTATTAGCCTTCTCTTTTTGACATTTAAACAATGTGTTACTATTTTTGAGATTTAATGTTGGTGGCTTTTGGTGCGATTCCGCTGGAGGTGTACACACCAGTCAACAAGGGTGGCTAGATGCACTCCACGAGGTCAGAACGCATGGGATGGGATCTTTCTTTTGAAATTTATAAAACCTAAACTGACTACCCACGTCTACTAAAACACTACACCCACAAGATCACGGGGTCGTGTCGTAGTATAGGAAGGTGGCAAGTAAAGGGTCGATCCACAGGGAAAAGAGGGGGCACTAGATCTAGGTTAGTTTAGCTAGGTTCCTACTGTAGAGACTAGGGTTAAGGGTTTAAAGGTTGTTTTGATTGTTAAACTATTATGAACAAGCAAGCAATTAAAGGAGAGAATGAAATATATGTTAACCCTATACTAGATTAAGACTAAGCAGGAAAGAAAGGACTAAGCTAGGTATGAAAATGCAAATTACACTAAGGCAAGCAAGGGAGAAGTAAAAGAGAAATTAAAGAGCTACACTAGCATGAACAAGACAAGAGCAAAGAAAGAAGCTAACTAAGCAAGGAAATAGCTAATTAACCTAAGCAAGCACAAAACTAGGGTTTCAAGCAGTAAAGAGATGTGTGGGTTGTTTATGGGTATGAACTTATCACTTAAGTTGGGGGGTGACATGTGAACATTATGATTCCATTTAGATTATCTACACCAAACAACAAGTTAGAGTCTAATGAATTAACCTAAGCTACTAACAGGCCATGGATATGCTAGGTTGTGCATAGGGGAACTAGTCCCTAACACCCCCTACTACCCTTACGAGGCTCAATTGGGTTAGGGATTAGGTACAATTCAATTAGAGTTTAATTAAGTCTAGGTTTCTAGATTAGGCATTCCTAGGGAAATTAGGGGCTGAGGGTAGTAATGGGGAGGTGAGATTAGGGTTTTGGACCCCAATTCCCCCACATTCTAGCCTTGAGAAGGCTCCATGCTAATTGCACTAGAATTATCTAATCTAGCTACTTAGATCTCTCACTTAGGTTTAGGGAGATTGATTAGGATGTAGGAAGATGGGAGGCAACCTAGGGATCCAAGAATTCAACCTAGGGGCAAATCCCAAAATTCACACATATAAGCAATTTGCCTAAATTCCTAGGTGATTCCACACACAAACCAACAAGCAATCCATGTAGAATGAGATTCAAATAGAATATAATAATTAAAAAATGGAATTACAATGTTTACATGTCATTTCCCCCCAACATGGTATCAAAGTAACATAATTTACCCCAAACAGCCCACCCACAGGGGCCTAGCTACTCATAGAAATGGAAAATACAAAAAGAGAGAAGAAAGAGGTAGAAGAAGCCATAGAGCTTGGTGTAGATGAAGAAATCCTTCTCTCCAGTAGCTACAGGTCGTCCTCCTCCCTCCTCCAAGGTGCAAGGGTGAAGAATGAAGGGGATTATGGGTAGGAACTAGTCCAAACTATTGATTTGGTGTTGGAAATGGTGAAATGGAGTGGAATGGAGGTGAAAATGGTGTGGGATGGCTAAGGGGTGAAAAGGGGGAGCTAGGAGGTGGTGGAAGGTAGCTGACCCCATGCCCGAGCTGCCACCTAGGTATATATAGGTGTGGGGAGGAAGCACTAGGTCAAGTAGGGGCAAAATGGGCAAACTGGTGAAAACTAGGTGAATGTTGTGAGTAGCATGGCCGTTGTGGGGCACCACGGCCATGGTGGGTAGGGTAGGCCATGATCGTGGTGGATGGGGTACGATCGTGGGTTTATTCCATCGGAGTTGCATGGTTTTGGTCTGAATGGCCACAACTGTGGTGGAGTTCTACAGTCGTGGTGGATAGGGTGTTGCACGGCCGTGGTGGTATACCACGGTCGTGGTGGGTTGGATGATGGCGGCCGTGGTGGTGTAAAACGCTTGTGGTGATCTTCTATAGCACGATCGTGCTAGGTAGCATGGTCGTGGTGGCTTCCCCTTACACGACCATTCTTGGCTGCATGTCTGTGATGGCTGCCCCTTGCACGACCGTTCTTGGCTGCACGACCATGGTGCTCTTTGCTTGACTTGGAATTGATTTGCAAGTGACCTAGCATGGCCGTTCTATGGTACCACGACCGTGTTGGGTCTTGGATCAGCACTTTGACTTTGTTCTTTGGATTTTCTTGGACATCTTTGCTTCAAATGATCTTTGGCCACTAGGGGTAGGTTAAGGGAGCCTTGGACTTCACTTTGGGGGTCTCCAAGGGTAGAGGAACCCTAGGATCACTCCTTCTCTCTCTCTCTTCCATCAGGTGTGGTCCAAATGCCTAAAAAACATGCAAATAATGTCTATAAGTGCATTTTATAAAAATAAGCATATTATGAGGAATGACATGCAATCTAACAAGTATATATGTGATTGAAGAGCAAAAGGACACAAGATGAAGCCCTAAAATAGGGTTGCATCAACTTTCAAGGAGGAGGGCTAAGTTTTATAACAACTTTAAGGCAGACAACCTATCTAATCATGCATGCAATCAATGGGAGAAATAAACTTCCTCGTATAATAGAAATTTCGTACCTTTAAATTGAACATACCCAATATGCAAAGTTCTAACTACTGACACCAAGGGGACAATAAAGAGAGAGATTCACAAATACATAGGAATATCTATCACTATATGGTTTGGAATCAAGTCTTGTTTATTTTACTTAGGGTTTGGATTTTCTGTCTTCCATTTCTATTTCCTATTTTCCCATCAATATTAGTTTTAGATTTTCAAGCATGTTAAATATATAATAATTTTTACTCATCTATTTTATTTTCTCTAGAATAGACCCTAAAATGTTTATCTCTCCTATAATATAATTCTATTTAGTCACTAGGGTCAAATATGTTCATTTACCAATACAACCTTACTAGGGATATATATGGTTTGACATAATTAACTTATAAGATATTATTTATCAAAATATCCTTACTAGAAAATATTTTGGGTTTAACTGCATTATTCTTAAGCACATTATTTTATTATCTTTTAGCCATGTATAGTACATGTTAAAACTAGTACTAATATATAAAAATGCTATTAATCATTTTCTTGAATATATACTTAAAATAAGTGATAACATCCAATTTTGTGGATATTGTATGCCTTATTTTATCAATATTTCTCTCCTGTTATGAAAACATATATTCACTTTCCACTTACTTTACATATAGTTTCTCTCGCTACCCTGTTTGAAGGTATCAAGATCATTTTTCATGCAGAAAGAACCTCCACCAATCTCCAAAACCTTTGGCCAATTCAGAAAGACCAGCATCACGACTATAAGATCTCAACAGATGGTTACCTTGACAAGTCTGCCCGACCACAATCTGATGCCAAGTGGTTCTGCCCTTGGTTAGGCGGTGGGCAGATCACATGAGACTCACCAGTCGATGGGCAGATCGCACAAACACCAACAGATGGTCAAGCTAAATCACTACCTCATGGCCCGATCAATTCATCAGGCGGTGGTTCACCCGCTCGAGCTACCGATGGCCATCCAGCAAGTCACCAACTGGTGGTCTAGCACCCACCAGTCGGTGGCTCGCCTATTCCTAACACTCGGTGGGCCATCAACTCAATAAGGTTGCCCATACATTTGTTCATTAAAACAACTTCCTTTTCATATTTTGTTTCCCTTACCCCAATTTATTTAAAAGACTAAACCAACTATAGATATCCCTTACATTCCTAAAATATCAATAAGTACGTTTGTGTACCCCCTAGGGATTCCAAGAAAACTATTACTTTATTGATGTATGTACCAATATGGGTGTTAGATCTTCATTTGATTAATATTCCATATTTTCTCCACTATTATGGTTTCTATATTTTCATCTATGTTTCAACTTAAGTATATAATCATTTTCTCTATTTTAGTTCCTCAGTTGTTATTCTTTCTTGAATTGAATTTCTTTTAGTCATTATGGTCAGGGATGAACCACGATTTATCAAAATGTACACTAGAAATTTAGGGTTTAAATTCAACATACCTTAATGTACACTAGTGATACCTGATTTCGAGATTTCAATATCTATACATGAGTACATATATGTATCTACCCCTATTTCATATGAATGAGAATAGTTTACTCCAACCTAGAGTATCCTCTAAGTATATTAATGCTTGGGTTTATAAGAGAAATTATTATACTTATGTTCTTTATTTCATAATCCATTTTATTCAGAGTAGTTTAATCTAGTTAGAAACACTCTCTACATATTGTGTTTCTAAATGCTATCTTAATTACACATTTACCTTAGGTTGTGATTCGTACTTTACAAATATTTATATAATGAATCCATTGGGTAATATTAACCTTATAACCACATATTATATTTATGCACTAACTAGTTTCATAAGTTGGACATCATACACCTATACTTGACTTAAGGATAACACCCAACCATGTATTCCAAGTGTAATAAGTTTTTAGTAACTTATGTAGTTTATTACTGTAACTGACACATACATCATTATTACCTTGAATGTTATATCTAAAAAAATTAGTTATATGATCTGTCATTTGAATTCTCTGAAACAATATTTAGAAAAAGGAATAGTTACCTGTTTGTTTCAACTAAGATCAGTCATTAGTTGATCCCGATTTGTAGGCTATTATTACAATCAAGTCCTTAATTCCCTCAAATAATACGTTCATAGTTTGATGCATGGAGATCCCAAGTCTACAATCCTTAGATCTTGGCTTTGCAACTGGTAGCTGCAATCATGGACATCTTTAGTTCTGATATTCAATGATAGTATGCCGAAGGGGGTTCTTGGTATCCTCGAGATCTCTGGGATTCAAGAAAATGTTCGTAGGAAGTGGTGGATGAGGTCAACGAGATTATCATGGTGTCACTAAAGTTGGTGTAGGGTCAGGGTGTAGGTTACAGATCTGAAGGGATGGCCTACAAAGACAGCTGTAGATTTTTCAGACCTACTTCATGATCAGGCCCAAAATAATGGGAGAAGGTATGGGAGAGAGTATTGGATGCTTTTGGAAGTGTATCAAGGTAGCACTATTAGTTTTGGATCTAATATGAAGGGCTCACATCATTGGGATAGGCATGGAACAACTAGTGGAAGAGATGCAATGGGGTCAAAGCAAGGGGGCTAGGAAGATGATGATGCTTGACATGCTTTAGATGAGTTGACATTAACGGTGGTGAGGAGGAGTTAGAGAAGAGGTTGAGGTAGGAAGCTATGTCGAGTCTGCAACCAGGTGGTGTTTCTAATCCATGTTTTGTGGTGTACGGTGGCTATCATGTTGCAGGTTGCTGGGTGTTTTGTCGTGGCAACTGGAGTTGAAGACAGCCGTGACTTGCTGGCCAGGCCATCAACATCAAGACGATGGGGATATTCAGTGATCTGAAGTAGGGAGAAGGTTCTTTAAGACTGATGGAGATTGGACACTAGGTTCTTCGGGTCAAGTGTCTACTACGATATTGTTGTGTATTTGTAGGCTTGCAATGACCTGTCTATATAGGAGAGGGGAAGGCTTCTAGCCCCTGATTGATTCGAGATTGAGATTAGGAAATCCAGACCGGGTGATGAATCTCTATTCATCATTACTTTCAGTCACCTTTTTGTGACCAATTTGATTCAATACTTTCGATTTCATCTCCTAAATCTCACAAAAATGCAAGATTTCTTAGCTGATCCAATTATCAAGACTATTGACGTGATTTATATAGATTTTATGCAGGTATTGATGAGATATAACCTTCAACTGAAGATCCCCTCAACATTGGTCTTGACCAATCAGTCTCGACCAAACGATTTTGCATATTCGGTTTTAACCAATCGTTCTTGACCAAACGGTTTGCCCTAACGGTCTACCCATATGGTTTTGACATCTCGGTCTTGAGCCTTCCCACACTACCCAAGACCGTTTGAAACCCATTTGTAACGTCACCGGATTTTGTCTTCTCCAAATCCCATAGGGATGAGAGGTCAAAATCTGAAAACATTATCCAATCATATCAGAGTGCATTGCAGAAGAAATTTGTGCATACATGAACATACAAATAGAATGCATACACCATAACATTCTCAACATTCAACCTATTTATATTACAACATGAATTAAATTTGCAACTTACATTTACATAATTTGAATAAAATTTTACAAGTCAATGAACATGTATGGTAGTAGGATCTTAGACAATAGGTACAACCTATATAACTTGCTCACATCATATTCTTTTATCCCATTCTAGCTCTGGACCTAGAAAATATGAGAAACAAAATCATCAACAAAAGTTGGTACGTGGAATTAAAAGCTATACTATGTTGGCATATAAAATACTCAAAATTGAAGAAAGAGAAAGGAAATGTTGTTTAAAGGTGGAAAATCAGGTAATCCCAAGTTATTAGCCACATTTAGAATGAATATGCATTTCTATGGTGGACTAAGCACAAACATAAATGGTGGGCCATTCCACGTGTACCTTGTACTCTAGGGATCTCCCCGTGTACCGTGTACTCTAGGGAGGTGCTAGTCAACATTAAAGCTTTCCCTCTCTAATAGGGAGTTTAATGAGCACCACTAGTAACTACATTTCATTTATCCTCATTTATGTTCTTTTATGTTCAAGGTAGAAAATTGTCAATATACATACATCTACATCCAACAATGTATTTCAAATACAAGCAATCAAGTACACATATTTAACATCCAGCAAATCTAGTCATATAATTATATCCACGTACCTGAGCTTAGAGGATCATACTTATATTATGGATCATCTACACTTTTGGTCATCACCTGATTAATAGCAATTAATCATGATTAATAAATGTTCATCATATTCTAGGTATTTTAGGTCCAAATTAGGATTTGGCCAAATCTAGGTTCCATCTAATCTTAGGATGGTATCTAATATTTTTCTACTGATCATGCAGTCATTTTTAGAGTCTGGTACAAGTTTCATATTTTTCTGGTGCTTTCCCTATTTTCTAAAATTAATATGAGGGTTAAAACATCTAAATTATCATTAATGAAGAAATACCTATTATTCTATCATAATAATCAGATTAGAGTTCATATTTGGCTGCCACATGATGTCAGAGTTAATAAATAATTTTCTCAGATTTTAAATTCTTCATTTACAAATTATTTGAGTAAACTAACTATGAAAAGAAGCATTATTCTATAAATTAGATTCCATCATTAAACGTGCATCAAGAATCTGATGTAGGGGTTTCACAACAAAGAGGGAATTTTTGTGAGTCGATGGGTATTTTTGGGGTAATTATTGGCCATGAGATCTATTTTTCAAGTATTATCTAAGATCATGTATATATATTAAAAAATATATAGTGATTTACCACTAATGTGGGTCGGATCTGAGCAAGGATCCTCTACCTTCAGGATCTAGCAACCTGCCTTTCCAAAATCCAGTCTTCCTGTTCGTTCTTGTGTCTGCCTACTCCCGGCTTCTAGCACTGCCGTGGCCTGAGATGACAGCCTCACAATCTGCTAGCATTAAACTCCAAGAAGGATCAGCACTTAAGATTCATCGAAGCTCAAGGAGATCGGGCGGCACCTTGGCTACTCAGTTTGATCTTCGGAACTTGATCCTAGTAGGTGGCTGGGTCTAGTACCTCAACAACCTGAGCTTGCCACCATGGAGCACCACTGCAGAAAAGAAGAAGAGGGAGACAGTGTTCAATGCTGGCCAGAACCCTATCTAAGATGAGCACTTTGGCTTTACCTCAATGCTCCAGGGAACCCGTCGGCGCCTTATCTACCCAGACATAGTCAAGGAACTTGATCTGCTAGGTGGATGGATCCCCCGCCCATGTGGTGTCTTGTTTGCTCTGCAAAATAGAGCTTTTCTCACCTGCTGCGCGGAAAGGAAGCGGCGAGCAACCAACAGGTATCCATGTCCCCTATCTATCCAAAGATCGCACCACCAACCTCCTAGAAGCTTTATGGCCAGGATACCAGATCTCTGGTGCCCCAAGGTGATGTGCAGTCAATCTTCAGGGGACAAGATCTCGTGGATGTCTGGGATGGTGGCAGCGACAGTGAATCATGGTGGTACTGGTGGAAGTGGTTCTAAGATTTTCCTCGCCACACCCTTAGCTACTTGCCCAAGGTCACGAGCACCTTCAAGGGACCTTCGTGGAATTGATGCAGGCGCTGAAGGTTGTAGAATCATTTTTTAGAGGATGATCTACAACTGCATCTTCCTCCTCTAGTCTAGTGGGCTCGTAGGTCATGTGACTGAAGAAACCACAACCTACTGGTCATGTGAATACATCCAGTGTCTACTCTGGTGGTGGGCTTGTCTCTGCTATAAAAAGCAATGGAGAAGGGAGGGTGTAGAACACAGCTAAACTCCCTCATCTATCATCCATGTCCTATGATAGAGGGGTTGTTGGAAGGATCCCAGCCTGGCGGGGCTAGTGGTTTGCTCCAGGTCTAGATCTTTTTCCCCTTACTTCAGATGCATGCATAGGGGACCAAGTTTCCCGAGTACCAGCTCATCCGTAAGAAACGGAGGTAGGTGATGACTATTTCATCTCATATCTGGGTGTAACCTATCCCATCCGCTAACATGTGCCCCAAAATCCTTACTAACAGACCGGTTGTTCCTTGCACATCAGATAAAAACCCCAAGAAAATCGTTGATTGCTTATAATATCTGTAAAAGATATCCCCTATGTATCCAAATTTTCCAAGGATAATAATTCTCACATAGTAAGTAAAGATGGCATGAAATCCTAGTATAACCTTAGAAACACTTAATCTAACTCATGACCACAAGAAATTCCATATATATATATATATATATATATATATATATATATATATATATATATATATATATATATATATATATATATATATTGCCACCTAAATGAACTACTCAAAGAGGTCACTTTCATGATTAAACAAATCAACCTTAAATGCCCACTGATTTTCAATGAATCGTCATAAACCTAATATGATCGTGATTTCTGGCATCGGTCATTACTCATACATTAGAATACATATATTTTACCAAGGGATGTCTTACCATATTGTCTCAATTATATCGAAAAATGATATTTATCATAATTGAGCTTTAACTAGGTGTCATATCCTCATCTGTAGCTTTATACACTTATTTTAGGTGAATTTAATCCGTAATTGGATAACCAGTTTCTTAATTTGGGTTTAGTCATCTACACAACATCCATGGTCCTCAATTAATGTATTGGGAAGAAAATTCCTAAATTTAGGGTGATAAGTTATCACATTCACCCCACCTTATAAGGAATTTCTTCCTCGAAATTCAACTAATATCATATTCAAGGTGGCATCAAGGAGTTCAACTTCATAGATGTGACCAATTCTTAGGTTCTAGGACCACCATTGTCTTCAAGCACACTATGTTGTCATCTTAGGATATATAAGCATGTAGAGTGTACCCACCCCACCTTATCTAGGTTGAAGCATCACTTTATTTTAAGGAATTGTAGCATCACTTAGTATCTTAGTCATCATAGGAAATTCTTATATTTTTGAATTTACATCCTCATAACTCCTTAAGGATAAGGGTTTTATTCATGTGCATGAAGTTAGGAAGGTTCTACTCTAGCTTCATCTTTCACCTACTAAATTAAACAAGGTGATGTTGAGATTTCAAGCCATTATTTATTAGAATTATCAAACTAATCCTCATTGATGTGGTCTATCCATGCCATACTCTGATCTTGTTATTAGAGAAATGCTTACTTAACCAGCTTAATTTTTAGTATTTCACCCTATCAAAGATTGCAAGGTGATTTCAAGGCTTCAAGTCTTTACTTACTATAATTACCATACTTAAAATCATTTTTTATATGATCAATATCATACTAGGATTTCATCACATAAGAAGGGCATACTAAACATGCTTGAAAATTTGGGTTTCACCCCTTATGAGAGTTTCCATCAAACTATAATATATGTTAAAAAACAATTGGGGTTATTAACTTTATTTGTGATCAAGTAATCAATGATTAAAAGGCATCTTTGCTTCAAGATCATGATTTCAAACTTCTATCTTTTTTATGTATGATATGAAGGTAAAGGGAAATATTAAATTAAGGTTGTCATGATTTCAAACTTGGATATTACTTGTATGGTGTAGGAAGAGAATATAGAATAGGTCAAGCTTCAATGAGTGACTCCTCATATATAAATCATCTATATAGCTCAAGTGAGGTTTTTAGTACCATATATTAAGAAAGAGGAGTGAAGGGAACAACATTTTTGAGTATTTAATGCATAAGACATTTTACTCTCAGAATTAGAGTTCATATATCACCTCACTTGCAACAAATGAAGAGTGTCACAAACTTTAGTCACTCAAGCTAGGACCTAACTCAATAAAAAGGATTGACTTTCTCCTCATGAGTCACCTACCCATCATTTTTTTAACCCAACTCTCACATATATGATTGAATCATGCAAAATGACTCAACTCATTTACTTCGGAGTAACCCAATTTAGGACACATCATTTCACATATATCTCAGGGTAGGTCTTATGACCCTCTCCTTGTGGGTCTCACTCTCTGTAGAGTTCACCACATGTTGTCCTAACACTGGAGGTCATCATCTGTAAAAGAGCTTGAGGCTCATGCATATTCAACCTTATCTTAACGTAACTCATTGTAAGTAAAAAGAGAGTATGTACCTCCATTTTATAGACTTAGCTTAGATTATCCAAAACTAAATTCAGACCTCATATACAACTTAGATCTTTATAGTGAACTTAGACCTCATAGATTGAATTTATATTACATCATCCTTTCTTACATCATCCATCTATTTAGCTACCACCTATTCCTACTATTAATATCTGATATGGCTCTAGACATCCAATCTAGATCTATTCTCTCTTCTAGACTGATGTCACTTCCTTTCACTTAGATTGCATGAACACTAACTACTCTCCAGTGTGAGGGACACATTTTCTTATTTACATATATATAATAAAATATTATATAGTTTTTATCTGAGAAGACGGACGTCAGAGAAAACTGTCGAGGCTCGATCTGATTGGAAAACAAAACCAAATAAGCAAAATCGAGTGTCCCACACACAATAGATAGTCTAGTGTCATGCCACCTAGTGAAATGGTGAGAACATCTAGGTTCTAACTTAGAGGCTAAGTCAAACCTTATTTCTATAGAACAACTTACTAAGTTTCTAACATTTAAAGTGAGAGGTGAAATTTAGTTTTATGTTTCATGGTGATCAATTGCTAGGTGTAGCTATTTTTCATGCTCTGATACCAACTGTAACATCCCCAAATTTTGGCTTCTCCAAACCCCATAGGGATGAGAGGTTAAAATCCGAAAACATTATCCAATCATATCAGAGTGCATTGCGGAAGCAATTTGTGCATACATGAACATAAAAATAGAATGCATACACCATAACATTCTCAACAGTCAACATATTTATATTACAACATGAATTAAATTTGCAACTTACATTTACATAATTTGAAGAAAATTTTACAAGTCAATGAACATGTATGCTAGCAGGATCTTAGACAATAGGTACAACCTTTACAACTTGCTCAAATCCTATTCTTTTATCCCATTCTAGCTCTGGACCTAAAAAATACGAGAAACAAAAGCATCAACAAAAGTTGGTACATGGAATTAAAAGCTATACTATGCTGGCATATAAAATACTCAAAATTGAAGAAAGAGAAAGGAAATGATGTTTAAAGGTGGAAAAACAGGTAATCCCAAGTTATTAGCCACATTTAGAATGAATATGCATTGCTATGGTGGACTTAGCACAAACATAAATGGTAGGCCCTTCCCCGTGTACCTTGTACTCTAGGGATCTCCCCGTGTACCGTGTACTCTAGGGAGGTGCTAGTCAACATTAAAGCTTTCCCTCTCTAATAGGGAGTTTAATGAGCACCACTAGTAACTACATTTCATTTATCCTCATTTATGTTCTTTTATGTTCAAGGTGGAAAGTTGTCAATATACATACATCTACATCCAACAATGTATTTCAAATACAAGTAAGCAAGTACACATATTTAACATCCAACTAATCTAATCATATAATTATATCCACGTACCTAAGCTCATAGGTTCATACTTATATTCTGGATCATCTCAATCTCTGGTCATCACCTGATTAATAGTAATTAATCATCATTAATAAATGTTCATCATATTCTAGGTATTTTAGGTCCAAATTAGGATTTGGCCAAATCTAGGTTCCATCTAATCTTAAGATGGTATCTGATATTTTTCTACTGATCATGCAATCATTTTTAGAGTCTAGTACAAGTTTCATATTTGTCTGGTGCTTTCCCTGTTTTCTAAATTAATATGAGGGTTAAAACATCTAAATTATCATTAATGAGGAAAGACCTATTATTATATCATAATAATCAGATTAGAGTTTATATTTGGCTGCCACATGATGTCAGAGTTAATAAATATTTTTCTTAGATTTTAAATTCTTCATTTACAAATTATTTGAGTAAACTAACTATGAAAAGAAGCATTACTCTCTAAATTAGATTCCATCATTAAACGTGCATCAAGAGTCTGATGTAGGGGTTTCACAACAAAGAGGGCATTTTTGTGAGTCGATGGGTATTTTTGGGGTAATTATTGGCCATGAGATCTATTTTTAAAGTATTATCTAAGATCAGGTATATATATATTAAAAATATATAGTGATTTACCTCTAATGTGGGTCGGATCCAAGCAAGGATCCTCTACCTTCAGGATCCAATAACATGCCTTTCCAAAACCAAGTCTTCCTATTCATTCTTGCGTCTTCCTACTCCCGGCTTCTAGCACTGTCGTGGCCTGAGATCACAGCCTCACAATCCGCTAGCATTAAACTACAAGAAGGATCAGCACTTAAGATTCATCGAAGCTCAAGGAGATCGGGAGGCACCTTGGCTACTTGGGCTGATCTTCCAAAATTGATCCTACTAGGTGGTTGGGTCTAGCACCTCGGCAACCTAAGCTTGTCTCCATGGAGCACCGCTGTAGAAAAGATGAAGAGGGAGACAGTCTTCGATGCTGGCGAGAACCCTATCTAAGATGAGCACTTTGGCTTTACCTCGACACTCCAGGGAACCCATCGGCGTCTTGTCTACCCAGACATAGTCAAGGAACTTGATCTGCTAAGTGGATGGATCCCCTGTCCATGTTATGTCCTGTTTGCTCTACAAAATAGAGCTTTTGTCACCTGCTGCGCGGCAAGGAAGCGGTGAGCAACCAACAGGTATCCATGCCCCCTATCTGTCCAAAGATTGCACCACCAACCTCCTAGAAGCTTTATGGTCAGGATACCAGATCCGTGGTGCCCCTAGGCGATGTGCAATCAAGCTTCAGGGGACTAGATCTGGTGGATGTCTGGGATGGTGGCAGCTGCATTGAATAATGGTGGTACTGGTGGAAGTGGATCTAAGACTTTCCTCGCTACACCCTTAGCTTCTTGCCCAAGGTCACGAGCACCTTCGAGGGACCTTCATGGAATTGATGTAGGCACTGAAGGTTGCATAATCATTTTTTTGAGGATGATCAACAACTGCATCTTCCTCCTCTGGTATGGTGGGCTCGCATGTCATGTGACGGAAGAAACCACAACCTACTGGTCATGTGAATACATCCAGTGTCTACTCTGGTGGAGGGCTTGTCTCTGCTGTAAAAAGGAATGGAGAAGGGAGGGTGTAGAACACAGCTAAACTCCCTCATCTATCATCCATGTCCTATGATAGAGGGGTTGTTGGAAGGATCCGAGCCTGGCGGGGCTAGTGGTTTGCTCCAAGTCTAGATCTTTTTCCCCTTACTTCAAATGCATGCATAGGGGACCAAGTCTCCTGAGTACCATCTCATCAGTAAGAAATAGAGGTAGGTGACAACTATTTCATCTCAGATCTGGGTGTAACCTATCCCATCCGCTAACATGTGCCCCAAAATCCTTACTGATAAACCGGTTGTTCCTTGCACATCATATAAAAACCCCAAGAAAATCGTTGATTGCTTATAATATCTGTACAAGATATCCCCTACGTATCCAAATTTTCCAAGGATAATAATTCTCACATAGTAAGTCAAGATGGCATGAATTCCTAGAATAACCTTAAAAACACTTAATCTAACTCATGACCACAAGGAATTCCATACATACATATATATATATATATATTGCCACCTAAATGAACTACTCAAAGAGGTCACGTTCATGATTACACAAATCAACCTTAAATGCCCACTTATTTTCAATGAATCATCATAAACCTAATATGATCGTGATTTCAGGCATCGGTCATTACTGATACATTAGAATACATATATTTTACCAAGGGATGTCTTACCATATTGTCTCAATTATATTGACAAATGATATTTATCATAATTGAGCTTTAACTAGGTGTCATATCCTCATTTGTAGCTTTATACACTTATTTTAGGTGAATTTAACCCATAATTGGATAACCAGTTCCTCAATTTGGGTTTAGTCATCAACACAACATCCATGGTCCTCAATTAATGTATTAGGAAGAAAATTCCTAAAATTTAGGGTCACCACACCATCAGTCTTCAAGACCGTTTGGATGCTAAAACCATTTGGACACTGAAGACTGGTTGGAGACAAGACCGTTTCGATGTTTGCATCTCCAAACCGTTAAGACTCCAAGACTGTTTGGAGACAAAGACCGTTTGGACAATGAAGATCGTTTGGAGCCAAGACAGTTCGGTCTCAAGATTGATTGGATCCCATCAGTTTTCAACACCATTGGAATCTTCAAGACCGTTTGGAGGCGCACGACCACGAAACCGATTGAAGGCCATCGGTCTGTGCAACCGGTTGGGTGCAAGACCATTTTCCCAAGACCGTTTGGGCGCACGATGAAACCATTGAAGTGAAGACCGGTTGGATGATCAGAGCAAGACCGATCAGAGGCAGAGACTGTTAAAGCCGGAGACCATTTGACCGTCAACCAGTCTCTAAGACCATTTGGAGGGCACTAATACTAGACTGTTTGGCCCTCAAATGGTCTCCCAGACCGTTTGCTCCAAACCGTTTGGAGTGAACTCACAACAAAAATGTGGGGACCTAACCCAGGCCTATAAATAGGACCACAAGGGTCCTCATTTAGGGGGAGGATCTGGGACACTGCTAGGTTGTCCAAACACAAGGTTTGATCCATCCACATCCATGCCATTTCTACTCCACCTACCGCTCGTTTTCTACAAGCTAGAATGTCAAGATGAGAAGAGAAGGAGGAGAAGAAGGGATGCATGGTCTGCCTTGGTGGTTCTTCCTTCTTGTCCAAAGCTGCTCCGACACGACGTCGAAGACCACATCATCTTCACTGAGCTGCGACTACCTTCTGCATCATGCTCATGGAGGATTCTTCCCTCTCTCTTATTCTTATTATTTCTCACATCATGAGCGAGTAGTTCCTTTTTGCTGGGGTGCGGAGACTAGACCCGCTGCCCATGCAAGCATGTTCTCTTGTTAAACATTCCATCACAATGTATATAACTTTTCATTTCATTGTTAATCGTTAATGTTTGTAGATTGGTTACCTGCTTGCTTTCATCATGTTTTTCCCTATGTTGTGAGAACTTCTATATGTAGGGTAGAATGTCGATTAGTGAGGTTGACTCCCAAACTAGAAATAGAATGGGATTCCTTGAGGTGGTAAGTGTATGATCCGT
Organism: Alisma plantago-aquatica; assembly: GCA_963693085.1. Lineage (NCBI taxonomy): Eukaryota > Viridiplantae > Streptophyta > Magnoliopsida > Alismatales > Alismataceae > Alisma > Alisma plantago-aquatica. The sequence goes on along the minus strand of OY856409.1, from coordinate 1,625,239,745 downwards.
GAGGGGAGGAGCCATCTAGCCCACGGTGATGCTTCTGTGGTCTAAACATCCCTCAGGGAGGGCCACAACTTCAGTTGGATGTTGCATCTTCGTTGTTAATCATTAATGATTGCTTGTAGATTAATCACATGCTTGCTTGACGTTCAGCACGATTGACTCCCCGACTAGAAATAGAAAGGGATTCCTTGAGATCATAAGTGTATGATCCGTGAGGGGACGAGCCATCTAGCCAATGATGATGCTTTTGTGTGCCTAAACATCCCTCAAGGAGGGCTACAACTTCAGTTGGATTTCTATATCTTTGGAACCGTAAGTGAGTGATCCAGATGGTGACGAGACATCTGATGCCTAAGGTGATGCTTATGTGGACCTAAACATCACTTAGGGAGGGTTCACAGTAGTTCCATTTGGATGGTTATATCTTGCATGGATGTTTGATGTTTGGATGTGTTTGCATGTGTAGTGGTGGTGAAACCTAGGACCATCCCAGTGATTCCATATCATTAATCAAGATCTGACTTTAATTCTGCTCTTTATTTTCTTGCAATTAGTTTAATTAACCCCAAATCAACCAATCGTTCTAAACATTAGTCTTACTTGAATTATACTCGACTAACAAAGATTCTTAAAAATGTTGTCCTTTGGGATTTGATCCTTAACTATACTGTGATAAGACTCGTCCGCTTGCGGGTGGTATTATTGCACAAGGTTTTGGTAAAAGCTTAGGGATTTCAACCCTGAGTGAATTTTTCAGTGCGATAATAAACCACGTCATATTATGGCACCATTGTCGGGGACAACGGAATCAGTTAGTGAAATCTAGTTCTTTTAAGGCTAATCTAGGATTTTTGTTTTTCTTTTGATACAATCGATCTTCTACTTGAACTTCACTCCACTCCATCAATCTTACTTCAGATCTTTTCATTTCAGGTACCCCCAAGACTGGTGTATGCACTCTTTGAATAGTCCCAGACTTGCTGCCAGCTTTAATCCTGAAATTGACAGAACCTTTCATCGTCAAAATAGAGAGAACCTTGCAAGGATGGATCAAGAGGAGGAAATAGCCTGAAGGGTGGATCAAGCCATCAATGCACAGAGAGAAAGGCTCATGTAAGAAGCCAGAGCCGCAGTTCAAGAAGAAATCATAGCAGCACAAGCAGCCGAACTGCAAAAGGATCTTAGGGAGTTCTTAGTCCCTAAAGCTGCCGATGTTCATCACCCAGTTCAACCTCCTCCCATCCATGCTCCAAATTTTGAGATACAAGCACATTGGATTACCTTTCTTCAAAACAACCCATTCTATGGTAAACAAGGAGAAGATAGCCAAGAACATCTTCTGAGGTTCATTGATCTATGTGCCATGACAAAGCAAAATGGTGTGTCTGACGATGCCATTAGACTCTATCTTTTCAAATATTCTCTCTCTGATAGAGCTATAAATTGGTACAACTCCTTGCAATGCGAGCCCATCACTACATGGGAACAACTACAAAACCTTTTTCTAGAAAAAAATTACCCTCCTTCTCTCACCTATGAAATTAGGGGTCGAATAACAATGTTCACTCAACCCCCTGGAGAAACCCTTGCTGAAGCATGGGAAAGATATAAAGATCTTCTATGCAAGTGTCCACATCATGGAATCCCTAAGAATCAGCTTATTGAAATCTTCTATAGGGGTGTAGACGATGACATCAAGAGGTTTTTAGACTCCTCATCCGGAGGAATCTTCATGCATCAGAGTTATGACAGCGCATGGAGGGTTGTCACCCTTGGAGCTGAAAATCAAGCCAATTGGGGTAGGTCTGTAGGTAAGGGAGTATTGAAGGTGGCTATGGCTGAAGTTATTCTTGAATACAAGTCTATTGCTGAGACCCTCAAACTCTTAGTTTCCAAGCATGACCATATCGAATCATCCCTTACTGCATTTGGAACAGGACGTTCACCCCCTCAACAACAAGAACAGATCAAGTCAGATTCACTATTCTGTGAAGCATGTAAAGGTACCGATCATTCCACTTTAGCATGTAATGTTCTATATGATGTGGTTCTAAGCAATGCTTATGGACAAGGAGATAATGGTCAAATGGAAAATCTTAATGCTATCAACACCACCCCTGGTCAAGGATATTACAATCTGAATCAGAATAGAAACCGTCCTAGTTTTCAATACGAGAATCCTTCAGGAGTGGAAAACTCACGACAACTTGGTTCAAACAATCAACAACGTGGCCCGCCAGGATTCCAGTATAATCAACAACAAAATTTCAGGAATCAAGGAAGCTTTAGGGGAAACTTTCATAACATGAACTATAACAATTACCAGAACAACTCTCAGTTCCAGAACCTCAATCAAGACCCTTACCAGAACCAACAACAAGGGCAACAAGTCAGTCCCGTCTCTTTAGATGACAAACTAATAGCCATTGAGAATATGTTGCAGTCACAACAGACTATGATAGCTAACCAGCAAGCTCATCAGAAGGCTATTGAATCTCAACTAGCTCAACTTGTAGCTAGCTTGAAGCCGCCTGCTGGAGCCTTTGCTGGCTAACCTGAAAACAACCCTAAGTATCCCGAACAATTGAAGGTTGTCACCACCAAGTCTGGAAAAGACTATTTTGATCCTCCTGTCAAGACACATGTGGTTATTACATACAAGGATGAACCAATGATTGTTCAAGACTCTAAAACACTTGAGTCTCAACCAAAAGAACCAGTGACTGCTGAAAAGACAGATGAGGGAAGTTCTAAAAAATTTGTTACAGAAGAAGAAGAAGCAACACCAGAACCTGATATCCCTATATACAGGCCTCGTATACCTTTCCCAGCTCATCTAAGGCAAACAAAGCTTGATACCTGTTTCAACAAGTTCAAGGAAGCTATGAAAAAGCTCCATGTTGATATACCCTTTTTAGATGCATTACTTGAGATCCCATCTTGGACAAAGTATTTGAAGTCACTTCTGACAAGGAAATACATAACTGAAGAATATGAGACAGTTAAGTTAGCAACGACCACTTTCGACATTATTCAGAGCAAAATGCCTAAGAAACATAAAGATCCAGGACCTTGTCGACTCCATCCTATTTACGAGTGATGGGTTGAGAGGAGTCACACCCTAGATCCGTCTCCTATGCTGCTGCTCCGTCCAGGCGAAGAAAAGGGGATCCCTTGATCTCCACTTCAGACACCTATTTCCTCCTCCCCCGAGTCGATAGCTGGGGTTGTCCAGTGTAAAGGCGGCCTCGATATCGACCTCGACTCGCTTGGCGATGGTGATGGCGACTGAGTGCTGGGCAGCTGTCGAGATTGGGTGATTCGCCTCAGGATGATTTCTCCCAACGATGATGCCTCCCTCCTCAGCCGTTGGTTGGCCATCTTCTTCATATTTGGGTGGGTCAGTGTTGGGACCATGCTGACAGTCAACGGTTTTGGTTCCCTCCACGGGTGTCCGTCAATGAATCTTGGTGGTGTGCAATGATGGAGCTTCGTGGGGGTAGATTCCACTCTACCTGGAGTTCGCCAAGACAGTGATCCAGAACTCTAATGAAGAGTCTTGCTGCTCACACGACCTAGAACCAGACCTCTTGAAGGTTTTTAAGGTGAATGGCAACCCGAGACAGAAAAAGAAGAAGAAAACCAAGGTAGAGGGAGGAGAGGTGGGAGACTCTTCCTATCTGGATGGACCTGGGCGTATCCTTTCCATTGTGCTACATTTCTGAGCCTCCTCTACAGCTTTTACCCAGGAGGATTGGGATGAAGGAAGGTGCTCTGTTTAGTCCTCAATCACAATTTGTGGGTGTCTGTTGATGCAGTGAAGGGGGTCTAAATTTGTGTTCCTTCTGAAGACTCCTTTCTCTTGTTCAAAGCTTGGAGTGGTTTGATTTAGTTGTGCTCTATTGTGGGTTTCTTAGGTGTTTTTTTGCTGGGATTGTACTCAATTCTGGAGTGAGTTTTCTCAACCATGGACATTTCCAGGGGGATTTTGTCATTTGCTCCAGTTTCTCCTCGAGGCTTGATGTTGGTGGAGTATGTGTTCTCTTATTTTGTGGGTGTGCTCAATGTTATTGAGGACAGGATTTCTCTAAAGTCATGTCTCATGGGGTTTGTGGTGGATTGAGTGCAGTTTTCCATGTTCAGTGTCCATGTTGACGTTATGCCTTATAACTTTGATACCCATTTGTTTGGTGTATCAAGGCTTAGTTTCTTATTAGGGGTGCTAATGTACCTAAAGTTTTTGGTTATAGTAACACGCTTTGAACAAGGACCAAAACAAATATTGATTTTAGGCATTAGGTACATGAAAAGGATCAAATCTATCAAGCCCTAGCTTGTTCTAGTTCAAGTCAAAAGAAATGCAAATGCACCTTTGTGGAAAACACTCCAAATCACCTTAGACAATTTTTATAATCATTTGTATTGATGATATGACTTGTAAATAAGATGAGAAAAAATCAAGAACCCTTAATTGGAATGTTTGATCACTCAAACATAATTTTCCAAAATCCATTACAGGTTGTTGATCGGTCGAGATTGAAACTCAGCCGATTCCTTGATGGATTATGAGAATTCTTTGGTTCGGTCGAGTTTACCACTCACAAAACTCGATTGATCCCTATACCCAGCGAAACAGATTTCAAGCAATCGATTGAGTTTCACACAGGACAAAATCGATCAATGCTTCAAATTAACTTTGGCGCATAGTGCAATTGGTTAAGTTACCTTTATGAAAACTCGACCTACTACATTGCACAAAGACACAAAAAAGTGACTCTAACTGTTGGAGTGTTACAAAACTCAAAATTATATCTGTTGTAACACCCTGAATGGCTAGAAAACATTCATAAGTGTTCATACCCCCCATTGGACACCCTTAGCTATAAATAGGGCATCTTTGAGTTGATTCTAAGGTTGCTCCATTATTCTATTCAAGTTCCTTGGTATAGTTGAGTGCATCCATTCCACTTGAGCCCCTTTCTCTCTCTCTTGATTACACTTTAGTTTGTCATTATGAGCGAGATAGGATTTGTGTGAGAGAGCTACTCTATTGTATGCTTGTAAAGCTCTCAAATCTTCTCTTTTCCCAACCCCTTTCTTCAAGATCAAGTTGGTGAAAGCTTCTCCAAATGAAAGAGAAGGTTCAAGCTTCTTCAAACTATAGAAGAATGTGCATAAAGCTTCTCCGAGTGAAGGAGGAGGACAAGGCAGAAGATCCAAGGAGCTGAGTAGGTAAATCCTTCAAGGAAAAAGACTCGATGCAAGAAGGGGATCTCCTTGGTGAAATCATCCAACTACTTACAAGAGTGGATGATACCTTGGTGAGGTAGAAGACTAGCTCTTGGATAGGTAAGACCTTAGTTGTATGGTTGTTGGCTCCCTTGACCTCAAAGGGAAGCCGGGTATCCTTGTCCTGAAAAAGGAAGGTCAATTGTATGCCTTATAATGGAAATATAAGTATACATAGTTTGGAAAATCTTAGGGCTTGACCTGTCTAGGTAGTGTACTGACTCTCTCCTAGTTAGGAGAGTGGAACCACTCTAAAATATCTTGTTCAAGTGCTTGTTTCAATCTCTCTCATCCTTGCTATGCATGTTTAGATTGCCATCAAATTCACTATTTGCAATTGTGCTTAGTTGAAGTAACTTAAAGGTCTAACAATTTGTGTGCAAGTGATTTGGCTCTATTCACCCCCTCTAGAGCCCTCCAATCCAACCGAAGCAACTTCTTCAAGAAGAAGACAAGATATTACTGTAATGACAAAACACAACAACAACCACTTTGGATATGGATCCATAAGTGAATGTTCTATGCTGACATAAAGCATGTAAATTTGTTGGACAACCAATATGCACTAAGGTATATTTGATATCCCTTCTATGTCTTATATATACTAAAATTTTATGGCTACAAAGGACCCGACGAGTGGGTTTTATTAAGAGACTTTTTGTATTTCCACTATGCCTTCTCTCCATGAAACCCTACAGTGGTATCATAGTCGATGTCTTATGCTTTTATCACCAGCTTGGGTATTGAATTTCTTGGACAATATTGTGCAATTTGTATCCACATTAATCATCAACTTTCACATATGATATATCTATATTACATAAACCACTGTGGTACCTTTGAAATCATTTTGTTTGATCGGTGTGGATATGGAAACTAGGTCATTTTGGTGAATTCTTCTTATCTAAAATATGTAATGAGGTTTTTGGTTGAGTTCCAAATAATGTAACATGTATATGACTTGCTTGACATGCCTTTCTACCTACATTCTCAATGTAAAATTTAATTCTTGCAATTATAATAGGATGATGTATTGACATCACTGGTGGACTATGGTGTAGAGGAGGAGGCAATTAGAAGCCCATGCCAACAAAGAAGGTCCTTGGAGGGTTCTTGTGGTAGACAAAGAAATCACTCCATCAACAATCAACAGACTACCCAAACAAGGAATCCAAGTGGGCGGTTGTCTTGTGAAATGGCTGACTGGAAAACATTTAAAAGGCAGAATTAGGGTTACATTAGAAGTGAGATAATGGATGTAAATATCACATATGCTCCAATATGTAGGATCTAAAAAAGAAGTAAAACCTTACTGAAGGGAGGGGTGGATCTATGAGTTGTTAATGCATCAAGAGTTGCTACCAAAATTGTAGGCACTTAGATTTTATCTCTTCCTAGTGGGCTTGTGATAGAGTTAGAGACCAACTATTATGTACCTATCATAAATATAAATATTATTTCTACATCTTATTTGAACAAGAACAATTTTGAATTTCTAATAATAGTCAAAATTCCATTTGAAGAGATGATATATTATATGGAAGTGACCCACTATCTTAAGGTCTCTATTATTGGAGCTTGAGACAAGTGTACATAAAATAAACACCATGAAGTTAAAACTCAACTACTCACACAAAATTTACCTTTTCAACTGTCATCTATGGAACATGATGAGAAATGATTTCTAGACTCCATAGAGATAGTTATATATACTCCTTTTATTTTAAATCAATAGAGATATGTGAGTCTTGTTTATTAGGCAAGATGACAAAAACACCCTTCAATGGTAACAATTAGAGGGAAAGTAACTTATAGGACTCATATGTACTAATGTGGTTGAATCTTTTAGCACAAGTGCTAGAGGAGGATAGTAGTGTTTCATCAACTTACTGATGACTTACATATATATGGATATATGTATCTTATGAAACACAAATCACAATCCTCTCAAAACATCAAGAAATTCATATATGAAGTAGAGAATAGGATGGCATTCTACGGTTATCCATGTCCATTATCCACCAATCAGTTTGATCAATATATTTGATTATTAACTGGATATTATACCATTGGTTTGTTGGTGGCATGGATATCTAAGTTAGGATAACCATGGATATATGGTTTTCATCTGCTCTGAATTATATTTGTGCATAAAAGTTTGCCTCCAGCGAGCTGTTGAGGAAAAAAGAAGAAAAATGTCCATCGCGTACAATCCAATTACCATCCACCGTCTATAGATTTCATTGGATGTCTTGTCTCCCTCCTCTGCCACTCAATATTCCTAAACTATTACTTCTTCCATCAACCTCTGGTACCTTCATCAACACCAACACCACCATACCAGGTGCCTCAAGATTGGCCACTACTGGGCTGTTGGAGGTACCCGCAGTGCGCGGCCGTCCCCATACCCGGTTCACATGTGGGAGAAGGAACTGGCCTCAGAGCTGGAACATGACCAGATGCACCTCGTTGACCTTCAAATCTTTGGGCGGTGAAGCTACATTACATCGGCATCAAGCCCGACGTCGTTGAGAAATCAAAATAGGTGACATCATTATATGTCATTCCAACTAAAAGATTACAAGAAATAATGTCACGTAATCAATATAAACTCATATATACGTATGTCACCTATAAGACAACATCACCCACCATTCAAAATGAAAGATAATGTTCGTGACAATCGCCTTTTTCATGGACATTTGACAAATGTTCTCACCTAACTGCTTAATACAACAGTTCAACCAGCTTGTCCGTGGATCAGGAAAAACCATGTGCTTGTGCATAAAATTGAACACTTCTGTAATTAAAAATTGATACTTGTATTGATACAAATAGGATTTACATGGGGAGGACTTTTTGCCTTGCCCCTTATAGAATATACAAGCTCAAATCAAAAAGTTACTTTCTAACTAAGTACAATAGTTTCCAGCTTCTCTCGAGACCCAATGGACTGGAGACACTCCTGGTCACCAGCAACATCGATACGAATCAATCATCTAAATCAAGCAGCAAGTGCCTGAGGTCAGGGTAGTCATCCCCCTCTTCAGCATGGTCATCAAAGATGCTGGCACCATTAAGCTGAGAGGGATTCCGTCTAGTCATCACTACATCAGAGAATAATGGTTTTTATAGCATTGGTTGCATCCAAGTAGTCGTCCTCGTCGTGGTTGGTGATGATGTTTGCATGGATCATCTGAGAAAAGTTTCTTAGTGGGACCTTCGTCTCCTTGATGAGGCCAAGCAGCAGTAGCAAGTAGCTGTTGCAATGTACTGGTTAGGGAAGTTAAGGTTACTTAAACTTCCTGAAATAGATGATTTTTTATGGTATGAGTTGAACCACAAAAGAATGTGCTAAAACTGGGTGAGGGGGCCTTATATAAACATCCAGAAAGTAAAGAAGCTGATGTGTATGAAGGCATGTGAAGTTGATGTATCATTTTTATTACCAAAACCACATTGATGATGTCTGCTTGGGCTGGAGATATTTTGCTGAAAGTGCACCATAAATATCCAACCATGTTAATTTAATCACGTAGTTGTAAGTAATAAAATTTTGCAGCACAAGCCGATGCCTAAACCACATATCAAACTGAAATCATATAAAATATCAGATCTAATTGACTCACCAAATTACTCAATCCTCCCCCTATCACCATAGTCTCTTAAAGTCTACTTTCTTCCACACAAAGCTTGCCATTCACAGCCATTCCTGCACTTGCTTGCATTTTTCAAAGAAGAGCATGCACTGCTTATGCAAAAGAGAATCCATGTATCATTTCCATGTGAAAAGGAAATGAACTTCAATAGCTTCATTCTGCCAGCAATAAGAACCCAACATTACACAATGTGGAACATTTTTTGTTGTACTCATGGAATTAAACAAGTAGAGACAATTTCCACAATGAAAACTATTGAATTATAAAGACAATTTTGTTGCAAAAAATATGTGTAACGTCAACATAAGAGAGTACATATAGTAAGAATCTCCGACTTGAAAAAGCTTATAGTAGATAGATAAATCCATGCAAGTCTTTATTTTAGTCTAACAAAGTAGCTAAATACTATTGCCATAAGGTTGGATATGATAAGTAAATAAAATTTAGATGAAACACAGTCAAAGAAAATGCAACATGGAAAATCAGAGGGAGTTTTTTACCATTACAAAAAAGCAGGTACTCCACTAGTACATATTCAATAAAGGGGGCAGTCTTCCAATTGAAAAGCTCGATATATGAAATTAATGTAGTCATGAAGAAACTATAGTGAATCAAGAAGAGATCAAAGATTCAAAAGTGATGATCCTGTAATGTTACAAATTCTTTTACAAGCTAGAAAACCAATCCTTAGTTGTATAGGCACTTGCCCAGGCGGCGTCTAGGAGGCCACCCGAGGTCCAGATCCTAGGCTCCCAGCCTAGTAAGGCATCTGGGTGGCCTGGGCAGACGCTTGGTGGCATACCTAGGCTGCTATTGGATTTTTTATGTATATTTTTTCTCTATCAAGATGCTATGTGACTAGTCTACTATTGCTCCCCACTATGATAAATTTGCTGCTACTCTTCTATTACACATCTACTACATGCTCCATGATTTTTTCCCTTTACCAAGCAACAACTTTTCTAACTGACCAATTTACCGCCGCCCTCTATTACTGATTTACTACATCTCCTCTATTACTAATTTCATGTTGATCCATTAAGTTAAAAAATAAAATGTCTATTTTCTATCATATTTGTAGAGTTGCTGCAATTTTATTTTTGTTATTTCTTATTTCCCCTCCCATTCTGTATTTGTATTCTTTTCCTTCATCAAGCAGTAATATTTTTGTTGTGCAATGATTTTTTTCTTTCTTTTTGTTCTTAATTGTCACTATCACAGTTCTCGGTTGTGTTTTCTTATTGCTCCATCAAGCAGAAAATTGGTTGCTACAATCTTCTTTTTCATCCAGATGTTCCTTTCTATTCCCTATTTTTGTTTCATCCATCTCCTCCCACCCTAATGCCCCTCCCACTTTTCTGTGTTTGTATTCTTTTTCCTTCATCAAGCAGCAACATTGTTGCTATGCAATGATTTTTTCCTCTCATTATGTTCTTAATTGTCTCTATCACAATTCTCGACTGTGTCCCCCAAGCAGCAAATTGGTTGGTATATTCTTCTTCATCATCCTGAAATAAAATAAAAACGCCCAGAAATGCCTAGGCGGAGACGTCCCTAGGCAACGCCTGGCCGCCTATACAACCATGTACCAAACCGTATTATAACTTATCATTGTTGCAAGACAATATGATGATCTTCTAGAATCACATATCATACTTGAATATTGACTCAAGATTCAAGTCACATCTATGAATCATAAACCATGGTCTCTAGTGAGAGAAAGTGCAGGGGCACACAGCTCTGGCATATGCATGTCGGCCACAGGATAGTGTCTACCATCTGTGGTAAGGAAAGACAAGAAGAACAATGGGTCAACATGTTGAGAGGCTCGCGCTGGAGTTGGGGGCAAATAAGAAGCTGAGAGAAAGAGCCACAAATGTCGAGCCGCAGTGGCCACAACAGTCGAGGTTTGCACAGTGGCAACATGAGTTACGTAGAGAACATGTCGCGGAGAGGCGGTAGGGAAGGGCGAGGTCGTGGGAGGGGGGTGAACCCTAGGGGCGGCGCCAACTCGGGGGTGAGAAAACCTCCATCAGAACCTTCATCGATTCCTCCTGATAGCTTATGCGAGGCTAAAAGAGAGTGGAGACCTTCGTCGCCTCAGACTAATGGCAACCCTGAAGTTCCGTCTGCCTTGACTAACTCTGCATCCCCACCCTCGCCCATGACTCGGCCGCCAGAGAAGACTGGAGACTCTTTGGCAAGTTGCGATTCCATTGATTGGTTGTGTGCTAGTCGATCTAGAGAGGGAGAGCCTTGCAAGGAAAATCCCCCAGTCAGTTACATCGAGCCAGAGATCATCGACGGCATTAGCTGTTGTTCCATCTCGAGTGGGGATGAACCTCTACCGTCATGGGAGGAGTTCGTCTCAATTAGTTTCACTGGAAGGAAACCCTTCCGGAGTCACCTTCATGGATGGATCTGCCGTCAGTGGAGACCCAGCGGTGCCTTTTCCATTGTTGTGGAGGAAACAGAGGGATTCGTTGTGAATCTGCCAATGACCAAGGAGAGGGTGAGGGTCCTCAGAGAGGCGCCGTGGATGATGGATGGATCCCTAGTCGTTGTACAGACCTGGGAGCCGGGTCTCCCCCTTCTGCCTCTCTCCTTTCCTAAGCTTCTGGTGTGGATCACTCTCAAGAATCTGGGACTACACTGGACATCAAGAAGATTAAGCGCAATCGCAAGCATCATCGGCAAGCCACTGGATATTGGGGATTCGTGCCTTTCTGTCCACTGCCTAGGCGACACCACCATCTGCGTGGAGATTGAAGCCAACTCAATTTTCCCACAGTTTGTCAAGGTCTTCATTGACGGTTCCCCCAGGAATTTGAAGGTTAACTATGTTGTGAAGCCTCATATCTGCTCTGGTTGCTCTCAGTTTGTCCATCGTCTACCCTCCTGCCCCAAGGCTATAGGGTGCAGGACAATGCCCAACCAATTGCAATTGAGAGTTGGGAAAGGAAAAAGGCGGCAAGCTGCTCAACGTTCTGCTGAGGAAGACATCCCCTCTAGGGCGGAGGATACTCGGGTCGACCAAGCATCTGAGAAAAGGGTGGATGTTCGAATGCAGCCAGAACCAGACATGAGAGAGTACTCTCCAACAGTGAGTGTAGGTGCCTTGAACTTGGATTGGGAACTTGCCGTTTCAAGTTTGTTGGCCACCCCGACATGTCTGAAGCAACTTGCTCATGATACAAGGATCGCCCTAGAGTATCATCAAAGAGTTTCGTGGAACTCTGATGAAGGATCCTTGATTAGTTCATATGATCTAGATGAGGAGGGGATTGATGATTTCAGCATGAATCAGGAACCTAGATCTAAAAAGAAAAAGAAGAAACACAGGAGGAAAAAATATGAGGAGATCCCTATGATAGATTTCTCTAAATCTTTCTAGACTCTTTGACTGCTCTGTCTTGTGGATGTCTTAGTACAGGTATCTGAACAGGTTAACGATTCTGGATGATGTGAGCTCTTCTCTGGGTTGTTAGGTTCTGCTAGTTCATAGCTGGACTCTTTCCGTGCAACACAGTCTTTGTGGGTGCTCAGAACAACAGTGTGCTTGGAACGATGAAGACTGGTTCTGTAGAAGTTGAGGAGTCCTAAAAGAGTTGTTTGCTATCCAGTGCCTTTGTTGTCTGTTTAGTTTTCTGTTCCTGTTTGGTGGTGATTCTGGAAGTGGCAGCCTAATCACCCCAGGGAGTCTTGCAGGGTGTGGCAGACCTTGCAACTCTCTTTTGCTTTTTTTAGTATCTTTCTCAGTTGTCAGACATCTCTTGTAGCTTGTGTGATGATCTTTTAGTAGGATAGTCCTTAGTGGAGTCTCAAGTGGACTCACACGGATATATTTGTGGGTATGGCTAATGCTTCTGTGTGACTTCCTTGATCTTTGCTATCTCTATCCTGTCTATTAGGTCGTTATGTTATTTCATAGGTTCTGGTAGTCTAAGGCCTTTCTGGGGTTTTGTTAGATCTGATGTGCTCTTCCTGCGTGGAGACACATAGATCTAGTTTTGTTATTGAGGCACTCTTGTACCTAAAGTTTTGGTTTTTATAGCAACAGAATTTTGACTGACCAAAAAAAACATGAGTTACGTCGTCCAAGGAAAATGAGGACGTTGTGGGTACAAGTAGTTTGGAGAGCATGGAGTCAAGGCAAGAATCTTAGAGACCAAGGGTGCTACAGATTGCACATTTGAGGGAACAACAATGCAACAAGGTGGACAAGGCGGAACCAGAAACTTATACAAGTGGGGGATGAATTACAAGTATTAGCTATTAGTTGCAACAAGGAGGGCTAAGTGTAATAAAATCCAATTATCTTATGACAAAAATCACTTCACTGATGTTCACCCTGAGTGAACACTATGTATGGACGTTGCACATACCAGTTAAACTATAATTTTAACTTGTATCATATCCACAAACCTTTTATATGTACATATGTCTATGATATATATGTATACGTACATTACATATATTTGAGGTGGGGTAGGGGGTTACAACCCAGGCAGCCCCCTAGCTACGCCCCTGCTTATCCCCCTATGATGACGTTGATGTTTGCTACTATAATAGGTATGGACCGGAATGTACTTGCACCCCCTCATTCCCACAACATATTTTTCCTCGATATCAATTTACGTGTTGGGTCTATCCATAGTGAGTATACATTGGCTATTCTAGTACGCACCCCTTCCCCTAAAGCATTCATCCTTGATCTTACCTCCTCCCCTCTAGTGTGAGGAAATACTAGGATGAGCATGTCAGGCTCACGTACACCAGAGGATGATGGCTTGGTAATTGGTTACTTTGGTATGTTTCAAGCAAATTTCAATTACATCTGCTTCTACGTATTATAAGCACATATGTTATACAAAAGTTCTGTTTAGTTTATAAAAAACATGATAAAAATGGAAAAAGAACAAATTATGCATTATTATGGAGCCTTCTAAAAAATTAAATCTAACTTCTACAAAGCTGTACAGAAAATAGAAATAATATATTACATGGATCTACGCTAGCGAATTCATATATCCATCCTTATTTTTGCATGCCACCATATCAAAATAAATTTAATACATTAAAGATAACTTACATCGTCTAGAAAACACAATATTGTGGAGTAATTGACACTTACTATATGGCACTATCATTCTTTGAGAGTTCATCTTCAGTGCCCCTCCATTCTGATTTGTCATTCTTCTACAAGAATAATATGTTGAAAAGTCAAATTAAATAAATTTTGGTTGACTATATTACAAATTAGTTTGATTATATACATGATACTAACCGATATTGCATGTAGAAAGACCATCATTAATCAATTAAAGGGCACATGCCTCTTAAATTAGAACTGCAACAGACATAACAAATAAGATATAGCTTGAGTAAAAGAAAATCCATTGTATATATAGGGAGAGATAATGTCACATATCAAGAAGTAACGAGCATATTACATCAAACTAAATCTGGTGTGTGCTGATTTCACTCTAAGATTCCCATCTATCTTTGTTTTTGACTTCTGAGAGATAGTAATAGTCAGAGAGGTCAGGAAATTGCACAATCATAGCCACTCTAGTTCAGTTTTTGTGTCCAACATGATGCCTGGGTCAATGCTTATAGATGCGTTCAATGGAGGGTCTACAATAACATGAATACTAGAGTAGAATTTTCATGAAATCCTCAGTTTTAAATAAGTGGGTGAACACGGTGTTGAAGAGTGAAATCAAATATGAATACATAACTAGTGAAGGGGGTGGGTTCGTCAATGAGTCATTTTTTGTTATTTTACCTTGTGGGCTGATCTTGCACTTGACTTGAGGGAAGACCTCCTACAGTCCTGCATCACACCTCCATCGTCGGCCAACCTCAAGATCCCCCATGTGAATGGTCACAAGGGCCACCCATCACATATGTGCGCAAGGGTACATCAGCACAAAGAGACATATTGTCGAGCATGTGGTCTACGTTGACAACAGCACAAGGTAAAATTGAGATTGATGGACTATAGTATATCGATACAGAGGGAAAAGGTACTAGAGATACCATAGAAGGGTAAGAAGAAAGATAACCGTGATATCTTACATGGGGGATGTGTCACCATCGGTGGTTTCTAGCTCTGGAGACGATGGCAGTTTCGAGTTCTGGGCTTGAAAGAGGCATCATGACTTTCCCCGAGGTGCGCCGACCCTCCCGCAGACACCATCGGCGATCTACACATGCCGTTTTCTGATGGAGTGGATGGGTTTGAGAGGTTTTCTAGATTGCGTAGCCCACGTGTGGGAATGAAAGCGAGCAGAGACCGGTTGAGGAGGCGGAGTGGGGAAGCGAGGAATCAAGGGAGAGAGAGAGGAGCGATTCCTGCGCGAGTGGGGAAATAAGGGGAAGCGTGGGATTAACCGGTTGAAGTCTTGAAGATCGAGGGATTAACTAAAAATTTATGTGCCCTTGACTGACTTTCATAATATTATGTTTAGATCCCTGTGACCTAGGAATGAAGTATGAGAGGGAGAAATCACTTTGTTTGCCATTTCAACTTTTACACTTGGGTCCCTGACAAGCCAAACAACCTCTAAAACTAAAATTGCCAAAGTTTTGTATCTAATTCCACCTGGTTTGACCTCCAAAAGAATGATTGCATACTTAGATTTTGTTAATTCAAAATATCTTTTAATTATTTTGGTAATGTTTAAAAAATCATATATGATGTGGTGTATATAAGTCAACCACGTTGAGACTTCACCATAGAAAATGAAATATGTCCAAATTGCATTAGTGAGCTTAAATCATCATTATGTGGGTTCTCTCTTGCGATGAGTGAGAGAAATCGCATCTAGGAGGATTGGTATGATAGATTAGCATTTTACATATGAACAATTAACTTGCATAATGAAATTGGTTTTCAAACCCTAATAAGGAAAGACCAAC